>CM070873.1:152868932-154068932 GCA_036365515.1 Torymus aiolomorphi
GCGCGACTATCACTCCACTTGATCTACTTACATACCTGGGCGGGGGGGGAAGCACAGGAATCTTGCCTCTCCTAATCCTTCTCGGCTTCACTCTCCTCCACTCGATACCCACCGGGATCAAGCACCGAAACAGAAAGAAACATCCCGAAAAATAAATAAGGGAGCTTAGGACAACAGTGCCGCGGCCACGCAGCTCGAGAGAGAGAAAAAGAAAATGGTGACGACTTACCACGTCACAAACTCCCCCCTCCTAGGACGGAACACACCCCGAGTTTTCCGCTCATACTAGTTTCCGCCTTCTCTCTTTTCCTCTCTCTCCAGCCGGTCACCTGGGCATGAAACATTCCGACGGAATAAAGATACTCACCGGGGAACGACGGTCCCCCCTCTAACTTCTTTCCTCTCGACTCCACGGCGTTGCTTCGGTGGGTCCAGGGATCTATCCCCTCTCTCTCCTCTCTCCACAGATGACGTCCAGCGTCCGGCCCTTCCCCGAACGTCCGCCCCGGCTCTTATTCTCCTCTCTCCACGCTCCCTCTCCACTCCTCTCCAACTCTCCACGTCATTCTCTCCTCTCTACACTACTCTCTCGGCCCTCCTACTCTCCTACTCTCCCTCCTTCTCTCTCTCTTTCTCCACTCCAGGCCGCCCGAAAATCCCCAGGAGGACCACCCTCTTAACCTCCAGGGGAAGGTCGCTCAGGCTATCCATTAGCTGTAGCGTCTGAGCTACTGTCGGTACAGCTGGAATCGCCCTGCTTGCTCCCCCGGGCCATGAGGGCGCTCCACCCGGGGCGGCCGCTCTCTCGGCTTCGGCGGTTCGGGCACAGTGGTAACCGTCGCCACCGAGGCCACCGCAACCGACAAGTTCTCTGACGGGAGAACGCTGGGCTCCGGGGGCCCCGGCCGCGACGAGTCTCCCCTGTCCGCGTGGGGTCTTCGGAGGATGGGGGGGGGGGCGATCTCACGGCGGGGGCGGACTCCACCGGGCGACTCTCCGCCACCCGGTCAGCCGTCGCCGTCGCCCTTCTATCTGGGCGGTGGGGAACGGCGAATCGCGGCCCCTCCCTCCCATAACGCGCCCGGATGTAATCCCGGTGGGCCACCCAGCATCGAGGACACACCGTCAAGTCCGCACCCCGCCGGCCACAATTATGGCAATAAACACCGGCAGGGCGCGGGCAACGGACGCATGGATGGCCCTCCTGCCAACAGTTGTAGCAGACCTTTGGGGGAGGATCGAGCGCGGGGTCCGTGGGAATCGGCAAGAGACCACCAAACATAATCCCTCTCGTTTTTACGGGTAGTGGCTCTCGCCCACTCCCCCCTGACCCCGCGCTCACCCTCGACCTACTTCTACCGTCTCGCTCTCTCTCTCCACTAGGAAAGGGGCCGCGCGATGGCTCTGGAGCCGGCGACGGCTCCCGGGGGGGTGTACACCTCCCCGAGACATAGTCCTCCGGCTCCAGATGCCGCCGCGGGTTATAGGGCTTCACTTTCTTTTTCCTCCCCCGCTTTCTCCTCTCTCCACGTCCTCTCGCCGCCTCCCCGGCCAGGGACTCCTCGGCGATATTCGCGCCGACGGGGGTAGGCGGGGCCTCCTCCAGGTCCCACTCCATAGGCTCTGGGGGGGTCGTGAGGGTCGGTACGGGCAGGAATCGGAGTAGGTACTCCCCGGGAATGTCGGGTTCCCGAAACGCCGGTTCCTGCTCCCGGCCCTCCGGCCCCGGTCTTTCCGTACGCCCTAGAGGGGACGGACGGGTGGAGGCCCCAACCCCCGACCCGTCATCGCAGGGAGCGGCGCCCTGCTCGGCCGCGAGGTAAGCGGCAAGCTCCAACTCAGCCGCTCGGCTAAGTTGTTCCTCAGTGCTCCCCTCAGCCGCCGTCTCCGCCGAGTCGGCTCTTGGCGGCGACAGAGGGGAACTCCGTGCCGCGCCACTGGGGACGAACAGTCGGCGGGGAATGGCCCCCGGGAGACGACATGCTTCCAGCTCGTCGCTCGCTCCGACGGCCACCCCGACGCCGCTCTCTCTTTCTCTCTCTGACGCCTCCCTCAGCCTTCTCTCCACCCTCTCCTTCTCCATCTCTCCCCTCTCCTCTCTCTCTTTACTCTTTCGCACGATCTCTCTCATTTCCCATTCCTTTCTCTCCTCCTCTTCCTTTTCCTCTCGAACCCGTCTCTCCCTCTCTAATCTCTCGGTCTTCCGTCTCACTCTGGCTATACGCTCCTCCTCTAACCCCTAATTCTCTCAAACCTCTCTCTTTCCACTCTCTCCTCCTCCCCTCTCGCACGCTCTTCACTTTCTCTCTCTCTCTCCACCCTCTCCTTCTCCACTCTCGCACACTCTTCCCTTTCTCTTTCTCTCTCTACCCTCTCCTTCTCCACTCTCACACGCTCTTCCTTTTCTCTCTCTCTCTCAACCCTCTCCTTCTCCCCTCTCGCACACTCTTCCTTTTCTCTTTCTCTCTCAACCCTCTCCTTCTCCACTCTCGCACACTCTTCCCTTTCTCTTTCTCTCTCAACCCTCTCCTTCTCCACTCTCGCATACTCTTCCCTTTCTCTCTCTCTCTCTACCCTCTCCTTCTCCACTCTCGCACACTCTTCCCTTTCTCTCTCTCTCTCCACCCTCTCCTTCTCCACTCTCGCACGCTCTTCACTCTCCACCTCCTCTGCCCACGACACACCTGGGAGGAGCCGAGGCGGCACGAATGACCGCACTCTGCCCGTTTCCAGGTCCACGATCTCCCCAGTCGGTGTTGCATACACCGACTCCGGGAGGTCGCGGAACTCTGGGTACGGGGAGTGCGGGGCTCCCCATCCCCCCCTCTGTGGTCGTCCTCGTCCGGCCCTCATCTGAAACAAACAACCGTTACAAGGAGGACAGGATCTTAATCTAACAGTCGCGCCGGGACTCGCTTCGCTCGCGGGGGAACATAACGCTTAAGTACCGATACATGCACCCCTCTCCTTGTCCGAGCACGTAAACGGCCGGAGATAGGACCTCAATAATCTCATACGGACCCTCGTACTTAGGAGCTAACTTAGCATTAAATTTCTTGGCCGCATCCGACAGATGATGAGCCTTCCTTAACACCTGATCCCCCAGAACGAATTTCACGTTTTTCCGCCCTTTGTCATAGTGTCGTTTCTGCACGTCTCGGGCCTCGTCAACATGCCGGCTTACCAAATCTCTCAACGCGTCCAATCTTTTCATTCTCTCCTCCCATACTCCCGGTTCAATCCTCTCCACTAATCTCTCACTCTCCACCTCTCGACGCAGACTCTTCACCGGGCGCGGGTGTCGTCCGAAGTTAAGGAATGCGGGCGACACTTTGGTACTCGACTGCACCGCCGTGTTAACCGCGTGCCGGAACTCGTGTATGTGCTGATCCCAATTCCGGTGGTCGGCTCCCACAAATGCCGAAATCATGGCTTTAAGAGTTCGGTTGCATCGCTCCACAGGGTTTGCCTGAGGATGGTACGGGGGCGTGGTCACATGTTTGACTCCGTACTCCTCCAACATCTCTTTAAAGAGCTTATTGTCGAATTCCTTGCCATTATCACTCAGCAGATAGTCGGGAGTTTCCCAGCGGAACAGGATCAGCTCTTCGGTGGCTCTTGCCACAGACTTCCCGTCCGCCTTACGGAGAGGTTTCACCTCGATCCAGCGGGTGAATAAGACCTGAAAGACCAACAGATACCGATGTTTGTTCTTACTCGGCGGAAATTCCATGGTGTCTACCACAACCACCGCCCACGGTCTCTCCACTATTCGGGTGCCCATTAGACCCTGGGGTCCTGTTTGGGGACCCTTGAACTTCTGACAGGATTCGCATTCCCCGACGAAGGTCCGCACGTCATGATAGACTCCTTTCCAGTAATATTCTCGGGCCACCCGATCATACATCTTTTCGATGCCGAGATAACCCGACGATGGGGCGCAATGAGCGTCTTCCATCACTCTTACTCGGTACTCCACTGGCACCACTAGTCTCCACCTCTCCTCGCGGAACTCCACAGGATCCAGTAACGGATCCATCCTAAATCTAAACAAACACCCATTCTCCACTCTCCACTGCTGGTATTTGGCCGGAAATTTCTCCACTTCTTCCATCATCTTCAAATACCAGGGGTCTCTTATCTCGTCGAACCCTGCTACCTCCGCCTCATTGGGCTCTTGCGCTCGGGAGAGGGCATCCGGAACCTGGTGAAGCGTGCCCTTGCGATGAACGATATCAAAGTCCCATTGTTGTAGCTGAAGGGCCCAGCGGGCCAATCTACCAGTTGGCTCCTTGAGATTGCATAGCCATCTCAAGGCGCTGTGGTCCGTAACAACGGTGAATTTGTATCCCTCCAGATACGATCGCAACTTTTTAATTGCCCACACCATGGCCAAACGCTCCTTCTCAGTGGTAGTGTAATTCTTCTCCGCGGGCGTCAAAACTCTACTCACGTTCACAATCGGGTGTTCACCGTCTTCACTCTCCTGCGTCAAAACAGCCCCCAAGGCGAATCCGCTGGCATCGCACTGCACTTTAAATGGCTTACTGAAGTCCGGCCTCGCCAGGACCGGAGCCGATGCCAGTGCCCTCTTCAACTGCTCGAAAGCCTCCTCCTGCTCCTCTCCCCAGTTCCACTTTCTCCCTTTTCTCAGCAGTTTTACCAGCGGAATCTTCAGCCCCGATTCGTCCTTTACAAATCGCGAGTACCACCCCAACATCCCTAAGAAGCGGCGCAGTTGCCTTACGTTCTTTGGGGCAGGGTAATTTGCCACCGGCGCTACCTTCTCGGGATCCGGTCGCAAGCCCTCGCGGTCCAACAGGAATCCCAGGTAGGTGACTTGTGAGCAGCAGAATTCGCATTTCTCTCGATTGACCTCTAGACCCGCCCCCACCAACTCCTTCAACATCACCTCAATCCAGTTAAGATGATCCTCGAACGATTCCGTGGCGATAATTATGTCGTCGAGGTAGCCGAACACATTCGGTTGCATCTCGCGACCGAACAGCGAATCGATCAACCGCTGAAACGTGCTAGGCGCATTCATCAGTCCGAAGGCATCCGGGTGAATTGCCACAGACCCGACCCCGGCACTGAGAAGGCGGTGTACTTACGACTCGCTTTCTCCAGAGGGATCTGATGGTATGCGTGCTTGAGGTCAATCTTCGTCAGATACTTCGCTCGTCTCAACTTATCTAGAATCGTATCCATATTGGGGATAGGGTAAGCGTCTCGCCGCGTAACTTTATTCAGATCCCGGTAGTCCACACAAAATCTGTACGTCCCATCAGATTTCTTGATCATCACTGGCGCGCTACTGTAATCGCTAGCTGACCGCTCGATGATCCCTTCATTGAACATACGCTCCACTTCCTCTATCACCACTTCTTGCATTTTAGGCGACGTCCGGCGGGGATGATGTTTAAAGGGTTTTGTCCCTTGCACATCTATCGTATGCTCAGTCAACGTCGTCACTCCCTTTTTCTTACCTCCTTCAGGGTAGATCAACAAGCGATCCACCAACCTCTCCACCTTCTCGCGTTCCTCCTTCTCTAGCTCTGAGATCCCCGCACACTCTCCGTGAATAACGGCGTTTTTCTCCTCGCCCGTCTTGGCGAAAGGTCTCCAACGCCCTTTTCTCACTCTCCACACCCCACGTCCGAGCTGCGCATCTACGTTAAACAGCTCGCAGAAATCCATTCCGAGAATAATCTCCTGATCCAGGTTGTGCAGGGCCTTCATTGGTAAAGACGCTGTGTGATGATCGATCTCAAGCATCACGTTCAACACACCCATAACCTTGGTGATTCCGCCAGTGACATTCCGCACCGCCGTAGTGCTCTCCTGTAACCGATCCTCGAATCGTTCGGCCACGCCGGGGCCCACTAGTGATAGCATTGCCCCCGGGTCGAATAAAGCTTTGTAGGAGTATCCACCAAGCTTCACCATGACAAAGTGACGGTTCTCTCTGCACAATCCTGCGACTGCTTCGGAGTCTTCTTCAAACTCCTGCTCTCCACTACCCTTTTGCCCCTCTTCGCTCTTTTCCTTCACTTCTTTCTCTCTACTTCTTTCCACATCTATCTCTTTGTCCTCCCTTAAGGGCAACACTTTCTCGGGCGATTTCCTCCCCTCTACTCCCGCAGTCTCCAACTCCAGCATGATCTCTTCGAGCCATTCGTCGTCACTGGATTCCTCACTTCCCGGACCTCCTAAACCCTCCACCACTTCCGGCTGACGTCTCTTGAGTGTGCCTTCCTTCTTCTCTTCACTCATCTCATTCCTTTCTGGGGGCTCCGTTGTTACGACCTCCCTTTGCTTCTCGCCAATCTCTCTCTTCTCTCCACTCTCCTGCTTCACTATTCTCACTTCACCTCTTATCTCCGCGCGTAAATCTCTCTCCACTTCTTTCTCTTCACCCTTTTCTTCCACCTTTCCCCTATTCCCACGAGTCTTCTCTGACTCCACGGAGGATCGCTGGGGAGCCAGCACATTTACGATGCCCGCCCCCCAGCTTGCCCGTTTCCCAAAGTTGCTCGTAAAGGTGCGCATTTGGGACAGGTTTTGAAAATGACGTTCGGTGTGTCACAGACTTGGCAACTCTCGCGTGGGGACTGGGCGGGTTGAGTAGGAGTAGTACAATTCCGCACCGTATGCCCCTTTTGCTTGCACCAATAACAAACCACCTCGGGGCAAACAGAGGCCTTGTGGCCCACCGCTTGGCAGAGATTGCAAACCCCCATAAAGGGTCTCACCTCTCCTCCGGTAAACGGGGCTTGGCCCGGGCCTGGGGTACGCCCATACCCGCCTCGGGGAGGATCCCCTCTCCACGGTTCGTTTCCATAACCTCGGCCGGTTCCATACGGAGGTCTGGGGTTTCCAGGGCCCCCTTGGACTCCAGGTCCGCCTTGCACCACAGCTGCGTAGGTCTTGGCCTCCTCTTTCCCCGTGGTCTGTGTCTCTGGCGTGTTCGGTGACTCAGTCCCCGACTTCAAGTCTCCGTCACCTTTCCTTCCGCCCGGAGGTCGGGCCGTTTTACTTGTCTTCCGGCTTTCAGCCTTCTCCCCAGTCCTCGCAGGCTTTGGAGAGACACCCTCTACTTCTCCCTTCTCTACGGATGCTACTCCCTTTTGGCGCCCCGAAACGCCCGAAAACGCCGCTCACGGCACTCTCATCTTATCAGCAGAGGGCGGCGGAAGATAGCGGCTATCCAACTCCTTTTGCCTCTCCCAACGACGTCCATATCTCTCCAAATCCCCCATCGTCTCCACTATTTTATCAGACATAGCCTTCCTGTACTCCGGAAGGATATTCCGATAGGCGGTTTCCACCAGCTGTCTCTCTGACGGTGGTCGTTTGAACCGAGAGACGATGTAGTTGAAGTTGGAGAGGTACGTGGCAATCTTCTCGCCCCTAGCCTGCGTTCTACATCTCAAATCATCCAACAGATCTTCACGGTCGTATTCGGTGACGAACTGTCGCCTGAAGGACTTCCGAAATCCGGACCAAGAAGGCGTATCCAGCCTGATAGTTCTAAACCATCGGCCCGCTCTCTTAGTTAATATACAGGGCAGGGCACCGAGCAGCTCTCGGTCACGTATCCCTGCCCCCTCGCGGCAGTCCTCTAACTGCTCTAAAAACTCCTCGGGGTCCTCCTTCTCGTCTCCACTGAATTTAAGGTCCCAGCTCTTCAGTAGCTTCACGGCTCGGGCCTTCAGTTCCGCCGCAGGTGTCGCTCTCCACCGTCTTCTCGGCTCCACTTCACCATCCTCCTCCGTCTCGCTGAGGTCTCGAAGTCTGCGGCGGGCTGGACTGCTCCTCTCCACGTCCTCTCCACTCTCACTACTGCTCGAGATCGTGATACTGCGTACCGCCGACTTCCTTTCCCCCGCGAATCTTCCGGGCCGCTTCTGTTCTCGTCCTTCCTTATCGAGTGCATCAGCCCTCTTGAATAGGTCTTCCTGACGATTTTCCATTTCTCCCTCATCGCTCACTCGATGCATGAGGGGAGGATCGATGGGTCTTCGACGATGACGCCCTGATGTTTTCCTCCTCAGTAGGGGTTTGATCTCCTGGTGGTCCGAAGTATTGATCGGCTGAAGATTCTTCACCGGCCGGTAGGTCGTGCCGCTGCCTCCTCTCTCCGAGGGTAATGAACGAAGGTCCTGATCCTTCTCCCTCTTCAAGTCTCCACGTATCTCGGGCTCCACGTCACTCTCCTCTCCACTGCTCGTCTCCACGTCATACTTCCGTTGTATCTCGTCCCAATTCTGGCCGGGAGTGTACCACTCCCTTTTGGACAACCCCTTCTTCCTCGCTAGAGTCTCCCTCGGAACGAGAGCTGGTGGGGCTCTAAACGGTGTCTGAGCCTGCGGGACTGTAGGTGGCAACGGATCAGCAGACGGTAACCCCCGATATAACCGAGCCGAATAGTATTCCCACGTTGACGCCATGGGAGGTACGAATCTGCTACTATCGAACGTGGCTGTCACTCTGGGCGCACTCAGAACTGAGACCGACGTCGTCACGGCGGGTTGCGCCCCTGTCGTCCGCCGGGCCGGACCCATGTTACTCTTAGTCGCGCTCAGTGAGCTACTGACTGTCACCGTCACTGGCGTGAGTCCCTCCTGCTGGTGCACCATTACCTCCACCCGCTGCTCTCTTCCTCTCTCCACATCCTCGTCGCTCGCCTGCGGCGAGCCTTCACTACTCGATTTTCCCCGAGATCGTGCCGCACCTTTCTTCTTCGAAGTCTTCCGCCGTTGGATTGGCTCACCTTCCTCCTCGCCTCTCTCCACATCTACCCCTATGATTTCCTCGATGGCTTCCGACTCTGCCTCGTCGCAGGTATACCAGGGAACCTCCACCCCCGGCACTTCCTCGCGCAAGATCGCACGCAATAAGCGATCTCGCAAACTCGCCACGTTACCGCGGCTATTCGCCCTCCGTTCCTCGAGTTCCGCGATCAATTCTGCCGGCAACTGGGCGACCAATTCTGCCGGCAACTGGGCGACAGTTCTGGTCCAGCACCTGGCCGCACGAGATTGCGCCAGCTCCCTCATCCTCGCGGCGTGCTCGCCCATGGCTAGGGAAACTGACGCCGCGGCGGCGACTCGTCGATGCGAATCCAGCCACCCGACACTCTACACCTTCCAACACTTCCTCTCACTCTACCCCGTCTACACTCCCACTCTTACTCCACCAATTATTTTTCGAACGCACGGCCTTCGCCTGTGCGACTAGCAGTGACGCCACCAACTCTCTACAATAAATATTCAAAATCAAGAATTATATATAATATAAGAGGGAACAAATAATTAAAATTTTAAATGCATATTTATTATTCGCACGCCTTTACTATCGCTACGCCGCAATTAACGCTAACTCGCCACGACCCTGCTACAACACTCACACTAGCTCTCACCCGCTTTCTCTACACTACACACACTTCCCAACCTTTGTCACAGCAGATCTCCCCACAAGGGATGCCAATTTGCGATGGTGTACTTAGGCGATGAATCGCCGAGCCCGAACACCCACAAATAAGAGAATTATTAACCTCTTTCTCTCTCTCAATCTTCGCTCTCGACACACTTACCGTCCAAAAGGAGATTCCGCTGTGACGTCGTGCCTGGGCAAGCTACGAGGCTGAAAAGGTTGGGAAGGGTAATACCGCTAAATAAATAATCAAACTCCGATTCCAAATAAACTCTCAATTTTTATTGCAACTAAAATCCCTACTACAAATAGCTAGTTTCGCTCCCGCATACACGCATACACTCACTCTTCTCACTCTCACAAAACCCGCCGACGCACCGCCGGGAACCTAGCCGACGAACCAAAAACACGTTGCGACGCGATTCGGAGAATCGCCGCGCACTCAAATTTCTCTCTCTCTACTCTCCACACTCTCACTCGCCGCGAAAATCGTGCGCACGAACTTGAGGAGACGCCGCAATGTGATCCTCCGAAGCGCCACCCACGAATTCTCTCTCTCTCTCTCTCTCTCTCTCTCTCTCTCTCTCTCTCTCTCCACGAATTTTCACACGCACGCTCCCTGAATCGTCGCGGCGCAAGCCCCGAACCGGCACCCGTTATCTCTCTCTCTCCACCGGCGTTAGACGCCTGCACAAACAAAAGGCATCGCCGCACGATGCTCGATTCAACCGCGACACACTCTCTCTCTCCGCCGGTGTTAACCGCGCGCACATTCAAACAGCATCGCCGCACGATGCTCTCTTATTAAACGCGACTCTCGCTCTCTTTCTCTCTCTCTCACCCGCACTCCCTCTCTACCCTCTCCCGCGACTCTCTCTCTCCACTCTAAAATCGCGTCCCCCTTACCTCGACGATGAGCAGTCCTCCGTGCCGAGTCTCGTCTCTCTCTCTCGCTCCCGCTCTCTTCCTCGCCTCTCCGCGACCGTCGCTCGCCCCCTGCCGTCGGCCAACACCACCTCCTCGTTCGCCTTCGTCGTCGTCTTCCTCTCGCCCTCTCTCGTACTGCTCTCTCTCTTCTTCACCCTTCCGAGCTTGCTCTTCTTCCTTCTTCTTTTCCTCTTTTCTTCAAGCGCACTCAACACCGGCTCGTTCGACTCTGCCGATCTCTCCCGCGCGCGCCTTCTCGATGCCCCCGCACATGCGCCGGCGTCCCACGGGTTGCATCAGTAGATCGGCTCTACTACTGCTTCGCACGTGGCTCCTCTCTCGCTTCTCTCGGCCGTGCCCCTCAGCGGAGCGCCTCCCCGCTGTAGCAGCGCACGGCCGCGCATCCTCGCCCGCGAGGTGCTGCCACCGCGCTCTCCAGCTCCGCGGCGCACGGAGGCGCGCGAAATTCGAACGCGCCACGCGCGACTATCACTCCACTTGATCTACTTACATACCTGGGCTGGGGGGGAAGCACAGGAATCTTGCCTCTCCTAATCCTTCTCGGCTTCACTCTTCTCCACTCGATACCCACCGGGATCAAGCACCGAAACAGAAAGAAACATCCCGAAAAATAAATAAGGGAGCTTAGGACAACAGTGCCCCGGCCACGCAGCTCGAGAGAGAGAAAAAGAAAATGGTGACGACTTACCACGTCACAAAGTTAAGGAAACGTAATTACCGACCGCAATATATTAGCAATTAAATAAGTATTAACGATTATAGATTTACATCCTTTTATCAATCCCATAGGCAACGCTGCAGCTCCATGGAGTATTCTGCACGTCCCTGTCAAATTTCAAAATATTTCGATGATATTTAGCCAAGTTTGGACGATTAATGTTTTTGAAAGCTATTAAAAATAGATGAACAAAATTTTCAGTTTTTAATTTTTATATTAAAAAGAAAGTCGAATAAAAAACATTCCTTCTAAGAAAAAATACTTCTTTTCAATCCCTACAAGGTGATATTTTTTAAAAATTAATTTGGTTACATTGAAAATTTAGTCACTTGGACAATACTTTTACGGGTTTTCGAGCGCTAATCCCCTTATTGCATCCGGCCCTTCAATTGTCCATGTCAAAACAATGGTTTTCTAATATAAATACCTATAGCATCAAAACTTTGTCCTTGTGATTTATTTATTGTCATACAAAAAGCTAAGAGGATAGGAAATTGTTTTCTATTAACTATAAATGGTAATGAAGACGATTCTGCAGTAGTTAATGTTATTCTCGGTATAAAAACTTTATTTCCTGATTTTTCACCTGTTATTATTTCAGCTTCTACATTGTATTTAAATAGTCTAATTATTCTTAATCGCGTTCCTTTGCATAAACCATCGTTTATACTTAAGTTTCTTATTAACATTACTATCGCATTAATTTTCAGATTTAATTTATGTCGAGGTAAACATTCACGAATATTATGCAAATATTCAATAGGAAAATTGATGTAAATATTATCATCTGATAGACCAACACCTTTATATGTAGCAGTATCTATACTATAATAAGACATTTCATCACTATCGATCAATTTTAATATTTTATTATTCAGAATAGTTGAATCTTCATTATGAGACGTTAAAATGACACTATTCATAGATAAATTATAATTTATATCTTTATATATTTTCAAACAAACATCGTCAGTTTTCCAACTGTTTGGTACTTTGAATGGATTAATTGTTCCCTCTCCAATATCTAATATAAATGAAGCGAATTCTTCATTGTTAGAACGAATATTTTTTTTAACTTCATTATATTGAAAAGTGGCCAAATATCTGAATATTTTATTGTTTCTTGTATAATTGTGTTTCTACAACCGTTTTTAATAACTGGAAGAATTTGCCGAAAATCTCCTCCTAATACAATTAATTTCTCCCCAAATGGTAAATTATTATTACAAACATCTCTTAATGTTTTATCTACAATGTCTAAAGCTTTTTTTGGTATCATTGATGCTTCGTCCCAAATTATTGCATCTACTTCCCGTAATTTTTTCTTATCAGAGACTAATTTTAAAAATGCACTTTCTATACTTTCTAAATCTAAAGGTAATTTAAATGTTTTATGACTTGTCATTCCTTTTGGTAATAGTATTGAAGCAATACCAGTCCAAGCCATTGATAACATTTTTTTTTCTTTAGACAAAAAGTAAAAAATTAATGTTTTGTATAAAAATGTTTTACCTGAACCACCAGGACCGTCTATAAAATGAATCTTATGTTCATTATTTAATAATTTCTCAAAAATATAATTTTGTTCTAAATTTAGTTGAGTATACATGTTACTAAACATTTCTTCACAGAATAAAATTTCAGTCTTATTAACTTCATTACATTCAACTTTTAAGATTTTATTTGGTTCAGGCAATCCAAAATCTATACATGATTTTTCGTTTAATGATAATATTTCATTTATTTGTATGAGGGCATTGTTTAATTTATCATCTTTAAAATCTTCTATGAAAAAGTTATTAAATTCCTTCCAAATATTATTGCCATTAATATTTTCAGATAGTAAATACCAAGCAAAAAGTTGACGTAGTTGATATCCTAACATAACGTCACAAACTTCTTTAAAAATATTTTTTATTTGTAAGTCATTATCAACTAAACCCATTTTTATTGCAGTTTCTCTGCATGTGTTATATGTAATTTTTTCATACGTTCATAAATCTTGAAACGAAATTGCACCTTTAACACGATTTAAAATTAATTTTAAATGAAATCGTTCAAAATCCTTTGGAGAAACAATATTTAAACGACCTATTATATAATTTTCTTGATTCCGTTTTCGTTTTATCCAACATTTATTTTGAAAGTTGTGATATTTAGGTATATTAACATATTTTATATTCCTTGCATAATTATCTTTTTTATTTAAATTAAACCATGCTGTTAATGTTGTTTTATAATTTTCTACAGCTTCAGTCTCGTTATTTTCTTCAAAAATAATTCTTTGTTGATTTTCTGTATGAACTGATAGACTTATTACTGTATGTTTTCTACCACATAAAGGAAATTTTTCCAATCGCCAAGCTGCTTCCATTGGACTTAAAAAACTTCCATCAACAAATTGAGTAATTTCGTCATATATATTACCATCATTGGTATCATTAACTTTTTTTAATTTACATAATGCTCTAACTCCACCTTTATGTATGTAATCAAATATATATTTTATACTTTGAATATTGGCGCAATATTCTACATTAATGTGACACTTATATATTTTTAATAAAAAACTATTATAAGGTACTACCATAGAATTATCTACTGAGATTAATTGACTGTTATTTTTGCTTTATACGTAAAATTTTCTGAGGTATTATTTCTTCGTTTATATTCTGGATAACCATTCTTTTTAAATTTTGTATAATTTGTAAATGATTTAGGAAATTTTTTTACATATACTTTTATCTTTTATATAACAAGGAGAACTATGTGTATGCGGTCCATGGAGCATGAGTTTAATTACTAATTTTTGTAAGTTTTCATCTTCATTTTTGTCTGGTATTTCTGCAGATATATATTTATCGTATAAATATTATTATATTTATTGTATAAATATATGATATAATATCTCCAAATATTTTATTTTCTTTTATGTCATCTAATAATGACATTAATTTTGTATGAAATAATCTAACTGCTATATTTGGAATATCATTTGGTGTAGTCCTTACAGGAAATTTTTGCAAAACTTCTTTTAGTTCTTGCCACTTAGGATTACATGTTACTGTTATAAATAAGTCAAGTCTCCCAGTATTTCTCATAATAGCCATTGCATCTTGATAATGCTGTTGCATATATCTCGGACTACCAATGTAAGTGGCTAGTAGTATAAAAATATTTCCTAATCTTTCTTTATTTTCAAAGTTATTAGAAATATTAGAAGCATTATTTATTACATGACCTAATAAACCTTGATAACATTCGATTCTTATTTTTTTTTTATTATTTCGAAAAAAATTCATTCTATTACTTTCCATCATAATGTATGCATGTAAAAAAATTGTTGTGTTAATCTTCCACAATATAATAATGGACTAAATTTACCATTTGGTCGATAAGCTAATCTATATGAATAATATTGTAGGATAGTAAGATGTTCCTTTTCTGGAGCGCTTGTTCTTTTAGTGTAACCAACATTCCAACCTAAATCTCCTAAAGGAAATAATATCGGGAACACCATAGGATCAATATGATGTGATAATTTATTAATGTATGTATTTTTTTGTTCATTATCAGGAATGTTTTTAGGATATACACATATATCGTATTTTTCTGGAATTTCATTTTTCGATACTATTATTGCTCCACATTCAGATGTTATAGGAGCATTATATCTATGCTTTTGATTATTATTTTTACGGACGAAATACAATTTATAATTTGGGTAATTTTTTTAATTTGATATTTGATATAAATGATTATAATTTTTTGCGTATGGATTACGGTTTAATATTTCAATTAATATTCGTATATGTTCATCACTTAAGTCTTGATTTCTTTAACCTTCGTTCAAGTGCTGTTACATTATCATAAATATATAATTGTCCACAACAAGGTTCATCTTTACCGATAGGTAATAAAGTGATTGGCGTCATGTGACAAATTTGTCCTTGAATTTTTAAATTATAAATTCCTTTTTTCTTTTCATGTTCGACGTTAGCATTAAAGGTTGCAAAACAAAATAAATTATTATAATATCGTATTAAATATCTGAATGTTTAATCATGTAATAACATTTCTTTCAATGTTTTATCATAATCACTTAAAGGTGAAAGAGTATTATTGTACCATTATTACAACAATTAGACTTATATTTTTCTTCTTTCCAAAATACTGCTGAACATTTTATTCTACTATCAACGACCTTCAAAATCGGTCTGCTATTAGACCTCCAAAATTGATTAACTTTCAAAAATTGGTCTGCTACCAGCGACCTCCAAAATCGGCCTGCTATCAGACCTCCAAAATTGATTAACTTTCAAAAATTTGTCTGCTATCAGCGACCTTCAAAATCGGTCTGCTATCAGACCTCCAAAATTGATTATCTTTAAAAAATTGGTCTGTTATCAGCGACCTTCAAAATCGGTCTGCTATCAACGACCTTCAAAATCGGTCTGCTATAAGACCTCCAAAATTGATTAACTTTCAACAACCTTTATAAAATTAACAAACTGATCTTTTGCTTAACCTTCAAAATCGATCTACTTTCAGAGTTCAACAACGGTTTCGATTTAAGTTTCGGTCTGCTTTCAGCGACCTTCATAATTAATATTTTTAGCGTCATACTTTGAGCGACCTTTGAAATCAATATGAAGTTCAAAAGCTTTGAATGACTTTCAAGCTTAAAATTTATGTTAATTAAATAACTATAAAAATGTCTAAAAATATAACATATGTTTATTTAATAGAAGAAAAGTAATACTTGAAAATTTAACATTTTTTTTTAACTGAGGAATAGGCCATTTTTTTACTAACTTTTTATTATGAAAAAACAAGGAACTATTTAATGGAAAATGAATTCAAAGATAGTAAAAAAGGGAAAACCTCTATAAAAAAAGTGCGCCTATCTATCTACCTCTTGGGTGGTGTGGAAAAATAGACTTATTTGTGTTAAAAAATTATCAATGGTCCTCATTGTTTGGAGACAATATACAATTTTCCCATATACCTTACAGAAAGTTATTTGTGCTTAATCTTTAATTTCAGGGTCGAAAACGTCACATAACCTCATTCCTAGAAACTGCGAAGCCTATGCTCGTATGTTTATTTTATTCCGATGATTAGTGCCGTTTATAATTATTTACGGCCCGAGCGAAGCGAGACTCCCTGACGTCAATGTGAAAACAGAATACTTTACGCGTGGTGTGAGAAAAAAAGATCTTTGTCGCATGTATGCCGAGATGATAAATACGATTAAAGAAAAAAATGAATATGAGGGCGGTAAGAGGGGCGGGGGCGGAGGGCCGCCTGAGGGGAGGTTGAGGGTGGATGAGGGGAGGTTGAGGGTGGATGAGGGGGGCTCAGAGGCTATTTTAATATAAAAAACTCATAGAAATACGCTGATTTTTACGTTATTTTGAGGGGGTTGAGGGAGGGGTGAGGGGGGCTGATGTTCAAAAACAACACTAACATCTATATATATATATATATATATATATATATATATATATATGATGTTTACATTTTGAGTTCCAAAACATGGTATAGCTATATACTCATATGTGACAGCTTTTTGACTTTCATTCTATAATGTATGGGATAGAAAAGGACAAACAGAGGAACCATTAAGATGTTGGGCGGTAGTTAAAATCAGCATCTGCGATTAAGTATGTATATATTTTTGGTCCATCATATTTTTCAAGCATCTTTTGTTTTATTTTTGATGCCCGCCCTGACCAGCAAAACCTCGGCTTGGCCTCGGTTTTGCAAAAGTCGGGCGGGGATAAAAAAAGCAGAAGTCGAGTCTTATGTTACGCGATATGTAAAGTGGGGCTGAAGCAGGCCTCTTATACATATGGCCGAGCCGTAGTTAGCAGCTAACAACGCTATTTTATTAATTAATATTAACTATATGGACGTACTTTCGGCTGGGGATGAAGAAAAATAGTATACGACAGTTGGCCGGAATGTTGGATGCCCTGGCCGGCGCCATTTTGACGCCCGAGCCGTCGCCTCGGGCATCAAAATGGCGCCGGCCAGGAAATCCAACTTTCTGGCCTTGTGTCGTAATATACTATTGTTTTTATATCTAGGCCATTTATGTTATTCAATTTAAATTTCTTTCAAGTATATTTGTTGTATTTTGACTATAAATTAAAAAACTTATAGAAAGTATGTCATGTGTACATGGAAATCTTTATGTAAGGTAGTTCTTTCACGACTTTCCTAGTCAAAACACTGCTAAATAAAGAAGATACCTAAAATTAGAAAAACCATAGTTGAAATGTGATTTATTTATTTATAATGATAGAGATAGTCAATATATTATAAATAAAACGTATTTAACATGATTAAGATAACTTTATTTAACAAAACTTCGATATTTTAGAAACAGCGCAAACAATTATTGATAACAAAATCCTATCTTTTTTGTTTCTTAACCGATTTTAATTTTCAAGGTCTCATTTTGTTCCTTAAGCAATTTCATGGGGACTTACAGAAGGAAAAATTTAAAAGTATTAAGAACCCAGAAAATTATAGCTAATTGTTTATAAATCGTGAATGAGGCTATGAAAATATTTTTTTTTCAATTGGCTATAACTTGCTGGGTTTTGAATACTTTTTAATTTTTCCATCGGTAAGTCCCCATGAAATTACTTAAGGAACAAAATAATACCATGAAAATTAAAATCGGTTAAGAAACAATGAAGGTAGGGATTTTTTATCAATAATTGTTTGTGCTGTTTCTAAAATATCGACATTTTGTTAAACACACTTATCTTAATTATGTTAAGTACACTTTATTTATAATATATTGACTATCTCTATCATTTTAAATAAATAAGTCACATTTACACTGTTTTTTTTTTAATTTTAGGTAACTTCTTTATTTAGCACTGTTTTGACTAGGCAAGTCATGAAAGAACCACCTTAATTTCTAAAAATATATTTTCTTTGTCGACTTCAAATTTTAACCTCTCATTATACTTATCTAGTACAACATTTAGCTAAAATTTCAAATGGTTATCTTCAGTTGTTTTCGAGAAAAAAATTATTATGTAAAAAAAGTTCGTTTTCGTTCCCGTACGATAACAGGAGTAAAAATCAATTTATCGACTTGAAATTTGACACAAAGAAGGTTTTTTTATATGTTGGAATCGAGTTTGTTGCCTAAAAAAATCTGACTGTCTCGACCAAAGATATTTGAGGTTAAAAATTTTTTATTTGTATTTTGCTTCCTAATAAAGGAAGCTTTGTAAAGATGAAAAAAATTTCTTAGACAAAAAATGTAAAAAAGATGTTTTAAGGCGATATATGTCGATATTTGTTGATTTTGAGAAAAATTTTTTTTTCGTATATATATGTATACATGTGTGCATGCGTGCGCGCGCGTGCATGCGCGTGCGTGTGTGTTTGTGTGTGTGTGTGTGTGTGTGTGTGTGTGTGTTTTTCCGAGGCGACGGGGAGCTGCTTTAGGCACCATAGGGAGACACGTGTCTCCCCGTGTGTGGGACTCCCCTGGCGTTGACAAGCCAGGATTAACCCACTAAAACCACTCCACCTTTTACTGCTACAGCGGAAATCGCCAGAAGGCACTACTTCGCGGTGGCAGCTTCTGCTTAAGGGCCCTCCTTAGCGCCACCTGGCACCACTTCACCTGTTCGCACTGTCCACGCTTTCTCCTCTCTCTTCCGCCCTCCGGATGGAGTTCAGCCTCTCGACGATAGACGTGGCAAGTGTAACCACTGCGTCCCAGCCCTCCTGCGAGGCGAGCATACACTGGCTGGTGCCCTCCGGCGTCAGAGGACCCTCCCATGAGGCCTAGAATCGATCCCACTCGTCTTGGAACCTAGGGCACACGAACAGTACATGCTCCACGTCCTCGTCGACTCCAGGACATACCGGGCACTGCGCGCTACGGTACAGGCGGATGCGGTGTAAGTAGCTGCGGAAGCAGCCGTGTCCAGTAAGCACCTGTGTGAGGTGAAAGGTGAGGAAACCATGTCTCCTGCCAATCCACTTCTCAACATCTGGGAGGACTCGGTGGATCCATCGGCCTTCTTCTGCCAGATCCCATCGACGCTGCCACTCCTCACTTCCTCTCCTGGGCAGTTGACCATGGCGGTGCCTCTGGCCCCGTCATCTTCTTCGGCGTGCCTGCCTTCACGGTACTTAATGGTTCTCTCGTTTGTCAGAAGATCTAAGGGGGGAAGTCCCGCAATCACCGAGAGAGCGATGCCGCACACGGTATGGTAGGCACGGGCCACCCTTATCGTGGCCATTCGGTAGGCCCGTCGGCAAGTGGCTCCGTAGCTTGTATGTCTACTCATAGCCTCTGCCCAGATTGGGGCACCGTATAGTATTACCGAGCTCACCACTGTAGAGAGGAGAGCCCGCCGCAGCTGCTTCGGTCCTCCTATGTTGGGCATAATACCCGCCAGGGCGCGTACCACCACAGCTGCCTTTAACCCAGCGGTTACGAGGTGCTCCTTGAACGTCAGCTGCGCATCTATCATAACCCCAAGATATTTAATAGTTCCTATCATCCTAATCTTTTTGTCTTCGACCGTAAAGGTGGCATAATTCCTCTTTTCTGTTCGTGAGATCAGCACCGCCTCCATCTTCTCTGCCGCCAGACTCAGACCGCGGTCACTCAGTCAGCCAGCTACCACCTCGATAGCCTCATCTCCAACGTGTTCGATCTCCTTCGCTACGACGATTAGCGTGTTACGTGACGCATCTTTTTTCTAAGAGTTTTTCCGCATATTCGTTCAATTAAAATTCCGACCTAAGTCCAATTCACATAAAGGGAAAAGAATGTGCTCTTAGCGGCCGAAGTTTAGTCAAGGCCACAAAGTGCTCATTCTTTTCTACGCGCAATCATTGAAATCTAGCACCCTCTTCCGACCAAGGGCAGGGGGGAGGTAAATGCGCCGAAGTTTTTGAAGTTGACCACGCAGTAACAGCTAGTCGACGCACGTAAGCGAAGAACTGCCCGACGCGGCCACAATACATCGAGGGCAGCACCGCCTGGGCCCGTTACCCGCATGCTTGCTTACCGGTCCCGTCTGAATGTATGAGTGCGAGAGAGACAGAGTGAATGCGAAGCGGAGTAGGAAAATGCGCGCGCCAGCCGAGTAAAGGGGGCCGAAAAATCAGAGTAGTTTGAACTCCCAAAGGAATAAGACACACAAATAGATTCGCTTAAAACAAAGAAAGTATAAAGGCCACTGCCCCTCGATCAATTTTTATTTCATAGCTTCCTATTCGTGTTACAAAAGAGCCAAAATTTATAAACCAAAAAGAAAAGGAAATACAGAGATATATATAGACACAGATAACTATACCAAATAAGCTTGAACCTCTTAAAGTAAATCACAAGGACCTAAGACAAAGGAAATCTATACACAGAAAGGTTAATTTTTTTTACGATTGGATAATTAGGACTAAAAGAAAGAGAACACTAAATAAAGGAAAACACGGACGCAAGCGGACTTGTATCTCCGATCTAAGCCTTTCCTTCATTGACTTTGCATATCACCTGAAACACAAAAAGAGTGAGTATCATTATTCAAAATTTACAAACCAAAAAGAAAAGGAATTCAAAAATAATTTAGAGGTACCGATCCCCAAACGTTCATAATCTGGTAGGAACCGTTAAAGAAATTTGTTGTAGGCGCATGCAATTGTGTGCACTTCATTTATTCTCCATTACTAGGAGAAAACAAGATTAAATGTAGACTAGCCTATATACCTATTGTTTTTGTTGAATAACATTTTGATTAATTTGAATTATTGATTAACTTAAATTAATTTTAATAATATATATGCATTATCAATATACGGTATTTAGTATAAAAATATAATTAAATAAAAACCAAAATATACGTATATATATATATATATATAAATATATAAATATATTTATATTCTGGTATATATAGATACATATTTTTATTACCATACAAAAGAGTTAATAAGAGGTTTTACTGACCAAAGGAGAATAACATTAATTATTGAAGTGACACAGTAAATTTCTTTAACGTCTCGTTGAAATCAGATTCATCCCTATAAGCATATTCCTCATTTTTGGACGGTGGAGCTTGCACGTGTGACCTCAGGGAAGTGTGACAGTTCAATTGTCATCCTTGGTGCGAGTTCTTTTAACGCAGGGCCTTGTGGTGCAAAACATTATCCGGTCACATTAACCTTGTGAATCCCTATTTTTGACATAAAAAGAAAAGAGATTTAGTATTCAATATCTCATGAAAATACAACTATCATTCATAATCTTTGCTTCACTAATGGCCAACCTATATTAATTGAAGGGAAATAGACGGCTGTAGTTTAATTGCCTTCCCTCTTAGCTTGGACTCGGTATAAGAAATTATAAGAAATCCTATAATCATCCCGAGTCGAAGGTGGAACCACTTGTTGAATATCGTACTTTACCTCTCCCATGTTTAACCTCAATCCCTGGTCACACTCTAAATTGACTTAACCAAATTACGCATAATTCTCCCCTTTTAATAGATATAGATATATTACCTCTTCCTACAAAGAACCCAATAATTTGCATTAATACCGAATTTATAACACTCTAACACTGGTAAAATATGCACATACATTGCATATATATAAATACATAGGACAGGTATGAAATTTAAATACGGCCTTTTTGAAAATTAGAGTACACCTTTCACTTCTATAATAATAGGTTTACATACACACATACAGCTTCATAAGTGCACTCATAAGATTTAGAAATTAATTAAACTCAATCTAATAGTACAAAGAGATAAAATAATTGATTAAGCCGTAATTGCACAATATTATATAACCCAAGAGCATAAGAATACAATTGTTAATGTCCTCTATATATATACATAAACTCTTATCATTAAGAACTGCATAAGAATATTAATACGGTTTCACTTATAGTTCATATGAGTTTAACGCTATTGGGTTAGTTATATAGCTATCTGTGGGACTCTATATATGTATATATATAATAATAAATTATAGAAATCGGGTTTCCCTTTTTTTCTCAATTACATACCTATTGAAGGGGTGTCAAATAAATCCGAACCATTTGACACATTGATGGGCCCTTGCGTTTACTAGCTGTCTTCATGTACGGAAGCGGGCATCGCAATCCAAGGAAGAAAACAAATATTTCTGCACTGCATGAACACAACATAGTCATTGCTGCACAAGGCCTAGTTACACTTCCTCATAGTAACTTTTCTTGAAGCGAAGGCCACTCATCATCTTATTGGAGTCATATAGACAACCAGCAATATCTTGGCAATAACTATAATCACCAAAGAAGGAAGACCCGTATCCGCAATCATCTGGGGATTAAAGTGCATAAATCAAGCCCCTCAAATCGACGGCCGACGACCCTTGCAGATCTGAAACCGAAAAAGAAAACATACCACAAAGTACCTATGGATCCACGGAAGCAGAGGAAAAACTAAACGAGTATACTTATCTAATAAGGATTAGAGTTCCCTTTTCTCTCCGATCCAGTATTGTTTTCGTCACGCACACGATATCGCCGTCTACTCCATAGGTTGTCAACACGTATACGGGAGGTTAGTACTCCGACCACGTGACACCAATCTTGCTAGTCGGCGCGACTGTACGCATGCGAGACCGGGGTCTTGTAAGGAACTGACGTTCCTTGGACTACATAACCGACATAGACCCAAATTCTAGGCCCCTTTGACAATGAGTGCAATCGATCGAACCCTTTTACCAACGAATATAGACGCTTATAGAAGCGTACTTCTTAAGAAATTTTCGGCCGAGACGTCTGGGTAACAAGCCGATTAGTTCTGTTACCCATCCGCGAGGCGCTACACCCTATATAGATATACACACACGTGTATAAGGTGCTTGTATAAAATAATTAAGTCAATTAATTACAATAAAAATGTTATTTTACAAAGAATTATTGTTTCTATTTATATCAAACATTTTATGTAAAAAAAATAATATAGGCTATTCCATAATACGGAATGATGTAATATATATGTCTCGATCAATCACGCGGGAAACGTACTGTAAAAAGGCGGGAGTAGCCGAGAGTCGCAGAGAGGAGCTTCTTCTGATACATGACAGGAGTGTTGCAGATCTGACGGCGCCGTTGATCAAGTTTTTTTCCGAAGAGTTATTAGTTTTTGTTAAAAGTAATTATTATTAGTTGTAGTGTTTGATTTTATCAACAAGTTTTTTTGAGCATGGCACCATCTCGAGCATTTTGTGCATACGAAGGATGCACAAACAGCAAGGCGAAAAATCCTGCCCTGATTTTTCACAGATTTCCAAAGTATGAACGGTTCGGTTCTTTTCCTATTAACAATATCCTATATTTTATAATAATTCTATCATATATATGTATATATTAGGCAAATGTTAAGTTTAACTGCGTTCAAGATTCTTAATATATTTCAATAAAATTCATAACCTTTATTTAAAAGTTGTCTCAAAAAAATAGTTGTTGACCTTCTTTCAATAAAATAAGATTTTTATTTACTGGATAACAATAAACGTTAACACAAAAATATGTCACCTTCCAGTAAAATATGCGTTATTTAACATTTTTTATTACCATTTTTTCTTTTATTTGGATAATAATAATATGTAATAATAATAATAATAATATGTAAACAGGCACTTTCTAAATTCTACTTCTGTATATTTTGTGGGAAGTATATATACAATTCGTACGTTGTAAAACGCTCACTGAAAACGGTGTGAAACTGTTTTCCTTTTAGTCGATTCCAGATCGCCGGTTGGGAGTAAAAACGTTTCACGCGTAAGAAAGTACTATCTTGGGCGCTCCGCGATTTTATAGAGATTTCAGTGAGAATCTTTGCACTCTTTTAAAAGCTGAACTTTATCCAATAGGCATGAAACAATTTCATTATCTTATAAGTTAAATACTTGCGTCTTGCAAGCGTTATATGTTCTTATTGTAGTTGATGGATTATATGATGTTGACTTATCACATGTAAGTGTATACGCACGCGTGCCTGTCAATCCGCGCAGCGGGCGGATGATCGAGCAACGACTAAGTAGGGTAAATGTGGGTATTACCGCGGACGCTGCAATTACCGCGGATCGACGAAAAACGCTCTGCAATTTCATTTTTCGGCATTTAATATTTATTCGATCATACAAAATATTAATTAATATAAGAAATTGTCTTGAAAAGAGAATAAAGCATGATTTGTATGAATATACTAAATTATTGTCTGGCCATCCGCGGTAATACCGTCATTTGTATACAAATACGATTGCTGGTATTACTGCGGCATTGGTCCAACGTAACCTCAAAACAGTGAAATCAAGAAGTCTACAATATATATGAGAACATTTGCCAACTGCTATGTTCTAAATGAAATATGATGTAAAAATATACAGATATGTTCATTTTTTCGGTTGTAAAATTATAAATAATATAACAAGCTCAAGGTAAAATTCCGCAGTAATACCCCCGCGGTAATCCATCATACACACGGTAAAACCCCCGCGGTAATTCAATCATACCCGAAGTAATATCAGCCTCGGATCTATTTTTTAGATTGTATTTATTAATTAACTATATGTTTTTCATCATATGATAAGAGTCATTTTTGCATTTCTGGTAAGTTAAAGAAGAGTTAAAAAAGAATTCAACTTAAATCATCGAGGCAAAGATTTTAATTCGTGTACTATAAGACGCCCGTGCTGAAAAACCGCGGTAGTACCCACTTTTACCCTATATAAAGGAAAGCCGCGACTCGTGAGCGTGGATCCGCGGACCTCCATTCGCGTAATCCTCCTAGAGCGCTCGTACGTCACAGCAGCCGATTTCCCACTTTGCATTCCCGCGCAGAGCATGCAAAAAAAGTGAGCGCTGTATTATATAAATATATCGTCGCATCCGTATAAAAAGACAGTATCTCGGCGGCCGGTTAAAAAACGCGGTATCTCAGAGTCCAGTTGGAAAATATGGTAACTTGGCGGCCGGTTGGAAAACGTGGTATCTTGGAGTCCGGTTGAAAAAAATGGTATTTCGGCCGGTTGAAAAATATGATAGCTCGGAAGCTAATCTTTTTTGCCCTGATTTAGATTGGCAAAACTGATAAAATATTTTCAGTATTTGATTTGAAATGCGATTAAGTAGACTTTATTCACACTTCTATCAGAATAAATATTACGATTATACTACGAATGTTTGTAAATTAAAAAAAATTATTTTGGAGTAATTAATAAAGCAATTAAATCTAACCTGAACTTTAACGTAATATGTTTTCTTATCCTACTACATTTTAATATTCCTATATTACACTTAGTGAAATGTTTAAAGTGTATAAATCTAATCCCTATAATTACTAAAATAATGACATCTCGATTTATTGCGTACTGTGTCCTCGAGCGATTTTTAATCGACCGAGTCAAATGTGCTTCATTTAGAATACAAACAAATTTTAGATTATTTATTTTTATGTTAAAAGTGAGTGAAAGGCCAGGACTACATAAACGCGTACGCGCGCGTTTGGCTGCGGTCGACCGCGCACTGGTACCTAGCCAATCACAGCTTCTTTCTTTATCTTATTAGCTAAATACTTCAGTCTTGCACGCGTTATATGTTCTTATTTTAGTTGATGGATTCTATGATTCTGAATTAAGAAACGTTCTTATTATCAGATAATTTTCTTACAATGATCCACATACAGGCTTTTTGTACGATATATTCTTGTTCTTGTAGAACCACTTTTTATGTTAGCATCATAAAATCCATCAACTAAATAAAACAAAAACAGGCCGAACGGGTGCTCCAGAGCTCCCTTCGCGGTGCGAACGGTTGCACCACAGGTATATCTCAAGCAAATGCTTAAGTAATTACGTAAGTTATTACTTGAGGTGCAACTTTATAATTCTTAAACTGCAAACACCCTGGGGATGCGAGTTCCACGTAGAAGCTGTGCGAGACGCAGACAGCCCAAATACACTAAACAAATTATTAAACCTTAAAATAGCTTGGGGATGCACGTTTTACGTAGAAGGTGTGGGGCACGCAGACCGGCTAACGCTAATTAACTGCTATTTAAAAAATTTTAAACGCCAAAAAGCCTGGGGATTTAAGTTCCATGTTGTAGAAGTGACGTCACGTAGACAAGCTGAAGAGACCAAGTTGCAACTTAAAAATTACTAAACCTCAAATAATCTGGCCATGCGAGTTGCTCGTAGAAGGTGTGTGACACAACTTCTTAATAATTCAAAAAGTGGTCTTTAACCCGTCGGTGTGTCCCTACACTTTCTACGTAGAACTTGTATGCCCAGAACTTTTGGCGTCTAAAATTTCATAATGAGCAGCTTGCTGTCCTAGCCCGTTTGCGTGTCGGCATCATTCGCCGGCTATTTAGTAGAATTTTTTAAATAGCATGTTATTGTTATTAGCGCGACTGCGTGCCCCACTCCTTTGACGCGGAACTTTCACCAGGCTATTCGGGGTTTTAGATTTTGTCACTAATAGTTTACTGTTTCTATCTTGTCTGCTTGCCTCGAACCTACAACGTAAAACGTGCATCCCCAGGCTACTTTGCGGCTTAATAATTTTGAATTTGCAATTCGGTTCCTTTAGCGTGTCTGCGTGCCTCACACCTCCTACGTATAGAACTCGCACTCCCAGGCAATTTCAGGATTAATAATTTATTAAATAGCAGTTCACTATTTTTAGCGTGTTTGCCTGACCCACTCTTTCTACGCGGAACTTGCATCCTCAGGCGATTTGAAATTTTTTAACTAGCAGTTTACTGTTTTTAATATGTCTGCGTGCTCCACTTCTACTACGTAAAATGTGCATTCCCAAGCTATTTTAAGGTTATTAATTTTCAATTTGAAATCTAGTTCATTTGGCCTGTCTGCGTGCTCCATTCCTTCTGCAAGGGTGAACTTACTACCCCAGGGTATTTGGGGTTTAAACATTTTTTAAATAGCAGTTTTGTTTTTATCATGTTTGCGTACCTCACGTCTACTACGTAAAACGTGCATGCCAGATTATTTTGAAGCTTAATCATTTTTAATTTGCAACTTAGTGTATTTGGCCTGTTTGTGTTTCGCACAGCTTCTATGTGGAACTCGCATCTCGAGGGTATTTGCGGATTAAGAATTATTAAGTTGTAACTTAAGTAATTACTTGAGAAATTGCTTGATATGTATCTGTGGTCTTGATGTGTATTCCTTTCTTACTATTTTGTAACTTTACATTCTGAATGTTGATCTTCATAATTTTTCAAAAATTAGACAATTAGACTGGATTCTTCGCTCAGGCAATACCAAACTTCTTGATCTGGATGACAAAGGCCTGGCAAACAAGCGGCTTTGTAATATTCATTTTGCTGCAGAGGACTTTGTAATTGGTTCTCGTATGACAAAATTAAAAAATACTGCTATACCTATTCAACAGGGCTTAGCTACTGATTCAGATGATTCTAATGACGCTAATGAACATGATGGCCTTGAAATTGATGTCCTTGCTCCTTGTTTTGATAGATCAACTGTTGATTTAAATTTATACTTTGATGAATCTTTAAGAGAAACTAGCGATAATATGCTAGAAAGTTATGATCCAAATGAGTCATCTTGTTCAGGAATGCAAAGCAAGTTGAATTTTGATTGTAACTCTACCGTTGATTCTATAAATACCGATGAAAGTAACAAATATCAAAGTGTAGTTGAACAACTTCAACATGAAATTGCTAGTTTAAAAGAACAGTTATCGCACAAAGATAAAGAGTGTAAATATGCAAAAAAAATTACCAAAGAAGCAAATGTGAAGCAACAAAGGTATAAAGAAAAATCTAATAAACTTGCTGCAGAAATTCATAACAAAAATAAAAGAATAAAAAATTTGGAGCATAAAATTGAAAAATCTAAGGAAGCAGTTTCTTTTTATAATAACTATTTGAAGCTTAATGCCAACGTCTTAAATTTTTTTAAAATGCAAATCAATCATATTAGACAAAGAAAATGGTCCGATGAAGAAAAGGAATTTGCTATAAATTTATTTTATAAATCTCCAAAAGTTTACAGTTATTTGCGTGACCAAAAAGAGTTTGCTTTGCCGTGTGTTAGTTTAATAAGACGATGGATTAACGAACTTGATTTAACTCCCGGTAACAACACTAAATAATTAAAATTATTGCAACTAAAATCAAGCATGATGACAGTAAAAGAACGAGAGTGTGTATTAATGTGGGATGAAATGAGTATTAAATCGTGGCTAGATTACAATCCAAAAAAAGATTTAATTGAAGGTTACACTGATATGGGAAAACATGGTCGCGAGAAAACTCATGGTAATCATATTTTAGTTTTTATGTTAAGAGGTAGGCAGACTGATTGGAGACAGCCTATTTGCTACTATGTTTCCTGTAATAGTGTAAGTGGGAAATTGTTGTTCAAAATAATTTTAGATGTTATAGAGTACGTGAAAAACGCCGGTTTTACATTAAAATCAATGGTATGCGACCAAGGAACGCCAAATCAATCAGCCATAAGAAAAATGGGAATAACCAAAGACAAGCCATTTTTTCAGACAAATAACTGTAAAATTTTCTTTAATTTTGATGCTCCACATTTACTCAAGTGCCTGCGTAATACTTTTCGTACACGTGATTTCAAAATTAATAGGGAATCAGTTGCATGGGGCGCAATTCGTGAATTAAGAAACCGCGAAAAATATCTACCAAGTAAATCGGCACCTAAATTAACGGACGAACATCTAGATCCAGATAGTTTTAAACGAATGAAAGTTAGTCTTACTGCTCAAATTTTTAGTAATAGTGTTTCGAAAGTCTTATTAGCAGGTGCAGTAGCACCAAAGCAACCTTTTACTCATCCCAATTGTACAGAAACCGCAAATTTCATTAAAAAAGTTAACGATCTTTTCGATTGCTTGAATAGTCGAAGTCCACATGATAAAATTCCTTTGCGCCGTCCTCTATCAAAATTAAATCCTCAAGTTTTACAGTATTTAAAAGAATCTTTAAATTGGATCGAGACGTGGCAATGCGTTGATAAAAACGGTAATCCTCCATGTTTTAATGGTTTTTATTTGACGGTTAATAGTATAATTTTACAATGGGAAGATATGGCAGAAAATGGAGGAGTGTATTTATTAACAACGCGTTTAAATCAAGATCCAATAGAAAATTTATTCGCAGTTTTAAGGGCTCGTTCTGGTCACAATCAAAATCCAACTGCAATGCAAGTAAGGCATAATTTGCAATACACTATCGCTGCAAATTTAATGTCTACATCTAAATTAACGAATTGCGAATCTGACGAAACAGTACCGTTACTAGCAAGTTGTGTGAAAACTATAAATGTTATTGATTTACAAGAACCACCAGAAAACGTAACCAATTCTGTGTCAGTATTTAATGAAGAGTTTAGTATTAATAGTAATTTTCCTGCAAATTACAACAATATCTTCGAAGAAAATGCAAGTAGTCAAAATGATGAATTAATAAACAATGATATTGATGACGATTGCAACGAAATTCCGTTCGATGGCGCCGTGAATGGAGTAAATGAATTTGTTAATTATGGTGAAAATAATGATGACCATGAAAGAAATGAGAATAATTCTAATCCAAATTATCAAATTTCATCAAACAATGATATTGACGACGATTGCAACGAAATTCCGTTCGATGGCGCCGTGAATGGAGTAAATGAATTTGTTAATTATGGTGAAAATAATGATGACCGTGAAAGAAATGAGAATAATTCTAATCCAAATTATCAAATTTCATCTACTCCATTACGTGGAGCAATGAAGTATGTTGCTGGATATATAGTGGCGAAATGTATTTCAAAATTTAATTGTTTAGACTGTGAAGCTTCTTTAACTAGAGTCAACCGTAATTTTGAAAGTAATGATGATTTATTAATTTTTTTCAAAGCGTATAAAATATTTAATGTAACGAATGAACTTGGAAATCTTTGTGTACCTTCGGATGATTTTTACAATGTCATTATCACGGCTATCGAAACTTTTGATGCATTATTTCTCGAAATAAGTCACAATACAAAAGTTAGTCAGGTTTTAATTGATAAAATCACGTCTAAAATTCTGGAACGTCATGAACAGTTTTGGGTTACCGACGGTCCTTGTAAATCCCATCGAGAGTCTCTAATCGCGTTTTTTGTTAGAGTTCATATTTTTTATAAAATAAAATAGATAAATACTGACTTACGAGACGCTAAAAAGAAAAGAAAAATAGATTTTGCTGGTAACAAGCCTAATGCTAAATTGCAGAAATTGAGTCATGAATAAAAGATATTAAATATTTCTTTAATTAATTTATTTATTAAATATTATATATTTTATTAAAATAATTTATTTAATACGTAAGGATAAGTCAAAATACTATATAGATATTACTATGTGGTAATATAATTATTTTTTCATTACTCAATTTCGGCAAAATTCTTTGCTTATTGTGTTGTCTTTTGCCAATTATTAAATACATATATATTTCTTTACAGAACATAATATTTGCGATACTATAAAAGGTGAGGTTTATTGACTATTAATACACTAAATTTGTGATGATAATTTTTATGATTTTCTTTAATCAAAGTTATACTAGCTATTATTTTAAATTTCAAATTCCTTTGTAGAAATTTTCCACTTCTTTAATTTATACAACATAAATAACTTTTAATTCAGCATCTTTAATAATAGAAAAGTTTGTGTATTTGACTATATTATATTTAATTTTACAAAAACTTGTATTATATTCATTCAATAATTATAATTTCCATCATATTACAATATTTATTGCATAACATTTTCAAGTAGAATTTCAAAATTTATAATGTCACATTTTATTCATCTTTTTTGCCAATACCAATGTTGCATGCATATGTTGTATTATATGTTAATAAAAAATATTCTGCAATTTTTGAGGTACGTGGGTGACGATTATCTTTTTGCTTCCTCATAGACAAAACTTTGTAACGGTGAAAAAAATTTCAGAAAAAAAAAATATTTTTTATCCTCGTCTTGACGTTTTATTTCGATTTTAATACTTTATTCTGGTAATTTTAAGCTAGTAAATTCGGTGTAATGCATGATAATAGTTTTAAATTTCAAATCAATAATATTTAGTTGCATGTATGCATGTATAAGGACAATAATGATGTTAATAATTATTTATAGTTTTTCAAATAAATTCTAGTGAAAAATTTCGCGTTGTAACGTTATGTTCATTTCTGCAGTTCATTTTTTTTTGCATGTTTCTAATATTTGCAAATATATTCATTACTCGTTGTTCCCTAACCTAACCTTCCTGTGTTTCCTATCCTATCCTGATGGAAGATATCTGCCACCTTCCCGCTTGGTTTCCATCGAATAATATTGAGTTTGCATATAATATCTGTATTGTTTTAAATAATTATTGAAATCAAGTTACGGAGGCAACGTGCAAAATATTACAAATATTTGTGTAAACACATATTAACTGAGAGCAGAACATATTGATGGATAATTCATGAATTCAAGGAGAATAAACAATTTTGATTGTAACGAGCAGTCGATTTTTAAATTCCTTGTTTTTAAAAATTCATACTGATATTGTTTCACTACCCCATGATTTTGAAATAGCTGCAACATCTTTTTATCTACCAAAGAAGGCATTTAATTAGAATGGTAAAATTTCATATAGGTGTTTTACGAAATATAATGTCACTTCAAATATTTTCAAGATATCAAACGGTAAATTACAAACAGAAACTATTACAAACATAAAAGAAATTAACAAAAAAGATATTAACAATTTAATTGTTCGACTGGCTGTAAGAATGATACACATTAAAAAATGTTTATGATATAAAAGTCGAGTTATTGCAAATTCAGATCGGCACTCACTATAATTTCATTTAACGTTCTAACTTTCATTCTTATTCAAATTTATTTTACTTATAATCCTCATTTTGAAGATGAGATCTTCTCCTATCGATATAGAAATAAATATTTACATATTATATGAAAAAAAAAATTAATAACATTATAAATCAAAGATATCAGTGAAAAATGTAATTTTCTTCTATTTAATAACAAATTTGAACCCATTTTTTCACATAGGATTATTCTCTATTGTACATTAAAGAATTTGATACATAGTGATGTTTAATTGTCATTATGACCTGAAGTAAATTAGCGATTAAACTTATAAGCGCACAGAGATGCGCTTACGCGCATGAGTTGAAAGTAGATAATGAAGAGTCTTCTTTTTATTACTTTTTTAAATAAATAAAAAATAAAAATATTAGTAAATAAATAATTTATTGCATGTTTATAAGTAAAGTAAATTATTTTACGTAGAAAAGAGCAATTCATAGGTTGTCATATCAAACAATTGTCCCTTGCGCGTACGGTCTTTGCGCGCTTAAAGCTTTAACCACTATTTCACTAAATCCAATGGTAATAATAAAACGTGACTATACTTTAAATCCTTTGTTTTAAATTAAATAATAATCATATGTTGGTCTTAATATTACCATTTCAAAAGAATGTGTTCAAATGAATCTGTTCAAGTGAACAGCGCTTGATAGAGAGAGAGAGCGCGCGAGTCTCGCTTCGTATCGTTCTATTCTCCATGTTAACAGCCCGTTCGAGTGGGTTCGGCCGCCGCCGGTCCACCTAGCCTGAACTGAGGGTCTGCGCCGACGCGCGCGCGCTCATCTCTCTCGTCCGCGGCGCACGCCGAGTCAGTACTCAAGCTACACGCTACACGCAACAGGTGATCGCGAGAGAAAACTCCGTTTCTTTTTTCTCTACAGTTGCCACACAGGAAACCTTAGCACACTGCCAAAATTCACCTCCCCCTAAGTCGTAAGCAAGCCGGGTCGTGTCGTCGGTGCATAAGGTGGCGTGTACAGAGAGCTGGGCCTGCGTGCGAAGCAAGTTTACCACTCAGTGTTTCTCATCTCTCTTCAACGATTCGAGACTTTTGTATATTAGAGATTTCTGTGTATGGTTTTGACCTTTTGACGAAAGAATAAAGTTTACGTTATACTATTCGTGGTAGTTTCAGTAAGTTATGTATGTGTCTCTCTCCACTCTTCTCTGCTCCCACTACATCCATTAACACGAGCGCGCGTGCGACACGTGAGAGCAGCCAATCCTCGAGATCCACCTACGCTTCCACATCATCGACAGGAGTCGAGTCGATCCTAATAAAATCCGCTACTCACGCGCACATGGTAGCAGAGCGTGGTTTGCTCTTGCGCCCCTTTGCCGCATGAACGTGCTGTGAAACAAAAGCTGGGAAATTTCAACCGTGACCACGAGGAGAGCGGCCATTTTGAACGCCGTCTCGTCGAAGGTTCGTCTTCCGGCGCGACACAAGCAACGTGTGACGTAACTATTCTAGACTATTCGGAGTGATTACATAATTCTCGTGAAATTTGACTCTCATAACCAATTAGTGAAATTTATTTAAGACTTTGAAACTATATTATAATTCGAATTTTGCTACTGTACAGAACCCACTGAATCAAGCAAATCTCTAATCACGTTTAAATTAAAGCGGCATCATGGCAGAGATTAATGCGGAACTCGATGCCCAAGTACAGCTCTCAAATCGCATCATCACCTACAAGGCTATGGCTCTCAAGACTCCCCAGGAGAGACGAAAAGGCGGCTGGGCCAAAACGATGTTAGAAGGATTGGAAACTCAATGGAAGCTCTTCTTCGAGACTGATTTGAAGCTTCAACGATACGCCAAGGACGAAAATCACGAGGTACATGAATATTTCACGACCGATGGATTTGACCATACTTCAGTGGAGTACAACTGCGCCAAAAATGACTTCAATGCTATCTATCAGGGGCGTTCCCAGTCTTCAGTCCAATCGGATCAATCACATGCCAACACATCGATGGAGCTTCCAGCCTACAAAAATCCTCTCCCACCGTTAGATTTACCTAAATTCTCAGGAAAAAAGAGTGAGTGGGAGAGTTATAAAGGCATGTTCGTAGCTCTAGTCCACGATGTGCCAACGTTTCACCCTATACTCAAGCTGCAGTATCTAGCAAGATCCCTTCAAGGAGAGGCTGCACTGCATCTCCCACCTCCACCTTTCACTGGGGATAAGTATGATGGTGCGTGGCAAGCACTCAATGATCGATACGACAGCAAAAAGTTACTGCTATCGACACATCTCTCTTCGGTTATCTCATGCGCAAAGATAAAGAAGAGCTCACTGGAGGAGCTTACACGCGTATTGGATAGGATGAGGATGGCCAAGCAGTCAATAGATAACCTCAAAATTCCACCAAATCAACTCGGTGAAGTTTGGATGATCTATCACATCTCCCACAAGCTGGATTACCCTACACTTGTAGAGTGGGAACGTGAGGCAGACAAACTGGAGGATTATCCAACCTATGATAATTTCCTCAAGTTTTTGGAGAGCAGAGTCAGGATTCTCGAGGCAGCTCAGACATCGTTCGAAGATTTAGAAGAGATACCAAAGGTTGACTCTAAACTTGCCGCTTCAAACACGAAGGCCAAAAATCAAGTGTCGTCTTATCAAACTCAAGCTAAAGCGACATGCATCATGTGCAAGAGTGGACACTTCTTGTTCGCATGTCCAAAATTCAAAGAGCTGACTGTGTCTCAACGGTCAGAACTCTGTAAGTCTAATAAATTATGTATGAATTGTTTAAGGGAAGGACACTTTAGCACGAAGTGCAAAGCACCTGGCAGATGCTTCACCTGCCACGGCAAGCACCACACGCAGCTGCATCGGGAGATGCCAGCTAAAAAACCCGAAGCACCACGTCGAGATGAGACACCGTCTGGAGAATACACTTCGGAGGTCGTCGCTTATGCTGTAAATCAACGCTCAACCCAAGCAACCAACTCTCAAGACACCGTCTTACTAGGCACCGCGATGGTTCAGTTTCTAGACTCATCGGGTCACACTATGACGGTAAGAGCCTTAATTGACCCAGGCTCTGAAAAATCATTTATTTCAGAAAAGGTTCTCACGTGTTTGAAACCTCAAGTAAACAAGGTGAGGGTGGAGGTGACAGGAGTTGGTGCTGCAGTCACTTCTATCGCCCGTAAAAAGACCACTCTTACACTCAGATCGATTGTAGATCAATCTTTCTCCTCTCACCTATCAGTTTATGTACTAGATAAGCTGACACAACTTCTTCCAAGGAAGGAAGTCAACGCATCAACGTGGCCACACATCAAGGGATTAATTCTTGCGGATCCACGATTCTACAAGGCAGAACCAATCGACTGTCTGCTGGGAGTAGACATATATACAAGCATCATGCAGCCTGGCCTCGTCAAGGGAGGTCCAGACGCCCCTCTCGGTCAAAACACAGTTTTTGGGTGGATACTCGTGGGCAGAGCATCATCATGCCTCAGCGCCCATTCGTCAGTGCAAGTTTTCCACACCTACACTGACCAGTCACTGAACAGTATGCTACCAAAGTTTTGGGAGATCGAGGAGGTTCCCAATGACAATCCCTATACTCAAGACGAAGAGTATTGTGAAGAATACTTTTCGACGACAACTACGAGGAACTCTGATGGACGCTACGTCGTCCGACTCCCACTCAAGCAAAGCCGATCCTACGAGGGATCAAGAGAGATCGCCGTCGCCTGCTTGCTTCGCCAAGAGAAGCGCAGGAGTCGAGATCCCAGATTGGATCACATGTACAAGGAGTACATACGTGAATATATACGTCTCGGGCACATGGAGCTTGTACCTCCTGAAGAACTTTCTCAGGACCACTACTACGTGCCCCACCACGCCGTGCCTCGTCATGGATCCTCAGAGGAGATACGACTCGTTTTCAACGCTTCTCAACGAGACAAAAGCGGAGTATTGCTCAACGATAATCTTTACACTGGACCCAAGCTCCAGACTGATCTTGCCGCAACACTGATTCGTTGGAAATTCTATAAGTACGTATTCTCTTCAGATATCATAAAAATGTTTCGTCAGATTCTAATCCATCCAGGAGATAGGAACTGGCAAAGAATCGTCTGGCGAGAAGATCCGTCAACGCCGATCCGAGATTATCGGCTCACTATTGTCATGCAAGGGACGGCAGCTGCACCCTTCTTGGCAATTCGAGTTCTCCAATAATTGGCGCAAGACGGAGAAGCTACTCATCCAGAAGCTGCTAAATTGCTGCGGTTACAAGTCTACGTGGACGACCTTTTTGGAGGCGCTGATGATCTCAAATCCATCATAAAGCTGCGTGATCAAACCAGCGATCTTCTCAGGTCCGCAGGTATGACCCTAGGCAAGTGGTCTGCCAATGACGCTGCTATACTTCACGGCGTAATTGATTCCAAGATCAAGGAAATCGCGATTGGAGCGGATGAGATCATCTCTACGTTAGGCATCAAGTGGTTACCTCTACAAGATCGTTTTACATTACGCCTTTTACAATCACAATGTGACGATATAACCACTAAAAGATGTATACTTTCTAGCACTGCAAAGCTCTTCGACCCTCTCGGCTGGATTGCGCCTGTCATCACCATCCCCAAGGTTATCATGCAGGACCTCTGGCTAGGAAAATTCGACTGGGACCATCCAGTCAGCCCTGAAATCCGAGCTCGATGGACGGTTCTATTCAGCTCACTCACTGGGTTGAATAATATCACAGTATCCCGCTGGATTGGAATTTCAACGGGGGGAGAATGGCATCTCCACGGTTTCGCAGACGCATCCAAGCGCGCCTATGCTGCGGTGATATATGCGGTAATACCAGGTAAAAGCTCAAGCCTTTTGCTAGCCAAAACCAAGTTGGCTCCGACGTCGACGCAAACTCTGCCTCGACTTGAGCTTTGTGGCGCAGTTTTATTAGTAAAGCTCACAAGCCATCTAATAGCTCAACTTCATCACCCTTCCACTCAAACTAATTTTTGGACGGATTCAAGAATAGTATTAGATTGGCTAAAGGGACACCCTTCAAGATGGCAAACATTCATTGCCAATCGGGTCAGTCTAATTAACACGACTTTCCCAGATGCCACATGGCGTCATGTCAAATCGGCAGACAACGCAGCTGATTGCGCTACGCGTGGATTAACACCATCTCAATTGGTCGATTTCAAACTCTGGTGGAATGGTCCGCCTTGGATTATACAACCACAAAATGCGTGGCCGAATACGGAGCAAGCTCCGATAACAAGCCAAAGCTCACAAAGCTTTCTCGCCAGAGATGAGAATACCAAAATAGAAATAATAGAGTCTCTACAGAAAAAATCCACGTTTCATAAGGTACAGCGATTTTTGGCTCATCTCGCACGATGGAGGTTGAACGCTTCAAGACCAGCAGATAGAAAATCTGCAGGTCCATTCACCGAAGAAGAATGGAATCTGGCCATGATCTACTGCTTCAGACTCGTCCAGCAAACTCATTTCGCCAAAGAAATCGCAAGTCTTCATAGTGCGGAGGGATTACACAAACATTCAAGCATCAAGAGATGCTCGCCATTCATCGATGACAAGGGCATACTCCGCGTCGGAGGTAGATTGAAAAATACTACGCTCCCTTATAACGAGAGACATCCTGTAATACTCCCGGGTAATGACGTAATCGTGAAACGGTATGTCCAACAAGCACATGAATACACCATGCACGGGGGAATACAGCTCATATTGTCTCATCTTTATCGCCAAGTCTGGATCACTCAAGCTCCAAGGATCGCCACGAAGGTTTCTCGCAACTGTGTAAAATGTGCAAGATATAGCGCACGAACTGGCAGCCAACAAATGGGTGATCTACCTGCGCCTCGCCTCTCGCCACAACGACCATTCGCTGTCTCTGGTCTCGATTACGCCGGACCTATACCGGTACTCTTCTCGAAGGGGCGAGGAGCCAAGAGCACAAAAGGCTACGTTGCGATTTTTATTTGCTTCGTAACTAAAGCAATTCACATCGAGATTGTGTCTGATCTCACCTCTGAGGCATTTTTAGCCGCATACGCAAGATTCTCTGCTAGACGAGGCGTCTGCGCACGTCTATGCTCCGATAATGCGACGACCTTTCAAGGAGCCGCGACCGAACTCAAGCAGATGTTTATTGAGACATCCGACTTTGTCAAAAGAATCGCGGGGCAGCTCGCCCTTCAAGGCACCCAGTGGTCGTTTATACCACCTCGAGCTCCACATTTTGGAGGTTTATGGGAAGCCGCCGTCAAGAGCTTCAAATGTCACTTCAACAAAATCATTGGAGACACGAAGCTTACATTTGAAGAACTCTCAACACTGTCGGCAAAGATTGAAGCTTGCCTCAATTCAAGACCATTGTGCCCTATCCGTTCCGAGCCATCTGAGCCCGCCGCGCTAACTCCGGGACACTTCCTAATCGGATCATCTTGCTTGTCGCCTCCAGAGCCTATTAATCTCACCAATAAATGGAATCTGCGTCAACGCTGGATGCTTATTACCCAATTACGCAACTCCTTTTGGGATAGATGGAGAAAGGAAGTGCTACACCATATGCAACAGCGAAATAAATGGCTCAAAATACAACACAACTTTCAACCAGGAGACTTGGTACTCATGAAGGACGAACTCACCCCCCGCGACTTGGCCGCTTGCTCTCATCACCGAGATACATCCGGGGAAGGATAATCTAGTACGGGCAGTCACGGTCAGGACCGCGTCGGGTACCTTCGTTCGTCCAATAGTCAAGATAATTAAACTACCAACAGAAGCAGAAGTTGAAGAATCCAACTCCGTCCAGTCTCCAGCAGAAGAAAATCAAGATACAACATTAAACTAAGTAATCAGCGCTCATAGATTAAGTGTTGAGTCTTGTCTATATGATCTTGAGAATTTTGTACTACAAGTTACATTGAGACTAAACTCATTCCTCTTTGGTAATTTTCTCTCGCTTAACCGACTGAATTAGCTTATACTTAGAGTCTTAAAATGTTGAAATTCCAATCTAGTTATGTTGCTCAATAACATATACATTCATCACTCGAACACTGGTCCTTGGATTATTAGAGAATTATTACTATCATTATTTAATCAGCTATACACATACATTTTCTTTAATGATCGTTGTTTCATTGTGCAATTTTACGTTGATACTCAAATATCAAGAGCCACTAACCTTAATTTGTTTAGCTTAGAAAATCAATCCTATTTGTTAATAGATGTGCTCTAGAGATGTCTAATCATATACTATGCCCCTTTCACTTTTCTATTGTTATTGATGCTGCGCATCAACGCGGGCAGTATGTTCAAGTGAACAGCGCTTGATAGAGAGAGCGCGCGAGTCTCGCTTCGTATCGTTCTATTCTCCATGTTAACAGCCCGTTCGAGTGGGTTCGGCCGCCGCCGGCCCACCTAGCCTGAACTGAGGGTCTGCGCCGACGCGCGCGCGCTCATCTCTCTCGTCCGCGGCGCACGCCGAGTCAGTACTCAAGCTACACGCTACACGCAACAGGTGATCGCGAGAGAAAACTCCGTTTCTTTTTTCTCTACAGTTGCCACACAGGAAACCTTAGCACACTGCCAAAATTCACCTCCCCTAAGTCGTAAGCAAGCCGGGTCGTGTCGTCGGTGCATAAGATGGCGTGTACAGAGAGCTGGGCCTGCGTGCGAAGCAAGTTTACCACTCAGTGTTTCTCATCTCTCTTCAACGATTCGAGACTTTTGTATATTAGAGATTTCTGTGTATGGTTTTGACCTTTTGACGAAAGAATAAAGTTTACGTTATACTATTCGTGGTAGTTTCAGTAAGTTATGTATGTGTCTCTCTCCACTCTTCTCTGCTCCCACTACATCCATTAACACGAGCGCGCGTGCGACACGTGAGAGCAGCCAATCCTCGAGATCCCCCTACGCATCCACATCATCGACAGGAGTCGAGTCGATCCTAATAAAATCCGCTACTCACGCGCACAGAATCACTAAATAAAGGGAAAATACATTTTTCACCATACCCTGGCCGAAAGTACCACTTTCGCTCCCTGCTCCGAAACGCGAATGTGGTAATTTCGGCCCGGGTATGATGAAAAATCGTATACGCAACATGGGGGTAAAGAGGGCAACTCCAGAGCACATGTTTGCCACCCTCGCCTTCGGCTCGGGTGTCAATTTACACGTGCTCTGGACTGGCCAACTCTTTACCTCCGTTGTTGTGTAATATACTATTTTACTCGTACCTTGGTTTATAATGTTATTAATTTTTTTTATCATATACGTAAATATTTATTTCTATATCGATAGGAGAAGATCTCATCTTCAAAATGAGGTATTATGAGTAAAAAAAAAATTTGAATAAAAATGAAAGTTGGAACGTTAAATGAAATTATAGCGAGTGCAGAGCTGAATTTGCAATAACTCGATCGACTTTTATATAATAAACATTTTTGAATATATATCATTTTTACAGCCAGTTGAACAATTAAATTGTTAATATCTTTTTAACCAACAAGTTTCGGTATAAAACACCTTCAAGCGTAATAACCATGCACAAATACGTTTAGAAAATTTTGATATATATTTGCATTTCAATCTGCATTTCATTTGTTATATTTATATGAATTTAATTTTATCAAATGATTCAAGGTGTTTTACAGCGAGATAGATCAACAGTCGACACTATCTGTGCAGCCTGTGCTCAGCTCACCGCAACTGGCGCGGCAATTCAAAAGAAAAGCATAAAATTTTGATGCTAGCGCCATCCCTCGGTCGTAGCGGAACTATTTTTTTCTCGGCCTCGCTCCCCATCTAAAATACGCTTCTGTAAGCGTCTATATTCGTTGCTTTCACTCATTCATGCGTATTGCTAACATGAGAATAAACCTTATGATTCGTGGAAATGATTGGAAATAATAATAATAGGTTAAAAATTATAACAAATACGGAGATTATTATTAATAATACTACAAATGCTATTAAAATCTTGGGAATAATTGATGTTCTGATAATCATTTAAATAACAGAAGCAACGCTGTCATAATTTCAGGTTAAGAAACAACCGTATAATAATAATTAACAAATCATGAGCATCACCGTCGCTGATAATTAACTGTTAAAATATAAAGCTTATAATTATTTAAGAATGCGCGGTATTGTATAGCAAACGTTGCATGACGTATAATCGGAGGATAATAACGTTGTGCGACGTTGTGTAAATAAACAAATATAATAACTAAAAATAGTTAAGGAGTTGATTAGCAACAATCATCATAACCGACTAAGGATATTAATAATATTAATAACAATAATTTATCACAAGAGCTAAAGATAAACAATAAAACGCAATTATAGATAATTAACAACAAATTTAAGAACAATCTCGAGTTATCCGGATAATTGGCTATTCTTGGAGGTACTGACGTGTAATAACAACAATTGTTTATAATTAAGTAGTTTTCCGGGACAATAGTAACCAAACGTTGCTCAACGCAAATTCAAGGTTAATAATATCATGCAACGTTATAAAGTTAACGAACTACGACCAATCCGAGAATGATTAATATCAATTGCAATAAATAAATAAAGCCATTATTATGCAATTATCAACGGTATTTACTAGAAAATTAGGAGTTGTGTAATAAAACGTAATTTGAACATACAATTAATTAATAATATCATAACTATTGGTTTATTGATTAATAATGTTAATGGTACTGATAAATAATACTAAAAATAATTGCAATTTGATAGACAATTAAGACAATATGCAACAATGTTATGCAACGTATAGTTAATAATGATAACATATAAACCTAACTTGAGAGGTTAATAAAGATTAATTAAAACAATTAAACTGAGTAATTAATAAAGTTATTAGCGATAGTTTATCAGTTAGTTAACAATTTATTGTTTTAAGCACTTTTCATTAATAAATTGAGATCATTATAATTAATAAGGAAGAGACCGGATAAATAAATAAAGTAACAATAAATTACCGGTGATACAAGTTGCATAATATGTTGATTAATATTATTATTAATAATACGTCATTAAACGTAATCTAACATACATGACAATCTGTTGCAGAGTATTCTAACGGACATTTTATTCCAAGAACCCCTAGGTAGTAAACAATTCCATGAAATTACGTAATAGGGAACCGGCCAATAGGGGAACCAATGAGAGAAGCAGTATCTCCTACCACAGAAGAAGGGGGCGGAGGCTCCTTTCAGATTTTGAGGTCCTACAGCACTTCCACAGGCGATAGATGTATTCAAGTTTTCGCCACCAGGGGCAGAGGGATCATCCTCAACGGCTTTCAGGTCCGCGCTCACCATATAAAAGGGAGCCCAGCACATCGACGGGCAGTCTCGCTTAGAGAAATAATCCAATCTTGTACCTATCAGCACCCACGTATCTTCAAGAATTACGCTGAATATATATAGTTATATCAAGATCAACGCATTTTCAACGATTTTATATTAAGTTTCAACAGTATTCATCAAGTGTTAACTGTTAACAAGTATTAACAAGTTTCAACAATCTTCAACGAGTTTCAAAAGTTTGAACGAGCTTTAACCAGTTTCAACGAGTTTGGACGAGTTTCGAGAAGTTTCAACGAGTCATCAACCAGTTTCAATTACTTCGACGATCTTTCGACAAGTCAAGTGCATTCAACAACAACAAGTTAACAACAACGAAAGGATCAACAACCTCACCAATCAGAGGAGGGAGAGCTGTCCTGCCCAAGGTTTTTGAGGCTGTGGTTTTCCTTGGGACTTCAGGGTGAATACCAGGACAACGGGTGATTGAAGTTGGGTCCACGGCCGTCCATATCGAAGGAAGAGTCCCAATCAACACCGAATCCGACGGATAAATCAGATAACATATAAATATATATATATTTGCAAATCGTCTCGTCATTAAGTCGATTAAGAGATTCGAGTCATAATAGCGAATTTAAAGATAGATAATTTACAAATTAATTCACTCTTTATATTTAACTCTGTGTTCTAAAGAATAACGAATTAGATACGATTTTAAGAAGTTAAGATTATTAAAATTATTAAGATCAATTAATATAAATTAGACTTTATTTTAAATATTTCAAATCATAATATCTAAATTCAAGGATAAATAATTTAAAGTATAAATCAATTAACTCTGTATTTTGATAGCATAATAAGGTAGATAAGTCTTTGAGAATTTAAGATATAAGATTAGTAAAATTACTTAATATAAATACGTAATAAATTCTCTTTATTAATTTCAATTAAGGATCTTGAATCGCAATAACAAATTCAATTCATTCAATTAACTTTTATATTAATTTTCGTACTTTTTACATAGCATTTAGTAAAAGATAGATAAGATTTTTAAGTTAACCACTTAATAATTAATAATTTTATGTAATAACTAATACCATCCACGAATGTAACATCAATTATATCTTTGATTAATTTTATTTAAATTTATATTTGTGCATAAGACGAGAGCGTAGTCTTTAAATCAAAATGCAAACTATAAAATAACAATTTATGTCACTTAATTTATAATTTGAGAAAGTGTAATAAATTTATTTCTTGTGCTATTTGTACTTTTGTACCTAATTGGACGACGATCCCACTACCTATATAAAACCCTAGGGCCATTCTAGAATTTCATTTGTCAAATATTACATTCGCTTGCCGCTCTATATTAAAGACTTTAGTTTATGGCCACTGGGTTCGTAACAGTCTAACATCGCAATCGCGCACGCGGTAAAGACACCTTAAGGGTCGACGTGCAATGTTAGCGCGCGCATACCATCAGACTGACCAATCACACGCGTAGTTCTCTCGCGGCGAGTGCGCCCGTTCCGAGTTGCCTTAACTCTAGTAAACGAAAGGGTCAAGATTGAATTCCGAGTAGAGACGTTACACTATTTTGTTATTAGGCCAATGTAGATGAGTACACATACACACGTGCACAATTATACACCCGTCTAATAAATATAGGGACCAGTATACATGTATAGACCGCGGCCTATCGGCGCAATACTCCACGCGGCGGATCGCACCCATAAAGGTCTGCGTGTACGTATCGCGCGCGCCTGCTGCCTTAAGAGCAAACCACGCGCATGTAACACACTGCCCGTGGATCCACGCGTTTCGTGTTACATTAGCATTGGTTTCGCGCGATAATGAGGGTCAGGCCTCTTTTTAACGATCATATTACTACGTCGAAGGCAGAAAGGTAGAGGAACAAATAGTTAATTATACACATACCGGCGAATATATATATATATATATATATATGTGTGTGTACACGCACACACACACACGCACACATAGATAATTTTATATACAGCGCTTTACGAACTCGATCACACATTGTATGGGAATAAGGGATATAATAAATATTAAAGAACTAGATAGTTCGTGTTACGCATTTTCTTTAACCTCTCTCTCGTTTCCCTTTTCATATTCATACAGAATCCTCATATAGCTTAATATGTATGGGAATATTGAGCCGAAGCAATAGCACAGGTAAGGTCCCATATTGGCGGGGATCATAGATGCCCCGAGAGTGGCAACCAATAAGGCGATAGTTCCGAAAGAAATATCGCATTTACGTGAGCGCCATTAATTATTGTGGCTCTCACGTAACACAGCGCAATGTCGTAAGCGAAGGCTACCATCGAAGCCCCCTCTGGGAGCGGTTGCCTAAGTAGTCCGTTATATAGGATATTCCAGCCAGTGGGCCCTAGGACTAAGCCCTGCGACACGCCTCCTGTGATTTCGTAGGCGTGCATACCATGATCGGTGTCGTAGAGCAGGATTCGGTTTCCCAGGTAGCTTGAGATAACCCTACGGAGATAAAGCGATGCCTTTAGCCGCTGTAAGGACTCGATGATAAAATCTCACCTGGCCGAGTTAAACGCATTTCGGATATCTAGGCAAATGGCAGCGCATATTCGCTTTGTACTCCGGCTGCCGCTGATGGCGTCCGAAGCTAACGCTATCACTTAGTCGATGGCATCAATAGTTAGATAGGCCACCTACCTTTAGTATCGCTGCGTTTAGCCTGGCACTTAATTCCCGTTCAAACAATTTCCCGACAATATCCATCATACAGAGTGGTCGGTACGAGGATGGTTCCTCAGCGGGTTTCTTCTCTTTAGCGAGGAGTACCAGCCTTTGCACCTTCCACTGTGCTGGGAAGATTCCTTCCTGTAAACATGCATTGAATGTGTCCACAGAGATATGGAGAACATTCAGCGCCGTGGTTTTAATGGCCAGGCCTAGAATTCCGTCAGGTCCTGGAGCTTTCCGGATGGAGATCTTCTTGACGGCCATCTGCACCTTGGCTTCCGTGACGCCTGGCAGCTCGGCTACGCCGTCTATTACCTTTAGGCCAGTGCCGGCTGGCCGTTCGCGGTGATCTGGGAACAGGTGGTGAACTACCCTGTCCAGAAAAACTGGGCAGTTTGGTACGTTAGGACCCCTCGGCTTGATCTTGTTCATGACCGCTTTGTACGGGCACCCCCAGGGGTCACTATCCGCCTCCTCGCACAGGTCTCTCCAGCATTTTCGTTTGGCGATTTTGATGGCAGACTTGAGCTCTCTTCTTTTAGTCTCATAGGCCGCACGCAGTTCCTCATACCTGTGCCCGCGAGCAGCTCGCTGGTGCAGCCTCCTAGCTTCAAGGCACTCTTGGCGTGTTGCCGCAATGTCCTCGTTCCACTAATAGACTGGCGGGCGTCGCCAGGGGTTGAACTTTGTGGACATTGAGGCGTCGCAGGCCGCAGCTATGGCTCGTAAGAGGCTCCGAGCTTTTTCCTCTGCGGTTCCTTCCAACAATGCTCCCTCTAGGGAGCAAAGAAACGCCTCTCTGTCGAAGGTAGACGGTGCCCATCTCTCTTTTATCGGCAGCTTTTCCGTGCCTGCCGTTCTGCTAGTCAGCTGGAGCTTATATACTAGGGCTTGATTATCGCTGCCCGTGTACCGACCGCTCACTCGCCAGCCGAGCCCCTCTCCCCCCAATCTAGAATTGACGAAGGTCAGATCGACTATAGATGTCTTGCCTCCCTTAGAGTAGGTCGGCGTTTTCCCTGTGATAGCGATCTCAAGCTCCAACATTGCGAAGGCCTCGAGGAACATACATCGACGCTCGTTAGTCTTCACGCTGCCCCATTCGGTCGCCCATGAGTTAAAGTCCCCCCAATCATTACTAGTAGTAAGGGGACCGGTAGGCGCCATGTGGCACCCCGCTGTGCGGTGTGTATGGGTCCCCAAGTGTGACAAGGTGATTAACTCAAGTGTTTACAGTAGCAAGTGTGGCCACAAGCTAATTAGTGTAAACAATGGGGGGTGATTTATTACCCCATAAATAATGGTGCACTTATGGCGCCCGTCATGACGTCATGCCGCAATATATGGCCCACGTGTGTTGCCGTATATGCCATGACTCGAGGTGGTGGGGGGGGGAGCGTTTTGGCTGTCTGCGCTACACCATAAAGACTCATAGGGTGCGAGGCCTCTCGCAGTATAGACCGTGTGCGGTGTGTATGGGTCCCAAGTATGAACACAAGTTAATTAGGGTAAACAATGGAGTGAATTATTACCCCATAAATAATATCCCACTTATCGCTCGCGCCATGACGCTATGCCGCTATACCTGCCCGTCGCGTGCCGTCGTATATGCACCGACTCGTGGTGGTGGGGGGAGAGACCTTTGGCTGTACGCGCTACGCCATAAAGACCTCTCGCTGTATAGACCGCGTGCTGTGTGTATGTGTTTCAAGTGTGTCAAGTTCATTAATCCAAGTGTTTACAGTAGCACGTGTGTGAACACAAGCTAATTAGGGTAAACAATGACGCACTTATCGCTCTCTCCATGACGTCATGCCGTTCTATCTGCTCTGCGCATGCCCCCCGTGTATGCCCTGACTCGTGGTGGTGGGGGACGAGACCTTTGGCTATACGTGCTACGCCATAAAGACCCATGGGGTGCGAAGCCTCTCGCTATACAGACCGTGTGTGTGTGTGTGTGTGTGTGTGTGTGTGTGTGTGTGTGTGTGTGTGTGTGTGTGTGTGTGTGTGTGTGTGTGTGTGTGTGTGTGTGTGTGTGTGTGTGTGTGTGTGTGTGTGTGTGTGTGTGTGTGTGTGTGTGTGTGTTCGCAATTCTTATAAACTAAGAAAGACGGATACACGCACACATCAGCTTTTACAATTCTAAAACTTACAATGTACATAAAGTGTAAATATAAACTAAAAATTGAATGTGTTTCTGGATAAAAAAGTAATATTACAAACTAAAAAATTGAATGTGACGTAGGATTAAATAGAAATATTATAATAAAAATTAAGTCACACACACACACACACACATACACACACACACGCGCGCACACGCACATTTTATATAAATGCTTTACATGTTTGAACGAACGAGCCAGCGCCCTTGGAAATAATGCTGGGGAAATTGTTCGCACGACGGAGTCTTTTTCGGTGATTTTTTCTTTTTACATTTTCATAAAATTTTGCGGCCAGTGCGTCGTTTACATGTGAATCACGTGAAAAGACGTTACAAAACGCGCGTAAAGTGCGACCGCTACACATATAGCAAAGAAACATAATACAATATTCGCCGCAAACTTTAGAATTAACACTCTGCAGTTTCTTCTCGTTCCACTTGAAGCTTGCGCAATTTCTTCGAAGTCGATCGATATGATGTCGTGACACAGGGGCGACTCCATAGCTATCGAAATATGTTCCTTTTGCATTTTTATCTATGTAGAATGCCACCCAGTGGGATCCAGGCTTATCTGAGGTATCGATATTGGTTACAACAGCGGCTGGAAGACTCAAGCTTCTGGGGATGTGATCGGCTGCGTATACACCTATCGAGTTTGCTCTGAGGCCACTAATGGCCCTCGTGATTTGTTTCGTATTCATTTTGCGTTTTCGCTAAATGTGAAATATGTGCTGCTGTCGCTGTCACTTGCTATTTCTGGGGCCACATCCGTCTCGTCGCGGCCGTCGTCGTTCTGCTCCTCCTCCTCCTCCTCCTCAGTGGACTGCTCGCTGCCCGGGTGAAAACGGAGTAATTTTTTGCGCTGCTTCTGCTGATACTGATGAAGTGCAGTGTAGAACATTTGACTTTGTACTTGGTCTTTGTTGATCAGCTTCCACTCTTCGGGTAGTATAGAGCGCATCCACTTTTTTATTTGGTGCGCCTTGTAGAGCGCGCAAAAATCTTGTTTATTTTTAAACCTCTGAGTCGCGTGCGTAGAACATACCAACACGTCAGAAAACATGTTGTTGAGTTTTCCGAACGTCGGCAAGTCATATTTTTCTAAATTACATATGTTTCGACCGAGTAAAGATTCCAGGTACCAGGCCTTCTCCTCGCCGCGAACGTAAATCCGTCTTGCTGCTCTTGCGATATTGAAGAGATAACGATATAGCTGTCTGAGTGATACTTCGCCCTCGAACCAGTTAATACCGTGAATATCGACAGCGCAGTAGGAATTTGTATTTTTTACGTCTTCGGGCAGCTCGATGAAATTGCACGGTGCTTGTAAAATCCAGTGGTCGACAATGGGTTTCTGTAGGCAAATGATCGCCACCTCCTTTGGTAAAAACTTCCTTTCAGTGTCTCGAAACCCTTGTATATCCACGACGTAATCCATTATACGTGTGTGCGTAGCGAGCGCCGAGAGAAAAGTGAGGCTTGAGGGCGCCGCCTGCTTCCTCTCGAGTCCTCGTCCCCCCACCTTTTTAACGACTAGGCACTAAAATCGGATAATATTTGGCGGGTGGAGTCTATTTCGACAACGTTATCGTACTCGGCATAAACAATGCAATTTATTGTGCTTGTTGGAGCCGACTCAAATCCCACCTCTATGCGTAAGCTACCCGAGCGAACGAGATTCCAATGCGAGGCGCAGTGGGTCGATAAATCGGGTGTGAGATCGAAAGCCGTGAGAAAGTAGCCCAGCGAATAGTTGAAACGGTTTATGCCAAGACCCTCGTTGAGGAAATGTGTACCTGTGCCCGAGTAGAGGGTTTGAAATGCATCTATAAACATACTATCGTTAGCAGCAAAGCGCGGCTGTAACGGTTTACTCGGAATTTGAGACCCATCGACGTAGAGGCAGAGGTGATTTATTGAAAAGTGTTGAAAATTAAACGGGTTAAATGTTCGATTGCCATTGAATGCCTTATTATCGACAAATCCTATTATTATTCTTTTAGGCAATTGCCCAAGAATGGCATTATCGATGGTATCGCCATGTATACCTGCGTGAAGCGTAAAAGTTTTTACTTCTACTCTCGTGACGGGATACTTGGCCGTTGCTTTAGCGAGAGCGTTGGCGTGTGCAATTAAAATTCCCGGATTTATCTTCACGCCGAGTATTTTCAGGCCGAATTTACCATCTTCGGAGGCGTCCATTAGACAAAAGGCATCTTTGCTTCGTACTAGTCGTACTCTCATGTCTACACCATTGATGAGCATTCTGTCTTGATTAAAGACGTCGCAGTGCAGATGGCCAATCATGTCGAAGGTTTTTCCATTGAGTGTGAAATGCTGACGATGGAGAGCACCCTTGTTAGATATTTCACCTTGAATGTGCGGCTGGGCTTCGAATAAACTGGGCGTATCATCGTACCACAATCCGGCCGTTAAGTGTGATTCTTTTGCGATTGGCGAGTAGTTGAGCAGTGACTCTATGTATGTTCTGTAAGAATATGCATTATTGGGTGGAGAAACGAGTTTTTGATTTAGAGAAACGTCGATTTGATTAAACATTGAATGCAGTAAATTATTTACTGGGGCAACTTTTAAGTTTTCAGCAGGGGTTTCGGCATTCGGCTGTATTCTAGCTTTGACATAGAGCATGTTGTGCACGAGATCTAAATAATGTTCGCTTGCGCTCGGGATGACGAACTCTATGGGCGCGTCTCCTTCGTCGCTGAGCGAGGACACAGGTTTATAGTGTAAAAAACTACTACTCTCAATCGACGTTTGTGTCGCCGGAAGTGTGAAAATGTCGAGCTCGCTCGACATGCACTCGTTAGAGTGCGAGTGCAAGAAGGCCATTTTTTATTTTGGACCAAAAATATCGTTTATGTTGCGAAGGGCCTTCCTCTTCTTCTTCTTCTTCTTCTTGCTCGTTCTCACAGCGGGCTTTCTCTTGCCGGGTTTTTTCTTACTGCCTGCTGTGCGCGTCCGAGTGTGTTTCTTTCTCGACTGGCGCCGCCGCTTGCCATTCACGCCTGTTTTATATCCCGAGCCTTTCATTATTTCCGATATTTTGTCAGCAGCTTTTCTTTTGAGGTTGCGTCCAGATTCTTTGGCCCGTGATTTTACAGCCTCCTTGAAATTGACACCTCTGTTGGCAACGTCGTCAACAAGCTTTATACCTGCGCGTAGTGTCTCTTTACCTACAGCCTTGGCCCCGCTCGTGATATATGGCAGGATGTGACGAAAAAGGCCTCCTAACCAGGCTCCTACCCTGCGACCTCTCTGAAAAGTCGAACCAGCAAAAACATTTCTCACTCCACCCCCGCCTAGCTGCTCGTCGTAGTAGCGCCCGTAATGACTCATCTTAACGTTTGCGCTTAAAGTGTAGCGTGACCGTCAACGTGCCGTACTCGAATGGTATACGTTGCCCATGTTGATCTCTTATATCGATAACGATGCTACGTAAATTGTGATAGAGAAGAGGTATATAGTGAACGGGTGCAAAACGCTGTACAGTACTGCAACCGTACTTAAAGCTGGACTTGTCTATAGAAACTATGCGCAGTAGGGCAGCTTGTGTGTCACCTACTGTATAAGGTTCACATATATCGGTATAGATATACAACTGGTCGGGCAAGGCTCGAGAAAGCGAGGCAGGTCTGCTGGCTGCAATGTCGCGGTAACCTTCATGCGTTGTAAACGAACCTTTTTGACCTGCTTCGTCGAAGCCGAATACACGCATGATTTTTTCGTTGAAATCCGTAATGTGTATTTGCGAGCAGTCACACTTGCGTCTTATGATGTAAGACCCCTTACGATCTTTATGGGGCTCGAGCATTTGATGCTTATATGTGTCATTCGCCGCGTTTATAGCGTCTACTAGTTGTTCGAGTGAATCGTAAATACCTACGGTTATACGACACAGTTTTTTGTCGATGAGACCCTCATTATCCTCAGCCGAGTAAAAAGTGTAACTTGCTTCGTCATCTTGAAAATGTACGATACTGCTGGGTATGTGAATTTCAACGAGGCTCACGAGCCACTCGCCGTGTAACTTTATCTCGCGCTGCAGCTGGGTCGTAAAACAACATGTTGTATTTTCGGGAAAATACGTCATGCTGCTGTTACTAGGTACCCACATAGCATGAAAGCTTCCTGGAAGTTTTATGAAAGCTTCCAAGAAAGATTCGGAATCTTACAGGAAGCTTACATGGAAGATTCCTGAAAGCTCAAAATGTCCGCCCTTTTTTCTCACAAAAAGCTTTCAGGAAAGATTCTATTAATCTTCCCAGAAAGCATTCCGGGATCTTTCATCAAACTTTTAAAAGAGTAACTGGTAGCTTTGTGAAAGATTTGTCAATCTTTATGGAAGCTTTCTTGAAAGAATACGGTAAGTTTACAGAGAATCTTTCAGCAAGACTTTAGTAAGGTAGCTGTAAAGATCCTTGTAAGGTTTTTGATAGATTTATTGAAATCTTTCAGAAAGCTTACATGAAAGATTCCTGTAAGCTTAAAATTCCGCCCAATTCTTTCTCGAAAGGATACGGTAAGTTTACAGGAAATCTTCCAATAAGACTTTAGTAAGGTAGCTGTAAAGATCCTTGTAAGGTTTTTGATAGATTTATTGAAATCTTTCAGAAAGCTTACATAAAAGATTCCTGTAAGCTTAAAATTCTGCCCAATTTACTGGCAAAAGCTTTAAAAAAATCTATTAATATTTCCGGAAAACTTTCCAGGACCTTTCATCAAGTTTTTAAAAGAGTAACTGGAAGCTTTGTGAAAGATTTGTCAATCTTTCAGAAAGATTCTACGAAACATTCTAGTAAATCTTTCAAGAAACCTTTCACGAACCTTTTTTCAAGTTCTTGAAAGATTACTTTGGAACTTAAAGCCATACATATTACATACAACACTCTAAAGTATAACTATTAACAATTCTCGCATATTATTTAGAATTTATTACTATATTAATCGCAATTTTTTCATCGCAGAAAAAATTTTACATAAAATTTTTGACCTAACTGGGAATCGAACCTACAACCCTTGGGTTACTACGCACGCATGCTATCCGTTACGCTATCGCTCGCTTGAAGGAGTTGGAACATTTTCATCCAAAGAAGGTGCACTATCTACGATTATTCAATTGTTATTAAATAATATCATACATACATACCTAACATACATGTTATTATTTCGATTATATTCATCTAAAATATTAATGGCTTTAAAATGGCCATGTAAAATACCGAAACGATACCTACCTTACCGGCACCTAAGTTTTATTTTTTTATCGTATTTAAACAAAAATTTCAGAGAAAAGCGCTCTTTTACGGAAATCCAACGCTTTTTCCTAAAGTTTGTGTTTAGATGTAATAAAAAAAATAAAATTTTGGTGCCGATAAGCTAGGGATCTACGTTTGAGTTGAACATGGCCTCAAAGTTAAAACGGTATTATAAAATGAAGTTTCAATTAAAATATTATAAAATCAATTATAAATGTATTAAAATATTATCAAATTTACTTTATTTATGGCCGAATCCATCTCAAATCAGACAGCCCGCGTATGCCTATTTCACCTATCATGTTGAAATAAAAATATTTATGTTCTACTCGAAAAAATATTTTACACGTGTTTTTTTATTTTTTTGTTTCATCAAAATTTCATGCGTTCAGCGATGCCGAAAAATTCCGAGAAAATTCTTTCATTGAGAAAAAAAATTTTCAATGTGATTTTCAGACTGCTATTGTTTCAGCAGTTTTTCGAGCTTTTAAACGTGTAACACACAATTTCACTCAGTTTTGAGCCCTCTTTAACGGCCTTAATGTCATTTTCAAAAAAAATAAAAAATCCACGAGCTATGCACTTTTTACTGAAAAATTCATTTTTTAGGGAAGTGCCTTTTTCTCGAAAACCCCATGTTTTTTTTGCACAATTTTTGTTGTCGTGATAGAGGACGGTAATGCCTAGCTAGACGTATTTGTGAGATTCGGTACTTTTTCCCTGGGATAGCGATCACTAATGAGATAACACACAAACAAATTTTTCACGCCTAATGCTTATATATAGTCAATGATATTAGAGTCAATGTAAAGGTATTTGTCTTTGTGTGTATGTAATATACAGGTACACATAACTATGTATTTATTTGTTATTTGCGTCTTTTTGATTTTTTATTTTTATACCTTTTTTTCATTTGTATACCTATTTTACTACCTTTGTTTTTCTGCTTCATTGTTCTTAATTCAGTAAGCGGACGATCAGCGGTCTTTGCTGTCAAACAATGTATTTTATCGTCGCATGTTTTTTTAACCCATATATGAGTTTTTGAATTCAGGATACTTTGGAGTTGTAAGCCAATCAATATTTTTTTCTTTTCTGAATTGTTCTATTTCAGCATCTTGTAAATGTATTATTTTAATAGCATCAGTATATTTTTGAACATGTATTGCAAAATCATTTGCGTTTTGAATAGCTTCTTCAAGGGGCTCTCGAAGATTATGCGAAGTAGCATAATGCTTTATAAGTCCACCCACACCATCTACAGCTCCTTTGCCGTGCCCAGTAGCAGAGAACAACCATTTTATATCACACGGTGCTCGTTTTAGTTCATCTAATTGAAAGCGATTTTTAAAGTGACTCGCAGCGCCGTCTGATACGATGGTAATTTTTTTAATTGAATCACAACAATTTTCTTTCAAGAATTTTATAATTTTTGTACTGCTAGCAAAGCATACGCTGAATCATGTTTTCGGTCATCACTTATAACTGCGAAACTTTGTGTCGAATCCCCTTGATAAGAGACTGCTGTGAAAATAGAAATTTGATCATTAACCCAATGATTTCCTTGAACAGCTTTATTATGAATCACAGCCCAGTTTTCAGCGAAGTCTATTTGAAGAACTAAATGATGTGAGTCTTTTTTAGCACTTTCTCTTTCTGTTTTTATAGCTTTGCGTTGTATATTTTTTACATACATGTGAGTACTAACCCTCATGGTCCAAACCGAAAGTTCATCTTTAAAAGCAGAAATTGATAGTGTCTTTTTAATCAGGTTTCCATTATCCCACAAAGCATATGTAATTTCTTCTGTGCCTTCTACATCTTGCAGTTTTAAAACATGAAACGTAATTCCCTTAATCCCTGGACATAGTTTACATTCTTGTAAATAACATAAATCAGATGGCTCAGAACACATTGTTGCATTTATTATTTGTGACCGACTTTCATCCAACTCTGTGACGTTACTCCCTCTAAAATTAATTAAGCTCGTAAGAAATAAATCATAATTTGCGCAATAGATACAGAGACAAACTTCTTTGATGGGGCTAAGTAAGACATACTTTGGTCGCAAACTATAAAATTTCGATTTTCCAATTCTCAATTCTGGATAATCATTTTTAAATACTTTATACGTCTCTTTTAAACTTCGAGTAAGAAAACGCTTAACTTTTTTCTCTTTTTTATTGTTAACTTTAATTGTAACAACGTCACATTTATTAGGACTTTGTCTTGAACAATTAAAATCATCATTTAAATAATATTCCATAACAATTTTTTCCATGTTTTCATCAATCGGATGGCCTGAATATGCATCTGGTTCTGAATAAATTCCTTTTTCTTTAACAAGATTTCTCGATTTGTTGATCATATACATTGTTATTTCTGGAAATAAAGATAAAATTTCATGTTTTGTAAAGGATGAAGGTAGCAAAGTCAGAATTTTTATTTTTTCTGATACCGTAGAACACTTTTGCAAGGCTAGACCAAGATTTTGTATCCATTCTGTACAATGGCATACAGTTGATTCATTTGCTGTTATAGAAACGTCATAAACATTGTTCAACTTCACATCAAGGGTATTAGACAATGTTGAAAGTATTTTTTTTTCTTCTTTGTTACGTAATTTTCAATTGATTTTTCATGTATAAGATTTTTTCTTTTAAGAGGCGATACAGAACCTAAGAAAGATGTACTTATTTCATTATTAAATTCTTCAATGCGTTCTGGAGTACTTGGTAAAAAATCTTCATCTCTATCAACTACGTTATCGGTAACTTCATTATCCGTTATAAATTCATTGTCAGTACTACTCACCAATTCTAAAGCACGATTGTAACAATGTTGACACAGATATGTAGAAGGTGTCAAAGGTAAATGAGGATAGAGGTGCTTCAATGGATGAGCAAGATTCTCAAGTTGTTTTAAACGTACGGAACTAGATTTGTAAATAATTTGTTTGTGTTTGTCTAAAAGTCTGCACATTTGATTCTCTCTGTTGAGTAATATTGAGACATCGTAGTTGAGTTGATAAGGTGTAAATATGTAATAATTTTCCAAAAGATGATGGTTTTAAATAAGACGAGATGTGTGATATATAGCAGAAACCGAACTTTTCTTTGTAAATGTTAAGTCAAACCATATCCATCTAGCGGACAAATGTACTAGTACATATACTCCTATAAGTAGGCGCACGTACATGTATATTACATACGCACAAAGATAAATACCTTTACATTGACTCTAATATCATTGACTATATATAAGCGTTAAGCGTGAAAAATTTGTTTGTGTGTTATCTCATTAGTGATCGCTATCCCAGGAAAAAGTACCGAATCTCACAAATACGTCTAGCTAGGCATTACCGTCCTCTATCACGACAACAAAAATTGTGCAAAAAAAACATGGGGTTTTCGAGAAAAAGGCACTTCTCTAAAAAATGAATTTTTCAGTAAAAAGTCCATAGCTCGTGGATTTTTTATTTTTTTTTCAAAATGACATTAAGGCCGTTAAAGAGGGCTCAAAACTGAGTGAAATTATGTGTTACACGTTTAAAAGCTTGAAAAACTGCTGAAACAATAGCAGTCTGAAAATCAGATTGAAAATTTTTTTTCTCAATGAAAGAATTTTCTCGGAATTTTTCGGTATCGCTGAACGCATGAAATTTTGATGAAACAAAAAAATAAAAAAACACGTGTAAAATATTTTTTCGAGTAGAACATAAATATTTTTATTTCAACATGATAGGTGAAATAGGCATACGCGGGCTGTCTGATTTGAGATGGATTCGGCCTTATATTTGCTTATATTCTATATGTTTAATATAAATGGATAAAGAAATTTTTCAATTCATTAAAAAAGCATAATTTTGTTCTAAGTTGATGAAATCTTCAAATCTATATTTTCAACTCAAAAATAACTTCAAAATAGTCTCAAAAGAGATGAAAAGAGAGGGGATTAAACATATTGCAAGAATATGTGTTTATATTAGATGCATCTTTAAGATGAAATGGCGAAAAAGTTATTTACAATTCATATAACTATTATGTATTTAGAAAAAGTTGTTACTTTTTCAAATCACATTTTTAAGACCAAAATAACTCGTGAGTAGTTATAAATACATAATTTATAATGAAATTAACTGTACTTTAAGAATATCGGTATCCATTTTCTATACCTGAAGAACCAATTAGAAAGAAAATTATTTCTGAAACAAAAAATTTTGGCAAAATTGTTATTTTATCAAAATAAGACCTTATTGTCATTCATTTGACTCCAAAATTTAATCAGTTCTGAGTTAAGACATACGTAAGATGCATGCAAAAGTTCAGCTCATTACGTCTATCCGTTCAAGAGTTATGCCGGGGACAAAATTTCGTTTCATAAATTCATACATACATACATTTTTTAAAACCTATTATTCTGACTCAGAAAGCTCAAAAACATCGAAATTCATCAAAATCTCTGTTTTGAAAATTTTCACTATTACAACGCTTTCTCTTTGAGAAATAAATATAGTGTCAATAGGGAGAAATAAAATTTGTATACTGAATATATTTTAACACTCCGTGCGCAAAGCTCGACTTCGCACACGCTCAAATAAAAAAGCATATGCTAAATCAAGCTTTGTACACGTCGTATACAAAAATACGGTTCGATACGCGAGCGAGAAGGTGATTTTAACCTTGTGTGACCTTTTCACCCTAGCTTCGCTCAGGTGCAAACGTCCACACTAGGATAAAATCACTTTGACGCACTAGCATCGAAATTTATCTGTATTATTTTGACTCTCCGTGCGCAAAGCACGATTTCGCGCACGCTTGTTTTTTGAATGAAAAAGCATACGCTAAATCAAGCTTTGTACACATCGTGTCAAAAGATACTGTTCGATACACAAGCGAAAAGGTGCACGCGTTAGTATCAAACTGTACTATTTCTAAACAAAGAAAATATTAACTTTAATTATTAATTTTAAACATTCATTTGGAAAAACACGTCTTCCTTTTATGCAAATACAATACTCAGAATTCATTTGGCAATTCTTATGAGAGTACTATTATGAGAGATAATTGTTGAAAAATTGGATCGAAATGACAAAAATGCAGATTCCTACTTATCAACATTAAAATTATTTTTAATTAAAAAGTTTTTAAACAGTTTTTTGGAAAACCACAATTTTAACGCCCTCCTTATATTTAAATACTATACATAGAATTATTTTATAGCCATTCTATTATAATTTTTATAAAGTATACTCGTTGATGTCGGTATCCAACATCTCCTTAAAGCATTCATTTTTGGAATATTTTATTAAGGGTTCCCGAAATCTTTCTAAAGCTTTCACGAAATGTTGCTCAGTTGCATAGGTGGAATTTTTTGTTATTCCATTAAACTTACGGCAAGCTTTCGCGGAACCTTACCAGAATGTGTTACGGTTCCAGTAATCTTTGACTTATTGTCACTGCAATCTTTTATGAAAGGTTCTATTTATGTTGAGTAGAATCTTCCCTGGGGGTATTCATAAATCTTTTTTAAAAGTTTTTCGGAAGATTTGCAATGAATGTTATAGTTCGATCTTTCACTAAGCTTACTGTAACCCTTCTGGTTACCTTTCATGATAGATTCCAGTATTCATGAATCTTTATCAAAAATTTTTCAGAAGATTTGCAATTTATGTTCCAGTTTATCTTTCAGTAAGCTTACTGTTACCTTTCTAGTTATCTTCCATGAAAAATTCAAGTATCTGTTATTAGAATGTTTCATGGAAGATTCTGGAAACCTTTCAAAAGCTTTCATGGAATGTTACTGAATCGCACATTTGGAATTTTTTTTGTCTGGTTCCACAAAACTTACGGGAAGCTTTCATGAACATTGCAAGGCAACGCGACTGGGGAGTTTCGCCGGAACCTTCCATTAGGCTTTTCCATTATTTTTCGGTAATCATGCTAACTGCAATCTTTCATGCAAGATTTTATTGATGTTTAGTAGAATCTTCCCTGAAAGTATTCAGTAATCTCTTTCAAAAGACTTTTGGAAGATTTTTAATCAATTTTCCAGTTGAATCTTTCAGTAAGCTTACTGTAACCTTTCTATTTATCTTTCATGAAAGATTCCAGTATCAATTCTGAGAATGTCTCATGTAAGGTTCCGGAACCCTTTCAAAAGCTTTCATTGTATATGGTCGAGTCTTATAGTTCGAATATTTTTTGTTGATTCCGTTAAACTTACGCGAAGCTTCCGTGTAACATTGCAAGGTAACGCTACTGGAAAGTTCCGTGGGAACCTTCCATTAAGCTTTACGCATTATTTTTCGATAATCTTTTATTCATGCTCACTGCAATCTTTCATGGCAGATTTCATTTAGGTATAATGGAATCTTCCCTGAAAGTATTTATAAATCTTTTTCAAAAGGTTTTTGGAAAATTTGAAATCAATGTTCCAGTTTAATCTTTCAGAAAGCTTACTGTAACCTTTATAGTTCTCTTTCATGAAAGATTCCAGTATCAATTATTAGAATGTTTCATGAAAGATTCTGTCAGCTTTTCAAAAGCTTTCGTGTAATGTTACTCTGGTGAATAGTTAGAATCATTTGGTTGTTTTTGCGAATCTTACGGGAAGCTTTCGTGGAACATTGCAATGTAACGCTACTGGCTTTACGCATTATTTTTCGGTAATACTTTGTTCATGCTTACTGTAATCTTCCATGAAAGGTTCCACTTATGTATAGTGGAATCTTCCCCGAAAGTATTAATGAATCTTTTTTAAAAGTTTTTCGGAAGATTTGCAAGAAATGTTCCATTCTAATCTTTCAGTAAGCTTACTGTAACCTTTCTCATTACTTTTCATGAAAGAGCCCATATCGATTCTGAGAAGAATACATGTAAGGATCCGGGAACCTTTCGAAACCTTTCATGGAATGTTACGCGAGTCTTATAATTGGAATCTTTTTTGTTGATTCCGTCAAACTTACGGAAAGCTTTCGTGAAACATTTCCAGGTATTGCTACTGAGAGCTTCAGCTGGAGCCTTCCATTAATCTTTTCGCATTATTTTTCGGTAATCTTTTGTTCATGCTTACTGCAATCTTTCATGAGAAGTTCCATTTTTGTTTAGTCGAATGTTCCCGGAACGCATTCATCAATCTTTCTCAAAAGTTTTTCGGAAGATTTGCAAGAAATGTTCCTGTTCAATCTTTCAGTAAGCTTACTGTAATCTTTCTAGTTATCTTTCATGGAAGACTCCAGTATCGATTCTTAGAATGTTTCATGGTGGATGTCGGTAACCTTTCAAAAACTTTCATGGCATGTTACGGAATCGCATAGCTGGAATTTTTTTGTTGGTTTCCGAAAACTTACGGGAAGCTTTCGTGGAGCATTGCAAGGTAACGCTACTGGTAAGTTTTGCCGGAACCTTCCTTTAAGCTCTTTGCATTATTTTTCGGTAATCTTTCATTCATGCTTACTGACACCTTTCATGAAAGGTTCTATTTATGTTCAGTGGAATCTTTACTGCAAGGATTTGGGAATCTCCTTTGCAATCTTAGCGTAAGCTTTCAACAAAGATAACGGTGTAATTTTCCCAAAAGCTTGCCGTAATATTGTTTCCTTTCGTGAAGGATTCCTGGATTGATCCCTGCAAGGTCTTGGGAATCTCTTTTGCAATATTAGCGTAAGCTTTCAGCAAAGATAACAGTGTAATCTTTCTAAAAACTTACTGTAATATTGCTGTTTCCTTTCGTGAAAGATTCCTGAATTGATTCCTGAAATATTTCACGTAAGATTCCCGTAGGCTTTCCAGAAGCTTACGTGTAATATTCGTCGAAAGGACATTTGGCAATCTTGATTGTAATATTGCTTTAACATTCCGGGAAGCTTACAAGAAAGCTTACAATGAAATCTATCTGAAAGTTTCAGTTATCTTTTAGAAAGGTTGAGGAAAGCTTCCATGGGAATATTTCTTGAATCTTTCACTGGGAAGCTTTCATGCTATGTGCAGAAAGATTTCAGTATCGATTCTTAGAATTTTTCATCGTGGGTGTCAGCAAGCTTTCAAAAACATTAATGGAATGTTACGGGATCTCATAGTTGGAATTTTTTGGTTGGTTTCCGAAGATGTACCAGAAGCTTTCGTAGAACATTGCTAGATAATGCTACTGGAATGTTTCGTGGGAACCTTCCATTAAGTTTTTCGCATTATTTTTCGGTAATGTTGCATTCATGCTTATTGCAATCTTTCATGAAAGGTTCCATTTATGTTTAGTGCAATCTTTCCTGAAAGTATTCATCAATCTTTTTCAAAAGTTTTTCGGAAGATTTGCAAGAAATGTACCAGTTCAATCTTTCAGTAAGCTTACTTTAACCTTTCTAGTTATCTTTCATGAAAAATTCCAGTATCGATTCTTAGAATGGTTCATGGTCGATGTTGGCAACCTTTCAAAAACTTTCATGGAATGTTACGGAATCGCATAGTTGGAATTTTTTTCGGTTGGTTCGCTTAAACTTACGGGAAGCTTTTGTGGAGCATTGGAAGTTAACGCTACTGGAATGTTTCACGGGAACCTTCCATTAAGTTTTTCGCATTATTTTTCGATAATATTGCATTCATGCTTATTGCAATCTTTCATGAAAGGTTCTATTTATGTTTAGTGGAATTTTTCCTGCAAGTATTTGGGAATCTCTTTGGTAATCTTAGCTTAAACTTTCAAGAAAGATAACAGTGTAATCTTCCCGAAAGCTTACCGTAATATTGTTGTTTCCTTTTGTGAACGATTCCTGTATTGATACCTGCAAGGATTTGCGAATCTCTTTTGCAATCTTACAGTAAGCTTTCAACAAAGGTAACAGTCTAATCTTCCCAAAAGCTTACTGTAATATTGTAGTTTCATTTCGTGAAAGATTCCTGTATCAATCCCTGCAAGGATTTGGTAATCTTTTCTGCAATCTTAGCGTAAGCTTTCAACAAAGATAACAGTATAATCTTCCCAAAAGCTTACTGTAATATTGCTGTTTCCTTTTTTGAAAGATTCCTGTATCGATCCCTGCAAGGATTTGGGAAGCTCTTTTTCAATCTTAGCGTAAGCTTTCAACAAAGCTGACAGAGTAATATTCCCAAAAGCATACTGTAATATTTCCTTTTCCTTTCGTGAAAGATTCCTGTATTGATCTCTGCAAGGATTTGGGAATCTCTTTGGTAATCTTAGCGTAAGCTTTCAAAAAAGATAACAGTGTAATATTTCTAAAAGCTTACCATAATATTGCTGTTTCCTTTTGTGAACGATTCCTGTATTGATCCCTGCAAGCATTTGGGAATCTCTTTTGCAATCTTACAGTAAGCTTTCAACAAAGGTAACAGTCTAATCTTCCGAAAAGCTTGCTGTAATATTGTAGTTTCCTTTCGTGAAAGATGCCTGTATTAATCCCTGCAAGGATTTGGTAATCTTTTCTGCAATCTTAGCGTAAGCTTTCAACAAAGATAACATATAATCTTCCCAAAAGCTTACTGTAATATTGCTGTTTCCTTTTTTGAAAGATTCCTGTATTGATCCCTGCAAGGATTTGGGAAGCTCTTTTTCAATCTTAGCGTTAGCTTTCAACAAAGATAACAGTGTAATATTTCCAAAAGCTTACAGTAATATTGCATTTTCCTTGCGTGAAAGATTCCTGTATTGATCCCTGCAAGGATTTGGGAATCTCTTTGGTAATCTTAGCGTAAGCTTTCAAAAAAGATAACAGTGTAATCTTTCTAAAAGTTTACCGTAATATTGCTGTTTCCTATCGTGAAGATTCCTGTATTGATCCCTGCAAGGATTTGGGAATCTCTTTGGTAATCTTAGCGTAAGCTTTCAAAAAAGATAACAGTGTAATCTTTCTAAAAACTTACCGTAATATCGCTGTTTCCTTTTGTGAACGATTCCTGTATTGATCCCTGCAAGCATTTGGGAATCTCTTTTGCAAACTTACAGTAAGCTTTCAACAAAGGTAACAGTCTAATCTTCCCGAAAGCTTACTGTAATATTGTAGTTTCCTTTCGTGAAAGATTCCTGTATTGATCCCTGCAAGGATTTGGTAATATTTTCTGCAATCTTAGCGTAAGCTTTCAACTAAGATAACAGTATAATCTTCCCAAAAGCTTACTGTAATATTGCTGTTTCCTTTTTTGAAAGATTCCTGTATTGATCCCTGCAAGGATTTGGGAAGCTCTTTTTCAATCTTAGCGTTAGCTTTCAACAAAGATAACAGTGTAATATTCCCAAAAGCTTACTGTAATATTGCATTTTCCTTTCGTGAAAGATTCCTGTATTGATCCCTGCAAGAATTTGGGAATCTCTTTGGTAATCTTAGCGTAAGCTTTCAAAAAAGATAACAGTGTAATCTTTCTAAAAGCTTACTGTAATATTGCTGTTTCCTTTCGTGAATGATTCCTGTATTGATTCTTGGAATATTTCACGTAAGATTCCCGTAAGCTTTCTAGAAGCTTTCATGTAATATTCGTCGAAAGGACATTTAGCAATCTTGATTGTAATATTGCTTTAACCTTCCGGGAAGCTTACAAGAAACCTTACAATGGAATCTATCTGAAAGTTTCAATTATCTTTTAAAAATGTTGATGAAAGCTTCCATTGGAGTATTTCTTGAATCTTTCACTGGGAAGCTTTCATGCTATGTGGGTAGTACCATATAAAAATCATCGCTCGTTTCCATTTTTTTTCAGATGTTTTCAAGCTCGCTTGCTTTTACCCACGAGTTGAATTTATCAGGGTAACCGAGCCACTTAACGAGTGCTCTCTTTTTAGCGCCCCGTCCTTCTGTCCGTATGATGCGGTCGACTTTGAAACGGTTATCGGGCGCGAGGCGTTCACGGCCGACTAACACGAGCTCCTCGGGATAAAAGAAACCATCGATAATTTCTTCGTTCAAATCTTCGAGCACGTATGTATAGAGATTTTGACGCGTCGAAACGCTGATTATCTTGAACACTTCTTCGCTAAAATTTTTTTCGTATCCTCTCTCAAAGGTGTTCTTGGTACGACTGATGCGCACGAGGTTTCCCACCTTGAATTTAGGCAGCGCCGGTGGTCGCCTTCGATAATTGTAGCTCGCGCGTTTGGCTAAATTTTCGATCGCTGTCGGCGCGTTGTACAATGTGACATCGATAGGTCTCATGCGCGTACCACTGTGTAGCGTGCGATTGTAAGCGTGTACAATCTTTTGCACGACATCGATGTATCTCTTTGTGTTACTATGAGAAAAGTATCGCCAGATTCGCTCGCGTAACGTTCTGTTGAGTCTTTCGACCACAGCTGCTTTAATGTCGGGGTTGCGAGCGACTCTGAATGTTATCTCTTTTCGGCGGAGGAGGGCCTGAAATGCTGAACCGGTAAACACTTTGCCTCGATCGGTTTGCACGCATATAGGCAGTCGGGGATGTGCTCGGTCGATAATCTGTGCGAAGGCGTCGGCAACGTTGCGCGCGGTCTTATCTTTTATCGGTTCCACCCATGCGTATTTACCTAGTACGTCAATCACCACTAGAATGTAGTTGTAACCGTCGTTGTAATCTTTTATCGTCGTGAGCTGTAGCGAATCAGCCTCCCAAACATCGTCAATGTTGGTCACGTTGTAGCGTAATCGTGGAAATCGCCTTCGTATCGGGTGATGGAGCGTGTAGGCATCTTGATTGCTAAGCCACGAGTAAATTTTTTTCTTTTCCTTTTTAGCGTTCAAGCGCACAAGATTGCGCGCCCCAGCGTAGCCTGCTTCATGCTCAAGGTCGTAGTATTGTTTTTCGTACGTCATTTTTCTATTTTACAAACCAAGCGTGAGCCACTTTTTTTTCGCTTGTTTTTTACTGCGAGTCTGTATAGACGGATGGGGTGATTCGTGCTGTATTGGTGTCGATAGATGTCGTTTGGCCGAGCGCTGAGGATCCGTCAATATTTGCCCAATTTTTAAAACTGCTGGATTATTAATTAAATCCCCGGCGTTTCGGAAGTTTTGAGAAATTTTGCAAATTCAATGCGGCCAACGGGCGCCTCCTCGTCCTTACTGTTCTTTTTTTTCAATGCGTCGATGATTAACTCTGTTATATTGGATCGAGCAATTACACGACCATCTATAGATAGTAATGGTGCCTGAGTTATCCCACTTGAGACGCTCGGGTACAGTGACTTTCCAATGGCGAAGCAAGAGACGCGCTTTGCGCGCGTGTACTTTCGGTACCCCCAGGAGTATGTCGTCCTCGGACAGTGGTGCAAGCGCCTCTTCGACCTCGTCTATTTCAGGGTGCTCCTCACGTACAGCGCTACGCTCGTTATCACGGAAGAAAAGATAGCGACGTAAAATCTGTAGATATTTTACGCACTTCTCGTAATCGTCTCTAGCTGCTTTTGAGCGTAAAACATCGTACATTTCACCATCCAGACGAGAAAAATGATCACCTGGTGTTTGCAGAGTTTTTTCATTCGTATTCCTCGCCCCCTCCTCCTCCATGACTTTAGATTGCGATGTCTCCGGTGTCGGCTCCGGCACAAGGATCATCTTACGAGCTCGCTCCATGTTTCGAGCCAAATATTTTTGAGATAAGCGCTCCTACGATCGGAGCGAGTAAGAGTGGTAAAAACGACCCGCCGTTTTGTATAATGACACGTTACTTCGATTTCCAAGTACCGCTGCCTCTATCACCAGTACGGATCAGCTTACGCAGCGTTTGCTTATGTTTACGCAATCGGACCTTTTCGGAATCGCTTAGTTTTACGACGCCCTGCAAAACGTTCATCACACACTCGCATATGCATCTGACGAGAGGTTTATCAGCTGTGCGCGCTATAGCAACACGATGTCTTTTGTCCCCATGACAAAGAGCGTTCAAGAGAGCAAGGTTTCTTGACGAGAAATGTTTACCGCAGGCTATCGCTTTACGACCTATCGGCGCCATAGTTTTTTCCCGACTGATTAACGCACGCCTCATTCACCGCGATTTAAAGTACTTGGGCACGTAGGCAACGTGCGTTCCGGCATTGGGAAATATGTTTGCTCGAAATCTAAACTCGTCTAAGCAGGCTTGAGAGAGATCGATAAAAAGATAGGAGTGAGGTTCACGCGTGGCGTCTAGATAGGCCTCACGCAAAAAAGCCGAATCTTCCGGAAAAATTTGTCTCGCGAGGTGCTGTATTTGTGCTCTGTCGCGAGTATTTTTGAACAATACCAGATACTTGGTATTCAAACTAATGTCGCGCTGTGCCTTACCTTTGTGAAATACGTTTTGCGTAACGAATATTACGCTAATATTTTTGTGATGACTACCCTTTGTAAATAAATCTAAAATAACATCGCTCGACGATTCACGCATGAGGTCGTCGAGAATGAGTAACTTTTTTTTCTCATTGTCACTCGAGTAATCCGCCATCTGTGGAAGGCCCTCTCGAAACTCGATGGGTGGCCCGTTGGGTTTAAAATCTCGTCTGTACGCGTCTTGCCATTCGGTGTAATAAAATAAGACGCGGTCGAAACGTGTGTCGCAGACCTCTGGCAGGTAGGCGAGAAAGCTTTTAACGAATAAAGTTTTACCGCAGCCTGTGGGGCCGCACACGCAGCAAGTAAAAGGATGCTTCCATCGCGTGTCCATGTTTACGACGCGAATAAAGAAAATTATACGCGTGTAGCCTTTTTTAAACCCTTAACTCGCTCACGCGCTCAGCTGACGATGAAGTACGTGAAAAACATCACCGCATATAGCTATGCTACGATATTTACGATCCCCGAGGCGGCGGCGGCGGGGCGGGCGCGCGCGCGCGGAGATCACCATATCACCGCGGTGGTGACTTCCGCAGTCATTAGCATACGCCGGCCCTCGCGCGGATAAGTATATTTACCGCGTTGATCAGGTGACTTTCGCGGCTATAAACAACCATCGCTGCGTGTTTAATGCATTGTTCCGTTGATCTCCGCGGCGCGCGCGCGCGCGCGGGTTAGCAGATCTCCGCTATAAATAGGTACATGGGATGAGAGGATATGGGGGAAAAATAATTAACACATAAAAAAAGTTTAAATATCTACAATACATTTTTATTATTATTATTATGAAAAATATACAAAAGTTACAACATTCAACGCATTAAAATATACAATTATTCAATTGCGCTTATAGCCGAAAGGAAGCGAAACGTCGTGTTGGAAATATCTTCGCTTTCTCAGAACTATGAAACAGGATTTCGCTGCGCGTAATGACCTCGTGCGTGCGAGTGCGTATGATCGCATTGTATTTCAAAACGATAGGCGAGCTCTCGTCGTTATCGAAATACTCTGCGATCAAGCGCTCGATACTACCGAAATTGATCTTGCTCGTATTAGCGCTATTAAGAGAATTTCCCTTTACTTTACAGCACTCGTGAGTGATGCCGGTCGATGGGACGATCGCACGAAAGGCATAAAATTTCGGACCCCCGGAGAGAAAGCTGGTAATATAAGCTCCCTCTCCGTAGCCCTTGAGCTCGTCCGTCATGCTACCGAGAAGAGTGCCTAAAGGAGGCCTATACTCTGAAGGGTCTTTTTCGCTGCACTTGAATATACATGAATCGGTATCCAGGTAGAGAACGCGGTTGGCCGAAAGCCTTTCTATATACGAGTAAATCTCGAGACGTGCCTGCTCGGTGGTGTAGGCTGCTAGTACCACATTTGTGTTCGGCGACGACTCTACAGCGTCCTCTTTATAGCGCCAGTTTGCGTACAAAAGATCCTCGCTAACCGGGAGCACGTCGAAAACTTCCTTTTCAGGCGTCGTGAGCAGTTTCAGTAACCCCTCGCGCGTTTTGACCACATCCGTTTGTTTTAAATTCGAGCGTTGCCCAAACTTTCCCCAAAATGAATTTAAGCAGAGTTTTGCGACCGAACGTAAACCCGAATTTTTTTCAATCTTTTCCCGGTCTAACCTTATTCCTTCTTCGCGCTCGTACTCGTCAATATAACGCTCCTTGGTAGTATCGTCCGTACACCAAGACGGCCACCCGCTCGCTTGTTGTTTCAACCGAAGGAAGGTATTTACGTACGCGGCAAACAGACCACCCTCACCGCTGCACTGGTCATACTGTGTGCTCTTATATTGCCATATGACAAATATCTCAGTCACGCTGTAGCCCAATTCGATTGCTTTCTGTAACTCGTGCACTACCCATGTTCCGCTAAACTCACGCTCGGCGACTTGTTCGTGGTTGCAGTCGTCTTGACGCATTTCCTCACAGCAGGAACGACATCGACCAAAAATAAGGCGCCCGTGCATTTTTACCGGTAATACGGGCAATAATAAATTTCGCGGTGGCAAAATTTTGCATTTGACGAACCCTTCGACGCGCGCGAGATTGTTATTCTGGCCATTCGTTAACGCGGCGCATTCCGAGCCTATGTAAATGTGCGGGTGACCGATAGGAAAGCGGCCTCGCTTACATATATACGGGTAAAGAGAGCAAATATCAGTATATTTGATCTCTTCACCCGGCTCTACAGTGCATGAGGTGACTATATTTTCAGTTCGCCCACCGAAAAACGCATCCCGCGGATTGAGCGTTATTCTACTCATTATCGGGTGAGTATCCAGATACCGTACGAACTCGGGCTGTTGCCTTTTTATCCCATTGAATTCACACTCCCACATCTCGCTATTCGTAGCCGAGACCCCGCATTCGTCCGACTTTTACCTGTACACTTTCGTACGCCTGTGCATACGTTTGATTAAACTTATTTTTTACCGATTCTCAGTTATTCGTAAAACATCGCGGGCAACCGTGCACGTAACAACCTTGAAATTAAAAAACGATTCCCTTAGCTGCTTCCCTCTCTCTGGGAGGGAAAGCAGGTAGGTAACCGTCCACTAAAAATCCCTCGGGCAAGCGAAACTCACGCGTCCTCCCTGCATGTACGATCTCCCGACCGATCTCGCGCTCGCAATATAGCAACCACTCTATTGATTTTTGCGAGTGTTTGTCAGCGCGCCTATAACCGTTCGGTGGAATTATTCCTATAGTATTCGGAACTAAAAAATTTTTACGAAAAACATACGAACACGCCGACGCGATTGTACACGCTGATACGAACGGGTCCGTTTCGCTTACCTCGAGAAAAATTTTTCGAAATTGTATACACGCGCGCCTCAGTATTTCCACGTCCATCTGGCAATATTCGACTATCTCTTTTTGAAAGTCAAATATATAGCCAGGACTTGTATTTTCATGCCACTCGAGAAAAACGGCCCGCTCAGCTGACGACATAGTGTCAGGGCAATAAAACTCTAGCGCTTGTAGAGGCCCAACGTACCGCTGGTTCTCAAGGGTGTTAAGCAGATGTGGAAAATAGCCCTTCTTACTACTTTCGGGTAAACTGAAGGTAGCTGGTAGAGCACTCAATTTCATTTGAAAATAGTTGATGCTGTCGATAAACTTGGTTCGGCCGTTCTTCAACATTGTAATATTTTGACCGTTCAAAATGACGCTGGGGGCTGTGCGCTCAGAGTTTTCGGCCAATTCTTTTAAAATGAATTGAGCATCAAAAGCCTTGGCATTGTGCGCGATGCATACAATTTCGGAAAATTCAGTGCTTTCCCGAATGCACAAGCTCAAGAGCTGTTTTACCAGATCGTCTGTGAAAATGAACTCGCGCACGCCGCATTTGCTACAAATGATTTTAAGGTCGTCCACGTCTATGCAATCCGTGCAAACCTGATGCGCGACACAGAGATTCGGCACGTGAATTCGGGCGTTTTCTCCATACGGCGTATCCTGACGGGTCTCAAAATCGTAAAAAATGTATAAAAATTTTTTTTCCGCTTTCAAGTCACCACCACCAACAATTGGTTGCATGAAACATGCATGATTGAACGGCTGCCGCTTCGAACATTGTTTGCAATAACTAATACCACACTCGTGTTGACTGTGCTGCGTATTTACTATTTTTAAACAATTTTCGCATAGCCGCACGACGTCGCACACTTTGCGATTATTTTTTTTGTACGACCCCGCGCACTTGTGATTAATGAAACAACCATGCCCGAAAAATTTACGTCCACACTCTGTGCACTCTATCATTTCTACACCGTCACTCCTACATGGAGGTGTAACAAAGCAAGATTCACAAGTTCGTTTACACTTGTGTTGCCCAATACGGCGAAAACCCTTGTTACAATAAGAGCAAAATAATTTTGACCCGGCCGCAGCAAATAAATTAGTGATCACGTTAAAGTGTCTAGACTGCTCCTCAAAGATTAAATAAATAACACCGTGAAGCGGTGCATTTAAATCTTGAATCTTGTTTCGGCCATCAAATAACGGGGGTTCGCCGCTACCCAGGTTACACTTTTCAAATATAACCATAGCAATACCCTCCGCAGCAAAAAAATCTTGAAACGCCGTCAACTCGCGGAATCCACACCACTCTAGCGGTAAAATTACTCCTGCATCGTGCACGAGTTTCTCTGCGCGCTCTTTCTGTAATTTTCACCGGCCGTCGCGGATTACGCGCCACTCGTCGCGCGTCGCCGGGCATTCGGATGTTTTAAGAGCTAAGTGTGCTCTCGCTACTACGAGCGCGCGCGGTAAACATAAATTGTCCTCGTTTTTTATTGTTACGATCGAGCGTTTACGAAGACTACCTATGCTTAGCGCTTGTTTTGGTAATGGTCTCCCTGCGCCAACAGGCATTTCAACGTAATATATTTGTAAGGCTAGTGTGTCATCGATACCCAAAACTGCGTTACTTTGACTTATAGAATTTATCAAATTCCATAAATCTAAGTAACTGAAATTTTCAATAGGCCTGAACGACAACCCTCCGGGCCCCCGCGCAAACCGATCACTACGAATACTCACGCCGATTAATGTGCTAGGTGGAATGTTAGATGTAATGTATTCGTAAATGTCTCTAATGCTTTCCTCGAGCCATAATACAGGGTTTTCCCCGGCAGGTCGGTCACGTATATTAAAACTGACCGTGCGGCCGTGAACAGCAAACCTACGCATGTACTGCTCTCCCTCGGCAGCTATAATAAACCGCTCGGGCCCTGCGTCAGCCTCGTCGTCGCGCATGATGCTGCTACTGCTTCTGTGGCTGCTGTTGCTTCTGCTACGACCTTCACCAGCGCCTACCTGAAGAGGGGATTAACGGGTCTCTTAATGAATAAAATGAATTGTCACCAGCTTTTAATATTATTTAAACATTTCTCTTTTTTAGTCATTTTCTATTCTTCCGGTGGCCCGCGAAAACTTTCGCTTACACGTACTAATAGATCCGCGAGATCTATTTCCGTATACAACGGAGAAAATATATTTTCCGCCTGGTCATAAAACCAACGCAACACCTGTGCGCGTGGTGAATGGAGTATATTCAAAAACCGCTCGTAAACCCCAGGTATACCGGGAATGTCATAGGGATAGTGGTACGATATACTATCCCGATGTCTTATGACTAAAAAAGAAAAATATTTTTTTCAACAACATGCTCTTGTTTTTTACATTACAAAAAAGAAAAATTAATTTAACTTACGCTCATTTATACGCAGATGAACTTCGTTCCACGGGTTAAAGTTATTATCGTATGCTCCGGGATCTCCAAGGTAAAAATTGCTCAAGATGTTGTAGCGATTTTCAGCGGTATTCGCGATGCCTACATCTGCTGACGCTTGAGGAGGATCGCTCAAAAACGCCCGGTGAACGGCTTCCCCCGGCTCCGCGTATGATGATAACGCCTCCAGTATATACTCTCGCTCATTTTCTACCGCCTCCATTTCTAGATTCGCCCTTTCATGGTCCTCCGCATTAATAAGGTTCGGGCTTACGGTGCGCTCCTCTTCGCTGTCAGACACCGTTTCTGTAGGCGGATTATCGTCGGAAAGAGGTGCGTTGTGTACGTCGGCGACCCAGATTTGCTGCTGCGAGCTACCGTCATCAGCCGCGTCGCTATCAGTGTCAAACGATAGCCTGCGAGCTACAGGAATTTGTCGTCCATCAGTGCGCGCCGAACCGCTTGCCACTCCCGACGGCCCTGATTGAGACGGTGTATCATCGGCATTCCACTCAAAGTGAGTGGCGTCGCTGCTCTCCTTGTCATCAGCTTCGATATTTTCGCTATCAGAATCGCTGTCGCGCAATAAATCTTCTAAGGCTGGAAAAAAATGTTTTTAGAGAACTAAATTTTTAAAAAATTTTAGGAAAAATATTAAAAATTTTTTCACTTACCCATTAGCTCCTCGTACTCGCTCATGAGCTTTCTAAAAACAGGCAATCTGTCCAAGTTGCACTCGACCACAAATTCCCCGATAGTACGCTGTACATCTCGCGAATGCCTGAATGTACGAAATAATCTTGCTATCGCCCGATAGCCAGTCAGCCGTAAGAAGCGTCGTAACTGATTGACAAGTTCCGTAGAAGACAACGTCCTCAGTCGTGTATGCCACGCGCCGCCTCGACTATAGCGTGATTGCGCTGCGGGATGCAATACAGCTTCCCGTAAACTTTTACAAGCGACAAAATTCTCCATGTTGGCGCTTCTCGTTCGAAAGAAAGACTGGTAGGACCGTAAGTGGCCCTCACCGCTTTTATAGCGCGACTTTTTGGCGGTGTCAACGGCGTCGAGTGTTTTGAATACAGTATACACGTGGTATCAGAAAATACCTTTCCCTCGGGGTTTTTGAGCATCTGTTTACGTTATGTACTCGTGCCGTCTCTGGAAAATCTCACCAAAGCGCAGGAGGTAACTTTTTTCCGTTAAAAATGTGTAGCTGGGTGAAAAATAACTCCGAGTATTGGTATGCGTGACCGCGCGACGGAAACCCCGGTACGTAAGCTTTACACGCGAAACATCCTGTTGCGGGGCTGCTACCGTGATATATTGTTTCGAAAAAACAACGGGGCTTACTTTCTTCGCAGCGGATGCAAGTTTCGAGGATAACTCCTTGGCATTATTGCATGGTCCTGTCACGTCGCGATAGTTTAGCTCGAAAGGTTTTCGTCACGCGTGCCGGCGGGTTTGAAGAAAGAGGTAACTTTTTTCCGTTAAAAATGTGTAGCTGGGTGAAAAATAACCCCCGAGTATTGCTATGCGTGTTCGCGCGAAGGAAACCCCGGTGCGTAAGCTTTACACGCGAAACATCCTGTTGCGGGGCTGCTACCGTGATATATTGTTTCGAAAAAACAACGGGGCTTACTTTCTTCGCAGCGGATGCAAGTTTCGAGGATAACCCCGTGGCATTATTGCATGGTCCTGTCACGTAGCGATAGTTTAGCTCGAAAGGTTTTCGTCACGCGTGCCGACGGGTTTGAAGAAAAATTGAGAATCCCCCGCGAAGCGGGGTACGATTACTATGGCAGTCGTACAGCTTTTCAATAAGAAAAGAAACTCTACAGATGTTAAAAAATCTCTTCCTGTAAAAACTAGAAGTATCCTTTCAAGGGTTGTTTTCTACGCCTACACGTGTTTCTGTTTTTCTCACGTGCAGATACTTAACTACTCGTTCCGTGCGCGCGCTCGTAGAGCCAGAAATTTCTGCGAGGCCGCTGTGCTTAAACCATGAAAGAGTAATAAAAAATTTTCACTCGGGAAAAATTTTGCCGAGGTTCTCCGCGGCGAAACATATGCGCTTTCATCAGAGCGTCTGGAAACCCGGCATGTCGTAAATTTCATTTTCGAAAAGCGTCGAAATACAGTATGTCATGGCATCCCCGAAAGAAAGATGTACCGACGGCACATTGCATTTTTACATTTTTTACTCATCCCCACTCTAGCTGCCCTCACTAACAGCAGTTTAACCCCCACCATCCCCGTGAACCTCCAACACTGTTAGCGAACATCGAGTCAGTCAGTTATGGCCAGTCTCCAGCAGCAACTAGCCAGATTCGAAGCGCGTCTCGCTAAGTGGCGAAGAATCTCACTCAGAAATCGGCAAGCATTGACGATTTCAACTTCGAAGGAGGCCGTATACACGGAACGGATAAGGCACTTGAAAGTGCTAAAACGCTTGCGCCAAAAACATCTCCGTCAGTGGCGGCGCAACCTGTTGGAACACCGGGCGAGAGCAGCAACACCAACACCACCATCATCACCACCACCAGCACCACCTACAGCACCAACCATCCAGGAGTGGTGTTTTGACTGCGGACTGTATCAACATACAGCACTGAATTGGGTGCGCTGTTGGAGGTGCGATATACTTCGGTGCCCTCACTGCAGTAGTATTCCAGCGCGATGAAGGCGATCAGTACGCGTCGACTCACGTACTACAACAACCTGTCGTACAAACGCGCCAAAATACAGCAATACATCAAAGTTAATTTTGCCGCGTTCAACGCTGTGCAGAGGGATTCAGCCTTTATGGCGGAATTTGTAGCCGAAATTAGTTGTCGGTTTGCCGCGGCAACATCGCCTGATACCCGCGAATACTACAGCGAGGTCCTGGAGGAGATGGCGGCTGTGCTGTGTAAGTTAAATACCGCGGCAAATATCGCCCTAGAAAAATTTGATAAGGCGCACAGGCATGCTATGGCGTATACCGAAAAATTACCTTCAGGATGGCGATGGCGTCAACATACGCAAGAAGTACTCAAAAAACCGTTGCGTCCGTGCTCTATTTGCGAGCTACGATACGCAGCGTGCATCACGTGTCGCCATCGACGGTGCATTTGCATGCCTCGAAAGTGACAGGGAGCAACCAGTATCAATACGGTGTGTGTGTGTGTGTGTGTGTGTGTGTGTGTGTGTGTGTGTGTGTGTGTGTGTGTGTGTGTGTGTGTGTGTGTGTGTGTGTGTGTGTGTGTGTGTGTGTGTGTGTGTGTGTGTGTGTGTGTGTGTGTGTGTGTGTGTGTGTGTGTGTGCGCTAAGTAGTGCAAGTGTCAGCATCGTTATTATTAATACAAATTTTATATTTCGCGCTTAAAAACAATGATTAAAAAGTGCAACCGAAATAAAATGTTTGCGATTGACTGAATGCGTATGGTGTGCTTCTAAAATAGTAATTCGTATTATAAGTTAAAATAAAAATTGTGCGTTAGTGATGTCGATATTTATATTGCCGTAAGACCAACTGTAAAATAGTAATTCGTGTATAAGTTAAAATAAAAATTGTGCGTTCGTGATGTCGGTAGTTATGTTAACGTAAGACTAACTTTCTTCTACGATTAAATAAATAAAAATTTTTTTTGTTCATCAACAGCTTATTTATTTGCAGACCTCTCCTTTACACCAACTCCCTATTCCCACCCCAACTTATTACGAACATACACACACACACACACACACAAACAAATACACACACACATGGTCTATACAGCGAGAGGGCCCGCTCCAGCACTCTATGGGACTTTATGGCGTAGAGCCTATAGCCAAAGGTCTCTCCCACCACCACCACCACCACGACGAGTCTGGACATATACGGCGGCACGCGCCTGGTAGGTATAGCGGCATGGCGTCATAGCGGGGTGGTAAGTGGGCCGTTATTTATGGGTAATAATCCGACCCATTGTTTATCATTATTATCTTGTGTTCACACCTGCTAATGACCTTGTCACACTTGGGACCCATACACACAGCACGCGGTCTATACAGCGAGAGGTCTTTATGGCGCAGCGCGTATAGCCAAAGGTCTCTCCCCCACCATCCCCGAGTTGAGGCATATACGCCGGCACGCGCCGGGCTGGTATAGCGGCATAGCGTCATGGCGCGAGCGATAAGTAGGACATTATTTATGGGGTAATAATTCTGCTCACACTTGGGGCCCATACACACAGCACACGGTCTATACAGCGAGAGGCCTAGCACCCTACGGGTCTTTATGGCGTAGCGCGGACAGCCAAAGCGCTCGCCCCCCACCACCTCGAGTCAAGGCATATACGGCAACACACGTAGGGCATGTATAGCGGCATGACGTCATGGCGGGTGCCATAAGTGGGTCATTATTTATGGGGTAATAAATCACCCCCCATTGTTTACACTAATTAGCTTGTGGCCACACTTGCTACTGTAAACACTTGGGTTAATGACCTTGTCACACTTGGGGATCCATACACGCCGCACAGCAGGGTGCCACATGGCCCCTACACACCGCACCGCGGGGGGCCGTCTCGCTATACCGGTCCCCTTACTACTATTACTGGTAGTTGGGAGATGCTAACACTGGCTACGACGGCATCCAAGGATCTTGAGATGTCATCGATGTCATCACTGGGTGGGAAATAGCAACTGTACAGCCGCATACCTGCTATCTCCACCCAGGTGAACCCGGGCAGACGGGGGTCCATTCTGTTGGATATATAAAGATTTCCGCATACCCAGATGGCAACCTCGCTGGTGGTATCTCGAACCCAGTTTGGTTCGTTAAGATTCCTGTACTCGTCGCTGACTAGGACAATGTCGGCCTTCTCTTCTCGGACCAGCTGTAGGAGCAGGTCCTGAGCCATCGCACAACAGTTTAGGTTGATTTGGAGTACTCTAGCCATTGTTGTTGTTTGTTGTCACGTCCTCCGCCGGTTTCTCATTGTTATGGGCCATGCAATCCACTGCTTTGTGACCCTTTCTTCTGCACCGGAAAAATTGCGCTGACAGATCAATCGTGCTTTTGCAGTCCTTCGCTATATGTCCGTTTTCATGGCACCTAAAGCACGACGATGGTGTTTGTCTCCGCCGTACCCTGCAGTTCACCCAGCCAATTCTGAGCTTTTCACATTTCAGTAGCTTTTTTGCGTCTGCGACGGGAAATAGGATACTGGCTGCTTGGGTGCCACTATAAGCTTTCCTAAGTTTGACACACTCCGGGGTTACTGCTTGTGAACCAGTCACCACGGCGATAGCCTGGGCGACGTCTTCAGTGTTAGTAGTCTCGTCCATGTCCTTGATGATTAGGACTTCCTTATGGGTCAGCGTTAGCACTTCAGCTGACCCGTGGTGGACAAGGCTTTTGCCTGAAGCTCTTGAGTTGCAGCACCAGGTTCTTCGAGCTCTCGGGGTACTTCTCCTGCTCGAGTGCATCTAATGCGCGTGACCCTTTCCCCGAGCTCTTTCAAGTCCGGGGCGCCTTTAACCCTACGAATGATGTCGGCATACGACATTTCTCCGGATGTCTTAATTTTAAAGGCATCGGGTCGGGCAGGTCTGAGCCCGGCCTTCGGTTGTGCGATTGGCTTTTTATGCTTGCTCGCATCCCCGGTCTACCTTTTGGTTTTCTTCTTTGCCCCCCACAGTCGCCCAGCTAACATCCATGCACTGCTGCTCAGGTGCTGTTGTTGTTGGTTGGGGCTGCCCACCGTTACTTGTTATCTGGGTTTCTTTTCCGCCTTGGCTATCGGAGGTGAGGGCTTCTCGAGGTTTGAAGGCACCAGCGGCGTGCCTTCTTTACGGAAGAGGGGGGAAGTTTGTACCGCTTCATCCTTAGCTGGTTGCGCCTGTGCCGAACCTTCATTTTGTCGGACTTTAGCATACGTCTAGCGGTGCTCCTGACCATTTCTTAAGCTCTATATGAAGGTTCTCCTTCTCTAAGATAAACTTCACGAGCGACTCGATGTCTGCACTAAGCCGCGTGAAGGTCTCCTCATTTTTCGGGTAGTGTATGTGCCCCCCCCCCAAAAAAAAAATCCGTGGGATCTGCGCCGACCACCGGAGCTTTCACGCGATCGGAATCGACGGTGGGATTCCCCCTTTAATAGGGGTACCCACTTGCGATAATATATTTATTTCGTACACAACTTCCATCTTTGCGTCTTCGCTCGTCTTTTGAGATGCAGCAAGGGCCAAGCGGTCCACCCTTTCTGCACCAGCCTGATGGGCCACAACGTGCTTCTGCCCCCCCCCCCCCCCAAATCCGAGGGGCCTGCACCGACCACCGGGGCTTTCACCCGATCGGAATCGGTGGCGGAATTCCCCTCATTGTTGAGGATACCCGCTTGGGGTAAACTGTTTTGTTGCACATCTACCATAGTTGGTTTATTATTCGGGGTGCCTTTCCCTAGCTAATTTTGGTCACCATCGGGTATTTTATTTCCCCGGTGCCCTTCATCTCTGACGAGCTTTCCCCTATCCGACACCTGGGGAGGTGCCTGATGCGAGACTAGCAACTCGACACAGGTGTGCGTGCGTGCGTGTGCGTGTGCGCGTGCGCACGCGTGTGTGTGCGCGCGCGTGTGTGTGTGTGTGGGTGTATGTAAACTCTTTATATCTTGGAAACAAATCGACCGATTTTCGTCGGACAAAGCCTAAAAAGAAACTCGCTACCCTGATCGATTTGAGTTTTTATTGATTTTCTTCTTTTTATAAAAAACAAACGATTTTAAATTTTTATTTTTTTTTTATTTTTTTTATATCTTACAGCCATTATCTATACTATTATATAAAAGGACAGCCTGTTTTTCGTTTGGAACCACTAACCGCGAATACTATCAAAGCTATCGTTACCATTTTTTTTGCTACGTCTTTGTGATGGTCCAAGGAAAATTCAGGAATAATAAAATCTATCAATTTTTACTTATATTGTTATTAAATCTATATTATCTTATCTTATTATTTAATTTTATTTCTTTTTCTTTATAACTATACTATTATACTAGCATCCCCCGTCGCGGCTTCGCCCGCGTTCTTTAATAAAAAGTTTGGATAAAAATTACTTATAAAACTTCTGAATAAATAATGTTTATTGAATGAATAATAAAAACGGGAACAAAACTCGAAGCATTATTTATTCAGAAGTTTTATAAGTAATTCTTATTCAAACTTTTTATTAAAGAGCGCGGATGAAGCCGCGATGGGGGATGCTAGTTATTTAATATAATAAACTTTTCTTGAAAGGTATTTAAATTACCTAAATTTTCGTTTTTTAATATTTAAATTATCTTCACTCTGTTATTAAGGAAAACTTTTTATGTTTCATAAATTCATTTCTCAAAAAATATTTTATTTATTGACTTGAAATTTTAACCTTTTATTACACTCATTGAAGACTATGTGCGGTTACATTTTCAAGAGAATACCTTCATTTGTTTTATACAAAGATAATTATTTTAGAAAAAATTTACGTTTTCGTTGTCGCACAATATTTAATAGCGTTTTCCAAGAGATTATTTTGTTCATTGACTTAAAATTTTAACCACCTATGACACTTATCAAGTACAATCTCGTTAAAATTTTCAGAGATTATCTCTACTTGTTTTTGAGAAAAATATTATTTTTGAAAAAAGTGCGTTTTCGTTCTTTTGCGATAACAGGAGTAAACATCAATCTTTCGTCCTGAAATTTGGCACAGATAGCTTTTTTATATATTCGAACCGAATTCTTTGTTCAAAGGAATAGAACTTAAAAAAATATAACTAGAAACTAGAATCATCATCGTGTGAGATACTTTTTGTACTGGTTCCCGAGATAGGCCTACTGGGGATACAACTATAAAAAAAAGAATATTTGCAGCAAGGTGTTCTGGAGACAATATCAATTACTTTGATTATACATTTACATATATAAATATGAAGAAAAAGAAATTAAAACAAAAATCAAGTTAATTTTGTAAAATAAGTTTGAAATAATAAAATATTTAAAAGACATGAACGTTGATAAATAACAATTATTTATTTATCTATATACTAATTTAAAAAATCAATGTACTAATAAAATAACTTTAATATGTGGAAGCTAATTGCCAACGAATTGGCAGCGGTTTTTTTCATTGAAGTAGAGGGATATTCTTTTTCACACATTATCTCTTTATAACGATTTTATTTACATTTCATTTACAATTTGAGGGGTGTGGATCCCCATATAATCATTACAAGAAAAATAAATTAATATTTGTTTATATTGGTCACTTTTATTTCATATAACATACTCAATCATTCATATTTTATGTTGTTATAAAAATAAAACGAATATGTGCGTATTTTTTCTATAATGCAAGAAAATTATCAGAAAAACCATTCGGTGAATTTATATTATGCCTCACTTTCCAAATATAATATAGTTTTAACAATTTCTTCTGTATATTCGCTCATTGCAGCAAGCTTTGAGCTTTTTTCGATAGTTGCTTCCGTTTGCGTTTCTCTTTAATTCTTTTAGCAGCAACTGCTGGGCTCGAAGAATATAACAGAAAGCGAAGGATATCACGGTTAGTTACTATCCTATTAAATAATCTGCTGTGATTCTTTCTGGCATCTCTAAAATATTTATTATATTATAAAGAACCAAAAATGGCCCAAACAATCCTGCGAAAATTTACACATGTTCTTTGGATAATTCTAAGCACTTTTTGTTCTATAAAATTTTTTTGTAAAGCTAATCCTTTTCGAGTAAAAAATTAATAAATGATTAATTACTTTTTTTGACTTCCAGTCGCCAAATTGGATCCGCCATATTGATTTTTAATGCTCATTTGAGTATGGTTTTCAAGAAAAAATAGTTTGTGCACCATTTCCATAGAATTCAGACCAACTGCTTAAAGGATTCCCTGTGAAAATTTTGGTTTCTCAAAAAATAATCGCAAAAATTTCACATTTTTTTCCTTAAAATTGCAAAAATAATAATAAAATTTAATTTATTTTTCATTTCGTGAATTATTAATGTCAAAATTAAAGAAACAAAGCATTCATTGCTGCATAAAATTCCTAGTACTTACCAATTTTTTCGTATAATAATAGATATAAAAGAAATTTTTAGTTTCTAGGAATAATAGTGGTAAGATGAATACAACGCAACATTCTAGCTAATTAATTTGAAGGGTGTTCAATTATAAAAAAAAATCGAATGTTCAATATCGTAATATCAATTGTGCCACAATACAAAAATGAGACGAAGAGCGCGCAAAAATCGCACTAATCGCTGCTATTTTATAATTTGAATGATAATCGTGAGAATAACACTTAAAAAATACACATTATTACCTGCAATGTTATTTCTACTCATTATTTTTAATGGTTACTAAGCACAGTAGTTTGCAAAAGAAAACAGAAGAAAAAAATCTGGATCGGGGTTTGAACACCAACCAAAAGGTTAACTGCCTACGCGGACATATCGCTATACGTTCGTCATCTTGTGACCCGAAGTCCTTTATGATCATCTCACCACTCCTTCGGGTTTTTGTTTTAATATTACATTTATATAACTATATGCTGTGCTTTGACATTAGACTTGCCCTGGTTTTCCATTAATAATATTTATTAACATATTATACTCTGTATGGTAATGAATTAATATTTTCGCCATACCCTGGCTGAAAGTCCCACTTTCGCTCCCGGCTCAAAAACGCAAATGTGGTATTTTCGGTCCGGGTATGACGAATATATTACAGGTACCACGGGACAAAAATTGGCCAGCCCACAGCTTGTGTTTGCCACCCTCGCCTTCGGCTCGGACGTCAATTTACACGAGCTGTGGACTGCCCAAGTCTTTTCCTCCTCATAGGTGCATAATATACTATTTTATCAACGGATAAGCAATGTTTTCCCGTTTTACTCTCACCACACGTCTGCATGGGAAGATCGCTGTTGAGCGCACAGTCGAATCACTCGGAGCCTCACCGGAAAATCCCGTGGGCCGCTAGTAAATATAAGATCACGCGCAACCATGCTTTTTTTAGACGGTAATGTTTCTAACTAACAGATGAGATCAAGTTATAATTCCATTACAAATATAGATTTTTTACTACAGTTTTCGTCACCTAAAAAAAGATGCATTCATGTTATGACATGGTAACTTGCATAAGATAATTACGCGAAAAATACAACTGATATTTAGTTGAGGTATTTCCACGTTATATTCACTTCATTTTTCTCTCCGGGTTGGGTTAGCCAAAATCTAGTTGCTCGGCGTCTGCGTACTCTTTTATTTTGAGAACAAGCCATAATTTAAGAGATAAAAGACTTGCCTTTTTAATTATCATTAAAATACATTACATCAAGCTCATATTCAGAAAAAAGTTCATACTCACTCACGCCTATGCACTGTTTTGATTTGTTAGCGCGCGGCTTCTTTCTGCGCATGCGACACGCATGCGACAGTATTATGCGAAAATGCGCTTTTATCTGTACGCAATTAGCTTGAATGCAAAATTCGAGCATCATCCAATACTACAATGAGCGATAAACCAGGTATACCTGAATATATTTTCTACTCAGTGAAGAGCGAGAGTTCTGACTTTATGCTAGTTTCTATCATTTATAGGCCTTCTGAATAAGCATTTTTTAAGGACTCAAATTTACTGGATCAATTACGCAAACTTTTCCCTTACTGCAACAGGAAAATAATCATGGGAAGCTTTTATGCCGATCTCCTTAAAGAAGGCCATGATGCTAAACTAGTTCATAAACTATTGGTGGAGATATCGCTTCAGACAGCTCAATACGGTACCACGTATATGAATTGCCACGAGATAAACTGACATGAGTCTCAAGCAATGCTTTACGGAATTAGTTCAAGATTTCTATTATAACGACCCTATTTCTATCTACAAATATTCTTTTAACTCCTCCGAATGTGTAACAGTTTGAATTGTAGTCATTTGTATTTCAATTTTGAATTCACATTATATTTATTTTTTCATAATATTTATTTCTTGTAGCGTATAATTATGTAAAACGTATGAATGACTAGATATTTAATTTTTGGTTTTAGATGGAATTGCAAAAAGTAGAAAAGCATACTGGTGTTAGCAGCTGGGTATGTAAAGATATTTGCCACTTATTGAAATCTACAAATATTGCATATTGGAAAACGCAGCACAAATGTACTAATATAAGTGAATGTTCTTTCTGTGAGTCGATGGTAATATGGCATCAACTTTGTCTTCAGCTTCTTATTTATATTGCCCCAGAAAAATTGGCTCATCCTCCTGATGTAAGTAATAAGGCTTACTTAATAGATTATTTTCATAAATGGTAATATATCTCTTCGAAACTATCAGCATAATATTGAATAGTAAAATATTATTTTAACTAATGAGAGTATTTTATCGGCGAACATTAGGCTTGCATATGTATCCGTACATTTATATGTAAACTATAACTGAATTATCTTCAAGATTTTAATTTGAAACTTTCCAAAATTTAATTAATTTAATAAATGCACTGTTCATCTAAACATTTGAAGCATTGCCAGTTTTTATTTATTTAGATTCTTTTAATTTCAGTGAATACAAGAAGTGAACCCAGTCATTTTTTAAATGAGATCACGTAGAACAATTCATAACTATTATGATTTATAAACGTGATCTTTAGCAGTAAATTGTGTTTCTTTTTTTTAGGATTTCAATCGAGAGAGGGATTCATTCGTCACCAAAAAGTTATAATTAAAATATATATATTTTAATTATATATCTCCCTATATTATATAGGCGTTACTGCTATATCTGACCGCAGTCTCTCCACCGTCCCCTCCACCGCCCTCCACCGTCCCATCCACCGCCCTCCACCGCCCCCTCCACCGCCCTCCACCGTCCCCTCCACCGTCCTCCACCCTCCTCCACCCTCCTCTCCGCGTCCCCTCCACTTACCTATTTGCTGCCCCTCCACCGTCCCCTCCACTTTTTAACGTTAAATTCGTTCAAAAATCACGTTATTTTTTAATCTCAGTCAGACCACCGTCTCCTCTACCGCCCTCCACCGCCCCCTCCACCGCCCGCCACCGTCACCTACACCGCCCTCCACCTACCGTCCCCTCCGCCGTCCCCTCCATCGTCCCCTCCACCTCTGGACTACTACCGGACTATTGTTTTTTATGATAATCGAAAAACCATCAAAGAGAAAACTGTCACTAAATCTTTGAATTCGAACATATAAAAAAACTCAAAAATATACTAATTATTATTAGAACCAACATAGACAATTATGTTTTCAACAATTACCACATTTCGCACATTTGGAACAGCTTTCCACACCACCACTGAGGTACTGTTATAGGCGCGTTGAATTTTTTATTTTATTGAGCTTAGGTTTTATATATAAGAAATAGTAATAATTATATATATGATTTTGGAACATGCTGAAATCATATAGAATTACACAATAATTTTTTATATAATGAGCTAAACCTAAACACAACCATGGAATTCATCGCCAGTAGCCCTAAAACCATGGGAGTCATCCCTCCGTAATCCTTCTTGACTCCAATCTAGCCCTTTCTTCCTCCACCATATAAGATGTGAATTAATTTTCATTACTTATTTTTGTAATTTCTTTGAAATAAAAATTGTGCAAAGTTTAAAATATAATGAAAATTAATTTACATCTTTATTACATTTAATAAACAAATATTTCACATTAATATATTAAATAACTATGAAATATTTATTTATTAAATGTACAACAATATTCAGATTATTTATAATATTAAACTTATGAGAAAATACAACATGTCTTATATTTTCACAAAGGGTAATATTTTAATTAAAATGATTATTGTTATAAATTCCTTGAGCTTAGGAGAAATTGAGATCATATACAAATACGACATAAATTTTCACTCATCAAATCTTATAGTGTAAATTATAAATTAAATTTCAAAAATTTCTTTCCATACAATGTTATCTATTATTAAAGAATTTTCTGAACAATTTTGAATAAATATATTGTTAGGATTTTTACATCGGGATAAAGCAACATATAACTGACCATGTGAAAATAGTGGTCGTCTAATAAAAATTCCAATAGAATCGAAACTCTGTCCTTGAGATTTATTTATTGTCATGGCAAAAGCTAATACAATTGGAAATTGTTTACGGTAAAGAATAAAGGGAAATGAAGATGAATCTGCAGTATTTAATGTTATTCGTGGAATAAAAACCTCTTCACCAATTCTTTCGCCTGTAATTATTTCTGCCTTAACATTATGAGCATATAATCCAGTTATTCTTAGACGTGTACCATTACACATTCCTTGTACAATACTTATATTTCTAATTAACATAACAATAGCATTTACTTTCAATTTTAATTCGTGAGGTGAAAGACCTTCTCTAATATTGTTAAGCATTTCAATTGGATAATTTAAATGAATATTTTCGTCTGTTTGATCAACTCCTTTATGAGTTGCATAATCGAAACTATAATACGTATGTACTTTTTTATTCAATAATTCTAAAACTTTATTATTAATAATTTTAGTAACTTTATTATGAGCGATTAAGATTACACGATCTATTGAAGTTTTAATATTAATGTTACTATAAATTTCTTTACAAATATTATTCGTTTTCTATTTATTTGGAATAATAAATGGATTAATTTTTCCTTCACCCAATTCTAACAATAGTGAAGCAAATTCTTTATTTTCCGAACGAATATTTTGATTTAATTTTAAAACTTTAAAAAGAGACCATAACGCAGAAAATTTAACTGTTTCTTCAACTATACTATTTTTGTGACCACATTTCATAACGGGAAGAATTTGCCGAAAATCACCTCCTAATATGATCAATTTTCTACACTATTTATTGAATTAATATAACGATATTTCATTGCTCTGAAGCAATTATAAAGAACATAAATAGTATATCCTTTACCTTTGATTCATCTTAAGTCCGATATTTTACCCATCAAAATTTCATATTGTTAAAATTTGATAGTTTCATACTTCATTATTATAAAATTTCTCTCTGAAAATGGGGGTTGACGAGCGGAGCGAGCAGGGGCGAAGCCCCTTAGTATATATACATATATATATATATATATATATATATATATATATATATATATATATATATATATATATATATTAATATTTATATATTTATATATATATATATATATATATATATATATATATCTATATATATATTTATATATAAATATATATATGTAATTGTTTTTAAGCGTTATTTCTGGGATTATACAGTGTTATATAGTCCGTTTTCTCAGAGTTGCGCCATACAAGTGACTAAAGAAATAATCCCTCTCTTAGTACCGACACTCTAGCGGGGTCCCAGAAATAACGCAAAAACAGGGGGTGTAAAACTGGGACGTCCCAGAAATAACGTGGAGTCCCAGAAATAACGGGTATATATACAAAAAACGTCCCAGAAATAACGCTTAAATATATATATATATATATATATATATAAGTTATTTCACGTCAAGTGTGGTTGGCAAAAAATTGAATTTGAATTTCAACATTTTGTGAAAAAAAGTTACAGCCAAGATCGAGGTTGGAGAATAGTGGTAGAATAGTACATTTCTATATAAGTTTGCGAAGCGGGTGATTCATGTACGGGTGTGGTTTTGCGTTTCGTTCCGGCGACAAAAACAACCTTGTAACAATCACCCACATCACCCATATGAATCGAACTTTATTTTTTACGATGTAAGCGAAGCTTGGAGAATCATGATTATGTATTCGCTCGGACGACAATCACACACGTCGGGAGCAAGGTAACGAGGTGGGAAGAAAGGCACGGCAGGTGACAGTACATGCAGCCTGTTCTCGAAATATATGCGTCATGCATCACCATCCTGTAGAGCAAGAAATTCTGAAGAAAACACACGTAACCATTTTTGCAATTTTTGCGTATTTACGCGGCTATTTAGCCATTTTTTTATTGCAATAAAAAATTGAATGAACCAGACAATCAGTTCCGACGTCGCAGAAGTAGGCTGAGAAGTAGGCCGAGCTCCAGCACCACGGCTGCAGGGGTGGAAGAGGTATGCCATCGGCGCTTCGGCCGCTGGAGGGGGACCCGTCAGTATCTATCGATCTATCTATTACTTGGAATTTCTCTCTCGCTCTAGCTCTTTCTCGTTATCAGTCGGTCTCTGTCGTTCTCTCATGCTTGCTCCCGCTCTCTCCCGCTCGCTCTCTCTTTCTCGTTCTTTCTCGCTGTGACTCGCTCACTCGCGCTAATGCTCACTATCACTCACTCACTCAGTGTGTCCAGATTGTGGCGATTAATCGCCACTTTTATATGAATATTATTACTGTATATATTGTTTACCTGACCACACTGCACTCACTCGGGCTCTTCCTCGCTCTCTCTCTCTCTCGCTATCACTCACTCATGCTCTGTCACGCTCTCTCTGTATATTACTCTATCACTCACGTTATTACTCGCTACCACTCACTCACTGGCGGTCTTTCTCGCTCTTTTTCGCTGTTTCTTACGCACTCGCGCTCTTTCTCAGTCTCTCTCGCAATTTCTCGCTCTCTCTCGCTATCACTCAGTCCTCGAAGCTCTCTATTGCTCTTTCTCGCTCGATCTCGCTATCATTCGGTCCTTTCCACTCTTTGTCGCTCTCTCTCGCTCTCACTATCACGGAGTCCCTCATGCTCTTGCTCGCTATCACTCAGTTTCCGAGGCTCTCTCTTGCTCTTTGTCACACGATCTCGCAATCACTCGGTCCTTCTCGATCTTTCTCGGTCTCTTTCGCTATCACTGGGTCCTTCTCGCTTTTTCTCGCTGTCCCTCTTGCTATCACTGGGTCCCTCTCGTTCTTTCTCTCTCACTCTTGCTATCACTCGGTATCTGTCGCTCTCTCGCGCTCGTTCTCGCTCTTTGTCGCTATCACTCATTCTTTGTGGCTCTCTCCCGCTCATTCTCGGTCTTTCACGCTACCGATGGCTCTTTGGACTCTCCGAGGAGGCCTTCATTCAGAAGAGACTTTTTGACGCTCCGAGTAATAATAAAAATGTTGGTGTGAACTTTGGAAACTTGGGATTCTATCTAAGCCAGCGGCAGCTACACGGTTTCACTTCCGACAAGCTGAATAAACACGACATCCAGACGAAGGCTAGTGATGATGGCTTCACTTTTCGTGAGGTGATTTTCTCGGACGTGGTCCTAGCCGTTGCCCATTTCTCGTCTGAAGCAAAAGGAAGGACAGGATTCCTCAAAGCGTCATCGCGAAGTTCTTGCCAGTCATTGGCCATCATCTGGCAACCTTGTTTAATGCCTTCCTCACTAGCGGAATTTTTTCTGGAACATGGAAGAGAGCTCAGCTGGTGCCTCTTAAGAAGATCGCAATTCCATCTGCCGCTTCAGACTTTCATCCCATTGCACTTCTGAGCTTTCTCTCCAAATTCCTGGAAAAGATAGTCCATGTGCAAATCTCAGAGCACTTAGACTCGGTGGGCTCGATTCTTGGACCCCTTTTGTTTAGTCTGTATGTCAATGACATTAAATTGACTTGAAAATCTACACGCAGGTTACTAGAGACAATCTTCGTGAGGGCATCGATAGTTTATCAGCTGTAGCGCCAGCTATGCCAGCCTGGGCCTCCAATAATACCCTGCATCTCCATACTGGAAAAACAAAACCGATTATTTTTTGTTATGGGTACAATGTCAATTTGTTGGAGGAATTGAATTTGCCTGGCGTTGAGGTGCAGTATAACGGTTTCGTTCCTTTTATTGATCCAGTAACTAACCTCGGTGTTGTCAAGGATTCTAAGTTGAAATGGAAGCCGGAGGTAGATGCCGTTAGCCGAAAGGTTAATCGAGCCCTATATGAGCTCAGATCATTTAGATCATGCACCACCGCGGGGTTACGCAAGTAGCTGGTAAAAGCACTGTTTATCTCCGGTCTAGATTATTGGTCTGTAGTGTATCTTGACGTGTCAGAGGAGCTTCAGCGCAGACTGCAAAAATTGCAGAATTCATTTGCGAGGTATGTCTGTGATGTTCGAAGGGACGGGCACATTACTCCGTATTGAAAGAAACTTGAATGTACGGACGAGAAGGCGAGAATGGAGTATTTCATGGCGGTCCTAGTTTAGGGAGCGTTCATTATGGGGTATAACGGGGAGATTTAGCTATGTGAGAGATAACTAGTTTCTTCCGTTATATTTTGGTGGATAAATAAATATAAATTGCCAATAAAAGGCAAAAGAAAATTAGGACTAACAGATAGTCGGCAGATTGAAATAGGTATATGATGAATCGTAATGCTGAATGCATAACACGATTTACTAGGCGCCAGGTACTGTAAATTTAGTAAAATTTAATAATAACATTAGTGAGCAGTGCCCTTAACTAATTGAATTTTAGCAATGGAATTTATCACTTACGGAGTATTAACTCTTGCTCGGCAGCTCCGTAGTAGCGGAGCGAGTTCCGATGGCTGGAGTTATTCTCATATTCGGACAAACAGCATGACAACAAATTTACACAAAATATTGAATACAACATAAATAATTAAAATCAATAGAACTTAGAAAAATATAAGTATAAATCTGAGTTTAATTACGACCTAATTTTACTTTGAACGTACACCAAGTTAAGCAACCATTTTGTGTACTATATTCTCGAATGTTAGTTCCTCCAGTGTTACGTCCTGTGATGTACGATTTAACTTATTTTACCAAAAATTATATGAGTGTTTTTTTCTGACGTATAAAATAATATATACATGGTTTTGCAACGTTCCATTCCAACGTAAGGGGCATCACGACGAAGCGAGCCACCGAAATTACGAAAGCATACGCGCGTTGAAATTTTGTCTACACTCAGCACTTTTCAATTTGAAATCGAACGGCTTACGTTTAAATGTTTGTTTAATTTGTTTAAAAAGGTGATTTCGACAAATCGTTAAAATCATCTTTAACCTAACTTAATGGTCTCAGAAAATAAGCGGTGATTGTCCGCGTGGGCCAGTATCTCGCAGCCAGACAAAAACATATCGCATAAAAGTATTTACTTCCAATTCCAAGACTTAACAGTGGTTCCGATACGACTCGACGAAGGTTCACTAGATCATCTTAATCAAACTATAAACGTTCGAAATAAGATAAACTAAGTTTTTGGAAGAAGAGGAAAATACTCTTATAATATTAATAAATTCACATAGAATACAGTTCGAGATTCAAATTTTGCAGTAAGTAGTTTTTTTTTTTTTTATAGCGGAGACGAGAAATGTATCGACGCACGACGGCGGGACCGCCGACAGTGATGGACTCTTCGTGGATACATCGGACCATCTTTAGGCGATCAAAGTCGTGTCCAGGAATACCACTTAAAACTCCCCTCCTTGCTCGTAGGTTAATTCCACCCTGGAACTGCGTTATCATTACTTCAGGATGGACCCACGACATAAAGAGTGTAAACTCGTCCCCCGTTTGCGGCTGACCTCACTGGCGGAGCCCCCACGAGGGTCTCCGGTCCCAGCCCTCTCCAGATCATTTGCCGCCTCCATTGTGGCGACCTCTCCATCGGAAGACGAAAGGCCGCTATTTACGTTTGCTCCAGCCATTTGGTTTTAAGGACATCCTTGACGAACGCGTCGACTGCTGCCCAATGATCCCGACTGTGGAGCATAGTCGGGACCCTATTGTCGGGCGTGATCAGCCCGCCAAGGACGACCTCCATCCGCGCTCTATTTTCGTCCCACCGGCCGCAATTGAGGAGTGTGTGTTCCACTGAGTCCTCCTCCGTGGGGCAGTACTGATATCATGGGGTATCCTTCTTGCCCATCCGGTGTAGGTACACGGCGAATGCTCCGTAACCCGACAAGAACTGTGTTAAGTAGAAAGAGAGGTGTCCATGGGGCCGATCCAACCACGGTTGGATCTGGGGGATCAGTCGGTACGTCCACCGGCCTTTGCCCCCGTGGTTCTATTCTCTCTGCTACCCACGCAGGGTCGTACCTTCCTTTACCGGCACAGGTACTGCTGGCGCCTCTCTCTGGCCAGCCATACAATGGGGATAACCCCGGCGATGACCATCACTACGTCTGCAGAGACTGTTCAGTACGCCATGGCTACTCTGAGGGCCCCGACAAGCTGTACCGAAGTGAGCCCTTGTCTGTTGGCCTTGACGTCCAGTGCATCTGCCCGAATCTCCGCCCCGTATAAAAGTATCGAGTTCGCCACCCCGACCAGTAATCTTCGTTTGTCCTCCCTCGGCCTGGCGATATTTGTCATCATTCTGCCTAATCCAGCCAGGAGGTTGGATGCCTTATGGCGGGCTTGGCGTAGATGTTCGTTGATGCCATCGCCGAAGTTCCTCCGCCTGGTGAGTACCACCATCTCTGTTTTTGTGGCCGCAAGCTCGAGGCCGTGGATCTTAAGCCACCGTACCACCCTCTGTATGGGTCACTCGATTCTGCACCTGACAGCCCCCTAGGTACAGGCTGTCACTACCAGGGCGATGCCATCAGCGAAGCCGAATAATCGCACACCGGGGGGCATCTCTAGATGCAGCAGGGCATCGTAGATGAGGTTCCACAAGTCGGGGCCCATAGCCGACCTCTGCGCAACCCCGGACGTGATAGGCTTTGTTCTCTCGCCCTCTGTTGTTTCGTACCGGAGTACCCGATCCTGGAGGTAGTCCTCAAGGACGTCACAGATGTACTCCAGCACTTGAGACCAATGGGGGGCACTCAGGATGTCCCTTCACCGCGCCGAGTTGAATGCATTCTTTACATCCAGGTTTATAAGAGCACACGCCTCCTGTCTCCTGTGAGGTTTGTTCCAGGCTTCTTTGACCAGACCCGTAACCTCCTCTATTGCCACCACCGTTGATCTGCCCTCTGGGAAACCAAATTAATTATCCGCGAGCCAATCCCGGATCAGAGGTATGTAGCAGTTAGCAGTTGAGGACATTCATTGTAGCAGGAATTGCTAAAACTACCAAAAATAACTGCGTACGATTATTATCAAATTATCTAACAAATTATAATTACAAAGATAATAGTAATTAACAAAATAAATGATTTTCGAAGTTACATATTGAAATAAGAAATACATTACGCGAAAAATAAGAAATACGAAAGCAGTCTAACACAAATGAGACAATTAAAACAATAATACATATTACAATATCAACAAGAAATAAGAAAATAAGAAGCCAATATTTAATTATAAAAGTGAAATGACAACCAAATAGAAGGAAAAGATAAAGAAGGAAAAACTTCAATTTATAAGAGACAATTGGAAAATAGTATTAAACAAACTTTTTCAAGATTAATAATCATTGGATAAATAAATATTGTTTTAAATAATAAGATATAAGAATATAAGAAAACTACTTAAACGGCAAACACTACCGATACAGCTCTAAAAGTAGCAAATAAATAAATAAATTATAGTGTCAATTAAACAATTACAAAATATACAGAAAAAATGGTTGAATTAATAATAAAAACGTATTTAAAAATAAATATTATGTATATCATAAGCAAAAGAGTAATGTCATGTCAACTCAGGAAGACACAGAAAACAAAGGGATTGTAACCGGACAAAATATACAGAAAAAATGGTTGAATTAATAATAAAAACGTATTTAAAAATAAATATTATGTATATCATAAGCAAAAGAGTAATGTCATGTCAACTCAGGAAGACACAGAAAAACAAAGGGATTGTAACCGGACAGACAACACAAAGTAATCCGGAATTAAAAAGGCAAGTAGACAATATAAATAAGGAAAGGTATATTTTCGAAAGGAAATAAAGATTACCAAGAACACCGCCAAATACAAACTTGAATAAAAATTCATCACATAGATATTTTAACGTACCACTTGCCTCAAAAACAAAAAGTAATTGAAAAACAGTTTCAATTCCAACAACCTCAAAAGCAGACTTTAACTTACTAGAAAAAACAGACTCACACACTGCAGTTAAATTAAAACAAAACCAGAATGTTATAAAATCTACAGAAGATAGAAATATACCTGCAATAAAGATAGAACATTTTTTAATCCCGGAAATAAAACAGGATACTATTTCACGGACTAATTTTCTTACTCCGAATACACCAAGTCAGAACCGTGCATTTTTTGAAAATTCAATATATTTAGAAAACGACAGGTAAAACGATACACAGACATAGATGGATTATTAAATGAACAAAGTTTGATTTTAGCCAGAAATAATACTAATAAAAACACTAATAATAATGGACAGATAGACATTCAAATAAACGGAAACTTAATAAATTTCGAAACGAAAATGGCAAATCAAACATTAAAATTACCACTTAACGAAGTTGCCAAATTAGTACCAGATTTTGACGGGAAAAACATTCCAATCGATGAATACATAGAAAAATTAAAATAGGCAAGAAAGATAATCTTGGATAATGGTGAGCAAAATCTAGTTCAAATTCTTAATATAAAACTCAAAGGCGAAACTTGTAAAGCATCAGCAAACGTGGAGATCCAAAATATCGAGAATGTATTCAAACAATACATAAATTATATCCATCGACTGATAACATACATTCATTATACGGGAACCTAACACAACAAATCCAAAAATTAAATGAGACAGTACTACAATTTTCAAACAACTTACGAATATTAGCTACACAAATAAAAGAATAAAAAAATACAACCAAACGCAACAGAAAAAATGTTAATAGCATTCAAAACCCAATTACAGAGTGACATACTCAGCAGTTTTCAAAAACGATTAAAACAGGAAATCAGAATAGAATTGGGAGAACAGCAAACAGTCGATAACACAATACAAAAAGCTATTGTAATAGAGTCAAACTTGCAACAGCAAAATACTCTAAGAAATAACACAGCAAGCATATTGTTTAATTTCGAAAAACCATATTCAAACGTAATTAAAACAGCCGATTGCCAAATATGCAAAGATGGAAGTCACGAAGCCTTATTTTGCTTCAAGGCTGCATGTGTTTACTGTAAAAGTGAGGACCATGCATTATATTATTGCCAAACGGCTAATGATAAAATAAAGCTAATTTGCAAATACTGCAATGCGGAAGGTCACTCTACAGATTCACGTAAATTAAATCAGATGTTGGGAAATCATTGTCAATATTGCCAAAATATCGGGCACACAGCTATAAAATGTCCTACTATTACTGAATATGAACTTTGTTGGAACTGTAAAGAAAGAGGACACGATAGACACACATGTAAGAATTCTGCAAGTATTGCGGAATCACGCGAATTCTGTGGCAGCGCGTCACAAACGATTAAAAATTTCCCATCAGTATTATGTAAGAGGTGCAACAACCTCGGGCACACGATGAAATACTGCACTATAGGCAAAAGAATGATGTGATATGCAATATGTACGGGGGTAGGTGACGAAGCCACTGATTGCGAGAGTGTAAAGATTTTAATGATGCAAAGTAGACAACCCCTGGCGATTAAACTACGACTATTTTCGGTCGTACTTCGGTCGTAGTACAGTATATTTAATATTTCTACAAAATAATATCAAACTGATGCTTATTTATAAAAAATTAATTAAAGAGTGAACTTAGAAGAGTGATAGAAATAATAATTGTAAAAAAGCAAATAATTTTAAAAAATATGTAATCGAGGTGATAATAACCAAAAATGTACAGTAAATTTCCCTGCTATTTCAAGCGAAACGCACGTTTTAATTAAAAATTATGTGTGTGTGCCTGTATGCGACTATGCGTTTGTGTGTGTGTGAGTGTGCGTGCGTATCCTGGTTGAAAAGATCAGATAGAGCCAGGTAAAAAGGGTACAAAGACCTAATATCCTATGAGGTTTCTACATCTGAATCTGAATATTTTTATTATTTTGTATGGACCTTTTCAACGTTGTATTGTCGTGCGCGATGTGTGTCGAAAATACTTATCTAGAGAACATGTCGATCGATTTTGACCGAGTAAAACTTACTCTTTTAGATTTCAATGCCGCTCTCAAGTTGTTTTTAAGAATCTTCAAATCGTTTTTTATGATCAAAAGAAAAATTGATATTTTACTTTTTCTCGATAGTTCATATGATATGGCAAATTTTCACAGCATTAAATTATCCTCATTTTCTTCTTTGAAATGTTTAGATATCTATCAAGAGTAGTACGTGGGGGGATACAGGAAAAAGTGGCGGCCATTTCCAAGATGGCGCTTGGGGGAATGTAGGAAAAATGGCGGCCGTTTCGACTGGTTTCGGCGGTGGTCGGATCCGGTCCCTTAATGAGCTTCGCTAGGGGTATAAGTGGGGGTAATTAGCGAAAGTATGGTTCCTCGATGAGCCGGGCGATGAGAGGTTGCATGGGGCGAGCGGATGGTGGTTGGTGAGAGGTTGCATGGGCTGCGCGGGTGGTGGCAGATGAGTGGGTGGATGGATGGTGTTGAACGGTTGCATGGGCTGAGTGGGTGGTGAGAGGGTAGATCGTGTAGGTGGTAAGCGGGTGGTGGGAGGTGAGAGGTTGCATGGGCTGAGCTGGTGGTGGGAGGTGAGTGGGTGGTGAGTGGGCGGATGGTGTTGAACGGTTGCATGGGCTGAGCGGGTGTTGAGAGGATAGGTCGCGTAGGTGGCAAGCTGGTGGTTGGTGGTGAGCGGGTGGTGGGTGGTGAGCGGGTGTGGGGGCACCGCATGGGCTGCGTGCGGTCGAGTCCCCTCGGGTATGTTCGGCGGCGGTCGGTCCCTCGGAGAGCGTGGGCATAAGTAATTTGTGAGGCTCATTAGCTTGGATGTGAAGTTCAGGTAAAGAATATATACTTCAAGAAAATACATTTAAAATTATTTTTATTGAATATATATATACTAGGGGAGCTGCGCCCCCTACTTTCTCCGCTCGTCAACCCCCAACTTTGAAAAATAAGACCTTGAAGATTTTGAACCTATTTATTTTCAAGGCAGTGATTTTTTTGAATATATTTACGCTATCAATTTTGATTTAAAAATCTTTTGTTGTATTTTATTTTTATTATTTTATGTATAAACTGAAACTTAAATAAATTTCGTATACCGATTTCATTTAGCTATTGATTTAGATCTCTTATAATATCGTTTAAATAATTCCTCATTTATTTTATACTATTATTGCGTATATTTTATATTGTGAAATTTGTTTTTTGAAAATATAAGAGCATAATCACTTTAAAAATTTTGATTTAAAAATCTTTTCTTTGATTTTATTTGTATTTTTATATGGATCAAATCGAAACTTAATTAAATTTTATATACAATTTTCATTTAGTTAATTATTAAAATCTCTTATCATTCAAATAATTTCTCCTTTATTTTACACTTTTATTGAGTATATTTTATATTGAGAAATTTGGTTTTTGAATATAGAAGAACATATTTTTTAATAAATATATGCAATAAACATATATACATAATTACTTATATAATTAATTGTTTTTTTTTAATTATCAAGAATTTCTCCCCAAACAATATTTTCAATTTCTAATGAATTTTCTAAAATATTTTGTATATATATGTTATCTGGATTTCTACATCGTGCTAAAGCAACATATAACTGACCTTGTGAGAATAATTGCCTTTTGATGTATAATCCTACATAATCAAAACTTTGACCCTGAGATTTATTAATGGTCATGCAAAATGCTAATGTTAATGGAAACTTTTTTTTATAAAGAATAAACGGCAATGAAGAAGATTCTCCTCTATTTAATGTAATTCTTGGAATAAAAAATCTATTACCTACCTTTTCTCCTGTTAATATTTCTGCTTCAATATTATATCTAAATAATTTGGTTATTTTAAGTCTAGTACCGTTACACAAACCTTCGTGTATACTCAAATTTCTAATTAACATAATAATAGCATTAACTTTTAAATCTAATTTATGAGGTGGTAAACCTTCATAAATATTGTTTAATGTTTCTAGTGAAGAAAGTAGATGAATGTTGTCATCACTTTGAGCAACACCTTTATGAGTCGCATAATCTGAACTATAATAAGTCTTATCACCATTTAATAACATTAAAATTTTTTTCTTCAAAAATTTAATGTCTTCATTATGAGGTGCTAAAATAACACGATCATAATCATTTATTTTATTAATATTTTTATAAATTTGTAAGCAAACATCGTTAGTTCTCCAATTATTAGGTATTATAAAAGGATTTATATTACCGTCTCCAATTTGTAATAATAATTTTGAGAATTCATTATTCTGAGAACGAATATTGTGTTTTAATTTGAAAATTTTAAATAAATGCCAAAGTTCAGAATATTTAATAGTGTCTTCAATTATAGCACTTCTAAATCCGTTTTCCATTACTGGGAGTATTTGTCAAAAATCACCTCCTAAAATTATTAATTTTCCCCCAAAAGGTAAATCGTTTGTACATAAATCTCTTAAAGTTCTGTCAATAATTTCTAAAGCATTTTTTGGTATCATAGATGCTTCATCCCAGATTATGACTTCTGTTTCTCTTAATTTCTTTTTATCTGATTCTAATTTTAAAAAAGAATTTTCAATACTATTTAAATCTAATGGTAATCTAAAGGTTCTATGAGTATTCATTCCTTTGGGTAATAGAATAGACGCTATACCAGTCCAAGCCATTGATATAATATGTTTTCCTTTTGATAGAAAATAATAAACTAAAGTTTTATATAAAAATGTTTTACCCGAACCTCCAGGACCGTCTATAAAATTTATTTTATTTATATTTTTTATAAGTTGTTTGAAAATAAATTTTTGATCTTCATTTAATTTTGTAAACATATCTTCGAATATTTCCTTACTAATTGAAATTATTTTACTATTGTATTTTATATCATTTATGATGGGATCAGGTTCAGGTAATCCAAAATCTGTACAAGATAAATCTTCCAACAATAATAATTTATTTATATGATCTAAAGCTAAGTTATCTTTATTTTCATGAAAATCTTCAATAAAGTATTTTTAAAAATTTTCCCAAATAATATTGGCTTGAATATTTTCTGTTAGTAGAAACGAAGTAAAAAATTTACGTAATAGAAAAGGTAACATGATACGACATGCTTCTTCAAAAATTTTTTAAATTTATAAATCGTTTTCTATTAAATCCATTGCAGTCGCAGCTTCTTTATGAGTATTATACGTTACATTTTTATATGTACGTAAATCTTTAAAGGAAGTAGCGCCTTTTATACGACTTAATATTAATTTTAAAGCGAATCTTTCAGAATCTTTTGGAGATACTATATTTAAACGTCCAATAGCATAATGTTTTTGTTCACGTTCACGTTTTACCCAAACTTTTTTTGCATTAAATATATAATAATGTGGTATATTAACGTATTTTATATTATTTGCAAATTTATCATTTTATTCAAGTCAAACCACGCTGTTAAAGTTGTTTTCCAATTATCAAGAGCATCTATTTCAAAATTTTCTTCAAAAACAATTTTTCGTTGATTTTCTGTATGAACTGCTAAACGGATAACAGTATGACCCCTTCCACATAAGGGAAATTTTTGTAACCGCCATGCTGCTTCCATTGGGCTCAAGTACCAGCCATCAATATATTCAGTAATTTCATCATATATTCCATTTCCTTTGTCATCATTTTTTTTTAATGAACAAATAGCTCTATCACTACCTTTATGTATATAATCAAAAATATATTTGATGCTTTGAATTGAAGCACAATATTCAACATTAATATGACATTTATATTTTTCTAATAAAAATTTATTGTAAGGAACTACCATTGAATTATCTACTGGAATAATTTTTTTACTTCTTTTAAGTCGATATGTGTAATTATCAGAAGAATTATTTGTTCGTTTATATTGAGGATAACAATTTTTTTTAAATGTTGTTGACGATTGAAAATGTTTACGAAAATTTTTTTTACAAACGTCTTTACATTTATCGTAACACGGAGAATTTTCACTATGTGGTCCATGTAACATATGTTTTATAACTAATTTTTGTAATTTTTTATCATTATTAAAAGGTATCTCAGCAGAAATGTGTTTATTAATAGCTTCTGGTATCATTAATTTATTTTTTGATCTAATGTTACTACGAGATGTGCATACGGCAATCCTCTTTTCTTAAATTTAATAGTATACACATAAGCTAAAGCATTTCCAAAAATTTGATGGTTTTCTATATCATTAAGTAAACACTTAAATTTTGTATAAAATAATCTAACTGTAATATTTGGTATATCATTGGGCGTAGTTCCGATAGGAAATGTCGTTAATACATTTTTTAATTCTTTCCCCTTAGGATTACACGTCATAGTTGTAAATAAATTAGGTCGACCAATATTTCTTACTATTGCCATTGCATCTTGATAATGTTGCTGCATATACCTAGGACTACCTATATAAGTTGCTGGTAGTACAAAAATATTTCCTAGTCTTTCTTTTTTTTCAAAATTTTCTGATATATTTAATGCACTATTTATAACCTGATCCCTCAAATCTTGATAACATTCAGTACGTAATTTTTTTTGTTTCTGCATAGGCATGTAAAAAGAATTGTTGGGTTAGTCTCCCTCCAAATCAAAGTGGATTGAAATTTTCTGAATTTGGTCTGTAAGCTAATCTATAAGAATAGTGCTGTAATATCGTTAGAAGGTTTTCTTTTGAATCATATGGTTTTTTAGTATAACCAATACTCCAGCCTAAATCTCCTGAAGGAAAAAATAATGGAAATACCATTGGCTCAACATGATGTGATAATTTACTTAAATATGTGTACTCTTTTTCATTAGAACTATTTTTCGGATAAACGTATAGATCATAATTATGAGGGATTCCTGATTTCGAAATATTTATAGCTGCACATTCCGACGTTAATGGTTTAGTATAATTATGCTTTTGATTATTATTCGTACGAACAAAATATAATTTATAATTTGAAAGTTTCTCTGTATTAGTTATTTCGTGTAAATATTTATACTGTTTAGCATAAAGATTACTATTTAAAACTTCAGTCAATAATTTTAAATCTTCTTGAGTTAAATCTTTATGACTCTTTATTTTCATTTCAATTGCAGTATTGTCATCATATATACGTATATAATTGACCACACAAAGGTTCTGCATTTTTTTTTGGTAATAAAGTATTTGGCGTTATATGACAAACTTGTCTTTGAATTTTTAAATTATAAATAGCTTTTTTCTTTTCGTATTTTACGTTTGCACTAAATGTAGCAAGGCAAAATAAGTTATTATAATATCTGATTAAAGTTCGAAAATTGTTATCATATAATAATAGATTCTTTAGTGTAATATTATATATACTTAGCGGATACAAAATTATTTTACCCTTACTACAACAAATTGATTTATTATTTTCTTCTTTCCAATATACTGCCGAACAAAATTTACAAACATAACTCATATTACCAAAATATGATTCATACTCTAAATTTTTATTTTTACTACATTTCTGTTTATTTACTTTTAACGTAGAAAACGATGATGACGTGAGATGTTCGAGGACGAGCTCGGCAACGCCTCTCCTACACTATATATATATATATATATATATATATATATATATATATATATATATATATATATATATATATATATATATATAAGAGAAAGAGAGATAAGAAGAGAGAGATAGAGAGAGGGGGAGAGAAAGAACTAACGAAGGCATTCAATCCGTCTCTCGTCGTTTTTTCATGCTCTGTTTGCAGTTGCTGTACTTTTCTTTGGGAAGAAAAAATACGGACAGCGTTGGACTTGTAATTGAACTGTCAAATGAATGCGCATACGCCGCGCTGCGCTCGCGTGAGTTTGGTGTTATCCTTGATTTGAATAATTAAGAAGTTTCCTTTCAAAAAGTTGATCTGTAATTAATTGGTCTCGTTAATTGCGGAGAAAAGGCGCGAATTATAATAAATGCGTGAACGCGCTTCTTGCGCTGATGGCAGGAGGGTGGCATAGTTTGTTTTCAGAAAACAGCCTGTTATTTGTGTATCGAGGTGAAGAATTGACAACGGAGCGATACAAAATTTGTCGACAGAAGTGTCTTCTGCATCACAGATAGTTGTCATTGGAGGGACAATGCGGAGGGACAATGCGGTGGGACGTGGAGGGACGCGGAGGGAGGCGGAGGGATGCGGAGGGACGCGGAGGGACGCGGAGGGAGGCGGAGGGATGCGGAGGGACGCGGAGGGACATGCGGAAGGACAATGCAGACCGCAAATAACGCAAAAAAACAGTGAATTTTATGTTAATTTGTGGAGGGCACTTTGCGGAGGGACGCGGAAGGACGTGGAGGGATTCGGAGGGACGCGGAGGGTTAACGACTCAATTCAGCTCACAATTATATAGTATAGTAAGATATATATATATATATATACTTATTTCTGTTCACCGCTATGTTTCAGGACTTTGCATTGGTTTACCGCTATGTTTCAGGACATTTGCATCTTTCCAGGAATGTCCTGAATGAGTAACATGTCCACGTCCACTTTCCAGGACATTTAGGGTTACTTTCACAACGTTTTTTTCCGTAAAATTTTTCCGAAATCAACGTAAAATACTGCGGAACTGATAGGGGGCTCCGCAGGCGTCGTGGTGTTACTCAACACCCTGAGGGATTTGATTATTTCACACAATGGCGGCGCACAGCCCCGCCCTTACCTACTTCTATTGCAGGAAACCTAGATGTGTCCTGAATAGTAGCGTTGAACAACTTTATTTATATATATATATATATATATATATATATATATATATATATATATATATATATATATATGTGTGTATTAGTACCTACAGCCGAGAGTTCCCTATGGCAAGCGACTAAAGAAATAATGGACCCGGGGTTATAGACTCTAGGTCGGGCCGCATAAACCCCTATATTTAGAAATATTATGTAGCCCGGGCTACATAATCAAAATCGGGCTCGAGAAACCCCTATATATAAAAAAACGGGCTTTATAAACCCTTTTCGAGAAATATATATATATATATATATTTATCTGCAACGGTTCGTTCCGGGACGTTTACACTGTACATCGCTGTTATTTCCGGGACGCGCTGTTTTTTCCGGGACGTCCCGGAAATTTTTCTGTACGTAAGCGTTATTTCTGGGACGCGTCTAGAGTCAATAACCCCAGGGATATTATTTCTTTAGTCACGCGCTTATATAGGGAACTCTGAAGAGATAAACTATAGGACCCTGTAGATTACCAGAAATAACGTGTATAGGTCTTTATATATATATATATATATATATATATATATATATGTTATTTCTACAAAAACAACTTTCGGTGAATACCAATGGTATTCACCGCTCTACCATCTAGCGTGTTGCCGAAAGTTGTTTTTGTAGAAATAACTAAATTGGAACCTGATGAGGGCCTTGTAACGGACGTCGTTCTGTACGGGCCGAAACGTCGTTATTTATTTTAGTGAATAAATAAGTTGATAGTATCACCACCCGAGTCTTATTATCCAGATTTTACAATAGGGTAAATGAAAAACCGCTTATACGCATTCTGATAATATTTATCGGCGATTATAGGCGGCGCCGCTGTGTCACCAACAATGAGTACACTAAAAACCATTATACTTACTGTAGACAGTAGTATGCTCGTTAATGTAACTTATCTGAAAATAAACTCTTGGTTTTCATTTTTAATTTTCTTTTAATGTACACCATCATAGAGAAGTGGTTATATGAATATAGCATACAATTATTAAATACTATACACTAATAAAATCATTAGTTACCCCGTTACCGACATTCTTTCGTTCGCTCTGAATTTTTGAAGAGAAAAACAATGTTATCAATGGCCCGAGTGAAACCATATATTCATTTATTTAAAAGCTATTACAAATAACAGTTTTCTATTTTCATTAATCATACGCACGTGTTTCTCTTTCTCTAACTCTATTTTTCTTAATTAGTACAGACCAGTATTTAAGCGGAAACCAGAATTGTATGAGCCACATATTAGTTTGTGCTATGGTTAACGTAACGTCTTATTCTTACTCAACTGTAAACTTAAAGAACGCATGACGTAAAAATATTTTTATTTTTTTACATAATGTCTAAATCAACGAATCTCAAACGTATAAAAATGACTTCGTTTAACTCGAGAGAAGAAGCAACAAATAAAAAAAAGCTATTACAAATAACAGTTTTCTATTTTCATTACCCATAGGCACGTTTTTCTCTTTCCCTAACTCTATTTTTCTTAATTAGTACAGACCAGTATTTAAGCGGAAGCCAGAATTGTACGAGCCACATATTAGTTTGTGCTACGGTTGACGTAACGTCTTATTCTTACTCAACTGTAAACTTAAAGAACGCATGACGTAAAAATATTTTTATTTTTTTACATAATGTCTAAATCAACGAATCTCAAACGTATAAAAATGACTTCGTTTAACTCGAGAGAAGAAGCAACTCATTATTTAATAAATGCATGAGTTCATCCTATAAATGCATCCTGTAAAAGAAAATTTTAATCGGACTCTGCTCTCAACAAAACGGCGATTTTATAAATGTTGTGAAAATTATAAATCATTGATTTTTTTGAATCACCTTTACAAAACAATCTTGGGATGCATTGAAGTTCTTTTTTAAAGATATCAGTGAATATTTTAATACCAAAAAATTTATACATCAGCTATAGTTATGCAAAAAACATCGTTCGAAGGAATCATCGCATTATCAAAGTGCATAGGTAGCTGCATACGAGTGAATGAAAAATTGTTACCACTAGTTTCAAAATGTAACAAAAATATAGCCGATGTGTGTAAAAAATTTAATGAAAATGTATTTCTGCCAGAGAAAGATGTGTTTGTGAAACAGTATTTAACCTTTAGAATTTAACAGAATTTAATAATATATATATATATATATATATATATATATATATATATATATATATATATATATATATATATATATATATATATATATATATATATATATATATATATATATATATATATATATATATATATATAGGTATATGTGTTGGTATTTTTGGGGTATATATACACCATAGATTGCTACTTTTGGGGACTTTTGTCCTTTTTGGGGACCGGCTTCAAAAATACGATGCATCTATCGCTACTTTTGAGGTCCATAAGGCTTCGTCTACAATACATCTTAGGTACTTTTCCGGGCTTTTGTTCCGGAATTTCGGTACTAAAAGCGGGCGTCGCAGGCCCCCTGTGAATCACGGTACCCTTAGGGTCATTATTTCTTTAGTCAAGTGTATTTGTTCGGGTATTCCAATGTAAACTCTCAGAGTAAGAAACTATAGGACCCCAATAGTACCGATGTATGTATATATATATCTATATATATATATAATACATCTCCTTAACTATGTCTATGGAGCCCTTTTTTAAAGATAGATAGCTTTATGGAGCTCGGGCTCCGTAAACATTCAATACATCCCGGTTTATGGAGCCCGACCTAGAGTTTCTATACCCAGAGAGGGATTATTTCTTTAGTCACTTGTATACGGGAACTCTGGGCGTAGGTACTAATATCAGGGATGGGCTCACTAAAGGTGTTAGGTGAAACATAATATATATACATACATTTCTCGAAAGGGGGTTATAAAGCCCGTTTTTTATATATAGGGGTTTATCGAGCCCGATTTTGATTATGTAGCCCGGGCTAGGTAATATTTCTAAATATAGGGGTTCATGCGGCCCGACCTAGAGTCTATAACCCCAGGGCCCATTATTTCTTTAGTCACTTGCCATAGGGAACTCTCGGCTTTAGGTACTAATATACAGGGTTGGGCTCCATAAACCCCGATAAGTGTGTCTATATATATATATATATATATATATATATATATGTATCTATGTATATATATATATATATATATATATATATATATATATATATATATATATATATATATATATATATATATATATTAGGCGGCTTTGCCCCCCTGCGGGCTTCGCGCGCCAAACCCCACTTTTACTTTATAGAATTTTAAAGAAACTTATCACTAAACCTAATTTCTTATTCTTATATATCTTCTATATCTCATCTTCAAAAGTCATAATCCCCAATTAAACACTGATTATTAAAAAAGTTATATTATAAAAAAATAAAAATTATTTTATTTTAGAAGTCGCATTAGTGAAAAGTAAAATGTTACTGTATATTATTTTAAAGAAACTTATTACTAAACTTTATTTCTTATTCTTATATATCTATATATAATTTTCAAACGTGCTAACATTTTAATATTGTTTTCTATCTTTTCCACACCACCCATGAGGTAGATTGATAGGCGCGTTTTTTTTTGTAGAGGTATCCCATCCTGTAATAAATTTTAATTTACGCTGTAATTAGATTTAATTATAAATTATTAAAAAAAAATTAATTACAGAAAGGCCTAAACCCCTATTAAACACTTTGAATTTTGAGAATCTATATATAAATAGATGGCAAAATAAGTAAATCGGGAATACGTAAATTTCTTCTACTAACCTATAAATCTATTTCTCTACTGAATACTATGAATTTGAGAATTATATAAAGGAATAGAAATCATATAAAATAACTAAATTGGGAATATGATTTATTTAGTAAGACCTAATTGCCTATAAAATAAATTTGAAAATAATTGAAATAAATAATGCTAGGTACAAAGGAGGTTAATTTTGCTACACGTACAGAAAGGAGTCAACTTGACTGTGTGTTAAAAAAGGGGTCGACTTGTTTGCACATCAAAAAAGAGAGGGTAACAAAGAAAAATAACCTTTTTTTTATTTTTCAACTAATGTTACTTTTCTTTTTCCGAGCAGTTAAATTAACTTCTTTCTTAACGTACAGATTAGTTAACTTCCTTCTTAATGTGCAATTGGCATGTAATTTGAAAGGCAACGGAATAAAAATTATTATTTCAGAATTCTAATGAAGGAAGCGTATTTTAAACACGAAAATAGGGTTATGTGGACATTCGATTTACAAATTAGGACTTTTTTCAGTGTATACTGTAACGCGTGTCTAGCCGCGATTCTAATCTACCACGCGAAGGTAGTGAGCGCGCGCGCGCAACTCCTGCGCAGCCGTATCGAGGCGCGCCGCGCGTAGCGAATCGGTCTCGCGACGCGTAAAATGCCCGTCATCCGTCGCGAAGCTGCTAACTGGTTCCCGCGAGAAAAGGGAGCCATATTCGTGTCTGCCATCGTGCGAAAAACATCTCCTCCGTGTCTCTCCTGTTTTTACTTGTCCGCGCCGTCCTATCGTACCTTGTGAGACCCCGCGAGTGTAGTGGAGGCGCCGAATATAGTGAACGTGCGAAAGAGAGACAGAGAGAGAGCTGTCCCGAGCCGCGTGAGCCGCACGAGACTGTGAGAAACGAGCCGGCAGCCAACCCGCCTGCCGACACGATACAGCGAGCAAGAGAGAGAGAGAAAGAGAGCACAACTGCTGTGCGAGCGACAGGGAGCGAGAGAGAGTCGAGTGCACCGGCTGCTCCTTCCTAACGTAAGTTTTCTACTCTCCTCTCGCGGGTTTATTGTAAAGGCTCGCACGGAAATCGCCCCGTGCAAGCCTTCTGTGCCGTGTACGTGGGGGTGTGTGTCAGCCCTCCGTACTTTAATACCGCGCGCGAAATTAGCAGCTTCGCCGCGCGCCGTGTAGTTCGCGCGTTTGAATATTAACGGTCGCGCGCGAACTAACTCTTTGTTCTAATCAGCACTTGCGTCGTGCTTGTAAAGATTAGTGTTTGTGAATATATTGTGATATCTAGTTACTCGTCGCGTTGTTCTTTACAACCTGTCCTTCTCCCGGATACCGCCGCCTCCGCGGGAAAACGACTCCGCCGGTCGTTTTCATATCTGAGCATAGCGGCCGCGCGCTTTACTCGTCGAGCGTGCGCTTTTCGACACCCGCGGCACCGTGTTCTAGGGCATCGCTGGCCTGTGGCTTGTTGGAATTTTCCCCCACTAGCCATCCCGTTACAACTGGCGCCACAACGTTTTGGGGGTGGAGAAGGACCTGCGACGCGTACGTGATTCGCGGCGAAGCTTGGCGCGAAGAAGCTCAGCAGCGTAGCTGAGCGTAAGCTGCAAACAAAGGCTCTTCGTGCCGCAGCTCGTAGGCGCGTGTGTGCGTGTGCGTGACACAGCCGTGCTGTTGCGAGAGTGCGGTCGAGAGGTTAGGCGTGCGATAGCCAATAACCCTCGACCTAGTGTGCCGACGAGGAGAGATATTGATCGCGGAATTTTTGGAGCGTTGAGGAATTATTGTTAACAATTAAAGTTTTTTTAATAACAATTAATTTTTTAACGACAAAATTTTTTTTTTTTAGCGATAATTAATTTTTTAATTAATTTTTTTTTCTCGTCTCGAAAATTTTTTTTTCTTCTCGTCCTCGTATTTCCGATACGAATTATTTTTTTTGGGCGAAAAATAAATTTTTTTTTTTTTTATCGTGCAGTTAGAAGAATATCGAGAGAAAGTCGGCAAGCACTCTCGGAACAAAAAGTTGACTGTGCGCCCGAGTAAAAACTCGAGCGCAAAAATCCCCTCGAACTTAAAAATTGTTTTTATTTTTTTTTTTAGGTGAAAATTGTATTTATTTTTTTGTGTTTTTGGTGATTTTGTCCGTTTTGACACATATATATATAATTTTTTTCACATATATTTATTTTAAAATTACAAGTGCGAGTAGTGGAGCGTAATTAATTACAAATCGTAATTAATTACAGAAATAGCTTTTATTTTTTTTTAGAGCCGCATACGGAAAATCCTCGTACATTATCGAGGTTAAGAGCAACCGCCGTAGCTCTTAGAAAGTAACCCGGGTTCGCGTTGAAAAAGCTAGCTCACGGGTTGAAAAGGCAAACTCTCTCTGCCATCAATCAGGATACTACTCGCGCTAGTAAAATAAGTTCGTGGGGAAGCGCACAGCCAATTGACACCATGGCCCGATCGTCGCAATTTGCGGAATCTGCGATACTCAATTGGGCGTATACACAGCCCGAAGAGGAAATTATCGAGGCCATGCAAGCCCTTGGTCTGCAGCAGTCAGATCTGCAATCAGTGAATATGCTGACAACGATCAAGTGGCTTATGGGCGATTACAGTGCCGCCGATTTTGTGCCAGAGCCGGAGCTGTCGGAGAAGCAAGCGTTTGCTAAACGCGAGCAGTCCCGAAGGGCGTTCATCGACTTAACGTTGATGAACAAGTCTGGGTCGACTATTGTGGATCCCAATACTGATCCAGACCAACCGCACCCGTTCATTACGCTCCTTGATGACCCGATAGTGATGCAAAAACTCTCGGAGTCTCGGAGGATGAACGCTCCACAACAAGCACATAATGCAGTGGTGGAGCCAGCGGATGAGGCAAACGGCCAGGAGGGTTCCGGGACAGAGATATTGAGCTCTGCAGCACCCACCGGGACATCTCCAGCCGAAGCCGAGGGACAGCTCCAACAGCAACAGCTTCAACAGCAACAACTGCAGCAGCAGCAAATGCAGCAGCAGCAAATGCAGCAGCAGCAAATGCAACAGCAGCAAATGCAGCAGCAGCAAATGCAGCAGCAACAAATGCAACAGCAGCAGCAGATGGAGCAGCAGCGACGGCAGCAACAGCAACAACAGCAGGAGCAGCAGCGGCAGCAACAGCGAAAGCATCAAGAGCAGCAGCGACAGCAGGCGTTGCTAGAAGAGCAGCGCAGGCAACGACAATTCCGGCGGAGTCACGAACAAGAGTCGTTGTCGGCACAAAATGGGCAGCACGCGTTCTGGCAGCAAACGCGAAGTCCACCGCAGCCACAGAGTTTTGAGTGGCCAAGTGCGGGGGAACAGCGTACCGCAGGGATTGCTGTGGGAGATAACGTAGTCTCAGAACAGCTGCTGTCGGTGATCCATAGACTCGTCAAAGAGGTGGAAGAGCTCAAAGAGAGTGTGCGAATACTCCAAGAAGCTCGACACCCACCCTCAAGCACGCGCTTGGAGGGAGTCCAACTACCGAGTGCGGGCAGGGGACGAGGATCACCACATGTGAACTTTCAGGACACGTTCACATATGTGAATTTTGACAGCAGCAGCCCCAATACTGAATCGCCAAGGGACGCTAGGAGGAATAGCGGAAGAAATCCTACACAGCGTCAGGCGGGGTGAGTGCTACACTGGACCAGTCTACGAGGCAGACGTACGTGCCTCAACAGACGAACCGTGATGTTGGCCAAATCGTAAGGAAATGGCACATCAAGTTCTCTGGGTCCTTCAAGGAGCAGAGCGTCGAGTTATTCCTCACGAGAGTAGAGGAATGTCGAGCTCTAGCAAATCTGACGTACGACGAAGTACTCTCGTCATTGTCAGAGCTCCTGAGTGGAGTAGCGGCCACCTGGTATAGGAGTAACCGTCATACGTGGCGATCTTGGCAAGACTTCCAAGAGGCCATAATACACATGTATGGCGGTGACAGGGGCCATCAACAGCGAATCCTAGCGGAGATAAACGCGAGGACTCAAGGCAGAAACGAACTCACGAGAGATTACGTAGTGAATCTGCAAGCCTTGATTCTCAAGTTAGTTCCGGTGCCTAGCATGCCCCAACAATTGGACATGTTGCACCGGAACATGCGGCCAGAACTACAAAAAATGGTGATGCGTGATCAAATTACGGATTACCGAGGGCTCCTGGATTTAGCCCGGGAGGCCGAATTAGCGCTCGCGGCAGATAAGGTGTATCATTCGCCACCACCGCCAGAGCGCACTTACTTGCCAGAGTTTGCCTACGTACCTACAGAGCCAACCACGGATCAGCGGAAAAAGCAGAATCCAGGAGTGGCGGCGATGGGGCAACAACAGCAGGAGCCTCGAGAAAGCCTCGAGGCTATGTTCCGTCGGGTGATGGCCGAGTGTTTGTCAAGCTTGACAAAGAAAGGCACCGACGGAAATAGTGGGCAAACGCCAAACCCACAGTCGTTCAAGAAGCCCAAGAAAAAGAATAATTGGGAGAACAGGCAGCGGGAAGGCGGGCAAAGTAATAATCAGCCTAGTGGGGGTAGTAGCGCGACCCACCAGGCTAGGCCGCCAAGTCCAAGGAGTAATGGACCTCCACAAAGGCCAGAGTACCGAAGGGGTTACGGCAACGAGCAAAGGGGAAGCGACCGCAACCCCAATGCTGCCGGAAACCAGCAGGGAAACGGCCAAGGGGGCAGGTAAACACGGCCACACGCCCGCCCCCAGCTCTCACATCAGCGACCGAGGGTAACTCGGTCCAATTGCCTGAAGGAGAGAGCGAAGAAGTGCCCGCGACTCAGCAGAACGAAGCTAACCAGGAAACATGCTCGCGATGGTGGCTTCAAGTAGGTGTAGCCGGCTACAGGCTACGGGCACTCTTCGATACTGGAGCTTTCTGGACTGGGATGAATTCCATCGGCTTACAGCTCGCTACAGCCTGCGGAAAAGAATTAATCCCGGCCAGCGGCCTAACGGCACGGGTAGCTAATGGGCAGAGCATAGCAGTGGTTGGCTATGTGTATCTACCCATGGTCGTGGCAGGCGTGTGCAAGGATGTGCGCGTCGCAATCATGCCAGACCTAGACACGGAGTGCTACTTGGGGTGAACTTCATTAAGAAGTTTAGCGCCGTCTTAGACCCCACTGACAATACGCTGCATCTCAAAGATGATGATGCAAGCGTAAAGTTAGAAGTAGCCTCCATAACCGCCAATAATACCGTGTCCGTATCAGCTATAGGGTTGGCGGACCCAACAGAAGAGCAGCGCAAAGAAGCGGAAGCTTTAGTAGCTGAGCTGATGGGAAACGGCCTGGCACCATTAGGGTGTACTTCGTGGGTTGAGCATGCAGTAGACGTCGGCTCCACAAGACCCATAAAACAGAAGTACTACCCAGTATCTCGAAAACTCGAGGAAGAGATGCACAAGCAGGTGGAGGAAATGCTACTCGCGGGTATAATAGAACCTTCGACAAGCGGCTGGTCAAGCCCTGTGGTAATGGTACGCAAGTCCAACGGGAAGTTCCGTTTCTGTGTGGACTTCAGAAAAGTGAACGCAGCGTCAAGGCCAGACGCATACCCGTTACCATACATGGAGAGTATCTTAAGCAAACTGCAGAAAGCGCGATACATATCCACGTTGGATTTAAGTAGTGCGTACCACCAAATACCACTAAATCTGGAGTCCAAAGAGACTACGGCCTTCACCGTGCCAGGCAAAGGGTTATTTCAATTTACAAGAATACCCTACGGTCTTTCGTATGCCGGAGCGTCCTTCCAGAGGCTGATTGACAAAGTCATCGGCCCCGAACTCGAACCTTTTGCTTACTCGTATCTCGATGACATAATAATAGTCACAGAAACATTCGAGGAGCATAAAGAGGTTCTAAAAAGAGAGTTCTAGATAGGATAAAGGACGCGGGCCTCACAATAAATCGCGAGAAGAGTGTCTTCTGTCGCGATGAGGTCCAATATCTCGGGGTCATAGTAAATAGGGATGGTTTTAAACCAGACCCCGAGAAAATAAAGCCCATTATGGAATATCCGGTGCCGAAAAACCTCCGTCAGCTGAGACGCTTCCTAGGAATGGCCTCGTGGTATAGAAAGTTTTTATCAAACTTCGCCACAATTGCTGAACCACTGACCGAACTAACGAAAAAGGATCGGAAATACGAGTGGTCAACGGCACAAGAAGAGGCCTTCCAAAAGCTAAAAGCGCTAGTTGCTTCTGCACCCATTCTCCACAGACCGGTATCTAACGCACAGTTCGTGGTGCAAACTGATGCGAGCGATACAGGACTTGGAGCGGTGCTATACCAGATAATAGACGGCAACGAAAGAGTCCTATAGTTCGCTAGTCGAACTCTGAGCGCGGCCGAGAAGAATTATAGCGTGACGGAACGAGAGTGTCTAGCAATTCTCTGGGCAATCAAAAAGTTCCGTCCGTATATAAAGGCCTATGACTTCAAGGTCATCACGGATCATAGCAGCTTGAAGTGGCTCCGTGATCTCCGAAACCCATCAGGCAGGTTAGCAAGATGGGCTATGGAACTACAAAACCACAGTTTCACAGTTGAACACCGAAAGGGCTCTTTGAACAATGTCCCAGATGCCCTTTCGCGGATGTTCGAGGAAGAGGAGCCAGCGGTCGCCGCGTTAGAGCTCGAACGCGATACAAACGACCAATGGTACCTCGAAATTGTGAAAGAGATTCAACAGCGGCCGCGAGACTTCCCCACGTTCAAGCTGGCGGGGGGGAGACTGTACAAGTACGAACCTGATGAAGTCATAGACGAGTCTCTCGGCGACGATGATGCATGGAAGTTAGCAGTCCCTCACGAAAAGCGACGCGAAGTACTGAGAGAATGCCATGACTTTCCAACTGCTGGGCACTTGGGCCGCGAGAAAACGCTAGAAAGAGTAAAGCGGAAGTATTATTGGCCACACATGTCTCGTGATGTAGCCAGATACGTGAGCCAGTGCCAAATTTGCCAGCAGTGCAAAGTCGAACAGCGCGCTCCAACAGGATTCATGGGACGCCGAATTACAGAGCGTCCATGGCAAATCGTGGCCAGCGACATTATGGGGCCCCTCCCAAAAACCACGCACGGCCACGAATACATTCTCATATTCCAGGACTTGTTCACACGCTGGATTGAAGTAATTCCGATAAAAAGGGCAGATGGTAAATCGGTAATTAAGGGACTCAACGAGCGAGTATGTCTGCGATTCGGAGTCCCGGAGGTGTTTCTCTCAGACAATGGGACTGAATTTAAAAATGCACCATTAGAGGCATTCTTAAAGGAGAGAAATGTGCATCACACGTTTACACCTCCGTATCATCCTCAAGCCAACCCTGTCGAGCGTGTGAATCGAACGGTGAAGACAATGATTATGTCTTACGCAGAGGAAAATCACCGGTCCTGGGATGAGAAACTGAATGAGCTGGCGTTCGCGTACAATACTGCCGAACACAGCTCCACAAAGATAAGTCCTGCCATGCTCATTTACGGCCGACAACCCGACCCACCGAAGACACTAAGGCGGGAGGAAGACAGGTTAGCCGAAGAGCAAGGGCAGCAAGAGGCGATAAACAATTGGGTGGTACGTATGGACAAGCTCCGCGAATTGCACGTTCGGGCGGCGGCCGACGCGCAAGCGGAGCAGGCGAGACAAGCCAAATATTATGACGCTCATCGTCGACCTCCACAATTCTGTCTAGGCGATCGTGTATGGAGAGAGAATAAGGTACTATCCTCAGCAGCTGAGGGGATTTCTGCCAAATTAGCCCCGAAGTACGCGGGGCCCTACACGATTGTGAAGATTCTAGGCGAAAACACCTATGAGATCCAAGGTGAGGATGGTCGAACGATACGTCCCGTCCATGCGCAGCAACTCAAGAGATACGTCTCAGCAGAAGTAGCCCAGGCGCTACCAGCGAGGGACTCTTCAGCCGAACGTAACACGTCAGAGGGCCACAGAGTTAGCCAGAGGAATGTACAGCCTCGGGCGACGGCTAAGAGGCGCGGTCCACCTCGTAAGACCGCGCTATTAGTTAGGCCAGGAAAGCGTGCGAGCGATGGCCGGCCTATGCGTGTGGCCGGTCCAACAGAACCCAAGCGAGGCCCAGGGAGGCCAAAGGGTTCGAAGAAGAAGCCCGTACCTGCTGATGCCGGACTAATTAGTCCTCGTAGAACCCGAGCGTATAAAAAGCAATAATTGTGCCGTCCAACTTGAGTCGTACGTACTAACCTGTGTTCGTCTTAATTCTCCAGTCCTCAATCTCACTCCTCCCCGGGATCAATTTACCTGTTTCAGGACATGCAAGGCCTGACTCCCGAAATAGCGGAGACGGCGAAGAAGGTGATCGCTGGATTAATCCAGTGCAATCCTGACCCCGCCGTCATCGATTTTTTGGAGCAGGTCGTGGAGGGCATCGACGCTGTTACACTGGCACCCCAGCCAGTGGAAGAGCCCTCCACCGTCGTGATCGAGGAGATAGAGGCGCCGAAGCCAAGAAAGGGACCTTCGGAGCCGGCCTGGGCAGAGGCCGGTCCCAGTCCGCTTCGGCGACCTCGTCCCCCGAAGGAGCAGCAGGAAAGCCGGGAAGAACGGCGTTCACAAGAGGCGTCGGTCCGAGCCTCAGAGATGGCGCCGGAAGGAAACGCCGGCGCGGCTCGGGCCGACGAAGAAAGGAAAGAGAGTTCTCCGACCCAGGCCCCCAAGTGGGCACCGAGTGATGAAGTCGGTGCGGCCTGGGTCCCAGTGGAGCAGGCCCTCGAGGAAGCGCGGTGCCTCAGCAAGTCCTCGCGCGCTGCGGAGGACGCTGCCCTGGCCGCACTGGAGGTCTTTCTCCAGTGCCACGGTAAGGCCGGCGAGCGGCAAGCCGGCAAATGGGTCGGAATGGCCCAAGGCCGGCGCGAAGAGCTCGCGGCCGCCGCAGAGGCCAGGGCCGCCAGGCTGCGCCGCACCGCCTTCCAAAAGGCGGAGGAGGCTCGCCTGGCTCGTGCGCAGGAGCGCATGGAAGAGGCCAGGCGAGCCAGGGAAAAGGCGGAGGAGACGGCGCGCCGGGCCAAGGAAGAGGCCCAGCGCCGTCTCCAAAAAGAAGAAGAGCGCCTTAGGAGGGCGCTCGAAGAAGAGCGAGCGGCCCGGGATGCGCTCGGCAGTAACGCGATCCCCCGGTGCTTCATGTGTGGCGAGCTTGGGGTGAAAAAGTCAAAACATTGCCCCAACCAAGCTCGTCACAAGGGGCGCCGATCGTATTCCCGGGCCAGTTGAAAAGGGGTGAAGCCCTGAAGTTTTTTTTATATATTTTTTTTTAATAAAAAGTAAAAAGAAAAACCGGTGACTCCGATTCTGCAATGTTCCTTTCCGAACCTCCTTCTCCTAATCATTACTACCATATTAGTAGGTACGACGACGGCCATGATTAGCAGAGCTGCTCTCGGTCCCCTAAGCAGCGTCTGGCGGGGGGGTGTAACGCGTGTCTAGCCGCGATTCTAATCTACCGCGCGAAGGTAGTGAGCGCGCGCGCGCAACTCCTGCGCAGCCGAATCGAGGCGCGCCGCGCGTAGCGAATCGGTCTCGCGACGCGTAAAATGCCCGTCATCCGTCGCGAAGCTGCTAACTGGTTCCCGCGAGAAAAGGGAGCCATATTCGTGTCTGCCATCGTGCGAAAAACATCTCCTCCGTGTCTCTCCTGTTTTTACTTGTCCGCGCCGTCCTATCGTACCTTGTGAGACCCCGCGAGTGTAGTGGAGGCGCCGAATATAGTGAACGTGCGAAAGAGAGACAGAGAGAGAGCTGTCCCGAGCCGCGTGAGCCGCACGAGACTGTGAGAAACGAGCCGGCAGCCAACCCACCTGCCGACACGATACAGCGAGCAAGAGAGAGAGAGAAAGAGAGCACAACTGCTGTGCGAGCGACAGGGAGCGAGAGAGAGTCGAGTGCACCGGCTGCTCCTTCCTAACGTAAGTTTTCTACTCTCCTCTCGCGGGTTTATTGTAAAGGCTCGCACGGAAATCGCCCCGTGCAAGCCTTCTGTGCCGTGTACGTGGGGGTGTGTGTCAGCCCTCCGTACTTTAACACCGCGCGCGAAATTAGCAGCTTCGCCGCGCGCCGTGTAGTTCGCGCGTTTGAATATTAACGGTCGCGCGCGAACTAACTCTTTGTTCTAATCAGCACTTGCGTCGTGCTTGTAAAGATTAGTGTTTGTGAATATATTGTGATATCTAGTTACTCGTCGCGTTGTTCTTTACAACCTGTCCTTCTCCCGGATACCGCCGCCTCCGCGGGAAAACGACTCCGCCGGTCGTTTTCATATCTGAGCATAGCGGCCGCGCGCTTTACTCGTCGAGCGCGCGCTTTTCACTCAGCGATCCAATTAGTTGGAAAGCGAAGTTCGTGTGCGATCTTCGCGTTGTTTTCGGGATTCCAGGAGCAGATCCCCGGGCAAGTCATTTTAGTCTGACACCCGCGGCACCGTGTTCTAGGGCATCGCTGGCCTGTGGCTTGTTGGAATTTTCCCCCACTAGCCATCCCGTTACAATACTTACATGAAGTTTTCTTGGAAAAATTCTACAATGAAATTTTTTTAACGAAATATCTCAAATTAAGTATTACTTACGCAAAATACTGAATAATAATATTTGGAAAAGATAATATTACTTAATGCTGAATATTTTTCCGTTGTATAATATCCTTTTTCCTCATAATCGACGAATATAATTTTTGCATCATTCAATATATTTTTCTAAATATTTTTATTCAGTATGTTACATGAACAATATCTTTCCTCGGACATGCGCGCGGGCGCTGAATCGCCGCGGGTCAGGAAATTTCGGCAGCCAATCAAAGCGCGCGGTTGGTCTAAAATAGGATGCGAAAGTTTCTCTTTCGGCCCGGAGATGCGGGCCGAAAGTGCGTACTTTCGGATGGGCGAGTAAGAAAAGACTATTTTTAATTAGCTTTTACGTTATTTTTATGTTATTCTACAATATTTTTTTCATTACTAAGCGTTAATTTCATATAAAATATCATAATATAACGTAAAAATAACGTGAAATTAACGTAATATAACAAATCTAATCGGAAAATCGCATAAAATAACGGAAAAGAGCATGCTTCTCGATTATAAAAATAATATCAACTGTAATCTAATATCAACTGATAAGAATTTTTTTATTGGTCTTACATGCTTATAAATTAAATTATTATAAATATTAATGGCAGTCAGATTGCCCTTGTTTATAATCACCCCCGTAGAATCTGAAATAGAAACTTAATTAAAACCTGAACTGTAATACCGATAAAAAAATTCTTATCAATTGATATTAGATTACAGTCTTCATAAGTAATATTGTTTAATGATAAAAATAATAAGTAAAATGTTGATTCCTTCCAAACTTATGAATGTTTAAAATAGATCATTGAAAGTGCATAAAAAATATGCAATTAAACAGTTTAATTTTAGGGATTAATCAGTATATTTTCGATGTTTTACTTTGAACTTACATAACTTTGGAAGGAACAAACATGTTATAATTATAAAAAAAGCAAATGATAGCTGATTTTCTCAAGTTTCATTTTTAATTTTCGAAACTATATTTTCTATGACTAACGACTACGTTGACATGCTTTACTTATACTATAAAATAGTAAAGTGCGCCCGGCGGAAGTAATATGGTTCTTTACACCAGGCGGAAGTAATATGGCTCTTTACGCCCAGCGGAAGTAATATGGCTCTTTACGCCCAGCGGAAGTAAAAATGGGTCTCTACGATCGGCGGGAGTAAAGCGTATCTTTACTCCCGGCGGGAGAATAGCCCCTCTTAAATCTAAAATGGCTCTTTACGCCCGACGGGAGACACGGCGGCGGCGCGGCGGCGACAGCGGCGAAATATTTTTATAATATATATATATATATATATATATATATATATATATATATATATATATATATATATATTTAAATATATATAGACATGTTTATCGGGGTTTATGAGGCCCAACCCTGTATATTAGTACTTACAGCCGAGAGTTCCCTATGGCAAGTGACTAAAGAAATAATGGACCCTGGGGTTATAGACTCTAGGTCGGGCCGCATAAACCCCTATATTTAGAAATATTATGAGGCCCGGGCTGCATAATCAAAATCGGGCTCGATAAACCCCTATATATAAAAAAAACGGGCTTTATAAACCCCTTTAGAGATATGTATATATATTTATGTTTTATGTTAGTTTCCAGGACATTCCAGATGTTTAACGTTGGTTTCGGGAACATTTGTTAGTTTTGGGGACCGTCCCTGAATCTACATATCTTTAACGTCAGTTTTGAGGACATCGGCCCCCATAAGAGACATTATTTCTTTAGTCACGTATAGGTATACAGTAACATGGGGTCCTGGGAATTAACGTTATATAAGTTTATATATATATATATATATATATATATAGTTGTTCAGCGCTACTATTCAGGACACCTCTAGGTTTCCTGCAATAGAAGTAGGTAAGGGTGGGGCTGCGCGCCGCCATTGTGTGAAATAATCAAATCCCTCAGGGTGTTGAGTAACACCACGACGCCTGCGGTGCCCCCTTTCAGTTCCACAGTATTTTACGTTGATTTCGGAAAAATTTTACGGAAAAAAACGTTGTGAAAGTAACCCTAAATGTCCTGGGAAGTGGACGTGAACATGTTACTCATTCAGGACATTCCTGGAAAGATGCAAATGTCCTGAAACATAGCGGTAAGCCAATGCAAAGTCCTGAAACATAGCAGTGAACAGAAATAAGTATACATATATATATATATATATATATATCTTACTATACTATATAATTGTGAGCTGAATTAAGTCGTTAACCCTCCGCGTCCCTCCGCATCCCACCATGTCCCTCCGCGTCCCTCCGCAAAGTGCCCTCCACAAATTAACGTAAAATTCACTGTTTTTTTGCGTTATTTGGGGTCTGCATTGTCCTTCCGCATGTCCCTCCGCGTCCTTCCGCGTCCCTCCGCACCCCTCCGCCTCCCTCCGCTTCCCACCGCGTCCCTCCGCATCCCGCCGCGTCCCTCCGCGTCCCTCCGTAAAAAGGGTCCTGTCCTTCCGCATCCCTCCGCGTCCCTCCGCGTCCCACCGCATTGTCCCTCCGCATTGTCCCTCCAATGACAACTATCTGTGATGCAGAAGACACTTCTGTCGACAACTTTTGCATCGCTCCGTTGTCAGTTCTTCACCTCGATACACAAATAACAGGCTGCTTTCTGAAAACAAACTATGGCACACTCCTGCCATCAGCGCAAGAAGCGCGTTCGCGCATTTATTATAATTCGCGTCTTTTCTCCGCAATTAACGAGACCAATTAATTACAGATCAACTTTTTGAAAGGAAACTTCTTAATTATTCAAATCAAGGATAACACCAAACTCACGCGAGCGCAGCGCGGCGTATGCGCCTTCATTTGACAGTTCAATTACAAGTCGAACGCTGTCCGTATTTTTTCTTCCCAAAGAAAAGTGGAGCAGCTGCAAACAGAGCATGAAAAAACGGCGAGAGACGGATGGAGTGCCTTCGTTAGTTCTTTCTCTCCCCCTCTCTCTATCTCTCTCTTCTTCTCTCTCTTTCTCTTATATATATTTATATTGTAGGAGAGGCGTTGCCGAGCTCGTCCTCGAACATCTCGCGTCATCATCGTTTTCTACGTTAAAAGAAAATAAACAGAAATGTAGTAAAAATAAAAATTTAGAGTATGAATCATATTTTGGTAATATGCGTTATAATTGTAAATTTTGTTCGGCAGTATATTGGAAAGAAGAAAATAATAAATCAATTTGTTGTAGTAATGTTAAAATAATTTTGTCTCCGTTTAGTATATATAATAAAACACTAAAGAATCTATTATTATATGATAACAATTTTCGAACTTTAATCAGATATTATAATAACTTATTTTGCTTTGCTACATTTAGTGCAAACGTAAAATACGAAAAGAAAAAAGCTATTTATAATTTAAAAATTCAAAGACAAGTTTGTCATATAACGCCAAATACTTTATTACCAAAAAAAAATGCAGAACCTTCGTGTGGTCAATTATATATATATATATATATATATATATATATATATATATATATATATATATATATATGATGACAATACTGCAATTGAAATGAAAATAAAGAGTCATAAAGATTTAACTCAAGAACATTTAAAATTATTGACTGAAGTTTTAAATAGTAATCTTTATGCTAAATAGTATAAATATTTACACGAAATAACTAATAGTTATTTATTTTAGTGGATAAATAAGTTGATAGTATCACCACCCGAGTCTTATTATCTAAATTAATCTATGGCTATCACTAGAGTCATTTAATCATTAACTATTGTAAAATCATTTGCTAAGATCTTTTAGCGGTATCCAAGCTCTTCAATGATGTCAATACATATCATCGATGCCACCTATAATTGCTAATACACATTATAAGAATGCAGACAATGGCTTTCATTAACCGCTGACCTGCGAGGCCGAACCCCATTACGGGGCGAGGAGATTCTGATCAAGATTATACGAATAAGGTTTTGGTAAACTTCTGTTCTGCGACATCTACTCATTACAAATCATATGCTAAAACGTTCTCAAATAATTTCATATACCGTTGTAAAATAATTTGGTAACCGTGGCTGCACCTCTGGTATAAATAAACCGGAGCTCGTGATTTTTTCATTACTCACAAGTTTTCAGTCGAGCAGTATGCTCGTCTATCCGTTAGCTCACTGCCATTTTTGGTGTTGGTTTTTTCTTGAATTTTTTTAAGTTATTTTCTAAAATACGTGAAAATGTCGTGTCCACTACCGCGAGTGTTCATCCTTTTCAAGGGAATGCTGGAACAGGTCCAGCAGGCGAGATCAGCTTCGATTGATTCGGATAGAAAAAAGATATTATAAATGCTAAACATTTGCTATGCATTTTACGGAGGCGTGCTTGTGAGTTAAGATCACGCGTTAGTGGTGGCCGCATTATTGTGTGTTAGTGTGTAGCAATTTTCAAACACCGAGTGGCAGATAAGGCAACGACAAATGTTAAGGAATTTGTGAAAACGCGGAGTGCAGAATTTTTTGATCGCACATACAGACATGGTCTTTTTAAGGAATACCCGGAGTTTCTAGAAATAGTTGCGATGCAGCTCTTAACCCGGAGAAATGATCAGAGCCAGAGAGCACAATCTCTATTAGGTGCTTACGGAAGTTTGTTGCGAGATGAGTTTAAAAATATTTATCTTACAACATTTTTAAAATATATTAATTTTAACTTATATAAATTATTTTAAACTTTTTCTCTTTTCATAGAACTAGGAGAAAATAATGAGTTCCTCCAAGAAGATACGCAGCCACAACAGCAGGAGATGGTGCATGAGCAGCAACAAGAGCAACAGTCGCAGGAGCAGCAACAGCAAGCTGTACAACAACAACATCAGGAACACCAGCAAGTTGAGCAGCAACCACAAGAGCAACAGCCGCAGGAGCAGAAGCCGCAAGAGCAACAACCGCAGGAGCAACAACCACAGGAGCAACAACCGCAAGAGCAGCAGCCGCAGAAGCAGCAGCAGAGAGGAGGAGGAGGAGGAATACCAAGTATTAATGGTGAGTTTTTCAATGTCCTCGATGAAACGGAAACGAAATATAGTAGATTTTTAACAAGTGCGCGTGAAATAGTTTTAAAATTTTAAAATGAGAATATAACGGGGGACTTCATTTCCGACTTAAACTCGTGTATTGAAAATTAATTTCGTTACATAATACGGAAATATGATCCTGAGGATTATATCGTGATTTCCTTATCCACCGTTACACTACCGTTGGGGCCAATTCATTCATTCAAAAAAAAAAAAAATTATTCTGTTCAAGAAATGTGGGAGTTGATTAGCGCTGTTTCGCAAAGCGCGTGCGAGTTTAAAATTGATAAGAGTTTTATTATAAAAATCATACGCGTTAGAGCACTGGTTTTGGCCGTGGTAGTAGATCGTCTAATATTAATTTAATAAAATCAAAGTCATTAGTCCAAATCAGTAATCACGATAATAAATGTTTACCCCGCGCGTTAGTTGTCGCGCTGGTGCATACAAGGAAACTCGCTGCCGGTGATAATTGCATGCAGGAATTATATACCGAATGGGGTAACATTCGAAAAACCGGTAGTAAAAGCCAGCGTGAAAGAGCCGATGCTCTTATAAAATCAGCGCGTATTAATTTCATTCTTGAAAACGGTTGGGGGATAAGTGATTTAGAGAAATTCAATTTTATTTTAAAAAAGAGGGAATCGCGATTATGGTGTATAAATACGGTTGTGTCGGTAATGGTGAGCTCCCGTTATTTAATGGGGTTTAATTTTAATAAACGAAAAAATTAGAATTACTTTTACGTTAAACATTTTATTTACCCATGAAGACCAACATTACGATGTAATAACAAGTATGCTAGCAATCACGGCGTGTGATAATTATTGTCAAATTTGTAACGTTGGTATAAAGCGTGTATCAACACATAAATTTCCAGGGCGTTGTGATAAATGTCTACATACAAATTTATGTGATAAGCAAAGTTCCCTTCTTAAGTGTACGAAATGTTTACGCGAGTTTGATGGTGATGAATGTTTTCGCCAACATGAATTAAGCGAGTTTTAAAAAAAATGTTAGTGTCTGCGATGCATTAAAAAAATGTAGTATTTGTAGAAAAATTATATCGATAGAGGTTAGTAGACATACATGTGGGGTTATGTATTGTCGAACATGCACGCGTGAGCGTCCGTATAACCACCAATGTTTTATATGTAGCGTAAAAAAGAAATAAGCCGTCGCAAGATGTACCCGAACACGCTTTTCTTTTCTATGATTTCGAAACCACGCAGGATTTAAAACATGTTGACAGCGTTCAATCGTGCACTTTCTACAATGTTAATTTGAGCGTAGCACAATTATGTTGTGAAAAGTGTATAGATTCTTATATAGCGTCGGGTTGTAAGTTCTCTGACGGTGGAAGAAATTTGTTATATAAAAATAACTGTTTAAAAAATTTTATAAATTTTATTTTTAATATAAATCACGTCCAAGTAACATTAAAGAATTACTTTGTATTCCTCATAACAGTAAAGGTTTTGACGGGCAGTTTATTTTAAAATATTTAGTTGAGAATATGCATATAATACCGAAAATAATTTTAAATGGTACAAAAATAATGGTCATGAGTATAGGTAGAAGCATTAAATTTTTGGACAGTTTAAATTATTTTCATATGAGACTTTCGACTCTGCCTAAAGCTTTTGATTTTGAAGACCAAAATGCTAAAGGGTGGTTCCCACATTTATTCAATAAATCTGAAAATCAGCATTATTCGGGTCCTATACCTTCTAGGGAGTTTTATGCTCCTGAGGACATGGATAATGCTGATAGATTAAAATTTGAAGAGTGGTATCTTGATGCCCTCGGTAATAATTATATTTTTAATTTTGAAACAGAAATTTTAAAATATTGTCTAGCTGACGTGAATATTTTAAGAAAAGCGTGTTGGGCATTTCTAAAAAATTTTATAGAGGTGGGGGAAACGTCCGTTTACCGAGGCTTCGACAATAGCCAGCGCGTGCTCAAAATTATATAGGAAAACTTTTTTAAAGGATAACGTCATTGGTATTAGCCTGGTTCCACCAGGAAGCTATAGAAAAACAAGGGCATCTTTAGAATGGTTACTTATTGTTGAAAAAGAAACTGGTCATAACATTATCCATGCTGGGAAATATCATGAATTCCGGCTAAAAGAAAACGGATTGAAATATGTATATTTATTTCATGGATGTTTCTGGCATGGTAGCGATAAGTGTTCTGTAAGCGAGAAAATATATAGACAAACCGATGGTCATGGTGACTCTCATAACGATCGGTTTCATAAAACAATAGAATTATCGACTCAAATTAGATCCTTAGGGTATATTTTAACAGAAATGTGGGAATGTGATTTCAGTAAAAAGAAAAGAGATAACCCTGAAGTACAAAACTTCGTTAAAAATCACGCAATGATTTTTAATGATATTTTAAAACCCCGCGATACTTTTTTTGGAGGGCGCACGGAGAATATTGTAGCGAACTTAGAGACTTATGGTAGTGAAAGCATAAGTTACGTTTACATCTGTTCATTGTATCCATGTATTTGTAAATCCGATAAATTCCCTATAGGGCATCGGCAAATTTATGTTGGGGAGGAATGTAAAATATTAACAGTCGCGTCTTTTAATTTGGAAAACGTAGAAGGATTCGTTAAATGTACAGTAGTTCCACCAATGCATTTATTTTTACCCGTGTTACCGGTGAAAATACACAACAAATTAGTGTTTCCGCTCTGCCGGTCTTGTTGTGAAAACTTAAACGTTGGTGAGTGCATTCATGATAATGATTGGGAGAGAGAACTAACAGGTACATGGGTATCTGATGAGTTAAAAAAAGCGGTAGACCTAGGGTACATTATAACGAATATGTTTGAAATTTGGCAATATAATACATGTCGATACGTCCCGTCAGAAGATAGCTCTAACCAAATGAATGGGTTATTTGTAGAGTATATTAATACTTTTTTAAAAATTAAACAGCAAGCTAGTGTGTGGCCTAGTGACTCATTGACAAGCAATTGCGTAGACAGTATATCAGAGAATATGCTGAGAAAGAAAATGTTTATTTGGAAGAGTCTAAAATTGAAAGAAACCCTGGATTACGTTCACTTTCAAAATTATGTTTAAATTCATTTTGGGGTAACTTTGGTCAACGCGACAATATGGGGACGACTGAGGTCATTCGTGACGGAAATCAGTTACAAACATTAATTTTAAATTCAGAAATTCAGTAAAAAAGTATCTTACCCGTAAATAATGATGTATTTTACGTGAATTGGTGTTTTTCAGGGGATAATTTCACAGCCTCCTCTATCGGAAACGTGGCAATAGCAGCATATACAACTGCTTAAGCACGCTTAAAAGTATACAGTTATTTAGAAAAATTAGGTGATAGGATTTTGTATTATGATACCGACTCATGTATTTATTTAAATAAGAACACCCCTGGTGAGTAAAAAATCCCAACAGATAGATTTTTAGGTGATATGACAGATGAGTTAGAATGCTACGGGTCAGGTAGTTATATATCACATTTTGCGAGTGCAGGACCAAAATTTTATGCGTATATTGTTAAGACACCGAGCGGCCAAACACACGAGATATGTAAAGTTAAAGGATTAACTTTAAACTCCTCAACCGATAGTAAGGTAAATTATAATAGCATTAAAACGTTAGTTTTAAATTATAACGGTGTACTTACGATATATCTATGGTACAGTGTCATGAAGAATTCTCGCCAACAATGATGACTATCAATATTTAATTAACCATGCAAATATATGAGTTCGTATTTTCAATGAAAAATAAACGCAAGGAGATGGACAAGTGAAGATCTTCAAATCATCAATCACTGCAAGTAACAGTAAAACTTGGACATTTATTGACATGAAACATAAAAAAAGAGTATCAAAATTCGCGAGGTATAATTAAGAATAATGTTGAGCGCCAGCTGGGTCGATCCCAGCGATCTAACTAATCCTACGTTTCGACATGTACGCAACGCGATGCGATGACTAACCGGTTTCGGTAGGGCGGGACGCAAATTCAAGCGCGAGCACGCGAATGCTTTACAAGAGTTTCGGCAAGTTTCGATATAGTCTAGGAGCTGGGTACCGTCCCGTATGCAATAATATGTCCCCGGGTAAAAACAGGTGTTTCTTATAGATTTTGATCCGTAGAATCCGAATATCGAGGTTAAAATTCGAAAAAAGTGGTAGAAATTGTTTAAAACGCATTTGTTTAAACAAATAAGAAACTGTTATTATATTTTGTTGGGATAATTTTTTTATGAAAATTTAGGCTATTTTAAGACGAAATGCCCCTTAGCATTTTTTTCATAAAATCGATATTTCAAAAGTTATGAATTTTTTAAGTTTGATTTTTACGTTTTTTTTGCAACTTTGATTAATAATAACTTTGGAAAAAATCAACTTTTTTTGAAAATGAAAGTTTCCTCTTATTCTTTGAGATGAAAACTATCATATTCATTTGTATTATTTCAAGTCTTATGTTGTTAACTATTTATTTCGTTATTTAACAAATACTGCTTTTTCGATATTTCCAAGCACTATTTCAATACACGGTTGGAGTAACGCGCGCATCCATGGCTTTTCAAAATCATTATATTTGAAAGTTAAACCAATACCTAACTATTGGTGCGATTGCAAACAAATTTTAATGTCTAATAAATAAACAACTTATTGTTTAAACAAAGAAAAAACAATTATCAACATTTGACTTTTTCATACATAATATATTACATTTCGTTTACTCAAAAATATAAAATTAAGGTAATGTCAAGAAATAATGAAAACAAATTATACAAGAACAAATATTTAATTTAAATATAAATACATGTATAAAAATGAATAACTAAGTAAAATATAATATTATTTATATTTATTCTTACACGTTTCATTTTTCTGACAGAAACAGAAGTAACACAACAATATGAGGTTTTAATGCATGCTTTATAATGACAGCTCGGAAAGAAGTTTTAATTTTATTACCCCCTATGGATGATTTTGTGCCGAACTGCGAATGTAAAGCATGCATCAAAAACTCATGTTGTTGTGTTCGAGCAGCGATTGCATGTTGTTCATTCTGTTTCTGTCAGAAAAATGAAACGTGTAAGAATAAATATAAATAATATTATATTTTACTTAGTTATTCATTTTTATACATGTATTTATATTTAAATTAAATATTTGTTCTTGTATAATTTGTTTTCATTATTTCTTGACATTACCTTAATTTTATATTTTTGAGTAAACGAAATGTAATATATTATGTATGAAAAAGTCAAATGTTGATAATTGTTTTTTCTTTGTTTAAACAATAAGTTGTTTATTTATTAGACATTAAAATTTGTTTGCAATCGCACCAATAGTTAGGTATTGGTTTAACTTTCAAATATAATGATTTTGAAAAGCCATGGATGCGCGCGTTACTCCAACCGTGTATTGAAATAGTGCTTGGAAATATCGAAAAAGCAGTATTTGTTAAATAACGAAATAAATAGTTAACAACGTAAGACTTGAAATAATACAAATGAATATGATAGTTTTCATCTCAAAGAATAAGAGGAAACTTTCATTTTCAAAAAAAGTTGATTTTTTCCAAAGTTATTGTTAATCAAAGTTGCAAAAAAAACTTAAAAATCAAACTTCAAAAATTCATAACTTTTAAAATATCGATTTTATGAAAAAAATGCTAAGGGGCATTTCGTCTTAAAATAGCCTAAATTTTCATAAAAAAATTATCCCGACAAAAAATAATAACAGTTTCTTATTTGTTTAAACAAATGCGTTTTAAACAATTTCTACCACTTTTTTCGAATTTTAACCTCGATATTCGGATTCTACGGGTCAAAATCTATAAGAAACACCTGTTTTTATCTGGGGACATACTATTGCATACGGGACGGTACCCAGCTCCTAGACTAATAGTACGCGGACGATACAAGAAAACTATGATTTTATCCGGCTCTAGGTGACGACTAGAGTCGGTGCGCGCGACGCGAAAGAGAGACTCCGATATCAGGTGGCCGTGGCCTACGGCACTTACCAGCGCGAAGCTGGGGCGAAGGCGCAGGTGGCGGACTCGTTGACGAAGAACGGCGGCTACGGCTGAGGTGCTGTGCGTCTCCCTGCTGATCGTGGTGGCTGGCCACAGGTGGCCACGTGGCCTTAAGAGGCTGCGTGGCCTTGCAACGGCGGTGAGGCGCTCGGAAGCACGCAGGTCCGACGCGGCATCACGACGTCTGCAAGCGGCTGCTTGACTACAATGACTCGTGGATAGCTGGGATGGCGCCACTGAGCACTGAGCGGAGCGGCGGAGCTTGCTGTCCAGACGCCTGGACGACCGAACAAACTTCACGTCTACTTCGATTTTCGACACACGAGGCTGGCGTAAGGCACTATAGAGCGTGCTACGGTCCACAATGGAGTGCCCGAGCGTCGCATATTGGCAAAGGAACGAGCCAGCAGGTCTCCGCGTGCTAGCGCCACCACTCGTTCGTTTTCGGGTACTAGACTCTCTCTCTCGCTCGCTCTCCCATGCTGTAAGTGATGGCCATGCGCAGCCTGTGTTTACGTGCGCGCATGCCCCTGGTGTTCTGCACGACGACGCCGACTACGTGATGTTACGACAGCGACGGCACATCAAGGACGAAGAGACAGGTGAAGCCCTCACAAGGTGTGCGGGGCCTCCAGCAGATGTGATGTTCACCTCGACAAACACCTGGTACATCCCTGGAGGAGGTTAGGTTCTTCTACTTCTTCTGCTCAAGAGTGTCAGTGGATCTAGGTAGGATCGGTAGTTTACTCTTCCAGCTTATTGTTCTTCTACTTATTCTTCCTCTTGTCTTGTTGCAGGTCACAAGTAGACGGACAGCGGAGACTGACATGCAGCAACAGCCTCCACAGGCGCAGCTGTTCACCCATGGGTCTGTTTCTGCAGTGCAGCACCGCCTTTTTCTTGTGACTCAGCATCTATCTACATGTTCCCAGGACATACAAGGTAAATTCTATTCCGCCTTATCCGGTGTTATGCAGATACTACATTAGTTTTCTTTATTTGCACGTGTGAGCAGCATAGTCGCGAAGGCAGAGTCTCCGGCGAGGCCAGATGCGCTCCTGCGCCACGTCCTCCTGGAATATGATCTGTTCTTTCTCTCTAAATTTTCTCTATTCTGTTTATGTTGTTTCACCAGTACTCGTCTTCTTCTTTACTAACCATCTTTTCTTTTTACAGGGCACCTCAGAGATGCCGCCTCCACATGCCAAGAAGAATCGAGAGGACAGTGAGCCCAGCTCACTCGCATCGCAGCAGCATCAGTTAGTATAAGGGATGGCAGGAGCTACATCTTCTTCATTAGGAGCGGGGCATGGTTGCAGCACGAGGAGCTCGCAATGCTCCTCTACAAAGGTGCTGTCTTCGCTTTTAGTTTATGTTACAGGTAACAGTGTTAATTAGGGTGTCGTGTGGGTTGCTTGGACCCTCTTCTGCCAAGCATTCCTTTTCTAAAATTAGGTTTTTCTGTTCTGGAGATTTAGCCTGAAAAGAACCCTTACAGCAACCACTTGGGTTATTTCCCTATCTAAATTACAAATTGTAATGCTCCAAAGTGAGCGTTACAAACTCCCCCTCCCAAGACCGAAGCGCGTCCCGCGGTTCACGGAAGAAACTCCTAACCCCCAATTCATAATATCTACGAAGTTCGTGACTACCGTACTTACATACTGAAGAACGTCGATTGGTACGGACGCTTCCTATTCTAACGCTAGGCGCTCTTATTCGCACTCCATTCGCACATAGTTTTGTACCGATTGGACCGCAGCTGGTCATTGACTTGACAAATATTTTAATCGAAGATATTATCTAGCGGTCGATTCAATAATGCAACAATAATAAAGTATCTTACTACGCGAAGCAAAACAAAAAAAAACATTACTGTATTTTGCAGACTACAAAGACTACTCTACAATCTGAACAACGAATGTTCTTCTCGGTAATCAAGGAAAGTGTTAAGACGCAAAAGAAATGATTTAGAAACAAAAAAAAGTCTTCTATGAAACTAACAATAGTTTTCGGTCGGTTTACGCAAGCGACGTATTCTATAACGACAGAGAACATTTTTGTTTTCTGAGTGAACAATGGATTTTTGTTCTTATTGCCGCAACAATATTAGTCTGATCTGGTACGTGGCCGTGACAAGTTTGTGTTAAGACGGGGAGATAGCCTTTCGAATCAACATGATGAAGCTACGATTAATGCACGTCTTTCGTGTTCTTGCGTAGCCATGTGGCGTACCTCAGTCTGTTCTTACTCACCTCTATTGCCATCTCACCAATACGCTGTTCATTAACAACCCCCATACTCACTATCCGGACAAATGGCAGTAAGTAAGCCCCCCATTACTACAATGTCAATGAGTTGTACATTTCTACCATTGCAAAATTGTCTCGGCACTACAACAAAAGTTTCGGTAAGTGTCTTTCGATAACCAGGGGGTGGATTGTTAAGCGTAATTTAATCACGAAAATTTCTACTTATCATAACTATCTATCGAATCCTAGCAGCGTGGACCACAATTGTGCTGAGATTTCTATTTTTGGCGTTAGCGATGATTATGATTCTCGACATCGCTGCATACTATTAACTCTATCCCTACCATCAACACCTATTCTAGGTTAAGGACTTGTTGAGCAATAGAGTCTTTAAGCAGTTATTTCGTATTCTACAACAACGAATTATGGAACAAACCTATGACACCGACAATTGTGCCAGTGATGTTGCATTGGAGGACGGGGATATGACGCATTTCAGAGACCATGTGCGATCTCCTGTATTTCCCCCGAGCCCTTCCCTGATTAAAAAAACCCATTCATTCCTTTAAAAAGCTGTTAGTTGAATCGACTTTAATGAGGATTTTTTACTGACTTAATACATGGACTATATAGGGAATTTAATAGGATCCAATAGGATTTAATATTTTTTTTTAATCAGGGTTAGCATCGACGACTAATGTGCTAGGGCATATATTCGGGTTTGGTGCCTCCTCTGATTCGAAAAGTCTCTCTACCATTTACTCAACTCATCGACTACAATATGAGGAGGAGAGGGCGGGATCGCTTTTTTGGACATTCGACGACAAAATTCCTAGATCCAAAAAAAACAACCCCTCATTGGACATGTAGCACCGACAATTGTGCGAGGGATGTCCTACTGGAGGAGGTGGTACCCCACGTTTCAGGGATCAAGCGTGATCTCCCTAATTTCACCCATGCCCTTAGCATCGACGACTAATGTTCTAAGAGCGTTTAATTGGGACTAGTGGCTTGATGCCTCCTCTATTTTTGTAGAGAGAGATTCCATAAAATTTCAACGAGATCCACGTTTCGTTCGTGGAGTTTCGATAAGGTGAGGATGTTTCGATAAACTACAGGTGTTTCGATAAACTACAGGAGTTTCGATAAACTGCAGGTGTTTCGATATCATTAAAGTGTTTCGATAAGGTAAGGAAGTGTAATGCATGGTGACTTTGGATCCGATTGTGACAATGCGGCTGCTTGCCGAAGCAGAAGGCATAGCGTATCGAATGCTTTCTGCTGCCCCCCTCCCAAGACCAAAGAACATTCTTGTTAAGAAATTCGTTTAAGGTGGCTTTTATTTCAGACAAATCTTGGATAAACCCAGCATACCAATTTACCCTACCCAAAAATTTCTTAATTGTTTCCGATTTTTAGGTGTTGGTGTTGTGATGTTGGTTGAGGATGAGACGAAATAAATCCAAGTCAGACACTTTGTAGTTTGCAATAACTGTTTGTTTTATTAACGAAAGGCTTTCTGTCTCTCAGACTTCCGATCAGGTCCGGCGCTTTGGGAGAAGTGGCACTCGCGGAGATAGCCGCACGCAGTACGAGTGCAGGGCGCTCCCTTCACTCACACATACAGACACTCATATATACATACGCGGGAAGCGCGCTTACGTCTAACACTCCCTCCCGCGCTTTACGCGTTCGCTTTACAAGTCAACTTAAAATCTAATTACAAAAAAAACTGTTTCACAAAATTTTAACTGGTAGAACTTTTGTCGAATCATGGTTTAGTGCCTGAAACATACAATTAAATATTCATAATTAGTTTAATCAAATTCAAATGTAGATCAAATGATAAAGGTTTTGTTAATACATCCGCAATCTGTCGCTTTGAAGCTAACAAATTTACTTTCACTAACTTTCGCTCTACACATTCTCGTACATAGTGCTCTTTAATATCTGTCATATGTCTGAGCTTACTACCACCGTTCGTTTTAGCACTTGCATCTGCCGCTTTACTATCGCACCATAGTACAATGGGAGTAAAATCCCAATCTAGGACTCATTTAAGACAATTGTGTATAGGCATCATTTCCTGACAACAATCGCTCATCGCTACGTACTCTGCTTGAAAGGTAGACAAGGCTACATAATTCTGTTTCTTTGTTCGCCATGTGATCGTATCCTTTCCAGTCGCCAAAGCTTGCGTCAGAATATCCTTGTATATCGTTACTATCTCCATAGTAATTAAGACTGTAAGACCTTGTTCCTTTCAAATATCGAAGCATTAGGTCTACCATCTTTCAATCTTCCTTCATAGGATTAATTTGATGTCTGCTCAGAACGTTCACTCCATACGCTATATCGGGTCTGCTGGCATTCGCTAAGTACAGCAGGGATCCTACGACCTCTCTGTACAATCTGTTGTTTTGGTTTCCTGTTCTTGCAAAGATGCTGTTCTCGTTCGCTATCTCACGTTCTATTCTTTCTTTATTGGACACTTGATTGGTCACCATTGGAGTTCTTTGAGGATGACAATTTTCATAACCAAATCGTTTCAGTATTTTGTCAATATACCTTTGTTAACTCAATTTTCCTGTCCCTTTCAATCTCCAATCCAAGATAAACGTTCGGCTCTCCAATATCACTCATTTCAAATTCTTGGTTCAACTTTCGCTTAACTTCTTTGATTTTCTCAAAATCATTACCAGTGATTAAGATGTCATGAACATACAAAATCAATATTAATACTTTATTGTTTTCGTTCCAACTAAATAAGGAGGACTCATCTGGATCGGGCGTCAATCCCCATTTTGCAGCCTTCTCCTTAAATTTTTCATTCCAACATTTTGGACTTACTTTCAGACCGTACAATGCTTTCTCCAACTTACACATCTTTCGTTGTCTTATTTCATTTGAGCACGTCATTCCTTCCGGAATTTCCATAAATACTTCACTTTGAAGTTGTCCATTCAAAAAGGCAGTTTTGACATCCATTTGGCAAATGTGAAAGTCGCATTTGTTTGCTATGGCAAGTATAGCTCGTATAAGTGGTAGCCGAGACACTGGCGCATATGTCTCTTGAAGCTCATACTCATCGCGATCCTTAAAACCTCTTATTACAAGTCTGGCCTTGTATCGTATGCTGTTATCTGACCCTATCTTACGTTTAGCACCCACCTCGAGTCGATTATGTTGGGGTTTCTCTGATTATTGAGGATCGGTCAACGAGCTTCCAGACTTGATTTTTGTTCAATGAGTCCAATTCGCTTTCTATAACTTCTATCCATTTGAGTCTGTCAGGACTATTTATAGCCTCTTTGTATGTAACAGGGTCACCATTTATATTTGCCAACAAGGCATGCGTATCATCGTCTGTAATTTGTATATCATCGTTCGCTCTGTTCTTTCGCGGCCTTCCTCTTCCTTTTTTCATTTCTTCTTTCATTTCTACTTCTTCCGTTTCTTTTTCGAATTCTGTAAACCAAGTATCTGAATCCACTTCAGTTTCAACCTTTTCCCAGTGTTCAAGTTCCTTATCCTTGTATTTATCAAGAAATACCAATTTCTCATTAAATTTAACATCCCGACTTTCGTATAGTTTTCCTTTCTCTGGACTGAACAAGACGTAGCCAGTAGTTTTATAACCAACCAGAATCATTCGCTTTCCGATAGATCTGAATTTTAGTCCAGTCTTTCGCTGTATTTTCATGTACGCCAAACATCCGAAACGTTTTATTTGGGACAAGTCAGTCTTGTATTCAGGCTTGAACACTTGAATATACGGCTGCTCCTAGAGATAATTCCCACATGTTTTCGGGTAATCCAGAATCATTTATTAACGTTCGCAGTTTCTTTTGTATCGTCTGATTGAACCTTTCTGCAACTCCATTGTGCTGATGTGTATCGGGACAAGCAAGTTGTAACTCTGCACTCAAGTTACTTAAAACTTTCGACATCTTACCGCCAGTGAATTCTGTCCCTTGATCGGATCTTAAATAGCACACTTTCGCATCTTTCCCTAAGATATTTCGACCACTCTTGACAAAGGATTCGAAACAGAATGCAGTTTCGTCTTTTGTATTCATAGGGTATGCCATGGCAAGGCGAGAATAGTCGTCTACAAACACTGAAATATATTTGTATTTCTTTGGATAAGTAACTGGACTTATCATCCCCATTGTGTCCGAGTGCACAATTTGCAAGGGCTCTGTCGTCTAAGTCGCATTTGTTTAAATGGTAATCGATTGATCTTCGAGATCATACAAACTTCACAATCAAGAATTCAGTCATCAAAGACCGTTTGATTTAAATCTTTAATATGCGGATACTTTCGCTGCATTGCCTTCAAGTAGTTTAATGACACGTGTCCCATTCGTGCGTGCCATAGCATAGCCTTATTATGGTTAGAAGGTTCGTTCTGGGCTTCTGTGTATGTATCATAATTTCCCTTTCGCTCGCTTATTTGACTTTCGCTAATATCATTTAACTTTCTATTCAACACAGTGTTTTCAAAATCAGCATTTGCAACGTTTTTATTATTCTTACTGTCAATCTTATTTTTACTTTCGTCATCCTTTTCGCTTTCTTCCACGGTTTCTGTATTTATCTGATTTTTTATACGTCTGGTAGTCACATACGCTACAATTTTACCATCCAATTGATCTCTTTCGCTATTCTCATTATTTACTTTCAATTCTACTATCCAATACGGTCTCCTATATATACCTGATATAAATGATTCATTCGATACTGGATCATAAATGTCTATTTTCTTGTTATCCAAATAAATACTTAAACCCTTATCGGCAAACTTTCGCTTCCATTTTCGCTTCCATATTCGATCTTCCATTCCTTCCTCTGTTCGTATTATATCGATCTTGCCTATCGCTATTACAGTTGCTCTCGAAGTTATTTGATCTAAGTCTTTTAGCGTTATTATCGTATTGCCTATCATTCTTTCGCTTAGTGCCACTACTTTCCCTTCTATTTCTATTATAATTTTGAAAAGCTCTACTTTCGTACCTTTGTTGAGGGTTCTTCCGACTTTCCTTCGCCAGTCTTTGGGGACATTGGGCAGCAATGGGTTTTGTGAGCTGCTTGCACTCAAAGCAAACTCTGAGACCTGTACCAGTATGTGGGCAATTCCTTCCTATGTGCCCGAAGTTGTCGCAGTTAAAACACTTGGTGGAAGAGGAATTCACCTCAACATTTGCTACAATTACGGTTGTTTGTCCCTTCGCTTCTTTCGCTTGGTTTCTTACGCTCTCAATCTGCAATACAAGCATTTTTGTTTGATCAAAACTGAGGGGTTTATCTGTTGTACTTCTCATCACGAAGTCAACACTTTGTATTTTATTGTTTGATCCGACTACAGCATTATAAAATGCGTCACGAATTTCATCGGCAGACAAAATTTGAATTCCCGAAAGATTATTGTAATTACGGACATCTTCTTCAAATTTATCAATAAATTCGTTTGCTTTTTCTTTCTCTGGCTTATAATGCATGTTATATAACTGTCTTCTGAGCGTCGAAGACGTTATGTTAACTTCACTTATTTTAATTTCTTTAATCTTTTTCAATACTTAAACTGGATCTTTAATATCCATTACTTTCGCATGATATTCACTGTCTAAGTGATTTATCAATATGTCACGTACTCTAAATTTATATTTTTCTTTTACTAATTCGCTTAGATTATCATTCGCTTTAACCGAATCATCAATCACATACAAAAGATCATTCGCTCTTCATTCGGAAGTAAAGAAATCGAAGAAGTATTCAAACTTTGTCTGTTTAGTTAATTTATAGTCTCTTTTAAGGATAGGTCCTTTTTGTGATAATTCAGATTTTAAAGTTTCCGTTATCTCTCTTGATACATCAAGAATACTTCTGTTATTAGAATCGTTCGTTCTATTTAACTTTCGCAATTCGTCTTTAATTATCTGAATTACATCTGTTTTATTAATATTTTCGGAGGGCATTTGTGTGGAATTGAAACATGCTTATTTATTCAATACGTGTCCCTCATTATCGTTAGAAACATTATTTTCCACCTGTTCGCTCAGTTCGTTCCACATAACGTTCAGCTCCTTATCCACGTACTCAAAGACCTGGTTGTGGTTTTCCTCAACCTTGTGAGCCAGCTTGTTTTGATTTACCTCTATTCGCTTCATTCGCTTGTCCATTTCCGACATGTGGCGTTGAATTTCTGTCAAAATAGAGTCAAAGAATTTAGATTCAGTTATATTTACATGTCTGTTTATGAAAATTTTGTTCCTTAAGGTTATTGTTTGTATATTTTTAATTTTTGGTTTACCTGCCAGTTGTTTGATATTTTTCTCGTTCTGGCTTTCATTTGCTGAAGCGTTGTCTTCCGCTAGTTCTGCGTTGTCTTCCGCTAGTTTTATTTTTCCATTCGCTGCCACTACTTTCGCTATTTTGTCTGCCAATTTTAGTGGACAGTGAGCGGCAAGATGTCCCGCGAGTTGCTTGCACTCAGGACACACCTACTGTACCTTACTGCCACTCGGTTTTGCATGTTCATCTGGATCCTTCGCATATTTCGCTCTTTCTCCTTTTCTTCCTCACGCTCTTTCGCTTTTCCTTCATCACGCTCATTCACTTTATTTTCATCACGCTCTTTCTCTTTATCTTCATCACGTTCTTTCTCTTTTTCTTCGTCACGCTCTTTCGCTATTTCTTCATCACGCTCTTTCTTCTTTAACTCACTATCACTACAGTAGGGCAAAAACAATTTTTCTTTTCCATCGCCTATGGCATCCTTCAGCAACTTATCTTCCTCTTCAGTTATAAAGTGTTTTGCTATAAAAGAATTAGATTATAATTGTTATTCTTTTTGCTGTACACAAACCATATTGAACATAAATTAGGTGAACCAAGTTTATATAACACTCTTGTTTCAGCTATAAATATTATTTCTTTCTCTGTCACTTCCACCCACATACGCTCATTCGCGTGTTTTGTTGAAAACTCGTGGATAACCTCCTGAGTCCTCAAGAATAGCAGCAAGGCAGTGTCACCTATTATGGAATAGATCAAATCATTTTAGTCTGTGCACGAATGAACGTGTACGAGTTATTTATATTGTTAGAGTTTGTCAACGAGAAGAAATGAATAAGTGTGACTCTTGGAGTCTCTGTTCCAACCCACTCGAGAGTAGAGATGGAGCAGAAAGAAAGGTTGAACGTGAAAGCACGTTCTAATAAATAAAGTAAAGGCAATAATATGTCTTAGTCGCAACTAAGACAAGTGTAGGCAAATGTACGCAACAAGTATAGGCAAAAGTATAGGGGAAAAGTAACAAGGCATGTGCATAAAGCACCTGAATAGTCGCTGCCGCAGACCTCTATATGTATACTCATTGAAGTATATTTCATTGAAGGTTGCTCGTCGGTGCTTGCCATCTGGCGGACACTTCGGGTACTTCAATCCCGAACATACCGCCCGCTTTCGTCCATACAATGGGCGAACAGAATTAGTAGAAACACCTCGGATACAAAAGAACTTTGGGATCCAGGATCTATCATAGCTCGAGCAGTATGAATTCTGCCATCAGCACCACGTAGTTTCACCAACGCGGTAGCCAGAAGAGTAGGTTCTACGCTGGAGCTTTGAGCTACTAAACTTAGTTGCAGGTCAGTGTTGGCAGCAAAAGAGGGACCAGTGAAAGCGACGTGATTATGTATTGGTTCAGTGGCAGACACATGAAAACTTGTATTTGTATCTTCGTGAAGAAGCGTATGGTGTTGTTTGTTACATAGGATACATCTTCTGTCAGATCGGCAATTACTGATTGGGTGAAACCCAAGACAATTGAAACATAACTTCATTTTCTCCACGAAGATTTTTCGTTCATTTGCGGTTTTGGCTTTGAAGGCATTGCAACGAGTAATGAAATATGCGTCTGTACAAAAGACACACTTGTCGGTAAACGTAGCATGAGAGCTAATTGATCTATTTTCTGAAGTTTTAGATTTACTCAACTTAGGCACGGAGGTGGTTTCTAAAAAATCAATACGTTGGGTGATGAACAGACTAAGTTGGACAAAAGTAGGAGGATCGGCACTCTTACTGACTTGTTTTTCCCACTCGCATAAGGTTTTGTAATCAAGCTTATGAGCAATGATAGGCACGAGTAGATCATCCCATTGATTGGTTGGCCTTTTGAGTTGCTCTAAAGCCGAGATTGCATTTGTCGTTGTATTAAGAAGGGATTGTAAATGAGATGGTGACTCGGAGTGTACGGCAGGAAGATCGAGTAGGGTCTTGGTATAAATGGCAACAAGTCGACGTTTGTTTGTATAGTGATCTTCCAACTTTTCCCAGGCAATAGGGAAGTTGAGATCTGTAATTTGAATTGTTTTGAACATATCAGCTGCTTCCCCTTGAACGTGCGTTTTCAATTGTTGTAATTTCTCGGCATTGGTGGGTCTTTCATCTTGGATGATGGTAGCTTTAAAGAGATCTTTAAAATCTAACCAGTCAGTGAATTTCCCGGAAAAAGTGGGAACTTCGATATTGGGTAACTTTCTTGTAGGAACTGTTTGTTGTACAATAGGCGCAGTGTTCTGTTGAGGAAATCCTCTAAGTAATCTGGTAATATAGGCAGCTGAATTGACATAACCTTCTTCTGTTGCACCATAGCAGTCGTTGACAAAATAGTGTGGTTTTCTTGAAATTCGTTCCAGTTTTTCTCTAGCGTCCGTAGTCTAGCTTCAAGAAGCTCTTGAGTGATATTGTCTTTACCAACTTTCTTGATGTTATCGGGCGTATTATGAATTCGCTTAAATAATTCGTACTGACGCTCGATAGTTTGCGTAAGTGAAAGTGATGGCATTTTGAAAAACGTTGGATATTAAAGATTCTTGAGTTTTATGAGTTGATGTGATGACTCCGCCCGCCGTGCGAGTGCGGAGGCTGAAGATCAGTCACACGAGGTCTCGTTAGGAGGTCGTAAATCTCCAACGAAATCGCCTTACTTGTCAGAGGTCGTAAATCTCTGGCAATTGAGAACAACTAAATAACAGAATTTTATCCGATCGCTTTTCAAGTATTCCTCTCGGTTGACAACTCTATCCGGCTCGAAGGACCAAAAATGTGCACGAATGAACGTGTACGAATTATTTATATTGTTAGAGTTTGTCAACGAGAAGAAATGAATAAGTGTGACTCTTGGAGTCTCTGTTCCAACCCACTCGAAAGTAGAGATGGAGCAGAAAGAAAGGTTGAACGTGAAAGCACGTTCTAATAAATAAAGTAAAGGCAATAATATGTCTTAGTCGCAACTAAGACAAGTGTAGGCAAATGTACGCAACAAGTATAGGCAAAAGTATAGGGGAAAAGTAACAAGGCATGTGCATAAAGCACCTGAATAGTGGCTGCCGCAGACCTCTATATGTATTCTCATTGAAGTATTTTTCATTGAAGGTTGCTCGTCGGTGCTTGCCATCTGGCGGACACTTCGGGTACTTCAATCCCGAACATAGTCATATATGTCTATATATTTTTCATTATTATCGGTAAATTGTTCAAGAACATTTTATTTTATGCGTGTTTAGTTTTAATTAAGTAGACTGCGCAGTCAGTTTTCGATTTGAGTTTTTCAATGCATACATGTTTATAGATCTATATATATATATATATATATTCCGTTCGCGCCGTTCGCTATCTTCCTTTTCTTTTGCATAAGGCACGCTTTCACATTTCCATGCCTGCAATGTTTGCAGCCTCCGCGACGCACAGCGTCTCGCGTCAGTCTGCCTCAGCGCAAAGCATATGTGTATGTATGTGTGCACGCGCGAGCCTTTCGCTGTTATACACTCGCGCGCGCCTACCGCTGTGTCTACGGCCGCTTTACTCTAGCGCGCAACTGCTGCTGTAGCATACGGCCACTTTACACTTTCGCTCGCCTGCCGCTTTGACTTGCGGCCCCTTTTGCGCTTGCGCGCGCCTGCTCGTTGTGTCTCACGCAGCTCGCTCCCTCCGATGTTCGCGCGGGAAGCCGGCGCGCCCGACCATGTTGATCAGACACAGCCGCGCATGCTCCCTCCCTTCGCGATCGTGCCTGTGTTGACATGCCGGCGAGTACTCATCGCTGGGCACGCGCCGGTTCCGAGAAGTGCGTCCACTTCCCGTTCCCGGTATAAACAACCGAAAACTCTTGTACGAACACGCTCGGCCGATACAAACAATATACCGTGATTTGAGATTCCACGAACTTTTAGTCAGTTTATAAATTCAATTTTACCTTTCGAATTACTCTTACTCTACACTTTTGTGTTTACGCTTTTAACTATGACTTCCGACCTTCGCTCACTTTTATCTTTCACAACACTTCCACTTTTATGATTTTGACTATAACTTCCGATTTTCGCTTACTTTTAACTTTCACATCACTTTTATATATATACGAAACCTCTAGCAAAACAAGAATTCCCGACTCGCACAGATTTTAGATAAAAACTTAACGATTACTTTCTCTCGCGTCCGACATTTTTATTTAACTTTTCGCCAAACTTCACGGATACTTTCGCCGCGTTCGACACGATTTTTATTCTTAAACTCTCGACAGTTTTCTTCTCCCGAACGTGACTTTTCATGCACGGCGTGACTAATCATTATTTTGTCTCACGCAGACAAAAGACTTTTCCTCGCGACTCGATATTTTCACTCTCATACCTTTTGATTTTGTCGCCTCCTGGGCCTCTCGGCTCGGCGCAGTCAAACGTCCTGGGTCCATAACCTGTTGTGATGTTGGTTGAGGATGAGGCGAAATAAATCCAAGTCACACACTTTGTAGTTTGCAATAACTGTTTGTTTTATTAACGAAAGGCTTTCTCTCTCTCACACGTCCGATCAGGTCCGGCGCTCTGGGAGAAGTGGCGCTCGAGGAGACAGCCGCACGCAGTGCGAGTGGAGGGCGCTCCCTTTACTCACACATACAGACAAGCATATATACATAAGCGGGAAGCGCGCATACTTCTAACAGTTGGGAAGTTCCGAATTGGTTGTTCTGTATCCCTATCCCTTTTTAACCTCTCTCTATTTGTAACGATGCCTATATATCGAATTTCGGCACAGCACAAACTGCAATTGTCCCAATCAACCTGCAACCCTACTTCTTTCAGTCTCGCGAGGACCTTCTTTAACAACCCTAAGTGTTTTTTCAAAAGTATCGGTGGCGATAATGATATCGTCCATGTATACAAAAACTTTTGGGTGCCAATTTGGATCGATTATGTTATTCATTGCCCGTTGAAAGCTCGCTCGGGCATTTATTGATCCATCGGGAAGACGCGTGAACTGAAAGAGACCTTTGTTTTGTATTGCAAACGCTGTAAACTCTTTACTAGATTGCTCTAAAGGGATTCGATTATAGGCTTGTCTTAAATCGATTTTCGACCGATATCTCGTGTTTTCTAAATTGACCGGAAGGCTATCTATATGGAAAAGGGCGTATGCATCTTTCTTTGTTACTTTGTTCAGTGGACGGTAATTAATGCGAAACTGAGTGGTGCCATTTACTTTAGGTACCATGACGGCACAACTACTCCACGAACTTTGTGAGGGCTCGATTATACCATCTGCCAACAATTGATCTACTTCTGCATGAGCAGCTACTAACAGCATCGGCGAAACATGTCTAGCTTTCTGTCTTATTGGTGGATGGCCCTGTACGTCAATTTTATGAGACGTAATCCATGCAGCCTCTATTTTTCCACTGTAAGTATCAAGAGGTGGGTCTACTCCGACACGTCAGAGGATTCTTTCCCTCTGAGAAAGCTCAACAACACTGTCGATGGTTGCTACTGCTACGACTGTACTAGGGTCCTGACTTTTGGAATAGCAGGGGTGAACGATGTCTTTTGGAGTATACCAAGTTCGATCTACGAAATTGATTCGCATTTGCAGGCGCTCCATAAGGTCCATTCCTAATATAACGTCATAGTTAAGAGAATTCGACACCCTAATGCGAGTGGTGACTTCATCTCCGCCTATCGTGAATATTAATTCTACCTCGCCTAATATTTTCTCCGTTTGGCCGTCTGCCAGGATCATGTAGGTTGAACAGGGTGTTATTTTAGATTTGACTAATTCAGCTGGCTTTGGACCTAAGAACGAGACTATGGCTCCACTATCGAGCAATGCTGGCAAGACGTGAACATGAATTTCGATACTAATATAGAGGCGATGTCAACATGTCCCACTGCTGCCGTTTGACACAGTGGCGTTTATGTAAAACATGTTTTGGCTGAATTTTTCTCCAATTGAATCGGAGATCCTACTGAGGCTAACGCGCTACTATTCGACGATGACGAATTTTGTTTTTCATCCCCTTCTACCCTGGGATAACAACCCCTGGGTGTCCGCACCTGTAGCATAGTATCCCTTGCTTTTCTTTGCAGCCTCTCGTCCAGTGTCCTTGCTTCTGATATACCCAGCATTTGTCCTCTGCTGTGTTATTTTTCCGTGGAGTTTGACTGGTCGACGGACTATTGTTCGATGGCGCTGGTTGGCGTGCTTTCGTTGGCACATTCTTACTTCCCTGCACCTTGGTGGTTGGCTGGTCTGGCTTCGCTCTTGGGGTTGTGCTATTTGCGGGCGTGACGTTGCCCTCTTTTCGTTTCGATACAGGGTAGTCCTTGGAAACTTCGTTCACAGCGGTCACATTTTGTCCAACTTCGACTTCAATTGTATTTATAACCGCTGCTTTCATACGCTTTTTCACGTTGTATGCAAAATTCGAAAAGAGCGAATAATAATAATAAGGGGGACGATAAGTTTTTTCTTTTTCTCGCCTCACCTCCTCTCTTTGTCCCAAGATCTGCAGTTCTTCAAACGTTTTGAACTGGTCCCTAAATGTAAAACGATAGAGCGAAGGGTGCAAGTTTCGATACGCCCTCTTGAGCTGTGCCTCCAAGATCATTTTTGGTACTACTTTATCTAACAACAATCTCAAATTAGAAATAAAAGATGAAATTGGTTCGTCTGGCTCTTGAGTCCTCGATCTAATTTCTTCTTCTAGACGAGCTTGGAAATCAGGGACACCGTATTGCAAACGAAGAGCTGCAAAAAAGTCGGTTGTGGATCTCCAGTTTTGACTCAATGGCCTAGCCCAAAAACGGGCTGCACCAGACAAAACCGACGGAATCAATTTCAAAATTTCACTATCTGTGATGCTCAACGAGTACTGGCACTCTTTAATTCTTTCTATGAATTTCTCGACGTCTTTATTCTCCCCAGAGAAACTGACCTGCCACTTTTGCAATAGAGTGCATGTTCGTGTTTCTCTCTGGAATGTGGTATCAAGATTCGAAGAACGTCTTGACGTATCTACTATTGATGGTTGCGAAAATGAGGCATACTTAGGGTCATTTTGCGCAGAGCTACGATAATCAAATGGAAGAGCGTATTGGCCATATGCTGGCCCATATGCCATCGGAGGATAGTATCCGTGAGGTGGATACATAGGTAGGTATAACCAAGGATAAACACTATTAGGGGGATAAAAACCCATACTACCATCAAATCCCTGGTGGAGGCCCTACCCTGCCAGCGACGATCTCGCATTTTCCCCCTGAGGCTATTGAGGGTTATGTCTCTTGGCACCGTCCATACCCGACGAATTTTGCTGATCTATAGCCGCCTGAGGATTTTCTATTCTACTCGACGGAAATTGGTTTGGTATTGGTGGAGTATTCGGTTCTCTATTTGATTGGGAAGCCGAATCCGGAAGCTGAAGGTTCGCTTCTCTGATTAAACTCGTTTTTGTCCGATGAGGACACGGTGACTGACTAGTTTCGATACGCGAAGTCCTGTTTAGGTTAATCAAAGATTCTGACTCTACCGGAGGGTGGTTTTCGAAATGTGCACGGGCAGTGTTGGATTGTGAGGTTACCGGTGGTGACATGTGGAATGTTTCGATAAAGGGAGGCAATGGTTGAGGTTGAGGATGTGTTTCGATAAGTTGAGATGTGTACTGGATTCGAGAAAGCTACTGTGGCTACGGTACCAACCCACAGGAAAGGTTTGAATGGATAGAGGAAATATGGCTATTGTTTGACGGAGTGTACATCGTGGATTGTGCCCTCGGTAGATCATACAAATGCTGACTATTCGAATTTCTACTATCTGGGACTTTTGGTCTGGCCCCCTGCGGATGCTGTGTGGCACCAGTGCTCATCACTGTCATCAGCTGGCTGGGTTTAGAGAAGAGCCCAGTATAGATTGATTCATACATCCTAGGGGCATAATGGGTCGTTACCATTCCAGAAGCTATGCCACTATTTGCAACCGTTGTCATATTCGTGGTAACGGTGGCCATCTGAGACGATTGATCCATTATTTCCTTCCCTGTTGAGATGGATGCTGGATCTCCCCCCTCTGAGATCTCTCCAAATCCAGTTTCGGTAGTTACGTCCATGAAAGTTTCATCATGCTCTAGTCCCAGCGCTAGAGATCCCCTCGAAGGATCGTTATCCTCTATAATATTCAGGAAGCTGTTCTAGCTCCAAAAGTTCGACGCAAGTCAAATCTCACTAAACGATCGATTAGTTCCGGTATACTTCCTTCTCTACTCAACCGACTACTCGTCAGCGCCTAGAACATTTTTTCTCGACTATAGGATTGGAAGACCGATTCTAACCGATCCCTCTCGGTAGCTACCTCCGGCTGATTATCTCTCTCGGCATTCGAAGCCATCGCGACTGTAATAAAGAACTACTTAATTTTTATTCCTAACGAAGATGAATAAACTAATAAAATAATAACGAGTCTTATTATTTAGGGGTGAAACGGATTTCACCCTCCGCTTACGTAAGCGAAAATTCTCAGGAAGCCGTTTGGCTTAGTTTATCGGGATGCCAACTAAGGCTCTCGTAAGTTCGAGAAATGAGGAAGAAAAGAACAAAATAAATGCTGGCCAAAAGCAAAGCGAAAAGCAGAAAGAAGAATGCAATAAAAAAAATCTTCATCAAGCACTGCTGTATTCTGTTATCGAAGAGCAACAAGCGCAAAAAAAAACAAGGCAGTTGAAGTAAAACCAACTTAAAAGCAAAAAAAAAACCAACCGAGGAAGAAAATTAAGCAATCCAAAAAAAAAAACCGCTGCCAATTCATTGGCACGTAGCTTCCTCAAACTTAATTTACTGATTCCTTTAATTAATTTTTAAATCCAATATTTAAAATTTAATACTTCAGAAAGATAGAAATAACAAAACTCCAACATAATTTATTCAAATTTTTATAGATTATACATTTCCACAAAATTTCACATACATAAAATATATATCACAATTGCCTATAAATTTGCAACTGATATTTAGAGCTCTATGTATTTGAATGTAATTTATAGCATTCGAAACATAATTAAATTACCTATATTTTCTAAAAAAAAATTAATTTTCTAGCTATCACGGTTCTTTTGTTATTAACAGAAATGTAAAAATTTAAAAATTAAAAAAAAATGAGTTTTGGATGTTCAACTATTACGATAGTAAAATTGTCTTATTCGCTTCAAAATTCATTGTACAGGTATATTATTGATAGTTCTCGGCAAAGCTTTTTTGGCAAAATGATTGGTTCATAATTTTCAGAGATATTATAAACTAAAATTATCTTTTTATAAATTAAATTAAATTTAATTATAAACTAAATTAAAAAAAATTATAAATTAATCCTCAAGAAATAGATTTTAAAAATGTCTAGAAAAATTTTAACCTCAAATATCTCTGAAATTTATGAACCAATCACTTTGCCAAAAGAACTCATCCGAGAACTATCAATAATATACCTCTACAATGAATTTTGAAGCGAATAAGACAATTTTACTCTTGTAATAGTTGAACATATAAAACTCATTTTTTTTCATTTTTCAATTTTTACGTTTTTCTTAATAACAAAAGAACCGTGATAGCTAGAGAATGAATTTTTTTAGAAAATATAGGTAATTTAATTCTCTTTCGAATACTATCCACCCCATTTAGATACATAGAGCCGTTCTCGAGAACTTACGATTTAAAAAAAAATTGAAAAAAATTTTAACCTCAAATATCTTCGAAATGTATGGATCAATCCTTTTGCCCAAAGAACTCACTCGATTGGTATACAAAATCTACCCCTACAAAGAATTTCAAAGTGATTAAGCCAATTTTACTATAGTTATTGAACGACAAAAAAAATCACTTTCTTTTATAAATTATTTTTTTTCTCAAAAAATAGTGAATAAAAAAACCTAAAAATTTAGTAAGTTATAGTACTTAATATCCTTTATAACCAAAAAATATTCATGTTAATATCTTTTTTTAATTTCGAAATATAACCTATTTACAAAAAATTACTTTTTCATCAATAACTTATGACGAAATATAGCTACCGACTTTTTTTTTTTTAAATTGTAGATAATTTTATTCTACATACAGAGAATTCTTGATATATAAACAATATTTGTTCTAAATATTAAAAAAATCGAAAAAAAAAATTTTGAAAATTAAAAAGTAGCTATAAAAAAAAAATTAAATTTTACAAAAATAGAATATTGACCCCAATTGTGGAAGCAAATCTAAAAAAATGATCACTCTCCCGTTAAAATCGGTCGAGTAGATCATGAGATATCAGCGTATACGGACACACACACACACACACACACACACACCCACACCCACCCCCCCCACACACACACACACACACACACACCCACACCCACACCCCCACACACACACACACACACACACACACACACACACACACACATCCATACGGACATTTTCTAAAAATAGTGTATTTCGATTCCAAATTTGCTAAATAACATTTCTAACACATTATCTCATAAACTTTTTTTTTTACTATCACAAAGCTTCCTCTATGAGGAAGCAATAATTTTCTGGCATGCTGAGGCAAATCCGTTTAATAGCAAAGCAACCACAACAATATCTGTGTTATTACTGATATGTGCCTCTGCATCAACAACCAACCTACTACATTGACAAAAACAACTATTAATTACAACTACTAAGTGCACTCCATGTACGCAACACGTTAAAGGAAAATTATCGTCACTTAATTTTCTTATTCTACCAATAACAACGAAAAAAAAACGAATAGTTTCGATACTCACTTCGCTATATGCTAAAATAATTTAAAACGCTACTATCTACTTTAAAATAAATAGCAATAGCGAAATTGCAACACCAAAAAAAATTCAAGCCGAGAGCCAAACTACAGTTCAATCTAAAGCCGAATTTAAAATTCGAGTCGAAAGCCAACAAAAACAAAAAAAATCGAGTAACAGCCGAGTTCAAATTCTACCCGACGACCAAACTAAAATTCAAATCAACAGCAAAATTTAAACTCGAACTGAAAACGAAGAAAAAAAAATTCGAACCGAACGCCAAATGGAAAGTCAGCTACGCAATTTACTATATCTAGCATCAAAATAGAAAATGTTTTGCAATAGGGATGTAATTATATTACACACTAACACTCTAGCAAAGGTACAACTAATCTATAAGGCGAGAAAATGCTACAGGGTTTTGGTTCCGACCGACAAGGGGAGTAACTTCCGATTTAAACAAAATATTCACCGACAATGGTAATTTTAAAATAGTATTACAACCGCTTTAAATAAAATATTCAATGGCAACTATAATATCAATATACTATTTGAAAGTTATCACCGCTTAAATACTGTTTTCAATAATGACCAGAATTTAAAAATTTCGGCAAGTGATAATTAATGAATAACAATCTGTTAAAAATATTACTTAAACACCAAGAAAAAAAAAAGTGCATATTTTTTTCCAACAATTTTCTGCGATAATTTCGAAATTGTTTATTTAAACAACACTGATTTTAATATAAATTTAAAAGCAATTATCTTTTAAATAGTTCATGAAAAAAAAACAATAATTTAAGTATAATATTCCAAATGATAGTTTATAAAATCTCTTATTCAGAAGAGAACAATTTTAAATAACTATTTCAAAATAATAATATTCACGATATATTATTCGACAGAAATAAAATTTCAAAACTCTGTATTTAAGCGTGATAGTATTTCAAGTAATTTTCCTCGGTAGCTACGTATAATAGCTGTACATGAGAACGTGTCTCGCGCACAGCGGACTTGCGGTATGTAAACAAATCGAGTTTCGTATTCGTGCATTACTCGTGTATGTCTCGAAAATCGACTAATTATTTTCAACTACTACGAGACTACTTTAATTTATTCTACATTCGAGTTTAATAAATATAATGTATTTTTATTAAAAGCAATAATTCCCCTATTGTGCATAAACTCCACTTATTTGCTAGTTTGTTTCGAATAAAAACAAAAAAAAAACAATTTTCTGATTCAACTATGGTACCAGTAATTAAAAGCCATTGATATCGCATAAGTGAGAAATTTTTTCCCAAGCGCAGAAATAGATGTTTCGATAATGTGAGAGTGCATTTATCGGGAATTAATATGTTAATGAAAAGCATATGTAAAAAGAATAAGCAAGCAGATATGAATAAAAACATATATATATATATGGAAGAAAAAATATTTTCAAATAATATGATATATAAATAATTGAAATAATTAATTAGATTGAAATAATTTAAAGAAATAATTAAATTGATAATGCCATTATTCATGCAAAATTGCGCTGCGTTCTATTTCAATTACTGTAGCATGTATCGGTACTATGATTGTGAGCGTGTGCGACAATGAAATTTTCGAAATCTACTAAATTTCTACCAATTATTCAGTTGTAGTTAGTAAAGTATTATTTGACAGTTTTCTTTTCAACAAGAAGTATCGATATTATGTCGCACTTAGCAATTTTTCAATTTCGAAGCCGAATTGGTCTTCACAAAAACCTTCTATTTATTTAGAAGACTTTTGTAACGTAATCATTCTACAAAATGTTTCGACAAAATTCTTCTATTTACTATACATTGAAAAATGGGAAAAAACCGAGAAAAGTGTCAAATGTATTACTCTTACAAATTTTGCACAATTTTCAAAAAATTCCACGCACCCACAATTTTTCTAAAATACATGAACACGATTAAACTTCTATTGCCGAGGCCTGTTGCGTCGTATTCTCGCTGCGACGTGAGAATTTTCAAAATGGCCGACTAAACCGATAGCGTCGGTTTCAAAAAGCAAAAATGGCTATCTATCACGTTTCTCTCTCTCGCGCGCCGGTAACGTCGACTTACAAATTTTTCACTGGTGATTCGCGGGGCCCCACGTTTTGGGTGCCATTTATAACGGTGCACTTACGATTTATCCATGGTACAGCGTCATGAAGAATTCTCGCGAACAATGATGACTATTAACATTTAATTAACCATGCAAATATATTAGTTCGTATTTTTAATGAAAAATAAACGCAATGAGATGGACAAGTAAAGATCTTTAAATCATCAATCGCTGCAAGTAACAGTAAAACTTGGACATTTATTGACATGAAAGATAAAAAGAGATTATCAAAATTCGCGAGGTATAATTAAGAATAATGTTGAGCGCCAGCTGGGTCGTTCCCAGCGATCTAACTAATCCTACGTTTCGACATGTACTCAACGCGATGCGATGACTAATCGGTTTCGGTAGGGCGGGATGCAAATTCAAGCGCGAGCACACGAGTGCTTTACAAGAGTTTCGGCAAGTTTCGATAGTACGCGGACGACACAAGAAAACTATGATTTTATCCGGCTCTAAGTGACGACTAGAGTCGGTACGCGCGACGCAAGGGAGAGACTCCGATATCAGGTGGCCGTGGCCTCCGGCACTTACCAGCTCGAAGCTGGGGCGAAGGCGCAGGTGGCGGACTCGTTGACGAAGAACGGCGCCGACGGCTGAGGTGCTGTGCGTCTCCCTGCTGATCGTGGCGGCTGGCCCCAGGCGGCTGCGTGGCCTGAAGAGGCTGCGTGGCCTTACAACGGCGCTCAGGCGCTCGGACGCACGCAGGTCCGACGCAGGCGGCACAACGTCTGCAAGCGGCTGCTGGACGACAATGACTCGTGGATAGCTGGTATGGCGGCACTGAGCACTGAGCGGAGCGGGGGAGCTTGCTGTCCAGACGCCTGGACGACCGAACAAACTTCAGGTCTACTTCGATTTTCGACACACGAGGCTAGCGTAAGGCACTATAGTGCGTGCTACGGTCCACAATGGAGTGCCCGAGCGTCGCATATTGGCGAAGGAATGAGCCAGCAGATCCCCGCGTGCTAGCGCCACCACTCGTTCGTTTTCGGGTACTAGACTCTCCCTCTCGCTCGCTCTCCCATGCTGTAAGTGACGGCCACGCGCAGCCTATGTTTATGTGCGCGCATGCCCCCGATGTTCTGCACGACGACGCCGACTACGTGATGTTACGACAGCGACGGTACATCAAGGACGAAGAGACAGGTGAAGCCCTCACAAGGTATGCGGGGCCTCCAGCAGATGTGCTCTTCACCTCGACAAACACCTGGTACATCCCTTGAGGAGGTTAGGTTCTTCTACTTCTTCTGCTCAAGAGTGTCAGCGGATCTAGGTAGAATGAGTAATTTACTATTCTAGCTTATTGTTCTCCTACTTATTCTTCCTCTTGTCTTCTTGCAGGTCACAAGTAGACGGACAGCGGAGACTGACATGCAGCAACAGCCTCCACAGGCGCAGCTGTTCACCCATGGGTCTGTTTCTGCAGTGCAGCACCGCCTTTTTCTTGTGTCTCAGCACCTAGCCACATGTTCCCCGGACATACAAGGTAAATTCTGTTCCTCCTTATCCGATGTTATGCATATACTACATTAGTTTTCTTTATTTGCCGGTGTGAGCAGCATAGTCGTAGAGGCAGAGTCTCCGGCGAGGCCAGATGGGCTCCTGCGCCACATCCCCCTGGAATATGATGTGCTCTTTCTCACTAAGATTTCTCTATTCTGTTTATGTTGTTTAACCAGCACTCGTCTTCTTCTTTACTAATCATCTTTTCTTTTTACAGGATCACCTCAGAGCTTCCGCCTCTACATTCCAAGAAGAATCAAGAGGAGAGTGAACCCAGCTCACTCGCATCGCAACAGCATCAGTTAGTATATGGGATAGCAGGAGCTACGTCTTCCTCGTCAGGAGCGAGGCACGGTTGCAACACGAGGAGCTCGTAATGCTCCTCTACAAGAGTGCTGTCTTCGCTTTTAGTTTATGTTACAGGTAACTGTGTTAATTAGGGTGTCGTGTGGGTTGCTTGGGCCCTCTTCTGCCAAGCATTCCTTTTCTAAAATTAGGTTTTTCTATTCTGGAGATTTGGCCAGAAAGGAACCCTTACAGCAACCGCTGGGGTTTTTTCCCTATCTAAATTACTAATTATCATTCTCCAAAGTGATCGTTACAAAATCAAGATAAAGTCATAACACATACTTGTAAAACAATACGACATACGGCACTAAACTCGGTAGTCACTCGTGAGAAAACTAAATCATATAAAGCGACTAGTATGAAAAGAAATTTTATAAGTGTAAATATTTCGTATCCTTACGAGTTTAAAAAAAAAACGTAAAAATTAAAAATACTTATATTTTTATAATAGAATAATGTAAATATAATGTAAATAGAATGTAAATGTAGCATGCGTATAATGTAAAGTATAGCGTATTAAATTATAACGAATAATATCTATTCATATAATTATTACTACAAATGTATTCTTCTTTTTTTATTTAGTATATACTTTTTTCTTTACAGTGCTCAGACATGAGGATGTCTGGAAAAACTAGGCACCACGGGAAACGAATGTGTGAATTGTAATGTGTCAACTTGCGAGTTTTTCCCGTCATATAAAAACTCATTACAAGGTTTATCGTGGCACAAAATAATTCACATGCTTGTAGAATTGAAGAAAAAAAGTAATGAAAAATTTCTCAATTTATGGAGAAAAGTAATGTATTTGTTAAAATACGAGTTTTGCGGTACGTGTGGGACGATAATTTGTTGTGAGACAGACTGTAATCGACCGATAGATGCGGCGTGGTATGAGACAGTATAATACTTTAATAATATTAAAATTTCAGAAGTATTATATTTCTTAAGATCACAGGAAAAAACAAAATCTATATATTTTAGCGTACTAAAACCATGGTATTTAGCCTGTTGGTCTGATAACCCTGTTTGTCCAAAACATGTTAACGGACAAATGTACAATTATGTAGAAAATCATGTTGGCCCTATTCGTAGAGAAATTTGGAAAGCTAACATTAAACATGACTGGGTAGTCAATAATTTTGTGTAGATAGGCGTATATTTAGAGTTTTTACTGCGAGAAAAAAATGTATTAGAAATAAGTAAAATAAAATAATTATTTTAATTTTAATTTTACTTGTGATTCTTTAATAAATACTTTCTTCCCCTTTTTAAAATTTTACATATTTACATATTTACTAACTATTTTATTCCTTTTCTTTTTTTTTATAACTAATTCTTTACAAAATGTTTTAATTAGACTCTTGATGATATGCTGTGTACATAGCATATACAACTGCTGTGTATACGACCGCGTACACTACGACTTATACAATTTACAAACGATACATCTATTAAATTGTTAAGCTCCACAAATTGAATTGTTGTAATGATGAGGTATTGTGGATAATAAATAAGTGAATGTTAGACGGAGTTAATTAATAAAGAATTATAATACGGATAAGTTGGATACATGTGCTCTACGTCTGCACTACATGACGGTCAATAAGAGAGAGAGAGATTCAGTGCGCAGGGCGCTTGCGCGCCTCTAGTAGGCCGCGCCTCCAAAGTACGAATAGGTGGCGCCACTAGCATCATACATTAGGTGATTAGGTCTAGATATAATATTTACCATAATTCAACACGCCTCCTTAAATTTTTACTCTAGACCTTTACAAAATTTTCTTGTCATAATTACATTTTCTTTGTTCAACTTTTGTTTACAATTTTAAATCAATTTTAACGCTGTTCTATTTTTAACAAATTTTTTCCTGTCTGAACTCTTAGTTAACATATCAGCTATATTACAGATTGAATCAATTTTAACAATATCTATAACTCCATTTTCGTAATTCTCGTTAATGTAATGATATTGTACTTCGATGTGCTTCGAATTTTTGGTAAAATTTTCGAACTTTGCTATTGCTACTGCACCTGAGTTGTCTTCGTATATTTTTATGGAATTTTAAAATTTTACGTGAAACAGTTCACTCAACAAGTTTCTTATAAATAATACTTCTGTCACTGCTGCCGATATAGCTGTATATTCCGCAAAAGTCGAACATTTTGTAACCGTATTCTGTTTATGAGTTTTCCAAAAAACTAAATTTCCAAATAATCTTACTATAAGACCTGTTGTTGATTTTCTGTCTACATTGTCGCCTGCATAGTCAGAGTCTACCATGCAGTCTTATATTTCGCTACTTTCATGGTTACAATTATACGTTAATTTTAGGTCTTTTGTGTTGATTAAATACTTCAGAATTCTCATAGCGTATTTAAAGTGTGTTTCATCGTAACAACTTTGGTATCGACTCAAATAATTTACGCTGAATGCTATATCTGGCCTAGTGCCTGTACTTATATATAACAATTCTCCTATCAAATTTCTGTACTTTCTAGTTTCATTGCTTTGCTAGCTTGATCTAACTTAAGATTAGTTTCCATTGGAGTATCATACAATTTTGCATTCTCCAGATTGTATTTTTTGGCCAAAGATTCAATATATTTAGTTTGACTTAAAGTCATCGTACTTCTACCTTCACTATAATCTATGTCTATTCCTATATATTGTCCATTTTTTCCAAGATTTTTCATTAAAAATTTTTGCATTAAATTATGTTGTATTTCATTTATTTTAATTTGGTCTCTACAATTAATTAACAAATCATCTACAAAGACTAGTATATATATATATATATATATATATATATATATATATATATATATATATATATATATATATATATATATATATATATATATATATATATATATATATATATATATATATATATATATATATATATATATTGGATCGTTGCCTGTATTGTTCACATACAAACAGTAATCATACTTCTCTCAAAATTGAACCTTTTTACATATTCGTTAAAACATTCGTACCATGCTCGAGGGCTTTCCCTGAGTCCGTACAATGCTTTTCGTAGTTTACAAACTTTGTTTTTTTCAACTTCATAGCCTTTCGGTACATTCACATACACTTCGGATTTCACATTCCCATTCATGAACGCCGTTTCTACGTCCATTTGTTCTATGAATAATTTAATTTTACAAGAATAAGACAACAAAATTTTTAATGTTTGCATTTTTCCTACAGGAGAATAAACATTTTCAACGTATTCTTTCTGTTGAAAGCCTCTAACAACTAATGTAGCTTTATATGTGTTATCATTTTTCCTTTTATAAACCCATTTAACATCAATTATTTCTTTATCTATAGGTCTATCTACAATTTCCAATGTGTCATTTTTAACTAAGCTTGATATCTCTTTATTCATTGCAATTTGCCATTCATGACTTTCTTTTGAGTTTAACGCCTCCTCGAATGTACTAGGAGTATTCGCATCTATATAATTTACGTAAATAAAGTGTGAAACGGGATTTCCAAATCTATTTACTGGACTTTTCTTTCTGTCAGATTTTCTCGGTACTTTTAGATATTGTCTATTAGTTTCGGATTCGTTCCTTTCAAAATTCTCACAATTGTCGTTGTTTGTTTGATTATACTTCAAGCTTCGCTCTCGAGATTATATATACTTTAACACGTAGTATTTCCCCAGCTGCTCGCCAGATGGCACAACGTTTCTTTAGAGAGATCAAAATTCCGGGCTCGGCCGGTCCGCGCCTGCGCGGCGCTCCCGTGCTCTCTCGTATACTTCATTCTTTCTTCCGTTGTCGCCGGAGGCACACGTGTATATAGAGAACAGAACTGTTAAGTGCAGGTACAACATGTCTAAGAGGAAGGCTGTTGATTTAGAACTTAATTACCTTAAGAAGAAAAAGGAGAAAATTGACAGAAGAATGAGTGATTTGGATAAGGCAAGGGAGAGTTGTGCAGAAGCAGATAGTGAGTCGTCAGCTGAGGAGGATGTCACACCAGAGTATAGGCCTAGCGACGATGATTCAGATACATGTAAGTATAAAATAGAAAAGTATTGAGTAGGATGAGCGTGAGGTCAACGAGTTTAATTTTTGTTTGCAAAAATCTCTTGCTCCTGAGCGCCCGGCATTCGCCGGGACGAAAGGTCGCGACCAGCGCGCGGCAAGGAGAACAAAGCGCCTTCGCGCGCGTTTCCTAGAATTACAGTCTTTGCACTGAGATATGCCTTTGCGCAGTTTTTTGTGTTTGATTTAAAAAGAGATAATAATGAATCAATTTTTAGCGCTTATCTTTCGATAAGACATTTTACACATCTCGATAAATTCAACAATTCTCACAGGGTTTTTCCCCCCTTTTTTCTGTTCATAGCATCGGAAAAAGCTGAGGAAAACAAAGAGGATAAAGAGGCTTTAACAGTCACAGAACAAGACACTGCAAACAATTCAGAGAAGCCGTTAAATAGTTGCCTTAAATTAGCCCTCGGAGATGATCCAAATGAGTCGAAGGCGCAGAAGCTCTTTGTTCACTCAAAATTAATCGCTCATTGGCAATATTATACCACAAACGGTTTAACCAAAGACGAAAGAACACAGTTATTGAAGAAGTTTGAGATTCCAGAGGGCTTGACTGCGCCCGTATTAAATGAACAAATACAAGCGAAATTAAGTGAGAAAGCTGTAAAACGGGACGAGTACAGATACGAGGTACAGAGGTCGGCAAGCGCGGCCTTGACGGCTCTGAGTGCTGCGATTTCTATGATAAACGATGCTGATGAGAATGGCTTAGACCCAGATGAATTTACGGACAAGTTGGTAGATGCAGCAAGATTGATGTCAGATATACAATATCGACAAACAGAAACCAGAAAAGCCTTTATTGTGCCTCGTTTTTCGAAGTCTTTTCAAGATATTCTCAAAAAAGCAAAGCCTGGACGGCTGCTGTTTGGTAGCGATCTACCTACAAAGATTAAAGAATTTAAAGACACGGATAAACTCTTTGAGAATACGACTGTCCCAGGTCAACCGAAATATCAGATAGCAGGTCGACCGTCGGGAAACTTCAAACGCCCCTTGGAACCAAAACCGCCTTCCAATGCAGCGGGAAATTCATATACAGGAGGACAGGGGAAACAAAGGCTGTTTTTCAGAAGATATTCCAATCAGAGGGGGGGTCGCAAACGCAACCATCAGGGACAGAGACCGCCGATGCAGCCGCTAGCACCACCCAAGCCAAACCAGTAGAAGTGACAAACGTAGGTAGAAAAATCTCGGGTAGATTAAAAAATTTTCATAGCGAATGGCAAAAATTAACTTCTGATAGGTTTGTTTTGAATGTTATTAAAGGATATCAAATCCCCTTTTGGAAAAAACCATTTCAAACCGGTGTTCAGGTTAATAGATTGATTTCACCGTCTGATAATTCATTAATTGCAAGGTCTATTAGGGATCTTAGTAAGAAGGGAGCAATAGTAGAATGTAAGAGATGTTCAGATCAATTCTTGTCACCTTATTTTCTGGTTCAGAAGCCGGATGGCTCTTATAGATTTATTTTAAACTTGAAAAGGTTAAATAAATTTGTCAAGACTGAACATTTCAAATTGGAAGATCTAAGGACTGCGACCAAACTGTTATCGGAGGCAGATTACATGGCATCGGTCGACTTGCAGGATGCTTATTTCCTAGTGCCTGTACATAAAGAAAGTCGAAAATATTTACGTTTTCGTTTCGGTAATAAATATTATGAATTTGTTTGTCTCCCATTCGGTTTATCGACTAGTCCTTATATATTTACAAAAATTCTTAAACCTGTTATGAGGTGGTTAAGGGTACAGGGCTTTCTATCTGTAGTTTATTTAGATGACATTCTATGCATAGGTAGTTCTTGTGAAAGTTGTTTAAGAAATGTAACCGCAACGATTGCAATCCTGCAGAGATTAGGTTTTGTAATTAATCTCAAGAAATCAGAAACGGTACCTAGCAGGTCTAGAAAATATTTAGGGTTAATTATAGATACACAGAAATGTACCTTAAGATTAACAGATACCAAAATAAGCAAATTAATAGCTTCATTAAAATCCTTTTTATTGATAGAGACATGTAAGATAGTCAAATTTGCTCATTTATTAGGAAAATTGATAGCAGCATGTCAAGCTATAGAATATGGGTGGTTATACACCAAAATAATGGAAAATGAAAAATTATTGGCTTTAGAAAGGAGTGCAGGTAGTTATAAAGGTACGATGGTTATATCAGAAGCAATTAGGTTAGATATCAGATGGTGGATAAGAAACTTACCTAACGGATCCAGATCTTTCAGGCCTTTAGTTTTCAAGAAAGTTTTTATTCGGATGCCTCAGATACAGGTTGGGGAGCAACTGATGAAGCGCGCGAAATCTTTGGATTTTGGTCCAAGAGTGAAGCAAATTATCACATAAACTTTAAAGAGTTATTAGCGGTAAAACTAGCTTTGGAAGGGCTAGGCGAGGGCTTAGAAAACTGTAATTTGCTTCTTAGGATAGATAACTCGACAGCAGTGGCTTATGTAAATAAAATGGGAGGCGTAAGAATTAAAAAGTATAATAGTTTAGCGAGACTAATTTGGCAGTGGGCAGAAAAACGAAATATTTTTCTAAAAGCATCTTATATTCCTTCTAGGGAAAATAAGGACGCAGATAGGTTATCTAGAATATTAAATCCCGACACCGAGTGGGAGTTATCAAACAAAGCTTTTGAAAGTATCGTAAATAATTTTGGCAGCCCGGAGGTAGATATTTTTGCGTCAGAGAGAAATGCGAAGTGTGAAAGGTATTTCTCCTGGTTACCGGATGCAGGGGCTTTGCAGATTGATGCTTTCACGGTGTCGTGGCATAATATTTTCTTCTACGCCTTTCCGCCATTCAGTCTTGTTTTGCCTTCATTGGAAAAGATCAGGAATGAACAGGCTAAAGGAATTCTAGTAGTCCCAGGGTGGCAGAATCAGCCCTGGTACCCAATATTTTTAGAATTAGTAATAAGCGAAATATTAATTTTTGAGCCTAATCCAGAACTGCTAATATCTCTGTGTAGGAAAAAACGCCACCCAGGAGCTACACACCTACAACTAATGGCAGCAGTTGTATCCGGGAGGCATTTCTAAATATGAATGCACCAGACGAATCACTGGAGGTTTTGCTGGCTTCGTTGAGTGTGGCGACTAGAAAACAATATCGCTCTAGCTTAGACAAATGGGCTGATTTTTGCGTTTCAAATAATATTAATAAGCTGGATCCAAATGAACAACAACTTCTTTCCTTTCTCGCAAAGGAGTTTAAAGAGGGGGCGTCGTATGGTACCTTAAATACGTATAGAAGTGCAGTTTCGCTCATATCAGTAAACAAGATTGGAGAGAGTAGGCTAATTAGGCGTTTTTTGAAAGGTAGTTTTAAGTTAAGACCTGTTAAAGCGAAATATTCAGTAACATGGGATGTAAATATTGTACTAGATTATTTAGAAAAACTAGGTGATATACAATCTATGTCATTACAAGCGCTAACGCATAAGACTGTGATGCTTCTAGCCTTAAGTACGGCGCAGAGATCCCAGACGTTATCAAAAATCAAATTAGAGGATATAATTTGTAGTTCCTCAAAGATAGATATAAGGATAACGGAGATCATAAAAAATTCGCGTCCAGGGTACAATATACCGGTATTAATGTTACCAAAGTTTCATGAAAGACCCGGAGTCTGCGTGTATGAATGCTTGAAGGCCTACTTGGATCGCACTAGAGAATTGCGCAGGGATGAGAAATACCTTTTTATATCAATAAAGAAGCCATTCGTTGCAGTTGGTTCACAGACATTATCTAAGTGGATAAAGCTAGTGTTAACTAAATCAGGAATTGATACAGGTATTTTTTCTGGGCATTCGACTAGACATGCCTCTACGTCAAGGGCGTTGACTAGAGGATTAGACGTAGAAACGATTAAAAGGGCTGCGGGTTGGTCGGCACAATCAGAAGTCTTTGCAAAATTTTACAACAAACAGATCTTAGATAAAAAAACTTCTGATTTTGCGTTAGCAGTTTTAGGTAAAAATAAAAATTAAAATAGCGTTTTTAATAATAAGCTGTAAGGCAAGCGTTAATTGTAGGCGTCATTTTTTGTAACGAGTTTATGTTTATTTTTGAATAAATAGTTCTGTTCTTCCATAAATGTTTGTCAATATTTAATATGAGTTGTCGAAAAATACTTTAAATAACTACGTGTTAAAGTATATATAATCTCGAGAGCGAAGCTTGAAGTATAATTGAACGATTAAACGAACTTACCTGTAAGTGAAGTTCGATCGTAATTATACGAAAGCTTCGCTCGAAGAGATTATATCCCACCCAAGAAAATTTTCTGGGAATCCCACCTCATACCTTTTCGACAATTTTGACAAACCACGTTGTATACTCTAAACAAATGAAGTATACGAGAGAGCACGGGAGCGCCGCGCAGGCGCGGACCGGCCGAGCCCGGAATTTTGATCTCTCTAAAGAAACGTTGTGCCATCTGGCGAGCAGCTGGGGAAATACTACGTGTTAAAGTATATATAATCTCTTCGAGCGAAGCTTTCGTATAATTACGATCGAACTTCACTTACAGGTAAGTTCGTTTAATCGTTCAATTATTATTAACATCATCACTATATATTTCTTCTCCTCTACCAGACTCGAGAGTCGTAGTAGAAGGAGATTGATTATTTTCGTACCCTTCATTTTCTAAATTTACAATTGCATGATCCTTTTCATCATCAGATTTTTCTAAGCAAATTAATTCAATATTTTGTTCAACAACTTCAACGTGTCTAGCATTAATTACTCTATTATTTACATGAACTCTATAACCATTTTCGGTATATCCTACTAGTACGCCTAATTCTGCTTTATTATCCCATTTGCTTTGCCTTAACGCTTCTGGGACTCTTACAAAAACTCTACTACCGTAAATTTTTAAGTATTGAACATTTGGTTTTTTGCCACCCGGTCAAAAATATCCAGTTGGGAAATCCAACTGGATTTTCCAAGAGGGAAATCCAGCTGGAGAAGAGTGGATTCCAGCTGGATTTTGGTGGATTTCCAGTCGGATTCCCAGTTGATGATATCAAATATTCCCACCCATTTTTAACTGGATTAAATGGAAATCCACTTATAATAAATGGGAATTCCTGGACGAAGGCGGAAATCCATGTAAAAATCCAGTTAAATGTTTGTGGGAATCCACCTAACTTTCGCATTTCTATTAAATGGGAATCCACTCAAAATTCTACTTAATAATAAATGAGAATCCCAGCGTGACGGCGAAAATCCATGTAAAAATCCAGTTTAATATAGATGGGAATCCATCTAACTTTCGCTTTTCTATTCAATGGAAATCCAGTTAATAATGCATAGGAATCCTGTTATATCTAGGTGGGAATCCACTTAAATATCCAGTTAAAAATGGGTGGGAATATTTGGTATCATCAACTGGGAATCCGACGGGAAATCCACCAAAATCCAGCTGGAATCCACTCTTCCCCAGCTGGATTTCCCTCTTGGAAAATCCAGTTGGATTTCCCAACTGGATATTTTTGACCGGGCAAAGAATATTTCATAAGGCGTCTTGTTTTCTTTTGTGTTAGCAATCGTTCTATTTTTTAAGTAAGCTACGGTTTTCATTACTTCCGGCCAGTATCTTCTATGTATCCTAGCTTCTCTAATCAAACATCTACCTACGTCCATAGCTGACCTATTATATCTTTCCGCTGCGCCATTTAATTCATGAACGTAGGGTGGACAAGGTTGTAATTTAATCCCTTTGAATTTAATAAACTCATAAATATCTTTGAATAAATATTCTTTTCCATTGTCACATGAATAATTTGCTCGAATGACATAACTCTATATGCTCGAAAATTACGATCATGGTGAATAGCGATGGTAGAAGTATATGTGCCTTCGTGGTACTCCCGGAATTTTTTAAAGTACGGTAAACAACCGTATAAATCATTGCCGGTGAAAATATCCTCTATTGTGTAACAGCAGTCACAATATTTGTAATTATTAATATTATTATTATACGTAAATATAATGTATACTCGGAGAGAGAGAGAGAGAGAGAGAGAGAGAGAGAGAGAGAGAGAGAGAGAGAGAGAGAGAGAGAGAGAAAGAGAGAGAGAGAGAGAGAGAGAGAGAGAGACAGAGAGAGAGAGAGAGAGAGAGAGAGAGAGAGAGAAAAGAAAGAAAGGAAGAAAGAAAGAGAAAGAAAACGTATATATAACAATATATATATATATATGTAGCAACAATAAAACTGTGACTCTACAAAATAGCCTCAAAATATCGTATGTGGTATATGGTATTTTTAAATATACGTATAATTAGGTAAGAAAAAAGATATGGATTTCAGTCAGCTGATGACATGAGCATACTTTTATACATAGATAAGTATTATAATATATACATGATATGTAAAAAATAAATATAACTTAAAAAAAATAAAGAATAGATACTTTGTGAAAATTTTTTTCATTTTCAAGTTATAGAATTCTCATAGACTTTGAGCTCAGGAACAGATTCTTATCGAAGGAGCAGCACCAGTAGTAATTCCAGTAACTTCTCATAACGTCAGTGGGGATAGTGCATTAGACAATGTTGCAACTGACCGTGCATACAACTCTGACCACCAAACTCAGCTTTTGAAAAAAGCCAGTGCTATGATGTCAGAATCTAGATATGGACTACTGATAGTAGAGAGTGCTACTGCATTATACAGGATAGATTTTGCTGGAAGAGGAGACTTGGCAGCTCGCCAAATGCATTTAGCCAGATTTTTTCGATTATTGCTTAGATTAGCTGATGAATTTGGCTGCGCAGTGGTTATCACTAATCAAGTGTTAGCTCAAGTGGATGCTGCAGCTAGTAAGTTCGAAGGTGATCAAAACAAACCTATTAGCGGCAATATTATTTTACTCATACAAGTACAACTAGACTTTATTTACGTAAAGGAAGAGGTGAAACAAGGAAATGCGAATTTACGATTCATGCTTAACTGAAAGTGAAGCTACATTTGCGATAAATGCTGATGGAACTGGTGATGTTAAAAAATAGTATTATTATAGTATTATAAGTATTATTAATTTTTTGAATTACATTTATTATTTCAGACTCAGGGTTTACTCCGTTTTTTACTTAGAATGCAAATGCAGCTTGAAGAAGATATTAACATAAAAACAAACATACTAATATATTCTACTAATTTTTAGGTTGTGGATGTGGTTTTTCTGAAACATTTTTTATTTTTGTAGCTCTTGTAAACACATGTTTATATATTAACTACAAGATTTGTGTACATCAACAACAAAAATAATCAGATAAGTATTAAATGACTAAATGCCTATATTTAAAATATAATATATCAGTTAGAGATGAACATTGAAACTTTGTGTTGATTTTTTATATTTTTTTCAGATTTTATAAGGAATATGATCCAAATTTGTACGTTATTGTACAAAAAGAAGAAATCATTCTAGTTTAGTTGAAGTTATATTCAAAAATTAGATTTTTTTTATATAGAATGGGGATTCCACGCAAAAACTAGCAGGACAAAAGTTTCTAAACAATAAAAAGACCACAGTAAACTTTTTTCTACACAAGATTAAAATAATAATTTCAAGAAGTTATACCTATAAATAAATGTCAAGAAAGTTTTTGTTCTCCCAGTAATTCTTAGTTCATAAACTATTACAAAAGATTATATAAAATGAAAATTGAAATACAGAAAAATGCCAGAATGATGTGTTATTGTGAATATTTGAACGAATAAAAGTGCTCAGAATAATTTAATTTATGATTAGCTCATGGTAAGAGAAGCTAAAATGTTTCAGAGTCTACAGTAAACTTTTTTCTACACAAGATTTAAGCAGTACAGTAAATTGTATAATTTATGCTGAATATGAAAATATACTTGAGATTGATTTGTTACGTCAAGTTCTCGTGGACTATAGTGGGTGAGATGGTGAGGGAAAGTAGTAGTGGGGATAAAGGTTAATGGCTAGGAAATGTTTCTGATGTGTCAATCGTTGATCGGACGTTGATGTGTTCAAAACTATGAAGATGGATATCGTCGTAGATATACAGTGTACCAAAGATTATAAGAACCGTGTGGTACCCAAAGAAGTAGCAGTTCTTTCATTAAATCAAAATTTCACAGGACATTGGATTGTTTCTCCGAATAGACAAATAACTGCACTATGTCAAGATGCTAGAAAAGAAAACGATTGGTTATCACGAAACCATTACGGTTTGGACTAGTTTGATCAAGGTGTTTCTGAAAAAGTCTTGTTCAAAAACCTAGAATAAATTTGTAAGAGAGCAAACAATATTTATGTTCGTGGTGGTATGTAAGTGATGATTTTACGAAAGATCACTACATGACACATTATAAATTTAGAGTTTGAGGAAGATTGTCCATTTCACAAACTCACAGCATCTGGTAATTACTGCATGCAACGTTCTTTAAAGTTCGGTTTTTCAAAGTTTAGTTGTGCTTTGAATAACGTCTCTAATTTAAAAATGTGGCTGAAGAATTTATCTTTACACCATCTATTAGCCTCTGCGATGAACAATATACAAATTCAACGGATTCCATCTCGAATTTCTGCTCACGCTGTGGGAATCTTTGCGGCAGATCAAATTCCCCTGGTCTGGACGAGACCGACAGCTTTTATTTTCAACACCCAAAGTCACGATAAACCTGGCTTGCATTGGGTGGCAATTTACGTCAATAAAAATGATAATGCTTGGTACTTTGATAGTTTTGGTGTACCTCCTTACATACCCAACCATATAAACCGTATTCGAAGAAATATTAGAAAATTTCGATGGAATTCACGACAACTACAAAGTGAAACTTCAGATACATGTGGTTATTTTTGTCTCATGATTTTACATTACATGTCTGCGGATCTTCGAATTGGACATTTTCTCGAAAACTTTTCTTGTAACTTACACAAAAATGATCAAATTGTTAAAAATTATGTTTCAAAATTGTGTAGGGGCACATTTCCCCGCTACCATTACCACCCCCCCATTACTATCCTACCCCTTCTAATAGAAAATTACTCCACCATCAGTATGAACAGTATAAAAAGAGCATCTAGCGCAGCCTATTCATTAGTTCACTCGATCACGCCTGGTGAAAATAATACACAAAAATGCCTGGTCAAGGCCAGCGTAAATACAAGACAATGGCTGTTCAACAAAGTGCCTCCAAATATTATTGTCATCAGCTGCTGCCGATGGTGTACAGACTAAACAAATCTTATACTAAAAAAGTTACAATTGGACTAGAAAATAAGAAAATTGGTGGTTAATTTCTACCTATCATCCGTTTTAGTGGTGACGACTTTGTTGGTATACCGTTTACTGTGTATGACTGGCGTTTATTTGAAGAAAATTTTCCAGTTATTGAAAAGTTCTTTGAAACTGAAGATGGTGATATGCCGGATAAAAAGATACCCTTTAGCCATTTTAGCATAAGACTTATTATGAGCTATGGCAACAAGCCATTTGAACTTGTGGAAGAAGAAGATACACAGACGTCAGATGATCAACCACCAACGAAGCAGTACCGACGTAGTTTAATATTTAAGAAAGTTTCATTTGACAGATTAAAAATATTAAAACATTGTATACGTGTGAGACTGAGATTTTTATTAGATGTAACATGTGACGTAGAATATATTATTAAGGGGGTCAGACACCTTTACAATTTTCTTCATAAAATGACCTGAAAAAAATTAATTTTCATAATTAGAAATATTTAGAAGTAATATCCTAAAAATATATTCAATTTATGATAAAATGAGACCCAAAAAAAAAATTTTGATCGCTTTTAACCAAATATATGGCCATTTCAAAATTTTTGCTCTACCGTCGACTCCAGATTCAGGAACTGCATATATTTTAATGGGAGAGGTCCTAAAATTTTGGTATTTTATATGACTATTGATTGAAGAGTTGTACGTATCCAATTTATTTGATTAAATAATTTTTTACGGTCAAAAATTATTTAATCAAATAAATTGGATACATACAACTCTTCAGTCAATAGTCATATAAAATACCAAAATTTTAGGACCTCTCCCATTAAAATATATGCAGTTCCTGAATCTGGAGTCGACGGCAGAGCTCAAAATTTTACATTATGTAGAAAACAGCTTTAAAGATAAAATTACTAAAATACTTCTTTATTTCTTAACTCCATCTCTGCCCTGAAATACAAAACAATATTGTTTTTCGCTCAAAATATTTTACATTTAGAACAAATATTCTGGTACCTCAGTATACGATCTATCAGACTTGTAAGCTATGAGCACGCGTAACAGTCATATCCACATCAGTCAGTCAAGTTTGTTAAGTGGTTTAATATGTAGATCCTTTGGTGCTTTTAAATCCATATGTTTTTAATAATCTTTATCACATATATTAGATTCTTGTACATATACTGAGGTAAATAAAGAATGTATTAAGAAATCCAAAATCCTTCATGCATGGAATGAAGCCAGTATCGCCATAGCCAAATGCTTGAAAAAAATGTTTATAGCAGCAACATTCCTATATTGATCTTCTTTTAATGTCTGATAAGGTGAACTTCTTTACTTGTCCTTCGTTATTCTTTTTCACATATAATATTATTACTGAATAAAGAGAATACGACTGATACATATTTATTGCAGTGCATAACTGTTTTTACTTCAGAAAATAAAATGTCAATTATATCATAGTGAGATTCAGGAAATGGCTGATAATGGTAGCTTCCTGGCAGAAGCGAAGGTTCCATAACATTTTTCTGCACAATAGCATATCTTTCGCTTCCTTTAAAAGTTGATTTAAATCTGTACAAATTTTAAAGTTAAATTTTAAATTATAGAGTTAAATTTTGAATATTGTGGCACTATGGGGCAGATATAATAAACCTCCCACCACCACTGGTGGGAGGGAGGGAGGCTTACCGATGCATGTGCAGCTGCAGCTGCCCCCCACTACAGCCTATGGTGGCGGAGTCACAGCTCACGGACGCGTCTGCCTGCACGATTGCGCAGTTTGCCCGGAGCAGCGGGGAATCCTTGCTCCGTCTGGCAATTGCAAATATAGCGAGCGCTCTCAAGCAGTGAGCGCTCTGGTAGTATAGCGGGGTCGACTTGCGCTTGCAGGTGCTCTCTCTCTCTCTCTCTCTCTCTCTCTCTCTGTCCCTCAAACGCTTTAAATAAATAAATAAATAAATAAATAAATAAATAAATAAATAAATAAATAAATAAATAAATAAATAAATAAATAAATAAATAAATAAATAAATAAATCTCTACCAGCCTAATTTTGAACCGTGGTCCATAGGATAGACATCCTATCCCCACCATTAGCCATTATAGGGTTGTTACAGGTAACACTTCCCTCCTCTCCCCACCCACCCCAGTGGTGAGGTGGGGGAAATGGTCAGTGGTGGGGGCTTGTTGTGTCTACCCTACGGTGCCACAATAACTACTTATAAATTAGCAAAATAATTGGCATGGATCTGGAAAAATTCTGAGCAATTCCACTTACAATTAGGAAACTTTTTCCATTTAATGTGCTATACAAAAAGTTTCAAATTTATGAGTTAAAAAATCATAAAAATTGAACATTTATCAAAAAATTCAAAATTTTCAAATTTTCAATTAATTCTAATTTTCGAACGATTGAATATTTTGCTCTAAAAGTCTAGGGTTGTGGTTTAGGGCTAATTTGGAACTAGTAAAAAAATTTTAAACATTTTTAAAATTTTGAGCTGAACAGTTGACATAAAGTTACCCATATATACAGGGTGTATCATTTTAATTGACGCACCCGAAAATTTCAAAAACGGCGTCTCCTAGAAAAAAATGATTCGAACAAAAGTTGTATGGTACGGAGGGGGCCAACTGATAATGACCTTCACTTTGAGCTTGAAGTCAAGGATGAAGGTCATTTGATGGTCAAATCGATTTTTTGCATCTGAACCCGTACTTTTGACCCCGGAAATGGAAAGAGCGGAAAATTTTACGTTCAAATATGACCTTGACCCTAATTTGAAATTTAATATTTAAGGTCATTCTAATGTTAAAATTGATCAATGTATCCATTTCAAAAACTACGCATTCAACCATTAATCACAAACTTTCATCTTAAGTGACTTCTAATAATTATCAATAACCAACTTTTACCTAAGGTGACCACTGGTGATATGATTTCTGCTTGCGAACTTAATCTGAAGTGAAAGGCACTTAAAACTTAAATTAAAGGAGCAGTTTGCGTATTTAGTTCATACGACAGACATACATTATTTTGTGGAGTCTCCGTTCTTTATTGTCCACAGTTCAATAATTTATTCTTAAGTTTTAATTATAATTTTTCATTTTGCTTCCAATTTAACAAAAATTTTTTGTCAAAAATTATGGCAGACTACCCACCAGCTGAAATTGTTGATATGTTCATAATTTTCGATAAATTTCATGGTAGTTACCGAGCTGCTACTAGTCGATATGCAAAGCGTTACCCAGATTGGCGACATCCTAGTGACAGAACCATTCAAAGACTAAAGTTGAGAGCTCAGAATGGCCACTTAAGTCGACGACGTCCAAGTTGTGTATACGACGAAAATGATACACGTGTTCTTGTAATTTTAGCTTACATTCACCTAAATCCGCAGACAAGTTGTCGAATCATTTCAAGAGAGTCAGGTATACCTGTTAAAACTGTTTCAAGAATTATCAAAAAAGTAAAATTCCACGCATATCACATAGTATTAGTGCAAGCCTTAACTCCCAATGATCATCAAGAGCGTTTAAATTTTTGTAATTGGGCTTTACGAAAAATTGAGGAGGACCATGACCTTTTTAGGTTTGTAATGTTTAGCGATGAAGCTACTTTCAAAAATAACGGCGAACTTAATAGACACAATTGCCATTATTACTCAGAGGTTAATCCTCATTGGTATCGACAAGTTGATAAACAACACCGTTGGAGTCTAATAGTCTGGTGTGGCATCGTGAATGATTATCTAATTGGCCCATACTTTTTGATAGAAATGTAACAGGAGCTATTTTTCGGAGATGCTTAGTGAGCACTTACCTGGTAAGCTTGAAAATGTTGATTTGGCAACGAGACAAAGAATGTACGTTCAATTAGATGGAGCAGGGCTGCATTATGCACGAATCAAAGATGGATAGGACGAACAGGTCCAGTTTCTTGGCCTGCCCGATCACCTGATATGACATCGTTTGATTTTTTGTTGTGGGGATTCATAAAAGATAAAGTGTATGAGGAAGCGCCAACTACAAGAGAAGAAATGAAAAATCGAATAAGAGAAGCTTGTGCGGCAATTCCAAGAAACGTACTGCTGAAGACTGTTGATAATTTTCAAATTAGAATCAACTTACGTCTCGAAGCTAATGGTGCTAACTTTGAAAAATTATTACGAGGTTGACATTGATTGATATTGAGAAAGTAAATTACTCCGGAACGTGAGAGGCATGGGGACTCACGGAAACAGAAAGCACCTCGGAACGTGAGAGGCTAGGGGACTCACGACAACAGAAAGCACCCCGGAACGTGAGAGGCGAGGGGACTCACGACAACAGAAAGCACCCCGGAACGTGAAAGGCGAGGAGACTCACGACAACAGCAAGCACCCCGGAACGTGAAAGGCGAGGGGACTCACGACAACAGAAAGCACCCTGTAACATGAAAGGCGAGGAGACTCACGACAACAAAAACCACCCCGGAACGTGAGAGGCGAGGGGATTCACGACAACAGAAAGCACCCCGGAACGTGAAAGGCAAGGGGGCTTAGAAAAATTGAGCACCCCAACGAAATACTTTCCTATCACGTCTACGTCGTTGTGTCTGGGTAAAGCTGGAATAGGCCTTTGTCCTTCTTGGATCTCTTCGATATTTATCCTGGATCTTGACGTCTATGTCAAGGCCACATCTTAATATTGACCTGAAGATCAATACCATGATAGGTTGCCCCCCCCCCCTACACTCAGCTTCTGTACAAAACATTTTCTTGTGTAGGCTGTGTAGTTTTTCAAATGTTTGAATGCGTTGACTGATTTCCTTCTTTACATTATGTTGACCTTTGAGTTTGAAGTTAGGGTCAAGGTCATATTTGAACGTGTCAAAAGTCAAAAGTGGGGGTTCCTATGCAAAAAATCGATTTGACCGTCCAATGATCTTGATCCTTGACCTCAAGGTCAAAGTGAAGGTCATTATCAGTTGGCCCCCTCCGTACCCTACAACTTTTGTGTGAATCATTTTTTTCTAGGAGACGCCGTTTTTGAAATTTTCGGGTGCGTCAATTAAAATGACACACCCTGTATATTAAGATATATTTTCAGATAAGGAGCAAAATTTTATTATAAAATAAAAAAATAATGTTATTAATATAAGTATTGTTACTTTGTGAAATCTTTTTTGCTTCCTCAAAAAGGAAGCTTTGTAATGGTGAGAAAAATTTTTGAAACAAAATATGTTCAAAAACATGTTCTAAGACTTTTGGCGCTAAAAACCGTTGTTTTTGATAAAAAAAATTTCGTGTGTGTGTGTATGTGCGTATGTGTGTGTGTGTGTGTGTGTATGTGTGTGTGTGTGTGTGTGTGTGTGTGTGTGTGTGTGTGTGTGTGTGTATGTGTGTGTGTGTGTGTGTGTGTGTGTGTGTGTGTGCGTGTATGTGCGTGCGTGTGTGTACAGGCGATAACTTTTGAATCGATCGACCGATTTACTTCGTTTCGGAGGGGAATAGAGAGAGCATAACCTACTTTTTGATTTTACCGATTTTTTTTTTATAACCAAAAAACGTTTTTGATTATTTAATTTGTTCCAGCCAGTATTACTTAATAAACTAAATTTGTATTAAAAGGTCTTTAAATTACCTACAATTTCTTTTTTTTAAATTTAAATTATCTCTAGCCTGTTAATTGTTACTAATGAAAATATGGTTTATATTGCTTTAAGGCGGTCTTACATCTAAAAATTTTGAAAAAACCAAATTTTTTTTTATTGAATTTTTTGATTATATATGTTATTTAGAACCTAAAAGAACTATAGTTTGGATCAATAATTAAAAAAATTTTAAATAAACCGCTGAAAGAGCTTACTATCTTTAAAATGACGAGAAAATTGATTTTCTTGTTTTTTGCCTTTTTTATAGACTTCTGATAGGAAAATGTTATTTACTTAAATGTGTTATAAAATATCAAAAAACATTACTTATATAAGTATATACTTATATAAATCCTTATACAAGGATAAAAAAAATAATTAAACTCACATACAGTATTTATTATAAAAATTAAATAAACCATATTGTGGAATTCGAAATCCAGTGGAATCGTCTTGTGACCATTTCCCACTTCTGCTTCTAGTAAAGTGACCATTCCGTGACTGAAATTCGACAGCAATTCACTATATTAATACTCCCTTTTGTACCTATACCTATATATATATAACTAATACCAGTGTAAACACAGTGGCACAGCCGCACAGCTGACAGCTCAAAAGCTCAAATGAGCAGAGATACATAACTATGTGATTTCAACAGTTTGTTTTGCAGAGTTTTGGCTTCCTCAAATAGAAAGATTTTTTTGATAATGTTTCATTATTTGTATTCATAAGAGAATTTAGGACGGAACATTTAATGAATTATATGTGAAGATATATATGTAAAAGTATTTATAATTGTGATTATAATACAAGCGTGCAGTGACAGTTTTGTTTAAATTTGGAAATTATAGCTTCAGTTCAAGATGCATGAGATTGCTGTATGAAAGTTAATACCGAAAAACAAGTGGATTTAGTTAAGTATTCGAAGGAAGAAGCTGTAATAATTCTTTACGGATAAAAATAAATACATCTTTTTTCTAAAAAAGATAAAAGTGAAATAATTGAGTTTAGCTTACTATAGGATATAATTCAATTCAGAAGAGTTGTGAATTACAATAAGTGTCAAGATATATCTATGCAGAAAAGCGACAAGCCTGCTTAGCACACAAGAAATATATAATACAGGCTTGAATTCAAGATATATTTAATATACAATATCCGTAATCAAGTGATCATTGACAAAATGGGCTTATTGGCTTTTATGTATTTATGTACTTTTGGCCATAACAGTGATGGCTTCTTAAGTTGCGATTAGGATTTCATATTTCATAAGACCTGCTGCATATTCTACATTAATCTTAGTATAATAAATAATAATATAACTCCGTACAATGTGTTAAAAAGTGACTCAACAGTGGATGAATCAAAAGTACAAAAGCGAAGGACAGATTGTTAGCAATAACTTTGAATGGAACGCATGCTCTTAGATTAGCAATAACTTTTAAAGGAACGGATGCATGCAAGGTGCCAGAGCTTCTGTTTCAACATATTTATATAGAAGAACATATCTTAGGTGTACAGGAAACTGAGTTTCATGAAGGGAAAAAAATTGGGAACCTAATGGCTGGTTATTTTTGAAGTTTTATGGTATTTTTCTTTGTAGGCTTATTTCTCAAAATGTCATTTTTTAAAGTTTGGCGTTACTTAAAAAAAAAATATTCCATTGATTTTGATGGGAGAGGGCCTGAATTACTTGAAATTTATTCATCTATGGCAGGAAGAGTTGGAAATATGAAAAATATTTTATTAAATAATTTTAAAATGGTAAAATCCACAAAAAAAACAAAAATTCATAAAATTCATGAATTTAAAGCAGTTTTTCCATAAAGAAAAAAATTAATTTTCAGAAATTTTATTTTTCAAACTCTTTCTGCCATAACTGCATGAATTTCAAGTAATTTAGTTCCTCTCCCATGAAAATCAATGGAATAGTTTTTTTTTAAAGTTACGCCAATTGAAAAAAATTGAAAATGCTATATCTCTGAGTAAAATTGGTCTACAGATTAAGTCTTGGACCATATTATCAGAAATAGTGTATATTTATAGTATATATATATTGTATTTTGTTTAAACTACATTTTTCTTTTTTTTATAGCTTATTTTGACCTCAGAAGCCGCTAGGTGTAAGACCGCCTTAATTAATATCTAAAAACTTTTACATTTTTCCACTCAAAATTTTTACCACTTATTACACTTATTGAGTACAACATTGTGTTAAAATTTGAAGAGGTTATGTTGATTTGTTTCTGAGAAATAAATTATTTCTAAAAACAAGTGCCTTTTCTTTCCTTTACGATAACAGGAGTAAAAGTCAATCAATCGTTTTGAAATTTGGCAAAGAATTAGCTTTTTCATGTCTAAGGAGTCAGTTCTTTGCCCAAAAAAATCTGACTGCTGTGACCAAAGATATTTGTGGTTAAATTTTTTTATAAATTTCTTATATTTGCATTTCTAAAAAAAATATTTGATTGATTGATTCAAAATTTTTACCACTTATTACACTTATCGAGTACAACATTGTGTTAAAATTTCAAGAGGTTATGTTGATTTGTTTCCGAGAAAAAAATTATTTTTGAAAAAAGTGCGTTTTCATTTGTCACGTCCTAAAACATAACACGACTGGGATTATTAACTCAATTAAGAATTAATGCTCTTTTTGGTCGTAGCTGCGCCAGCTAATAAACCATGGACGAGCTAAAGGAAAGGAGTGCAGTAACAAAATCGTAATTAATCGTTTAAAAATTGAATAACTAAATTTTCTTTTCGATTCAGGATTTGGGTCTTATAGGGACCAACAAAAGCAGCACATTTGTCTCTTAAAAACAATTTTTGTTGCACATGCCTCTTGTATGGATACGAAAAGGTCACGAGCCCTGGAATGATGTGTGTTGGATAATACTAAATTCTTCCCATCTCAGGTTATTCTCAGCTTTGCCCTTCCCTAAACCCGCCTAATCAATTTTTATCAATTTGTATTTCTCCTTAGTTCGTAAATTTTAATGATATTCAAGATTTGAGAAAAAAAATGAACTTTGAATAAGTCAGTCGTTGCCTTGTCAACTCAAATTGCACAAAGCCCTTAAGACTCGCACTAAATGAATTGTGTATTATGAATAGCTTCTGTCCACTAATCCTTAGGATCAAGGCCAATCGGCTAATTCACAATCCAAGACAATTACTACTTTTCTTATTTGGAATTTTAATTTTTACACTTTATTTTAATTTATTAGGATCTCTCTTTATTTCATTAATGATCCAAGTATAGTATAAATTTCTTTATTTTCTAATAATAATTCTCTTTAAGATAATTCAGTTGTTGCCTTGTCAACTCAAATTGCACAAAGCCCTTAAGACTCGCACTAAATGAATTGTGTATCATGAATAGCTTCTGTCCACTAATCCTTAGGATCAAGGCCAATCGGCTAATTCACAATCCAAGACAATTACTACTTTTCTTATTTGGAATTTTAATTTTTACTTTTATTTACCTTTCTTATTATTTTTTTTTTTTAATTTCCTTCTCTCTTATAATTTTTGATTGTAATAAATTTGGAATTTGAAGTTTGGTGAAAAGAAAATTGAACTAAGAATTTGAGTAGTTTGAATATTTATTTAAATCTGAACAATTGAATGTTTATACAGAATTTTAAAGCTTGTGAGGCTTGTAAATCTGCTTGAGTAGTCAGCAAAGCTTGTGAGGCTTGTGTTGATCTGACTGCTTTGGTCGGTTCAGAAAAGCTTGTGAGGCTTGTGGTGAACTGCACACTCAGCAGTGCGCGTTCGGCGTATTTAAACCAGTTGCTCCTCCTCTTCTTCGGCTGGAAAAACTGCGGTGTCGAATCGGGTAGTTGCGTCATCTTGTGTTAACGAATCGCTGGTTGACATTTGTAACGGCGGTTGATGCTTTGCATATCCGTAATGTTAAATGGAGCGAGTGGTGCGGGAAAGCGGTGTCCAATGGTGCGGGGGTGGCATCCCATCCAAACGTCAATTTTCAGCCAAGTGGGGAAAATCCTATGTTTTAACATAGAGAGCGGTAGAGAGCGGTCGCTCATCCCTTCTCTATGGTATTTTCCGGCGGCTCGTATCTTCCTTAAGGAGTGAGAGAGAACGCTATAGGAGTGACAGAGAAAGAGAGAAGAGAGAGACAGAAGGTATATCTATCTCCCTCACTCTTCAATCTTGTCACTGACTTTTTCACAGTTTTCTTCACTTTATTTAATATTGTTAGATATCGCAGTTTCACAATTTAGTTACTATTTTATTTTAATAGGTATTTTTATAATAAACTATTACAAATTTGAGCGGTGGTTATACGTTGATTAGAAGTGGAGTTATAGTGAATATAAAAAATCGAAAAATATAATTTTAGTTTTACAGAAAAATAATTAATATAATTTTACAATAATATGAAGTTTCATAAGAAATGGTGAAACTAAACAGTCAAGCTAAATATTATAAGCATGTTTACAAATTTGTCGTAAATATCGCTATTATTTATTTAATTATAATGTTTCACTTAATATTAACGCAGTGACATAAATGATTCTCTTAGGGTTTACATAGAATGTGTTTTTAGATTATTTCCAATCATAAAATTTATTATTTTTATATTTATTCATCGATTAATTAAGTAATCAGTCTTTCAATAAGCTTTGGATGTGAATATTTGTAATTGTTAGAAAATGAAATTATTATAAAAATATAAAACTACTAAGTTTCCATAGGAAAAATAATAATAAATCATTGAAATTATAAATAAACAGTTATTTTTGAAGTGTTGTTTGGAGATGGATTTTATATGAAAATGTAAAGAAAAATTATTGCAGTTGAACTGTGTTGTTAAAAATTAAAAATGTAAAATAGTTAAATAAATATAAGTCTTATAAGTTTCAAGATTGGAAAATAATATTTGTCGCAGGGTAAAGAAACGAAAGGTTTTCTTGAATAAAAATCGTATTTTTCGCTGTTTGTATATGCTACGCAGCATCTTAGGGGAAGATAAGAGTTTCCAGATGTGCGAAACTTTTCCTGTATAGGTCCTCAGTAACGGTTTTCATAAAATGTATTATTTTATGTAATTGGTGAAATTTTCTTATGCAAACTTTATGAAAACATTAGATTATTCTTTCTAGCTAATAATTCAATTATATTATTAAGTTATCTTATTAAGTTAATACACTTTTCTTAGAGCTTCTATTGTTTATTTTAAATATTTGAAATTTAATTAATTGCTTTTAATATCAATGTGTTAAGATACAACTGCTGTATAGCAAAATGTTTTATTTAATGTGTACAGTTCATAAGGTTTGCATTAACAAATGAGAATCTCTTATAAATAGGCGTAATAGTTAATTATTATTAGAGAATGTACGATTTACAATGTATTATTCAAATTCGAAACAGTTTATTATTTTGAACTTAAAGTTAAGTTAATTAATCTAATAGAAGTAAACAAAATGGATTATTGTTACTACTAAAACATATTATAATAACGGTTTTATTATCTTCTAGTTTTTACTTAACATAATACAACTTTTATCTTGAACAAAATTATTTTCCCTACTTATAGTTATTGAAATATTTAGCGTTATTCTAAATAATATTCTTATGATATAGTACATTGAGTCCCAAAAGATGCTGGAAAATACGTCACCACGCGGAGGGACTTGAGGAAATCTATTTTTATGCATGCGATGGAGGGTACAGATAAACACTCTCTTTGTCTCGGTTTTTCTTATAATTAACAATTTTGAATGTTTTACAAAATGTGAAATTACCTCTTTAATTAGATAATTGCATAGCAAACTATTACAAATCTGAACGAAAACGCTATGATTATTTTAACGATAGTTATTCGCAATATGAAAGTTATTAATACGAAAAAAAAATCTAATTTATAATGATATTGAATTTGATAAGTTTATAAAAATAGCCGGTTATATAAAATAAACTAGTGGTTAACATAACTTGTTGCTTTATGTAATATAATAAATATTATAGTAATTATTTATCGTTTGTTAATAAAGATTCTTTTCATGTTTATTGGTTGCGTTTACAAAATGCATATGGTTAGTTATAGAGTTATATTTTTGGGTTTTTGTTAATAGATTTTAATATTATTAATACGGAAACAAGCAAAAAGCTGTTGATTGCAATTTAACAAAAGAATATGGAATTAGTATTATTTTTCCTAATTTCCTTACTGCTATATTTAATATTCAAAGTTGTTAAAATAATTTTATCTTTAACGGTTTGAGAGATATTGTCTAATAATGTAAATAATCTTTTCAGTATATAGTATAAGTCGTGTATTCAAAAATTCAGAAAAGCGCGTCCCTGCGTGGGAAAGCGCCGTATCTATATTTAGTATGGGCCATGTGTTTTGCAGCCCTCAGATAGCGTATATGCTAGGGCTATCGTCTTCTTAAGGTTAGCTCTACATTTTGAAGGAATATTTCCAATCCACATGTAATTGTTTAAAATGTTTATTAAATTTATGATATATGTAATAAAAACATTTTATTTATTTATAGCGGAAGAAAAATAGAAAGTTGAATAAGTTTTATTATTTGAGTAGGGAAAATATTCCTTCATGAATGTGTCTTAAAGTAATTATTATAATTTATATTTATTTGTGGTTGTGAATGTTAAACCTTATATACTCTTACACCTCGCGTTCCGAACGGTTGCTAGTTAAGTCAAACGTATTAAAGTAGGAATTACAATTGTGATTTGTTTGTTTAACAATTCGCACTAAACTTATTATTCAGAACATAACTTTATAGAAAATTAGCCATATTTTGCAACTAGAGTGTTAATGAATTATTAGTATAATTCACTTAAAGATTTTAAATTTACACATGATAATATTTTATTCGAATTGGTACATAATTTTAAAATATAAAGTTTATTGAAAAAATTGCTATTTCTGACTAACATTTCTATTAAGGTGGGTTACTGTTGATTGTATAAAAATGAAATAGTCTTTGTTATCAGCCCTTTGTTTATTATACCCGGGGATCGAATATAACTTTTAATTCTTATTTGTTATTCGGCATTCACCAATAAGAGAAAAAGTTTTAACAAGAAGCCGAAGGATGAATTTAAGAAAGGTGATAACTATAAGATTCTAAACTGGAAATTAATATGTGCGCTGCGTCGTCGTTTTTATGGCAGCTTGGGGAAACTCCCTGTAGCGCCGGTCGCACTTACAACCCTTGGTGCAGTAGTGTCGATAGGTTAGTAGTGGTTCAGGGCTATGATCATGTTTCGTCAATATGTGAAAAAAATTTTTTTTCTTTTTATGAAATGACGTAGACGGTGCCGTCACACATTCGTTAACGATATCAGGAGTAAAAGTCAATGAATCGTTTTGAAATTTGGAAAAGAATTAGCGTTTTTATATCTAAGGTTTCAGTTCTTTTGCGGAAAAAAATCTGACCGTTGTGACCAAAGATATTTGAGGTTAAAATTTTTTTATAAATTTTTTCTATTTGCATTTTTAAAAAGAATATTCAATTGATTGACTCAAAATTTTTACCACTTATTACACTTATCGAGTACAACATTGTGTTAAAATTTCAAGAGGTTATGTTGGTTAAAATTGTTTTACTCATTCCAAATTAGCCCCAAAACACAAATATAAAGTTTTAGAGCAAAATATGCAATAGTTCTATTTAATTTGGATATCATATATAAATAAAATAATTATTGTGTACTAGGGCATATTGTTATGTCGGATTCCAAACATACAGCTATCATTCTAGCAGGCCTCCTATGGGGCGTGCCGGATCTCTCTGTCCTTTGGCCAACGCCCGAAAGCGCTATGCCTGACCAGGTTACGGAGACCGAGGGAGCAGATCGAAGGACTTTACCTCCTTTTGCTACTGGCCGACGCTCGAAGCGTTACGCCTTTAGTCGTAGACGAGGAAGAATGCAAATCAAATTGTTTTATCTAATAATGAAATTTATTTTACCTCGAGATTTACAAAAGTCTATACCTTTCTAATTAACAAAGCAGTCTGCTCGCTATCTGCAGATCGTCATCGCGATGGATCGGTGGTTCAGCTTGCGATGGTGTTGTTCCTCCGTGACGGGTGACCTCGCAGCAGAGAGCGTTGTGTAGAAGGGTTGTGCTCGTTGTCGGTAGCTTTCCGCAGGAACCCACTCCGGGAGGTAATTGTCCCTCTGAGGTAGGTGAGGCGTAGCAAGGACAATGCTTTGCCATGGCGCAGAGTCGGTTGTCGTCGTGGTGGCCGAGAAAAAGTCAAAGTCCAAATCGGGCGTGGCACGGGCAGCGCTTCGCCGTGGGTAGTGTCGGTGGCGTTGGTCGTTCGTCGGGCAGAGACTTCGCCCTCGTAGAAGTTCAGAAAAGTAGTGTGCTGGCCTTATTTATAATGCAAACTCCCTTGTTGTTGGCGAGAACTTGTTTTTCCCCCTTGTTGGAAACTGCACAGAAGGTTGACTCCCACCTCCTGCTATCATGCATTTCCCCGGGATTTTTTTAATAGAGAAAAGCATAAAAATGTCAAATGCCCTCTTCTTGGAAACACTCCCTCTGGAGAAAAATCTGCGACGCTACATGCGCAGTGCATCCGTAAGTGCCGCGGCCACTTATCTCGTAAGTTTCGGGTGTCAAGGGGGACGTCTTGCTGACCCATTCTACGGCGTGAAGCCATGTGATAGTTGCGCGGGTCCCCTGTGTTTTATGGTGAAAAGTAAGGGTAAAAGGATACTGAGCTGTCTCTTCGCTATTTTGTGTCAGCGCTTTTTCGCGTTCTCGGTAAGTTGAGGCTGCACAGTATAGCCATGCGTGTGGGCCTTGACTTTTCTTCCTAAGTCAGTCCTTCCCTGCGTGAGTATAAAAAAAACGTCTGTAAGCCTGGTCAAGTGTTATCTTAATTTCTCCTCTTCTTTCTTTTTATCTCTGCACGCCATCCCATACATTTTGAAAATGCGGTGCAGCTGGTGTTAATGTTTCCAGGCCGCGTGCGGTCCCTCTCGCTTTCTTGACTTGTTTTCCCCATTTTTGGTGGCTGCACGTGTCCGATTTGTTTGCCCTCCCATGGCTCTAATCTCTCCTCTCCAATCCTCTTGTTTCTCTATTTTTGCATCCGCCTTTCTTTCAGCTCACTTTTAATTTTCCTCCCTTCCTCTTTCTCTCTCCTGCTTCACCCCACCTGGCAAAGAAAAAAACTTGGCAACAAGCTTTTTCTCCTATTTAGTTGTAAATTTCGAGAAACAAAAAGAAGTGTATTTTTTTTTCTTAAATCATTGTCCCACTATTATGATATGTTTTATTTTCCTCTGGGATTTGGAACAGTTTTTCACAAATAAATTACTTAAATTTTTATACCAATAATGTTTAACTCGTGAATTAGAGAAAGAATTTAGTTTTTTTAATTGACACATTAAACATTTTCTAATGTAATTTTGAACATCATCTTTAATGTTTTCCCAAAAATATTTTTGTTTAATTCTTCTATACGTTTTGTTTACTCCTTTGTGCTCTCCAACGGCTGAATCATGCATTTCCTCAATTACTTTCCCGCGATCTTTCTCTTGAACGTATTTTATTAATCTATTGCATATAATAATTTTCAAAGATAACCCCTTTAAAATGTTTCTTATTTTGATAATAATTTCTTTCCATGAAACATTTTCAATACTCTCACTCTTAGCAATGCTAATAGAGCATAAATTTTCTTTAATTATTATTGAGTTCAGGACTTTTAATGCCGTAATTATATTATTTAAAACTTCCGTTGTACTTATAGGTTTTTCCCCTCGAATAACAAGTGCAAAATGTAATTTATGATTTTTATTTGTAGTTTTAATTTCTCCAGGGTTTAAATGTGAAAAACGTGGTAGTTCCTTTCTTTCTGATAATTGTAATGAGCCTTTAGCATACGGCGTACCATCTGTGGTAATGAAATATATGTAATTATCTTTCCTCATAAAAAGTTGCTCCTTACATTCTACAAACAATTTGCCACAGTTAAAATTTACTCTTGAACTGTCTAAAATATTTTCCTTTGCAGAGATTTGGTCCATTATTAGTGATGAATCATTCATTTGGGTATTCATTTTATTGTTTATTGTTGAATTATTTTGATTATTATTTAGTAATACCTCATCAGATTATTCTAAAATTTCATTCTCGTTTTCAAAATTTAAATCCGGATAAAGGTTTCCACTTTTTTATTATTACTAGCGATCTCACGTGACTCATTTTCGTTTTCATGTAAAACCTGGAAAGGATTCTTTGATACATTATTTTTAGTATTATTTGGTTTTTTTGGTCGTTTATCTCGGTAATTTGGAATATTTATTTTTCCTGCTTCACTTCGGGTTTGTACTACTAAAATATTATTATCTACTGGATTTTGGGACAACGCGTCCGCATTACAATTTGTTTTACTTGCTTTATAAATAATATCAAATTCATATGTATTTAGTTTTATTCGCCACCGACTGACTCATGAAGTGGGATCTGTAGAATTTTTAAACCATATTAGAGGATTGTGATCCGTAACGATAGTGAATTTTCGCCCAAGTAAATAAGGTCGAAATTGATTAACGGAATAAACGATTGCTAGCGCTTCACGTGAATACGTATCATATTTTCTTTCGGTGTCAGAGAGTACTCGAGATGCATAAGCAATAGGTCTGTCTTTATTTATTTCTCCTTGTGAAAGTATTCCTCCTATTGCTACCCCACTGGCATCGCAAGTTAATATGAAAGGTAATGAGAAATCTGCTATTTTAAGAACAGTACATAGTTTATCTTTTAAAAGGTCAAATGCTTTCTGTGTTTCCTCGCTCCATATAAAAGGCGTATCGTTTTTTAACAAATTACTCAATGGCTTTGCTATTCCCGAAAACTTGTGAATGAAACGACGATAAGAACCTACTACTCCCAAAAATTATCTTATATTTTTAATATTTTGTGGTTGTGGAAATTCACGAACTGCCTCTAATTTGCGCGGATCAGGTTTTGCTCCCTCTTCGCTCAAAACATGGCCTAAATAGACTACTTCTGTTTTTAAAAATTGGCATTTGCCGAGTTGTGATTTAAGATTAGCCTTACGTAATCTCTGTAAAAATCTTTCAAGCTTTTCGTTATGCTCCGCAATTGTTTTGCCATAAATAACCGCATCATCCAAAAATAAAAATATTTCCCTTTGTTGCATGCCATCAAAAACTAAATCAACACAACGTTGACAAGTAGCAGGGCTGTTCGATATACTCGTAGGCATTGTTTTAAATTGAAATAAGCCAAATGAAGAAGCAAAAGCTGTTTTATGGCGATCTGCTTTATCTAAGGGAATTTGGAAAAATCCTTGTGCTAAGTCAAAAACAGAAAAGTATCTCGCGCTTCCCACTTGATCTATGATATCTAATATATTCGGTAAGGGATATCTATCTTTTACAGTCCGATCATGTAACTGACGAAAATCGACAACTAATCTATACCTATTATTACCCGCGCTATCTGGCGTTTTTGCCACTAAGAATACTGGCGAAGAATAATTGGAACAAGATGGCTCTATAATGTCAGTTTCGAGCATTTCTTTCAACTGTTTATCCAATTCTGACTTTAACGCATGCGGGAACCTATACGGCCGTACATTTACTGGTATATCATTTATTGTTGGTATTTTGTGCGTAATGACTGAAGTTGTTCCAAGTCCCTTTCAAATAAAAACAATCGGCATATTCCTCAATTAATTTTTCGATAGGTTTTCTTTGTTCTGCTTCTAAATGTTGGTACCTTAAAACCGATTTTAATTTTTCGGTTCGACTTAACTCGTGGACATCAGCTTTCGTGATTTGTAATATTTGATTTTTATTAATTTTTAAACTATTCTCGGAATCAAATATGCAAGAATTATCTTTTTCCTTAAACTTGTAAAATCATCGCGGTCTTTTTCACGCGGACTTTGCGTTTTATTTTTCTCATCAAAACTATTTTCTAAATACATTTGCCTAATTTGTTCATCCTGAATTTCACTAAGATAAGGCTTTTCATAAATTTCTAGATAATTGTGACTTAACTCTTTATACCCCATATTTTCATCCGATTCACTGAATAATTTTTCGTCATTTAATTCTCCACAACATACTTCATTTTCATTATTTTTCTCCACATTGCATATTTCACCTTTACACGGAACGTCACCAAAATTTTTATCTCTCTTTACACCATAATAATTATTCTCACATAAGCCATTTTCATTAACCCCGAAACTTTTATTTGGTTCATCCTCAACTTTATTTTCACTTAAACTTTTATTTTTCTTAATTCCGAAACCTTCAATTATTTCTCCCTGAACTTCACATAAACTCGTATTTTCATTATTCCCGAAATCATCATTTGTTTCGTTACACTGAACATTATTTTCACGTAAACTTTTATTTTCATAATCCCTGAGACATTCAATATTATCATAAACATTTATTATTTCTTCTTTAGACACTTTTCCTTCAATGTTCGACATTTCAATTATTTTTTCATCATTTTTACTCATATTACAATTAACTTCATTTTCGAAAATAACTTCATTTTTACTCGAAACATTATATCCATCAAAATTTTCGCTAAAATTTTTATTCTCTAAAGTTATCAAATCTTTTTCTTCGGACACATTTTCGCATGGCTTAGACAATTCTTTATTTCTCTTACCGCCGACATAAAATTTTCCACAATTAAATTCAACATAATTTTCGTCAATATTATCTTCAACTAAATCATCAACACAATTTTCTTCACAAAGAAATACGACATTATCTCCTATTTCACTAAATATTTTCACGTCGCGGCCTCTTTTATAACGATCACCATTTTTACCCCACTTATTAATTCCCAAAGAAAAATCTTTTTTCATTGCTTTTGAACTTCCGTACACATCATTTATTTCACTAAAAGCTCTATTTTGGTTTTCTGGTTTTTCTTTAGCTCCCCCAACGCTCTTCTCTCGAAAGTAATTTTTCGTAAAGTCACATAACCAAGATACATAACCATGTTATTTCAACAGTTTGTTTTACAGAGTTTTTGTTTTCAGATAGAGAAAGATTTTTTTCTTAGTGCTTGATTATTTTTATTCATAAGTGAATTTAGGACTAAATATTTACTGTATTGTGTATGTGAAGATATATGTCTGAAAAGTGTAATTGTAATTATAATACAAGCGTGCAGTGACAGTTTTGTTTAAATTTGGAAAGTAGTTTCAGTTCAAGATGGAAATGCTGTATGAAAATTAATACTGAAAAACATGTGCATTGGCAAGATTGAATTAAGTATTTTAAAGAAGAGGCAGTAAAAATTTTTATCGCATAAAAATAAATATATCTTTTTTCTAAGAAAGATGACAGTGACATATTAAGTCTAACTCACTATAGGATATATAATTCAACTCAGAAGATTTTTGAATTGCAATAAGTGTCAAGATGTATCTATACACAACAAGCGACACGCCTTCTCACAAGAATACAGGTTTAAATTCAAGATATATTTAACATTTAATATAATAATGTGTAATCAAGTAATCATTAAAAAAATGGCCTTATCGGCTTTTATATACTTATGTTCTTTTGTCTATGACAGTGATGGCTTCTTAAGTTTCGATTTGGATCATTGGGATTTCATATTTCATAAGACCTGGCGCATATTCTACATTTATTTTAGTATTATAAATAATAATCTAACTCAGTACAATGTGTTAAAAAGTGATTCAACAGTGGATGAATCAAAAGTACAAAAGGACAGATTGAACAGTAACTTTTAATGGAACGAATGCTGCTAGGTTAGCAATAACTTTTAATGGAACAGATGCATACAAGGTGCCACAGCTTCTGTTTTAACCATTTTAGATGGGAGAACAGATAACAGATGATTATTTTTTGAGTCTTATAGTATTTTTCTTTGCAGGCTTGTTTCTCAAAATGTCATTTTTTAAAGTTTGTCGTAACTTTTCTCGGAGACCGCATGATGGATTTTCATGGGACAAAGTGCAAATTGTTCCTAATTTATGTAGTTATGGGTGTAAGAGTTGCAATTTTAACGTTTTCATGTATAAGTATTTTTTTCATGGCAAAAACACAAATAATTTAAAAAAATGCAAAGAATTATTGCAAAAAAATCAGTTTTTGCCATAAAAAAAATACCTATACAGAAAAACCTTAAAATTGCAGATCTTACACCCATAACTACATAAATTAGGAACAATTTGCACTTTGTCCCATGAAAATCCATCATGCGGTCTCAGAGAAAAGTTACGGCAAACTTTTTTTCTTGAAAATGCTATAACTGAGGGTAAAATGAGTTTAAGGACCGCTGCCTTGGCTCATTTTATTCAAAATAAGTTATATTTACATTATATTTTGATTATTTTATTATAATAATAATTTTTATCATTTTTTTAGGTAATTTTGGCCAGAAAGGCCTATAGGTGTAAGACCGCCCTAATAAACAACAAAGAACCACAAAGAAAACAGTTTTGTTTATTAATAAAGTTTTGTTGCAAAAAATTTACTTTTGTTTTTTAAATTTAAAAAATGGAATAGATAAATTAGTTTGAGGAAGCATCTTGCCAATGAATTGGCAGCGGTTTTTTTATTGTTACAGAGTTATATCAGAACAAGTATAAATGATAAGTAGATCATAATTAAATAGTTTGTAACATAGAAGAGTTCAGGAGTTGAATATATGTTATTATACTTATTATTCTTTACAAATTTTTCTTGTTTAATGGTGAATCAAAATCATTATTATTATGCATTAAGGCCACGAAAAGATTATGTTCAAGTCTGTCAATAGGCCAGTAAACGAAGGTCTGAAATCGACTTTCTCTGGTGAATGGCTGCATTTTGGATATTTGGTAAAAGACCTCGTCTAAAAACGATGGTAAAAAATGCAGCTTCCAAAAACGCCGGCGTCACCCCCAATTTGGCGAAAAACGACCCCCGAAAACGGTTTTTCGCTTATAACTCGCGAACGATAAGAGATATCGAAAAAAATCCCAAACAAAAGTTGTAGACCGTGAAATTGTACATAAGGATCACCTATCACTTTTTTGCATTTGACAAAATTAAGCCTGCAAAAAGCACGCAGAAATAACAAACAGCAAGCGGCCGGAGGGGAAGGGAGGCGGAGCCTGCGGCCGCGCGGCTGCGGCAGCGGTGGCGCGTCTCGGCGGCAATGTTGTCATATGAGCGCGCGCGTGGACTGCGTGTCTCAGCGCTGCTCGCGAGTTTTTTTCACTTTCTAGCGATTCTAGCTGGCCCAGGCGTCGGAAAATTTTTCGCTTCTGTCTTCCCCTGTATACCTGCTAACGGAATTGCATAAAGTAATCATCGTTTTTATAGATTTTGATTCTTAGAATCTAAATTTCGAGGTTACAATTTAACAAAACTGCAAGAACATTGATTTAAATGCATTTGTTTGAACAAAAACGCTTTTTAAACAAATAAAAATAATCTTTTGCGATCAGAATAATTTTCTCTTGAAAATTCCGGTTATTTTAAGATTAAAATGTTTCATTCAACATCTACGAGAAACCAATATTCAAAGAGTTATAAATTTTTAGAATATCAATTCTTAGCATTCAAGAGATTTTTAATAATAGTCACAAAATTAAACATCAAGTAAAAATTATTACAGTTACTAATTATCATTTACCATCTAAAAAGAGATGTGCATAGTTAATATTACTTTGTATTATAAGTAATTCACATTAATACAGGTACGAGTAAATCTCAGAAACTCTTAACTTTTTTGAGAACTCAAAAGTTTAAGCAGACAAATGAATCAACGCTCAAAATGTTTGCCTTGCAATAAAAAAAATAAAAAATTAAAAAATCTATTATAAATAATGGTAACCAATCAGCTGCGTACATAAATTAAAAAATTGTTGTTAATGTGCTTTTCCTATTGATATCTTTATCTATATAGAAACAGGAACACACTTACGATCGTTGCACAATTTGTTTAGCTTTTTTGTGTGTCAAAATCTTGAACTTGAGTCATGGTAGGTCTATGTGGTATAAAAATTAGCCGAAATACAAGATTTTTAATTTTCTAAATTTTTAAAGGAACTTTAAGGATAGAAAGTTATTGAGATTTGATAATACGTATACAAAAAAGATATTTGAGGTTAAAAATTTTTTTTAAAAATTTTCGAATGGCGTTTTATAAGAGAATACTTGATTGATCGACTTGAAATTTTAACCACTTATTACTAAAGACTATATGTTGTTCAAATTTCAAGAAATTATCTTCATCGGTTTTTCAGAAACAAATCATTTTAGAAAAAATTTGCGTTTTAATTTTCGCACGATAACAAGAGCAAAACAGGAGCACTTTCGATAATCAATTTCAAACTTTTATAACATTGGAAGAAATCGATATTTTTTAGGCATGACCGCTTCTCGGGAGAGCCTTATATTTTCACCAGAGTGAAAATTGTAACTCCCCAAAAACTAGCAATTTACTGTATAAAAACTATTTTCCGCTCAGAAATAATTCATTTTAGGCGTTTTTTATGATGTATGTGTGTATGTACGTTCGTATGTAATCAAGTTTATGGATTATCTCAGCGAATTTTCGATCGATTTCATTAGGATTGCGGGAAAATACTCCTCTAATTATAGCTAAGTGCTGGAGTACTATTGAGAAAGATCGATGGAAAATTTATCAAATGGGAGCACAAAGAAATATCTCAAAAAATCGACTTTTAAGCCTAATGTCTAGAAAAATTAATTTTCAGTTAATATCTACAGGTCTATCTGCTAAAACTAATTAAAATAACATTTTTTCTGTTCGATACTTTTCTCTACGAGCAATATTTGCCAAGATAAACGTGAAAAACGGCAAGAAGGGTAAAAAATAGACGATTTTCGGCTATAACTTGACAGGATTTGATTTTACACAAAAATGTTAAATATAAAAGTTGTAGACAATATTAAAATAAATTTTTTTTTCATTTAACATTTTTGTGTAAAATCAACTCCTGACGAGTTATGGTTGTAAGAACGGTTTTAAACGGTAAAATATACATAAAATGGACGATTTTCGGCTATAACTTGTGAGGATTTGATTTTAGACAAAAATGTTAAATATGAAAGTTATAGATAATATTGAAATAAAACTTTTTTCCATTTAACATTTTTGTGTTAAATCAACTCCTGGCGAGTTAGCTTTATAAGAACGATTTTAAATGCTAAAATATACATAAAATTGACATTTTTGGCTATAACTTGACAGGATCTTCTTTCACACAATTTATAAATGTAAAAGTTGTACATTATAAGAAAACAAAACGTTTTCCCGTTTAATATTTGCATGTACGATCAATACTTGACAAGTTAGGCTTATAAAATCATCGTTTTTCGACTATTATTTAGCAAAATTTGACTTGACATAAACAAATATAAACAAAAGAGTAAAATAATCGTTGAACAAAACTTTTTTCCTATTTGACATTTGTATATACAATCATTTCATAATGATAATATAACGGACTCTGAGAAGAATTCTTAATTCCTAGTCAAACTTAGAAATTAACCAACCGAGCTAATCTTACCAGCGATAACTACCTACCCGTATTGTGTCTAACCACAAACATAGAGCATTTTTATTATGATTCCCGTCCAGTTCCTAATTACCTAACCCCTCACATTCTAAAGTATTGACACTTAAAATAACTAACGGAGCTGCAGAAGTAGCAAAGTGGAACTACGCTACTTCATAAATATCAATTTGCTCAACATCATCTAACTAGCAACCATTGACTAGGTCAGTAACTATATCATCTGTTGTCTCACTGTAGAAATAACTTAAGCCTAAAGATCGACAACGTACAAATAACAGATCAACCACTACTCTATGAGCTAAGTAAGGGAGCTGAGCACCTAAAATACATATGACTAATAAATACATGATACAAAAAATAATACCGTATGAAAAAAGTCTGTAGCAATGGTCGTTATTGACTTACCTCGATACATCGGTTACCTACAAAAAATTAAATTGAACTCAAAATCATGGCTATTTAATAAATGATAATAAGGCACTAGCGAGAAGGAAAGATTCATTGGAAGCGAGTGTGTGGGGCGCAGGACGGGGTCCAGAGGCAGAGCCCCTGGTGGGAGCGCAGGGGGCGAAGCCTCTGCTCTGGGGGGTGTGAGGGGGGCGAAACCCCCCACCTGAAATAAAATTACTGATAAAATTAAAAAAAAAAGAAAAAAAATAACAACAACAATATATATATATATATATATATATATATATATATATATATACATATTTCAGAAATTAATAATTTAAGCTAGCCAACTCTTTACCTCCCTTGATGTTGTTGTGTAATATAATATTCACCATACATTGGCCGAAAGTACCACTTTTCCTCCCAACTCCGCAATGAGAACGTGGTATTTTCGGTCCGAAGATGGTGAAAAATAATATATACAACACGAGGATACAGAAGACCACCCCAGACCACATGTTTGCCACCCGCGCCTTCGGCTCTGGTGGCAATTCATACGTGCTCTGAACTGGCAAACGCCTAGCTACGCTGCCGACTCAAAAACGCCAATGTAATATTTTCATCTCGGGTATGGTGAAAAATCATTAATAATAAAAATGATCACCCCACAACGTACGAGCTTTCAATAAAACTATTGTTTACTAAAAAACTGTTGGTGTTAAATATGATTCAAAATATTCTAAACTGTCAAATGCAATATAAAAAGAAGGAAATTTAAAACTGATCATCACTCATGTAAATTATTTTATGTATTTCGTCTATACACATATTCTATTATAAACGAATATGCGTATTTAGACTATACAAATTTCTTATTATAATAAGATGCAGGTTAGTCACTTTACGGTATTCTCAGTTATTATTTATTACAAAATTCAGGATATCGCCTCGCATGATTGCCACTGCAATTCTAAATAAAAATGTGTCTTAGATTTTCATTAAACGTTAGTTTTATAATAAAAAAGAAATTCACTTATTTTAAGTTGACTGTACAATGTAAATTGATTATTATCTTAAATATAATCTTAGGTTTTTATTTTTGAGTCAGTAGATCTATTAATAAGTCTCCCCTGGACAAAATAAAATCAAACTAGAATATCCAAAAAAACACCGAAGAAGAACATCCTACATCCATCATCTCTCGAGTACGTGCACCAAGAGCGAACAGCAGCAGTGTCTAACAAAACAGCACATAAAGTGATTGCACTGCAACGGGGCATCTCCTATAAAAAAATCGTCAGCAGCAGCATCGGCTGGGCTCGAACTCCGCTGATGCATCACTGAGAGATGCACATCTGAAAAGAAAAGAGTAAATTAAAATGTTCAGACTGCTTAGTATCGAAGTGACTGAAAGAAAAATAGCTACAAGGAAAAATTTAATTTTTATAAAACTCCAAATTTAATACTTTATTTTCTTTTTAGGTAAATAGAATAATAATAAGTAGAAAGATATATCCAATAAAGATGACCGAAACGTCGCAATAAATAACTGCTAATTATTAACCACAACAATCCTTGGTAGTAATCTTGGCCATCAACCTCACTCAACATGAAGTAGAAAAAGGCGTCTTTCTAATCTTTAAGAAGTTAAAAGAAAAAACATTTTTTTTTACTTACTATAAGTTTACCGAGATGTTCTACCTATTCTGCCTCCAATGGCTAAATTCCCAAAATGTTGTAGATGATTGAAAAGTCTAAAGTTTCCCTCTCTTGATTTTCGGTTCACAGAAGGTCTGTTTGTACTCGATACTGAATTCAATGCCCACTGACAAAGTCATTCTGAAAGAATATGGTTTTTATTATTAATTAAAAAATATATCTATATAATAAAAGTAAAAAAAACCTTCTCAAATATTAAAAAGTAATATTGTTAAACTTTTTTTTTATTAATGTAAACTAATAATGTAAATTAACTAAAAATGTATTTTGTTTCTATATCGGTATAAAAACTTCAACTATCACATTATCATATCGACGGCTGAGAGGAACAACACGCTATCTCAGCACGACGACGAAGAACCTGCTATCTTGGCGCGACAATGAAGAAGCCGCTATCTCGCCGCGACAGTGAAGAACATGCTATTTCGGGGCATCCCATTTTTCGCACTTTTCAGATGCACGTAACTTTGCACAGAATCGACCGATTTCATCTATTCTCACCTCAAATTATACCTCTTATCTTCTACTTTAATTTGAGATGAGAATTATTGAAATCGGTCGATTCTGTGCAAAGTTACGTGCATTCGAAAAGTGCGAAAAATGAGACGCCCCGAGATAGCATGTTCTTCACTGTCGCGGCGAGATAGCGGCTTCTTCATCGTCGCGCCGAGATAACAGGTTTTTCATCGTCGCGCTGAGATAGCGTGTTGTTCCTCTCAGCCGTCGATATATAAAATTTGCGTTAACTTTTACTAAAATAACAAAAAGTCTGTAAATGCTCGAGTGATACATTGTATAATATCTGAATAAATAATGTATATGCTTATACAACCTCTGTGAGTTTCAAGAAAATTATTCTTCAGCGTCAGGTCCTTCTTTCTTCGCTGGCATTAAGGCAATGTTTTCTTGATCTTCAGCCTTATTGCTTATGACCTTTTCGTTTTTACTCATTTGAGCTTCTTGATGATCAGTTCACAATTTGATTAGTCTGGCTTGGTTTTCTATCTTAAACTGCTTGCCTCAAGTAATGTACTCCTAACAAATCTTATTTCCTTCTTTGGCTAAATCAGCGACTCTTTGGGTTTCAAGCTGTACTCCACGCCATAATTCACAGTACATATTTACATATTGGACATCAAAAATTCCATCGTTTACCCAAGATAATGGAATATACTATGATTGAAGACCTAATACAAGAATAGAAATTAATTGTTACTTTTTTAGGCACAACCGCTACTCGTTAGGCACGACCGCTACTCGGGAGAGCCTTATATTTTCACCAGAGTGAAAATTGTAACTCCCCGAAAACTAGCAATTTACTGCATAAAAACTATTTTCCGCCCAGAAATAGTTCATTTTAGGCGTTTTCTATGATGTATGTATGTATGTACGTTCGTATATAATCAAGTTTATGGATTATCTCAGCGAATTTTCGATGGATTCCAACGGGATTGCGGAAAAATACTCCTCTAATTATACCTAAGTGCTGGTCCCTTAACCAGAAAGATCGATCAAAAATTGTTCAAATGCGAGCACAAAGAAATATCTCAAAAAATCGAGTTTTAAGCCTAATGTCTAGAAAAATTAATTTTAAGTTAATATCTACAGGTGTGTCTGCTAAAACTAATTAAAATACACATTTTTTCTGTTGAAGACTTTTTTCTAAGAGCAATATTTACCAAGATAACTGCGAAAAGCGGCAAAAAAGGTCAAAAATGGACGATTTTTGTCTATAGCTTGACAGGATTTGATTTTACACGAAAATGTTAAATACAAAAGTTGTAGATTATAATAATACAAAACTTTTTCCAATTTAACATTTTCATATAAAATCAACTCCTGATGAGTTACACTTATAAAAACGATTTTAAACGCATAAATATACATAAAATGGACGACTTTTTACTATAACTTGACAGGATTTGATTTTACACGAAAATTTTGAATACAAAAGTTGTAGATTGTAACAATACAAAACTTTTTTCCATTTAATATTTTCATATAAAATCAATTTCTGATGAGTTACACTTATAAAAACGATTTTAAACGCATATATATACATAAATTGGACGATTTTTTACTATAACGTGGCAGGATTTGATTTTACACAAAAATATTAAATACAAAAGTTGTAGATTGTAATAAAGCAAAACTTTTTCCATTTAACATTTTCATATAAAATCAACTCCCGATGAGTTACACTTATAAAAACGATTTTAAACGCCAAAATACACATAAAATGGACGATTTTTTACTATAACTTAACAGAATTTGATTTTACACAAAAATATTAAATATAAAAGTTGTAGATAATATTGAAACAAAACTTTTTTCTACTTAATATTTTTTTGTAAAATCAACTCCTGACGAGTTAATCTTATAAAAACTATTTTAAACGCCAAAAAATACATATAAAATGGACGATTTTCGACTGTAACTTGACAGTATTTAATTTTACACAAAAATATTCAATACATAAGTTATAGATAATAGTTAAACAAAACTTTTTCCCATTTATGATTTTCATGTAAAATAAATATCTGACGAGTTAAATCTATAGAAACGATTTTAAACGCCAAAATATACATAAAATAGACAATTTTTGCTTATCGTACAAAGAATTAATTTTCAATAGAACTCTTAAATGCAAAGGATATCGTTTAAATACCAATAAAAAGACTAAAACAATAACTAACAAAAACTGTTACATAACAGCTGTCAAATCTTACAATTTCTTGTCATGATCTAGAGAACTTAGTATATAGTAAAATCAAAATTAGAAAAATGTTTAAAAATTGCGTGGTTAAAAATCTATAATTATGTTATCTTTCTGCTTTGATAACAAATAGAAATTTCATATAAAATTACACAGCTTAACCTGTTAATTATGTTCACAGAACCTAAGCGATTGAACTAAGAGAAACAAAATTGTCTAATATTATAAAAGTAAATGTTAAAGTAATATCATATTATTACACAAAAGTGTAATGTATGTGTTATAGATTTTGTAGTATAGTAAAGTTCAATTTGTATAAAGAATTAAAATGAAAACTATTAAATATGCAAGACTCACTTATATATACAATAGATACCTTGAAATGAGTTTTTATACCCTGACTGAACTTAGAAATTAACTAGATGAGCTAATATGACCAGCGACAACTGCTTACCGGTATTGCATCCAACCCCCCACACACAGCACTTTTATGATATCCCCCAGTTCCTAATTATCTATCCCCTCACATTCTAAAGCAATAACACTTGAAGATCATTCTAGAGCTGGGGAAGCTGCAAAATGAGGCTGGATGGCCCAGGGTGGGCACTACTGCATGGATGCTAGTGTGCTCAGAATTATCTAATAGCCATCTGAGAGGAAAATACTATAGAGACCGACATGTGTATCTCAATCTCAAGGACTGCCTCACCGTAGGAATGAACAAAACACATAAATAGATCAGTCACTGATCTAGGAGACAAGCGAGGAGAGTTGAGCACCTAAAAACCACATATGACTAATGAAAAAATTACACAAAAAACATTACCTTATAAAAGAAAATACTGTAGCAATGGTTGTTGTTGGCTATTCTCGTTGCACCAGCTACCTCTAGCAATTAGAGGGGAAAGACTGGCGGAACCTTCACTTGTTGTTTCATTGCTGAAAACACCTCCATTCTGAGAGTCGCCGAAGGCACCAGCAGCAGATTAACTGTACACAGAGCCACTAGTATAAGAGTCAAACACATACATGGAAAGTTGAGTATCTGAAAACCACATATGACTAGTAAATAAATGAGCCAAGCAACATCACCACACTCAAGAAAGATTCTGCAGCAGTGCCCACCGTTTACACTACTCTCGTCGCCAGATACCTGCAACAAGAGAAAGTACCATCAGCTTACCTATCAGAGGTTAGGAACGAGAAAGGGCTTATGAAATTTGCTCTCGCCGTCGACACGCTGCCTTCCTGTCTCTGACGAATATCATCATTAACCAGTAACACGATGAAAGGGACGACATTCTCTAGGGCGGCGATTTGCAGTAGCCACCGTCATCACTGCGAACGCCGGAAGCCGGCGATTGTTGAGATCACACACCATGGACATATGCGCGCGTACGCCGCCGTAAGGCCGCAGTCAACACAGATTCACTAGGGCTAGTAGCAGAAAGCGCGCGCGATCCACATATATATAGATATATAGATATACCATATCTTATATACAGGGAGCGCTCACGGTCACGTGAGCATATATAGCCTCAGCCTATAGCCGAGATAGCCGTTACGGTTACGGCTCCTGTACTCTGCACGCAGGCAGCACCAAAACAGATTACCATTGCCGAATGCACCAGTGTTGGATTTTCTTTTTTTGTTTTTCTCCTATTCGCGGTATTAGTGTATGTGTGCATGTGCCTCGAGTATTTTTTCGTAATTGAGATTGTATACGGTATATGTATAAGTTATACGAATACCAGTGAGCGATTAATCTACAGTTTTCGTTAAAACTGTGTAAAATTTAACTTTATATTTTTGTATTAATCGGAAGTAATGAAACGGTATTTTTTCTTATATTATTCAAAAGCATTTTACTTAACACAAAAATTTCAAGTACAAAAGTTGTGGATAACATTGAAATAAAACTTTTTTTCTATACAACATTTGCATAAATAAAAATAAAAATTATCATTATAATTCGAATAGAAACTATGAAAACAATGTTTTTAATTTTAAATATAATTGCAATCATAGTACTTATACATTTAATATTCCTATGTGTACTTTAATCATATCAATTAATAATACTTAATTAATTTATATGAATCATAGACTATTTGAAAAGGTATCTTCATATATCTATATAGTATAATAGTAAATGCATAATTTCCATTTAAATTTTACTACAGAGATGTATTTATGTGTATTCTAATGATAATAACAATGATAATAGGTATTACAATTAATGCAATAATAAAATTATAAGGTTTTTCTGAGCATTGCGGTCGTGCCTATTATGTAAAAACGAAGTTTTTACATAGGGGGGGGGGGGCGATGAGCGAAGCGAAGAGCAGGTGTGTGTGGAGGCGAGGGTGTTGGCGTGTCGAGCGCAGCGAGAGACGCAAGGGGGCTCAGCCTCCCTAGTTTACAATTTAATTTAATTTTATATTGTATAGTATTTAAGTATTTACGCTATATATTCAATATGACAATATGTTATTTATAATATTTTTTTGAAATTTACATAGATAACATTTATTAAACAGTGTCCTTTTGCTACTATTTTTACAGACATTTTAAAATATAGAAAAATCATTTGTCAAATTTGCTCTTCGTTTTATATGATGTGTTTATTCTGGGAAACGTTGCGCGCGCGAACCAGCAGGACTTCCAGCGCGCGCGTCCGCCAGTTTGTTGTTATTCTACATTTGACGGTGTAAGAACTCGCTTTTGTTTGTATCGGGACGTTCAGTTGCGTGGCGCATGGCACGTCAAAAATCGGGTTTATCTGTTCTGCAATTATAGCAGTATTTCTTGCGCGTAAGATTAAAATTTAAGTATATTAAAGTATTTTTAGTGCATATCGTCTTTTATAAACAATATGAAAGTTTTGTGAAAGTGAACTGCTATCGAAAATAGTTTATATTTTGTAGGTTACTTTTCGCGTTCGTTCTAGTTATTCTTTAAAAACGCAAATGAAAGCTCGTTTTCTCTAGTTTTATTTTCTCTACTTGAAATTATATTTAAGACTTTCTAAAGTTTAATAGTTGCCATTTCTAGAGAAGGTTTTTTTCAACACTTTCTTCAAAATCAAGCTAAAAGTTCCCAGAACTTCAGTTTTTTTTTAGCGTTAGGGTTTAATATTGCAACTTTCTTCATATTTGTATATCCAAAAACATATACCACAATTTAAGCTGAATCCAGACCCTCTCCTAGTTAGTCTAACCGTACAAGATAAAGTATTAAATTTGAAATATTAGAAGTAAAAATTAATTGAAGGGATCAATAAATTAAGTTTGAGGATGCTACGTGCCAATGAATTGGCAGCGATTTTTCTTTTTATGAAGACTCGATTCCTACTATCTGAAAAGTAATTATTTTTCTTCGCCCAGGATTTTTTTCTTAATATTCGTAATTAATAGAAGATAATAAAAATATATTCCTTTGGAGAATGGATCATATTATGAGTTTTTATGACGGAGTTCTTTTGCAGCAGAAATTTTGAGTATGCAATACAAGTAATTAATTACGATATTAACTACAATGCAATTTACTGTTTGTATTTAGATTATATATCTACATTTTAATTTACATTTAACCTACAGGTTGAATCTTATTTAAAAAAAAATAAATTTTAACAATGACAAACTACAGAAATATGTAGAAGTTATTTTTATTGATATATTTCTACTTTAGCAAGTATCGGTCAGAAACTCTCGAGGGGAGTTTCTCACTTCTGGATTGTGGATGTGGATACAACTTTAGAGTGCAATTTTGTAGCTTAAAAATGACATCATCAAGTTTTAACAAAATCCATGCTCAGGAGGTTATAAGCTCTTATTTTCAGCTAGTTATCATGTTGGAATACTATAAATAAAGTCTATGGTTTGATTACCCATAACTGCACTTCTGGATCAGTGTGAAAATGTTACTATAGTGCTTCGGGGAGCGAGAAATTTACTTTTTACACAAACGGATTTCGATTTAAAAAGATTTTTGTCTATAGTCAAATATAGAATTAATAATTCTAATACCTATCTTATTCAAGAAGAATATCCTCTTGGGTCAAATGGACTGTTTTTGACTAAATGAAAAATTTTCTTAATGATTATTAAAAAATTCTTTTACTGGTGATTAATATAAATGTTTAACTACAATAACTAATATTTTAACAGAGCTTCTATTTATTTCTTTTTAACACACCCCATCGTAAAGTTCGTACTTTATCCCCACAGAAGCGGGAAAAAAGCGTTACGTTCATTTCCTACCCCCACTCTAGTTCTTAGCGCCACGCACATATGCCCTCGCCTTCGGTTCGGCCACAAACAGTGCATTGCGCTGGCAACGAGAGTGAGGTTAGGGAATAAATATGCAACACTTTTTCCCTTTTCAGCGGGGAGGGAGTACAAATTTTACGATAGTTGTGTTAAAAAATCATATATTGCACTCGTGAATAAAGTGGGTTGTGCGAACCTGCGCATTTGACACCCTCGCTTCGCTCGCGCGACAACTTTCGCGCAGGTAACACACAGCCCACTTCATTCCCTTGGTGCATAATATACTATTACCAACGAATATAGACGCATATAGAAGCATACTCCTTAATAAACTTTTGAACAGAGCGTTTGGGTAACACGCTGATTAGTTCTGTTACCCAACCGCGAGCTGACGGCCGCCGAATATATATAGATATACACACGTGTATAAGATGTGAATAATAAATAACTGTTAATTAAGCACAATAAAGCTATTATTTTACAAAGAATTATTGTTTTTATTTATATCCAAGGTTTTGCATATAAAATACTAGTCGATTATGTGAAAATAGGTAATATAATGTTTCTGTCTTGATCCGTCTATCGCGCGGGAAACGTAGTGTAAAAAAGCGGGAATATCTGCGAGAGGAGCTTTCTGACAGATGATAGGAGTGTTGCAGTTCTGACGGCGCCGTTCACTTCAAGGGTTTTGTTTTCTTTGAAAGTAGTTAGGTACTCGTTTTTTGAGCCTTTGAGGTAAATAAATCATGGCACCATCACGAGCACGTTGTGCTTATGAAGGATGCACAAACACCAAAGCGAAGAAACACACCTTGATTTTTCATCGATTTCCAAAGGATGAAGCACGGTTAGATTGTTTTGGTTAAGTTTATTTATAAAGAATAGTTTCATATAAAATAAATTGAAATTATCATGATTAAATATTGATATTCATATCCGTTAGACATTTTTTGTGGCGGAATCTGGAGAATAAATGAAAATATTTTTATAGGTTACATTTCTGAGCTTACAGTAATAATTATAGTTATTAAATTATTAAATTTATTTTATTTTCGTTTTGATAAAGATTAAAACATTTAAGTATTATATATTAAATATTTGTACATTGATCTTTAAAATGTTAAACTATATTTATTTATATATATAATAAATAAACGTAGGAAATAAAATAATTTCATTTGTTAAAATGTAAATAAATGGCTATAGAACGACAGTAAAAATTAAACATTATGCACACTTGTAATGTAGGCAATACGTGTGCAAAATGTTATCAATTAGATCATATAATGACTTCTTGAGATATTCAATATTTAAAAGTTTGTTATTTAAAAAGTGATATTTATTATCGCACGGTAACTATGAACTGAAATTGGCAGGGTTGGCAACTAGTTAAAAAGTTAAAAGTTAAGTTAGAAAGTTAAAAACTTAATAACTTTTAACATATCTTAGTTAGTTGTAAATCTATTAACTTTTAACTAAACTTACAATTAGTTAAATATTTTCTCAGTAACTTTAACTTTTAAAAAGTGAATTATTACATACGGATTTTCTGAAAAGTGATGTATTAATATTATTTATAATATTATTATTGTTATTTGTTGTTATAACATAATATTTATTATTCATATTTCTTACGTCAGAACTAGGGTTTTTCTACGTTATTTTTGACTAATGTACCTTAAACTTTTAAAGAACAATAACGTACGCAAATGTACGTTATTTTCCGCTCCTCCAACAAAGTATTCTCTTGCTGGCCCTACAAACAATGCATCGATACTTTACTGTAACGAAAAGTATAAATTACGTAGACGTGCAACAATAAGCAAGACAATTATTTAAACAATTATAAACCCAAGAAACCGGGGGACGCGAGGTCCACATATATTAGGGAATCACATTGATGTGCAACAATAAGCAAGACAGTTATTTAAACAATTTTAAACCCAAGTAGCCTGGGGACGCAAGGTTCGCACATATTAGGAAATTACGTAGACGTGCATCAATAAGCAAAACAATTATTAAAAAAAATTTTAAACCCAACTAGGCTGGGGATATGAGGTCCATATAAGGGAATTACATAGATGTGCAACAATAAGAAAGACAATTATTTAAACAATTATAAACCCAAGAAACCGGGGAGCGCGAGGTCCACGTATATTAGGGAATCATGTTGACGTGCAACAATAAGCAAGATAGTTATTTAACCAATTTTAAACCCAAGAAGCGGGGTGACGCGAGGTCCATGCATATTAGGGAATTACGTTGACGTGCAACAATAAGCAAGACAATTATTTGAACAAATTTTAAACACAAGTAGGCGGGGGATATGAGATCCACGCATATTAGGGAATTACATAGATGTGCAACAATAAAAAAGACAATTATTTAAACAATTATAAACCCAAGAAACCGGGGGACGCGAGGTCCACATATATTAGGGAATCACGTTGACGTGCAACAATAAGCAAGACAGTTATTTAAACAATTTTAAACCCAAGTAGCCTGGGGGACGCAAGGTTCGCGCATATTAGGAAATTACGTAGACGTGCATCAATAAGAAAACAATTATTAAAAAAAATTTTAAACCCAAGTAGGGTGGGGATATGAGGTCCACGCATATAAGGGAATTACATAGATGTGCAACAATAAGAAAGGCAATTATTTAAACAATTATAAACCCAAAAAACCGGGGGACGCGAGGTTCACATATATTAGGGAATCACGTTGATGTGCAACAATAAGCAAGACAGTTATTTAAACAATTTTAAACCCAAGAAGCCGGGTGACGCGAGGTCCATACATATTAGGGAATTACGTTGACGTACAACAATAAGCAAGACAATTATTTAAACAAATTTTAAACCAAAGTAGCCGGGGGCGCGAGGTCCACGCGTATTAGAGAGCATGAAGACATTAAGGTTGCCATTCACTTTTTCAAGGGTGCCATAAAATCTTTTATCAATGTAATGCATGAAATATCAAACAAAATGGTAGGTTGACATACATAAAATTTTAAGATTAGTCTTAGTTGTAAGCCCAAATACTGGTCAAAAGTCTTAGAAAATAGAATGCCCACAAATTCTTCCAGGCGATGAAAAATTCAAGTCTACGGTGAACCAATGGACATACTTTTTCGTAATATAAAATTATGAAAATATTGTGATTTTATAATGAAGCGATGAGTGAATTTAAGCTAGAGTCGGGTGTTATGTAGACGTGGATTACAAGGCAAAATAATTATGTAAATAATTCTTAACCCCAAGTAGGCGGGGGATGCGAGTTCCACGCGTATACGGAAGCGCGTCGGCCGTGCATACAAGGCAAAATAATTATGTAAATAATTCTTAACCCCAAGTAGGTGGGGGATGCGAGTTCCACGCGAATACTGGAATAAGGTAGTCTTGTATACATGGCAAAATAATTATGTAAATAATTCTTAACCCCGAGTAATCGGGGGATGCGAGTTCCACGCGTATACGGGAGCGCGTTAGACGTGCATGCAAGGTAAAATAATTATGTAAATAACTCTTAACCCCAAGTAGGCGGGGGGTGCGAGTTCCATGTATACGAAAGCGCGTCAGACGTGCATACAAGGCAAAATAATTATTTAAATAATCCTCAACCCCTAGTAGGTGGGGGATGCTCCCATATTTGCGTGGAACTTGCACCTTCCGCCTACTTGGGGTTAAGAATTATTTACATAATTATTTTGCCTTGTATGGACGTCTGTCGCGCTCCCGTATACACGTGGAACTCGCATCCCCCCACCTACTTCGGGTTAAGAATTATTTAAATAATTCGTTTGCCATGTATAATACACGTCTGCCTTATACCAGTATACGTGTGGAACTCGCATCCCCCGCCTACTTGGGGTTAAGAATTATTTACATAATTATTTTGCCTTGTATGCACGTCTGACGCGCTCCCGTATACGCGTGGAACTCGTATCCCCCGGCTACTTGGGTTTACGAATTATTTACATAATTATTTTGCCTTGTATGCACGTCTGACGCGCTCCCGTATACACGTGGAACTCGCATCCCCCGCCTACTTGGGGTTAAGAATTATTTACATAATTATTTTGCCTTGTATGCACGTCTGACGCGCTCCCATATACGCGTGAAACTTGCATGCCCCGCCTACTTGGGGTTAAGACTTATTTAAATAATTCTTTTGCCATGTATAATACACGTCTGCCTTATACCAGTATACGCGTGGAACTCGCATCCCCCGCCTACTTGTTGTTAAGAATTATTTAAATAATTGTTTTGCCTTGTATTACACGTCTACGTAACACCCGACTCTAGCTTAAATTCACCCGTCTTTTGAACGCGCGCGCTACAACGCGCAACGCGAGCCCCCAATCCGCGAAAGTCTCTACTGCGCAGACTCGAAACTGTCGTCCGACGTGGACGCTCTGCTTCCCAACGTTAATACTCAAAATTTTCTTAAAGTTATGACTATGATTTGCACTTTCGTTCTATCAATCATATATTTTATTTACATAGACAATTAGATTGGATTCTTCACTCAGGCAATGACACTTATTGATTTGGATTCCCACCAAATGGAAAACAAGCGAGTTTGTAGTGACCATTTTACTGCTGACGATTTTGTAATCGGTTCTGGTATGAAAAGATTAAATGATGTTGCTATACCTATTCAAAAGGCTTCAGCTACTGATTTGAATGGTTCCGACGAAGTTGAGGAACATGGTGGCTCCGAAATTGATCTTCCTCCTATTACCTGTCAAGAGAGATCAGCTATTGATTTAGAAACTCCTTTTTTAATAGAAACTAGTTTTAACATGCCACAAAGCTTTGATACAGAAGAGCCATCTTGTTCATGAATGCAAAGCCAATTAAATTTTGATTGTGACTCTACCGAAAAATCCACAAATGCTGTTGATAAAATTAAAACTTATGAAACTTCACTTCAAAAATTGCAAGATGAAATTAAGAATTTACAACGACAGCTAAACCAAAAAGATAAGCAATGTAAAAAAGCACAACATGTGATTAAACAAGTAAAAGCAAAAAATGTAACGTATGAACAAAAAGCTAAAAACATACAAAATAGAAATAAACAACTTTCTAAAAACATTCGAAATAGAAATAAAAAAATTATGAATCTTGAGCGTAAAATTGAAAAATCTAAGGAAGCAGTTTCTTTTTATGATGAGTACTTAAAGCTTAATGCTAATGTATTAAATTTTTTTTAAATGTAAATGAATCATAACAAACGGAGAAAGTGGTCCAATGAGGAAAAAGAGTTTGCTATGAATTTATTTTATAAGTCTCCAAAAGCTTATTGTTATTTGTGTGACCAAAAGAAGTTTGCTTTGCCCTGTATTAGTTTAATAAGGCGATGGATTAACGAACTTGACTTGAGTCCCGGAAATAACACTAAGTTATTAGAATTATTGAAAATATAATCAAGTACAATGGCTCAAAAAGAACGCGAGTGTGTATTAATGTGGGATGAAATGAGTATAAAATCGTGGTTAGATTACAACCCAAAAAAAGATTTGATTGATGGTCACTCTGATATGGGAAAACATATGGTAGCAATAAAAATCATGGTAATCATGTTTTAGTTTTTATGTTATGAGGTAGGCAGAATGATTGGAGACAGCCTATTTGCTATTATGTTCCCCATAACAGTGTAAATGGAAAATTATTGCATAAAATCATTTTAGATGTTATAGATTACGTTGAAGACGCCGGTTTTATATTAAAATCAATGGTATGCGATCAAGGACCGCCAAATCAATCGGCCAGAAAAAAATTGGGTATAACAAAAAACGAGCTATTTATTGAACGACATAATCGTAAAATTTTCTTTAACTTCGATGCTCCCCATTTACTTAAATGCCTGCGTAACACTTTTCGTAAACGTCAATTTGAAATAAATGAGAAATCTGTTTCATGGGACGCGATTCGGGAATTAAGAAATCGTGAAAAAGATCTACCAACTAAATCTGCCCCTAAACTAACAGACAGACATCTAGATCCAAATTCTTTTCAACTAATGAACGTTAGTCTTGCCGCCCAAATTTTTAGTAAAAGTGTTTCCTCAGCGTTACTAGCAGGTGCGGTCGCACCAGAGCAACCTTTGACTCATCCAGATTGTATAGAAACAGCAAATTTTATTAAAAAAGTAAACGACCTTTTTGATTGTTTAAATAGTAGAAGTTCTCGAGATGGTAATCCTTTGCGTCGTCCTTTATCAAAATTAAATCCTCAAGTAGTACAGTATTTAAAAGAGTCCTTGATTTGGATCGAAACGTGGAAATGCGTTGATAAAAACGGTAATCCCCCATGCTTTGGCGGTTTTTATTTGACGGTTAATAGTATACTTTTACAATGGGAAGATATGGCAGCAAATGATGGAGTGTATTTGTTAACGACGCGTTTAAATCAAGATCCATTAGAAAATTTATTCTCTGTTTTAAGAAGTCGTTCTGGTCACAATCAAAATTCAACCGCAATGCAAGTAAGGCATAATTTGCAGTATAGCATTACTGCAAATTTAACGTCTTCATTCAAATTAACAAATTGCGAACCTGATGGAACAGTAGCGTTACTAGCAATTTGTATGAAAAGTAAAAATGTTGAATTACAAGAATCGTTAGAAAACGGAACCAATTCTGTGCACGCGTTTGATGAAAATATTAATGCGGGTTGTATTAATAGTAATTTCCTTGCAAAAGACAACAGTATCATCGAAGTAAATGCAAGTAGTCAAAATAATGAATTAGCTAACGATGATATTGAAGACGCTTGCAGTGAAATTTCGTTCGATGAAGTAAATGAATCTGTGCATTTCGATGAAAATGAAGATACTTATGTGGAAAATATGTATGATTCAGACACAGTTGTAGGTGATGATGATGATGAATTTCAAGAAGTATCTGATTCATTAAATGAAAGGGGTGAGAATTTGAGTAATACAGCTAGGAGCTTTTTATCAGAAAGTTATGATAAAATGGATAGTGTATTGTCAAATTCACATAATCTACAAGATTCGTCTACTCCTTTACGGGGAGCAATGAAGTATGTTGCTGGATACGTAGCGATGAAATGTATCTCAAAATTTAATTGTTCTGACTGTAAAGCTTCTTTCACTAGAGTTAACTGTAATATTCAAACTAATGATGATCTATTACTTTTTTTAAAGCGTATAAAGTATTTAATGTAAATAATGAACTTGGAAATCTTTGTGTTCCTTCTGACGATTTTTACAGAATTATTATAACAGCTATTGAAACTTTTGATGCATTATTTTCTGAAATAAGTAAGTTATAACATAGAAATTAGTAAAGTTTTAATTGATAAAATCACATCTAAAGTTCTCGAATATCATGCAGAGTTTTGGATTATTGACGAACCTTGTAAATCGCATCGTGAGGCTGCAATAGCGTTTTTCGTTAGAGTTCATATTTTTAATAAAGTAAAATGGATCAATCATGATTTGCGGGACGCTAAAATTGCAAGGAAAAGACATTTTGCTAGTAACAAGCCTAATGCTAAATTGCAGAAATTGTATCATGAATAAAAAGAACTTGCTAAATTAAAATAATATTTTTATTACTTGCCGATAAAGCAAAATTCATGATCAAATTTCAGCAAGATATTACGCTTATTGTGTTGTCTGTTGCTAAGAAATAAATATATGTATATTTTGTTACAGAACATTAATTTATGTGATACCATAAAAGGTGATGTTTATTGACTATTTATTAATGCAAAGCATGATTTCTAATTATAATTTTTATGATTATTTTCAATTAAAGTAAAATACTAGTTATTCACTTTCAATTTCATTTTGCTTCATACAAATTTTCCACTTCTTTCATTCTTGCATCATCAATTATTTATAAATCCTAGATCTTCATATAAGAAAAGTTTGTGTATTTGATATGACTATATTTAATAGTATAAAAATTTTAATTGCCAATTCGATAATTGTAATTTCCACTTCATAATTACAATATTTATTCTGTAAAATTATTTAACCCTTTGAAGCACACATTTTTCTATTCTCTATTTTGGCCTGAAATTTCTTACCCGAGGGTTTTTGGGGTCGCTGACTACGAATATGCCACCAGAATTTTGATTTTTTCAAATCCAAGATGGCGAACGAAAAAATTAAAAATAGTGTATTTGAGGCTAAAAGTGTTTACTCAGGGGTTTTCGGGGTCGCTGATTACGAATCTGATGTCAGATTTGCAAAATTCAAGATAGCGGATCCAAGATGGCGGACACCAAAATTTAAATCTTCGAGAATATCGATGAAAATTATTACTAAGGGGTTTTCGAGGTCACTGATTATGAATCTGATGTCAGATTTGCAAAATTCAAGATGGCAGATCCAATATGGCGGCCACCGAAATTTAAATCATTTAGAATATCAATGAAAAATTTTACTCAAGGGTTTTCGGGATTGCTGATTACGAATCTAATGTCAGATTTGCGAAATTTAAATTTTGCAAATCTGACATCAGATTCGTAATCAGCGACCCCTAAAACCCCTGAGTAATAATTTTCATCGACATTATCGAAGATTTAAATTTTGATGTCCGCCATTTTGAATTTTGCAAATCTGATATCAGATTCGTAATCAGCGACTCCGAAAACCCCCTGAGTAACAATTTTCATCGACATTCTCAAAGATTTAAATTTTGGTGTCCGCCATCTTGGATCCGCCATCTTGAATTTTGCAAATCTGACCTCGGATTCGTAATCAGCGACCCCAAAAACCTATCTACATCAAATTTCAAGTTACTATCTTCAACAGATTCTTCAAAAATGTATTTTGCCGAAAAAAACATAATTTTTTTATGTTTGTTTATTTATAAATCATTTATTATAAACAATTTTGTCAATTAAACTATATTTTTGTGTTCTTTCATCACTAAAGTAACTGAGAATAGCAAAAAACAGGATCTGAATACGTTAACAGCAAAGTAAATAACAAAAATCTAAAGAAATCGAGGTGGTAACGTGGGTTACCACCATGCTTCAAAGGGTTAAGTAAAATTATCAAAAATATAATGTCACTTTTTATGTATTTAGAATTTTTTTTCAATATTTATGTTTTATATTTTATTTATTTATTTATTTATTGAGCCAGAGTTTATTGTATTAAATTCCAAGGAGACGTTTATAGCGTGATTTCACCAGTGAATGAACGAATAAGGAAATTTCTATTTTTGTTATTTAGTTAAGAGAATTAAAAATCGATTAAAAGCAAAAATCTTTTTCAATTAGTATTTTAAAAACTTCAAACTTTACGTCAGTGACAAAATTTTAGATAAAGAATAAAAGTAGAAATTTTGTTTATAAGAAATCTGTAAATATCTCCTAAAAATCAGTAAATGAACACGCGATCTTAGTATCTAAATACGTTTCGCCAGTGAATGAATACTTTGCCAGTGAATAAACACTCAATAGCGGCGATTTTTTATGATTTTATTCTTAACAATTTCTTTTATGAAGTATATCTTTATGTAAAATGAAATCAAAATTTTAAAAGATTCGAAAATTATCGTCATATTAGATAAACAATACATAGAAAGATTAATATTTTCATATATTTAAAGAAAATGTTCCTTAACTAGTGTCTGTTCGGATATTGGTGAAGTCACCCTGCAAAAAATACTGTAGTTTGTGGGGTGTGGGCGCTATCATCATACGTATCATTATCGTTTTTCACTCATTATAAGCCATATCTTACGTTTCATAAATAATTTAGATTATAATACTTTGTTCGGATAATTTGAAAGTAGTTGACTTACTAGTATAATTTACGACTATATATTTAAACTTCAAATTAATAACGATTAGTTGTAGTAATATGCATGAAGACAATACTGTAGTTCATAATTTTGTTTTATCTTTTGTTGTAAATTGTAGTTCACGATTTTGCGCGGTCACTATTTGCATATGTTTTTGTCGTTCATTTCAATTAAACAATCAGATTAAAGATAAAAGATTTTAATTTTTAGTACATGTTTGTAATATTTGTAAATATTTATTACCCTTCCTTCCTTAACCTAATGCTCCTGTGTTTCCTATGCTATCCTGATGGAAGATATCTGCCACCTTCCCGCTTGGTTTCCGTCGAATAATATCGCGTTTGCATATTATCTGTATTGTTTAAAATAATTAATAAAATTGAATAACCGAAACAACGTGCAATATATAACAAATACCTATGCAAACACGTATTAACTGAGAGCAGAACATATTAATGAACATTCCATGAATTTAAGGGGATGTGCAACCCTAATTTCAATATTTTTTAAATCAACATTCAAACATTTATTTGGAAAAAGACGGCTGTCAAGCGCTCCGTACACGCAAACACTATATGCAGATTTTTTTCTGGATAATTCTATTGATATTTACGTGAGTTATACTCGTTTGAAAAATAACGTCGGTACTCACATCCCCTTAAGTAGAATAAACAATCTTTTTCGTAACGCATGGTCGATTTTTGTGTTTTTAAATTTTAAAAATCGATACTAGTTTTTTTATGCCTGATCCATTACTTTGCGATTGCTGCAGCATCTTTTTATCCACAGAAAACATAATATCACGTTCACCCAAGGGCTAGTGGGCTTTTTTATATCGCGAGTTTGCAGGATTTGTGTGCGGCTTGCGAAACGCACTTACCTTATAGGCTTGTGCTAACTTACGTTCGAGTTGTACTTTATATAAATACTCGGTCTGATAAATCCAACGTTACACCCTTGATACATAATATTAAGGAGCGCGGGAGCGCTCCGAAGGCAAGTATCTGTCCAATGTAGAAAAAGCCTGAGGGACGACCGTGCTTCATATACATTGAAATGGGTGCGCGAGAATTTTACTAATTTTTTACGCCTTTCCATTACGTTTTTTTAAGACTGTAATATATCATCGGGTAGCTGCTTTGATATACTACATGTATAAAAAATTTCAATTAAAAATATGCCCCTGTTTTCAAGTTATATTGAATTTGAAAAATTCGAGGGCCGATTTATTTTCTTTTTCTCTTTCCTTCAGACCTCGATCAGCTGTTTTCTTACGACCATATATATATAGCTATACTTCTCCACAGTTCACAGCCCTGTGAGAGACAATATACACACACACACACACACACACAGAGCCATCAAGAGCGAAGGAGTGTGATGTGATATATAGTAGATAGAAAAAGACACGAGCGAGAGAGAGAGAGAGAGAGAGAGACATATGTTACAGTATATGTTTATTATAACATAACCTATATATATATATATATATATATATATATAACATAAACTTGTAACACTCAGATACTCAACCAAGCTTTTGTAATATTCAACCAATTTATGTAATAGAGTTAAATTTATAGACAGTTTTATAATATACTGCAATTTAATTTATTAAAGTGTTTGGCTCTCAATTTATTTGTAAACACCCACAGCATGTCCTCATTAAAAATTATGGCATTCTCAAACATTTTGGTCCTTCGAGCCGGATTAAACATGCTGTGGTGTGTATTAGAGCCAGTGAACTTTACTCATTATTAAACTGTTTTCATGCATTGGATCCACGTCGGAAAAACTCGAGAGGATGCTGGGGCCAAGGAGATTGACATACTCATGGATGTGATTCTCACCAGTGACTTGGACACGCTCAATATTCAAACGGACAACCTCAAGGAAGGAACGGACAAACTCTTACTACATGTGGATGTACATATGCACACACCTGTGTCGGTGTACAAATTCATCGCTGCCTTGGCAGCTTACTCAGCAAGATGCTTCACCGGACTACTACAAGAACATCTCAGTCGAATTGATACATTGAATGTGCATTACTCATCTCTCTTGCACCTATTGGAAATAATCTCAAGTAATATCATTTTATTGTGGCGGTGACAATAGTCAACAGATGTATCGAGATGAAGAGATGCAACTACACTGCTGTGCTTCAGAGGATGGATTTGTGCATCAATAACTGCATATTACACATAGGTATAAGACCATGGAATTTTCACTCAAGATGGATCACGTGGATAAAATCAATCAAAAATTGGATTTCGGCGCAATCACTCACACTCAAGGTCAACTCAGATACAACACTCACTTACTTAATTTTCATTACTTGCAACTGCATTGGAATGATACGACACACCGGTAACATCTCATAAACTTGGATCATGAGTCTATTTAATATCAGAATTATGATTTATCTCAAAAGATGCTATTCGAAGACTCAACGCTCCACGGCAACGCTCATCTATCCCAATGATTGGAATTGGAGGTACGCAATCAACTCACACATTAGGAAAGGTTCAAACAGACTTACAGCCCATCCACAAAATCTCAAGGTTAGGATCATTGCTCACATTATACGCCAATTCTCATCAACTCTGACATCAGAGAAATGTGAGCAGCTTATGTGTAACCATGTGCAGAAATTATTCTTGGCAGATCCTACCATTTTGTAAACCTCAACCTGTGGATGTACTCATTGGTGCTGAATGCTATGATCAAATTATCAATCTAACCTCATCTAGAGCAGTGTGATAGAACCTATCGCAGAATCATCAATTTTGGCTGGGCATCACTCAAACAATTCAAATCATCTGTTCAATGGAAATCAATACATCAAGATCGGATTGGACTTAACGCAGAAGAATTAAGGAAATTACTCACACGCTTCTGGGTTAAGAAGAACCACTCTCAACAACTAGAGGCAAACTCAAGAAGAAAGAATCATTGTGTAAGCAGCACATTGTTCACACAATGAAACCATCAAGTAAGGTTCTCTCAAAACATCGGCTGATGCACTGAACAACTCATTTGGCAAAGCTCAAGCGTACCTCAAGCAGTTACTGTCAATTTCACTCATGACAGCATCTATAAAAAATGGTACTACTCATTTCATGGATAAATAAACCGGATCAACTCACACACCTCGGTCAGCAACCTCACAAGGGCCATGCAGTTATCAGGATTCTGCACGGCGGGCGGCTATCCATGAGCCAAATTGTAAATTCAATTTGTCGATGTTTCTCAAGGAATTCCTCACCAGCAACTCAATTTATAGATTATGATGATTGCGTCACGAGATTACTCAAATTATAACGGATTTCACTTCGAATAAATTCAAATCAGAATTATATTGCCGCTCACTCAAGAAAAATTCACAACCGGATAACTCTTTCTCAACACTCACCACTACTCGATCCCGCATGAACAATCTCATCGGTGGATATTCTTTCAAATTCTCCTACAAGAGCTGTGGCTACTCAAGTACTCATGGGACAAACAAGTTCAACTCAATTGCGAAGAATGGCTGCACCTTCGAGAAGATTTCACTCAACTGGATTCGGGTCTCAAAACTAATGGCTTTTCGAATGCTTCGCAACAGGCAACAGCTACAGCACTCAATATTATATCCACATTTCTCACGATTGGATTATTATTTATAGTCTCATCAAGACGGAAGGCAACACTCAACCCAGACTCCATATCAAGGTTGGAGTTCAGAGCGGCAAGGTTTACTCAAGGTATGTTTGGACAAAGTTCAACTGCCAAGCGCTGATGTTCATTTATGGACAGATCAGAATATGGTATGCACACTCATAATCTCACGTGCCTCACGATGGAAAGAATCTGTTGGAACGAGGGTAACACTCAGTCAAGGAATAGTTCCAACAACCAAGGGAAGACAATCATCATGGACATCTCAAGCTGACTCACAAAAGGGGAACACTTTCCAGAAAGAGGCAAAGGTCACACTCACTGCAGCCACATCACATAAGGAAATTTCATGGGATCTCGTCAATACACACTCATTACTCATTAGATTACTCAAAATTACTGGCTAGCTAATGCTAGCTGGTGATCATTCCAAGGCAAACGGCAAAGTTCAACAAAGACGAGATTCACAGCTGATATAATCAGCAAAGAAAAAATCTTCTGGATCAAGAAAACTCAGCAAGTTCGTTTTCAATACTGAACTCAATATGCTGAAATATCTCAAGTCCCACGGATTCATCTACTCAATAGATTGACTGTATAGACTCAGATGGAATCATCATGGTAGGAGATCGGTTTTACAAAACTCAACTGGAATATCACTCAACATCCAGTAACATTATTACGGTGCAGTCAACTCATCACTGATCATTCGGAATTCTCACATACCAATATTTCTCGGTGGCACCGAGAAAACTCACTCTGCACACATCAGGCAGGAAATTTGGATTATTGGAAGCAGAGTTCCGGCCAAGTTATTTACTCAAGATTCTGTAACTTGTGCAAGGTATCGGACTCATCGGACTCAGCAACTCATGGGGCAACTATCCAGTGCACTGGAACACCCCATCACAACCCTTCACTCACACTGGGATCAATTTAGCAGGACCACTCATCAACTCATCGAAGGGACGTGAATCCAAAAACATACAAGTGCTGGATTTGTATTTGTGTGCTCTCTCTCACAGCATTGTCATCAGCTGTTCATCTATACATGGTCAGTGGCTACTCATCCGAATGGTATCAATACGGCATACATATGGTTTATTTCAAATGGAGAACTACCTTCGCAACATTCTCTACAACAAACTCAACTTGGTACAACTCACATCAATGATGGCACTCCATGGATACTCAACCCACCTGCAGCATTTCGTATAATGTAAGTGGAAAGCAGTGGTGAATTCAATAATATTTCATCGCTAACAGACCATGGACAACATTATTCTCAAATTGGAATTTCATCATCCTTGCTGACTCAATTGAAGGTTTGCTCAACTCAAAGCCGTTACAACCACTCCAAAAGGATTCAGATGATACACTCACTTTGGCTTTGTTCTCATCATCAAGGTATTAAACTCAATGTTTCACTTGGGTTCTAACTGTCAATGCATTTCAGCTGTCCAGTTGGGAAACTCCTTCATGGATGACTCAGTAACTCTGGCAGCAAGTCTTCTCAACAACGGTCTTCATCAACATCAAGAAGGCATCACTCATCTTACGAAACCAAGTGGAATTCATGGTACTCAATACGGATAATCCTCACATAGTATATGGCTACTCTCAGAAGATGCAGGACTACATCATCAAGGAACTTTCTCATCGGCAAGGCATTGAACTCAGTGCCTGAACCAAGCTTACTCACCTTCAAGGAATCAAGGCTTTCCAAATGGCAACTTATTCAACGGATCACTCAGCAATTTTGGAAGCATTGGTCAACTCAATACCTTCAACGGCTTCAATCAATTTCAAAATGGCATCATCCCTCTCATGAGATAAAAGTGGGTTCCATGGTACTACTCACGGATGAACACTCACCCCCAAGCAAATGGCCACTCGCAAGAGTCACTCAACTTCACCCTGGAACTGACAATCTCACCAGAGTTGTAACAATCAAGACGGCCACCACTCCACTCACCCGCCCAATTGCAAAACTCGCCATCTTGCCAGTGCCAATCGGAATTTAAATCAACCTGGCGGTTGATGGCGGGCGGAATGTTTGGGAATTCAGTAATTTGAATTCCCGCGGTTATGCTCAGCTCGGTACGACTCACGGCGCTGCCACGGCGCGGCAGCACCTCGCGGCCTCTCGGCGGAACAGCCGAGACACTACACTGATTCACAAGGTGAATTCGCGCTTTTTCGGTCTCTCTCGCTCTCTCACATGCAAATGTGAGAGAGATTGTGATTTGATTCGCGAAGTGAATCGTGAAGGCCAAGAAGACGGAAGTGCTCACTCTTTGTAAAACTCAGTCTGCGGCTGCTACTAAAACGGCAGCTGTTCTCACCCCGACCCGGTATAGTCTACAGTGTGCTCGCTGCGAGGCTGCATGGTGACTAGTATGGTGCCTCATACTCGGACTCTCGTCTCATTCAGCGGATCATCTCACACGGCATCTACTCATACAAAGCGGCTCACTGTTCGGTAGTGAAGCGTGCTCGACACGAGGCCGCTCTCTCTCACTCTCTCAATGTACATACGGCGTGCTCGCAACGAGGCCGCATGGACTTACACGGCATACTCTCAGTCAGCTATATCTCTCACGCGGAACTTCTCATACGGCAGTGCTTTCATACGGCAGTGCTTTCATACGGCAGTGCTTCTCACACGGCAGCTTCTGACATGGCATAATCTCACCGGCTCGCTGCCTCTAGCTAGCCATGAGGCAACCACTCTCGGTAACCGTTACGCAAGACTCGTGGCGGTGCTCAACCGGCTTTTACCAACTCTCCTGTTTCACTGGCTCCTCTCACTGGCTACAACTCTTCTCACTGGGTACAACTCTTCTCGCTTGATATAACTCATCTGCGGTTACAACTCAATTGGCTTCATCTCTATGGACTGTGTGATTCAACCGGCTTCCTCATTCCTCTCCAAATTAATATAATTGCTATGAAGCTAAGGTAAACTCACACACACACCTACACACAGCCATTTTGATGACTCAAGCAAGCAGTAATCTAATATGAAGTACTCTGCACATATAATTCTTGTCAAGTCTCAACCACAAGAAATCAATAACATTCATTGTGTGTATTTATGCTAGCAGTAAACTCAACGGAATTTACTAATTCAAACTCAGCAATTCTCTGAAATCTCACTCACACAGAAACACTCAAACATAATCTTTGTAACACTCATACACTCAAACATAAACTTGTAACACTCAGATACTCAACCAAGCTTTTGTAATATTCAACCAATTTATGTAATAGAGTTAAGTTTATAGATAGTTTTATAATATACTGAAATTTAATTTATTAAAGTGTTTGGCTCTCAATTTATTTGTAAACACCCACAGCATGTCCTCATTAAAAATGATGGCATTCTCAAACAGGACTTGTACTTTGAATTGCTTTTTAACGTTAGCCACCAGAGTTGTTTATTGTATTTAAAATCTTGTCAGAGTGCGTAGAAATAAAGTTCAGTTTAAATATATCGGAGTGTTTTTATTGTGCGTGCCATCCTCCAAAGCGACCCAATCCAACAGGTTATCGGCCCACGCCACGCTTCCACCGAGGAGTTTTTTTTGTGTGCACGAGCATTCTTCTGCGGGGTTTTGGAGGTCAGAGGAGCAGAGTAAGAGGTTCAGGAGATTAAGAGTTAGTAAAAGTTTTTTGTGTGCGTCAGACAAAATGCCGCGCCGCGTGTGAATAAAATTCGCGAGTGAAATCACGTACCGTTCACGGGAGTGTTTACGATGCGATTTTTTTTAAATTCAGAGACGGCTCGCGAATATAAATTTTTTTTAGAGACCGCGGAGTGCATGCATTTCGTTCCACAATAAATGAGACACAAAAATTACGAAAACGCGCGTGAAATTCAGAGTCGTAAGCCGCGGAGAATAAAAGCCGTCAACAGAAAATTCCGAGAAAAGGCCGGTTCAAGCATGAACTTCTCCCGCGGAGCGTGCGCTGCAGATATCGAGTGTTAGGAGAAAGAAAAGTGCGCGACGATTGAGGCATCAAAATCCGAGTGCACACATATAGAGAGAATTCACGAGTGAGTTTACGTGCCGGTAATGAGTTTGCTCGCGGCGCATAAAAATTTAATCAGAGGCAACTCGAAATCGCAGCGATTCAGAAAATTTAAGAGGTGTGCGTTATACAATACGTTCCGTCGCAACGATTAAGGCACAAAAAGTCAACAGAGTGTGTGAAAAATTCAGTGTTGCGAGCCGCGGAAAACAGAAGCCGGCAGCCGAGATTTCCGAGAATCGGCCGGCTCACTTCGAAAACAAGCTTCTCCCGCGGAAACGCGCGCTACAGAGGTCGAGAGAAGGTGGCGCGTCGAGTCTACGGTGCGGCTATAGGCAGCACGGGGCTAGAGCGGCAGCCATGTTAAAGAGAGAGAGAGAGAGAGATAACAAAAACAAATCTCGTGCGCGCGTTCGAAGAAATAGAAAGCAAACGCGTGCGTCCGGAGAAATAAAAGGCAAACATGCGCGTGCTACAAATAGGCCGCGGTGATCATTGTGCGTGTTTCGGCGTAAACAAACAAGTCTCTTCTGGACGAACGGGACGCCGTAAGTTTAGAAGCCACAATGCACTGTGCGTGATGTGGTATATCACGAGTTTATATGCCGGGCATTGCGCGATGTTAGTCGCGAATAATATTGACACAATTAATTTCTCTAATATCAAAGTGTATGTATATATGAATATAAAGGTATATACATGCAGACTAAAATATTAATTCAGAGAATATTTTATTGTTTTTAAATGTGTAAAATAAATTATGTACGATCAGCTCGTGCAGACTGGGCTCGTGTATGCGATCGCCCCCACCCATAAAGTAACGGCGAAACCGCGGTGCGGCTAGTCGGTTTGGGAGGGAGTACAAGAGTGCAGAATGCATTAGGGCAAAAAGATCGGAATATTAATTTGCTGTGCGATTAATATTCATGTGTGTACAAATAAAGTAAAAAGAAAATGTTTGGCAGGACCAGACTAAGCCAGAGAAATGGACGGAGAAGAAATCACTGATCCAAAAACAGCTCAACCCGAAACAACAGAGAAAACCGGGGAAATCCTACCAGAGAGAAAGACTCAGAGTCAAGAAAAAATTCACGGAGATCATCAGGTAAACTGAAACTAACAAATAAATTTTTTTTACTCAATACACACATACAAAAATAAAAATTATCGATAAAATAAATAACAAAGAAAAGAACAGAGTATATTTTACATATAATTCAGAGATCAGAATATGGATCCATGATACGTATATGTTTACAATAAAACGCAAACATATGCGCTTTTTTTGAGATGATGATACGTATATGTTTACCAATAGAACGCAAACATATGCGCCCTTTTTAAGACCAAAAATTTTTTTTTCTTTTTTCTCCTGCCTTATTTTTCAATAATAAAACAAAAATTCCAGAGTCAGAGAACGGAAAAGATAAAGATCTGGAATTAGCACTGCAATGCCTCACCGGTGCCATCAACGACAACACTGATGCACTAAACAAGATAAGGGAGCAGCAGGAGAGAACTGCAGAACTGCTAGCAAATCTGACCGACACTCTACAAAAGAGTGTAGAAGAACAGCGGAAGATCAGCAAGACTTGCCTAGCTGAAATCAAAATTCTCTCAGAGCAGATGAAAGAGACAAACATCCAGAGAACGGTAAACCCTCTATCTAACTCTACCACAATTGAGACAAATCAGAGCAATAGTTTCGACAACTCAAATCAAATAATTGTTACTATGGAAAAATTAAACAAAACATTAGAATCAAACAATGGTAAAATTCCCATTAAAAGGAATTATACCCTAAATAACAAAAGTGATAAAAACGTTTGGTTAGATCAGTTGCACTCAGAGTTATCAGAGTACGAATTAACAGAGTACATAAGTAACCCAGAGAAATTCCGAGATGACGTGACAGAAAAGACGACTAAAATTAAAATTAAAATAAGAGGCATTATTTTAAGCCATGTTGATACAAATTATTATAAAAAGTTATTGAACATAAAAGATCCAAATGAAATTTTAAATAAAATCAAAGAAATAAGACGGATTGAAACAAATACGACGGACATAACTGTTAGACAAAAATTATATAAAATCAAAAAAAGTAAGAAAGAAAAAGTGTCAGATTTTTGTGATCGTTTCAACGATATAATTAAGGAGTACGATACATGTATTACAAAAATACCACTATCTGAGGAAGAAATAAGAGCCGTCTTTTATAATGCAGTGTGTGACACTAGCCAAGAGCTAAGATCCACCTACTTAATAAAGAGCCATTCGGGTTCAGAAATGACGAAAGAAGATATGATTAATTGTTTATTACAGGTGGAAGCTCAGACACTAACCCAGAGGTGAAAGCGAATCAGAGCAGCCAAAGCCACCAGAGCCTTCAGAGTAGCCAAAGTCACCAGAGCCGTCAGAACAGCCAGAGCAATAAAGAAGACAGAGACTGGTCAAACAAATGCCACCGATGCAACAAATTTGCTGGGCACTGGGCTTTAGAGTGTCCCCTAGCCAAGTACAATTCTTGGTATTGCTATGTGTGCAATGAGGTGAGGGGACACAAAGGAGACCAGTGTCCCAACAAGGATAAAAGGTATAATGATCAAAGTAATTATGATAATAACAGAGGTAGAGGTAAAGGTAGAGGCAAAGGTAGAGGTTTGTTCAGAGGTAGAAATAATTATAGGGGTAAAAATAACCGATACACTCCATACGACAAAAACAGGAGACAAGACAACAAAGAAAAACAAGCAAAAGCAAATTTAGCAGGTAAGAATTTAGCATCAAATAATACAAATAAAAATATAAGTTTTATAGCAGACTCTGGTGCTACAGAGCACTTAACAAATAAAGGGATTTTTTTACTTAAAGATTTTGTTAAGAGCACAGAAGCAGAAATTAAAACGGCTAATAAAAATAAGAAAGCAAACATTAAAATTGATGGGAAAGGTAACCTATATGTAAAGAATTCAGAGAATAAAATCATAATATTATCGAATGTTATAGCAGCCCACAATTTATCAGAGAATTTGCTTTCTCTTAGAAAATTTGCAGATGCAGGGTATGGTATATACCTAGATGATAAAGAACTAGCAATATTCAACAGAGAAACAAATGAAAATTGCATTACAGGAGTATACCAGAAACCAAACTGGATAATTAATCTGAACATCCAGAGTAATTCAGAATTACAGGAAGAGAGCGACATGTACATAGTCACGGCACGTCTGGTTACCTTGGAGGATTTCCTGTCACAAGCTCAAGAAGAATCAGAGGAGCTTGATAGCACAGGCGAAAGGCTTGAGCTTGGGAGGGAGAATCAACAGGAAATTAAACAAGATAAATCAGTCACCAATGGCAAAGATACAGAATTTGGCACAAGTGAAATTTATCTGGACAGAAAGATACTAGACTTAAATCGAACAATATCACCATCAGTAAGAGAGAAGCTAGAGAAAGTCCAGGAAAATTGTGATCCAAAAGAAAATGTAAAAAGAATAAGTGAAGGCATGTTATGGCACATAAGACTTGGACATGCTTCATTAGAGTATCTCAAGCAACTCCAGAAATCAGAGGAGAGACTGGAGAAAGTCAAATTTGAAAAGGAAATTTTAGAGTGTGAGATATGTATACTAGCCAAAATGGAAAATCTTCCATTCAGAGATAAGAGATCGAGAGCAACCAGAGCATTACATACCATACATACGGACACAATGGGTTTCATTAAACCAGCATCATTTCCAGGGGATAACAAGTTTATCATTGTGTTTATTGATGACTACTCGAGATACGCCAGAGCATATTGTGTTAAACACAAAAACGAAGCAGGAAAATGTTTAGAGGAATTTCTGACTCACATGAGAAATTTAATAGGAAAACAAGAGAAAGTATGTTTTATCAGAGCAGACAACGGAACAGTGTTTACTGGTGGAGAGTTTTCAGAGATTATGAAAAAGGAAGGGATAAGCAGAGACTTTGCCTCTCCATACACACCAGAGTTAAATGGAACAGCCGAACGGTTTAACAAAACCATCCAACAGAAAATCAGAGCCTTGATGTTTGATTCAGGTATACCATCAACAATGTGGATCACAGCCACAGAAGCAGCGATTCACGTATACAACAGAACTCCACACAAGAGTAATGAGTTTAAAACTCCATTGTCAAAAATCTGTCCAGAGAAAAAGAGTCACTTAGAGAATGTAAGGAGATTTGGATGTATAGCTTATGTGAAAATACCCATTTCAGAGAATAAATTTTCAGAGAAAGCTTTAAAAGCCTTTTTGATTGGATACACTGCTACGGGATACCTCTTGTGGCACCCACAAACGAACAGATTTATAAACTCGAGACATGTGAGATGTAACGAGAAAATGGTATACAAAAATCTAAAAGAATCGTCAGAAAAACCAGAATTTAAAATTTCAGAGAATACAGAGAAAACAGATACACCCCAAGAGGAAAACACTGACGCTAATCAGAGATCAAAGATCTCAGAGATATCAAAGCTTTCCACGCCAAAAGGAGGAAATCCACTCAATCGAAAAGGAGCAGATAAAAAGGAAACAGAGCCTGCACATAAAATCAGAAAATTACCTACCAGAGAAGCAAAAACAAATCCAAAAAGAGATTCAGAATTCGTATATAGAGTTCAGAGTGACGGTGTAAGTGAAGTCTCTAAACAAGAGGAGGATGAAGCGATTTTTGCGGGACTGGCCGATATCAATAATGATCCGGCTAACTACAGAGAAGCCTTATCATCTTCAGAGAAAATGAATTGGAAAAAGGCCATAGAAGAAGAATTGCAGTCAATAAGAGAAAATGATGTCTGGGAAATAGTAGACCGACCCGTTTCAAATCAGAGTAATAGAAAACCAAATATAATAGATTCTAAATGGGTCTTTAAGAGAAAAATAGACGAGAATGGACAAGAGAAGTTCAAGGCCAGATTGGTCATCAGAGGGTTTAAGGATAAAAACGTCTATGAACTCAGAGAAACATATGCACCAGTGTCAAGACTGGCAATTATCAGAGCTTCCTTGGCCATTATAAACAAATACGATCTGAGTGCAGTACAACTTGATGTTAAAACTGCTTTCCTGAACGGAATCTTAGAGGACGACGTATACATGGAAATTCCGGAGGGAGTAAACATCAGAGATTCAGGTAAATCTAGAGTTTGCAAATTAAAGAAGACTTTGTACGGTTTGAAAGTAAGTCCAAAAAGATGGAATCAGAGATTTACAGAGGAGGTAAATAAACTTGGATTACAGAGAGATATACACGATCCATGCCTATTTACTTGGAGGAAAGAAGGATCTATGGCATTCCTAGTGCTGTATGTCGACGATATTATACTTGCCAGCAATTGTAAATCTAAGAGACAAGAAATCACTGCACGATTGTGTGAAGTGTTCAAAATGAGAAATTTAGGAGAACCAAAGATGTTCCTAGGAATGAAAATAACCAGAGATAGAGTAAACAGAATCATGAACATTCAACAATCAGAGTATACAGAAAAGATCCTCAAGAGATTTAATATGCAAGAAAGCAAACAACAGAGCACGCCTATAGTAACAAGACAGGTGAAAAATAGAGAAGGCAAAATAACAGAGGAAACTGTGGAAGAGTCGCCCTGCAGAGCCCCTTACAGAGAAGCAATAGGCAGTTTATTATACTTAGCTGGCGCAACAAGACCAGACATAGCATTTGCAGTCAACTTCCTATCCAGAAAGCAGAGGTCACCTACAGAGAACGATTGGACAGACGTAAAAAGAATACTCAGGTACTTAAGAGGAACGTCTGATTTAGGCTTAACTTTCAGAGCAAGAGGAGAAAAACTTGAGGCATTCACAGATGCTAGCTTCAGAGACTGTGAAGACTCAACTTCAACAGGTGGCTACATCATAAAACTGTACGGAGACACAATAGCATGGAGAAGCCACAAACAAAGTTATGTAACCCTCTTTACCTGTCAGGCTGAATATCTTGCAATGAGCGAATCGTGTCAAGAGATGATCTCGCTAGATAAGGCAATCAGAGATGTTACAGGGAAGACCTCATATCCTGTGACCTTGTGGTGTATAACATGTGGTATAACATGTCCGCAGGGAAATGTACTCAAATGGATGGAGCACACAAGTTAAAGAGTTTTGACGACAATGTCTCAGAAATTCAGAGAAAACTCAGAGAAAGAGAAATCACAGGTAACAAGAGTCACATAGCTGATACGCATGGAGACTTTGTTAAAAGATGTGTATTGGAAAACAGAGTCATTGTAAAATGGATAGAGTCTAAAGAGAATCAGGCTGATATAATGACCAAACCTTTGCCGATAAAATCTTACTCATATCTCAGAGAACAAATATTGTAAATTATCTTTCAAATAATTCAGAGTCAGAGAAAAACTTTCTTTTTATCTGTTTCAGACTCCCACAGTAGGGTTATGGAGACAGCATGAAGGGAAGGAGTGTTGGCGATATAAGGCTTCATGCCGCCCCAGTTTGAAGAACACAAGAGAGAGGCGCCATCTGTCTGGCGCATCAACAACCTCGGGTGCGAAAGCGCTGACGAGCCGCTGCTCGTCGCACGCCCCGTCATTCTCGTGTGAGACCTAGTATTGTGCAGACCGCTTCCCTTTTTGTACTTGTACTTTGAATTGCTTTTTAACGTTAGCCACCAGAGTTGTTTATTGTATTTAAAATCTTGTCAGAGTGCGTAGAAATAAAGTTCAGTTTAAATATATCGCAGTGTTTTTATTGTGCGTGCCATCCTCCAAAGCGACCCAATCCAACAATTACAGAGTATTAGCACATAAGGATTATTTTAGATAGACACCCAAATAACCAAGTGATGGCAAATTGACAGCAAATTTACAACAATGGCAAAAACAGACTCAGATTGACATCAACTTGATGTAAAAGTGCAGGTTTCGTTGTCGGACAGTAACTTTTTTTATTTGGGCGAATATATATATGTAGATCATTCAACAAATACATAACATACATAATATTATTTACAAGTTCGTGGTTTACAAATGTTTCTGGAAGTAAAAATCATCATGTGAAAAAATTTGTGAAGCATTTGTGACAGCTGACGACATTTAAAACAAGGAGGATATTCACTTATTAAAACCCGGAAATAGTGACTTTTCTCAGATTTTAGAAGTGCATCATGGTCAATTATATTTTACATATATACTAAGAGTGTAATAATATGCATACATGTGCATATATGTGCATTCTTTATAAATTTTTCTTGTTGGATGGTGTTATCAAATCATTATGCATTACGGCCATCAAAAGATTACGTTCAAGTCTGTCAAAATACGCAGCCTCCTGTAGGAGAGGCAGAAATACTGTGACAAATTCCTGCTAGCAGAGCCTCGTTCTCTACTTTATGGTGTCAATGCTTTACTGGCCCTATGATTTCTAAAGGTAAACTAGCAATTCTTCTAAAGGCAACTCGTCAAAGTTGGCATAGAACCTGTGACTTTAGTTATGAAGGCGATTATACCTCATTCAACAAATACATAACTTACATAATAATATTTACAAGTTCTTGGTTTAAAAATGTTTCCGGAAGTAAAAATCACCCGGTCAAAAATATCCAGTTGGGAAATCCAACTGGATTTTCCAAGAGGGAAATCCAGCTGGGGAAGAGTGGATTCCAGCTGGATTTTGGTGGATTTCCAGTCGGATTCCCAGTTGATGATATAAAATATTCCCACCCATTTTTAGCTGGATTAAATGGAAATCCACTTATAATAAATGGGAATTCCTGGGCGAAGGCGGAAATCCATGTAAAAATCCAGTTAAATGTTTGTGGGAATCCACTTAACTTTCGCATTTCTATTAAATGGGAATCCACTCAAAATTCTACTTAATAATAAATGGGAATCCCAGCGTGACGGCGAAAATCCATGTAAAAATCCAGTTTAATATAGATGGGAATCCATCTAACTTTCGCTTTTCTATTCAATGGAAATCCAGTTAATAATGCATAGGAATCCTGTTATATCTAGGTGGGAATCCACTTAAATATCCAGTTAAAAATGGGTGGGAATATTTGGTATCATCAACTGGGAATCCGACGGGAAATCCACCAAAATCCAGCTGGAATCCACTCTTCCCTAGCTGGATTTCCCTCTTGGAAAATCCAGTTGGATTTCCCAACTGGATATTTTTGACCGGGCATCATGTGAAAAAATTTGTGAAGCATTTGTGACAGCTGATGACATATAAAACAAGGAGGATATTCACTTATTAAAACCCGGAAATAGTGACTTTTCTCAGATTTTAGAAGTGCATCATGCTCAATTATATTTTACATATATACTAAGAGTGTAATAATATGCATACATGTGCATACATTTGCATTCTTTATAAATTTTTCTTGTTGGATGGTGTTATGAAATCATTATGCATTACGGCCATCAAAAGATTACGTTCAAGTCTGTCAAAACACACAACTTCCTGTAGGAGAGGCAGAAATACTATGACAAATATCCCGCTAGCAGAGCCTCGTTCTCTACTTTATAGTGTCAATGCTTTACTGGCCCTCTGATTTCTAAAGGTAAACTAGCAATTCTTCTAGAGGCAACTCGTCCAAAGATGGCCTAGAACCTGTGACTTTAGTTATGAAGGCGATTATACATCATTCAACAAATACATAACTTACATAATAATATTTACAAGTTCTTGGTTTAAAAATGTTTCCGGAAGTAAAAATCATCATGTGAAAAAATTTGTGAAGCATTTGTGACAGCTGACGACATTTAAAACAAGGAGGATATTCACTTATTAAAACCCGGAAATATTGACTTTTCTCAGATTTTAGAAGTGCATCATGCTCAATTATATTACATATATACTAAGAGTGTAATAATATTTTGCTTCCTCCTAAAGGAAGCTTTGTTTTCAATTACTCTAATTCTTTCAGACCTAGTTGGATGGCATTATCAAATCATTATGCATTACGGCCATCAAAAGATTACGTTGAAGTCTGTCAAAGCATGCAACCTCCTGTAGTAGAGGCAGAAATACTGTGGTAGATATCCTGCTAGCAGAGCCTGTTTCTACTTTATGGTGTTTCAATTATCAATGCTTTACTGGTCCTATGATTTCTAAAGGTAAACGAGCAAGTCTTCCAAATGGAACGCGTCCAAAGTTGGCCCAGGACCTGTGACTTTAGTTATGAAGTATATATTACAATGTAATACTAAACCAGAATCTCGTTATAATAATTTATAATCATTGAATCTCAGTGTTATTGTATCTGTGTATCTTGGTGCTGTTACGTAACGTTATTTAAGGTAAGAGCTCAACTTCTTGGCAAACTTTGAGTCGCATTTTGTAAAGGCTAGAGAATCAGATGATTTCAGAGAAAATATATTTTGGAAATTACACAAAATTTTGGGTTACAAAAATAAAAAAAATATATATATATACATTTAATACTTTAACAATATTTATTTGTATTTGTAGTATATATAGTCTTATACTTTCAAATATACAGTTCACATACAATTCACATATGTATAATTTTTTTAAAATATGCACAGTAAATTAGTCATTAATAAAATATAAAGAATATATCTCCAACTAACTTCGTTGCAAGATAATAAAATAAAATACATAATATATTTTCCTGTTACTATATTTTATACTATTCCTTTTTTTCTTTATCTTCACGTTTAGCTTTATCTCTTTTTTTGGCCTTTTTTGCATTCTCTTTGGCTGTTTCCTTATTTGATGCTGCAACTTGTTTAGCGAAGTAAACTGCCATGTTTTCTAGACCTCTATGGTACGGATTAAATTTTTCCCTGTAATAGGCTCTTTTTGTAGTATTTCCACCACGTACCCCACGTCCTTTGTTATTATCTGTAAGGATATCAATTTTTACAATTTAAAATCAATTATTATACAAAAATATTTAATTCATTCATTTGAAAATTATGTGTTATAGTATTTTTGTTTATTTTTACCGTTTCTTTCTTGAAGAATATTATTATTATTTGCACCAGTCTGCTCTTGGTGGCCTCCAGGTTGATTACCGGCTGCATCTCGTGCCAAAGGCTGTTGATTATGTATTTTATCAACTCCTGGGACAAGCTGTTGATTTACTTGAGGCAGAATATTAGCATTACCAGCTTGCGGATTAGGTTCTTGAAGTCCTACATTGCCTTGATGAATATGAATATCCCCTTGGTTGAGATTACCAGCTTGCAGATTCGGTTGTTGAAGTGCTATTGCATCGCCTCCATGAATATCTACTTGGTTAAAATTGCCAGCTTGTATCGGTTGACCTCCCATAGGCTGTTGGCAAAGACCGTCACCTGCACCTGGAGGTTGCTGGACTGCAATATGCATCTGCATACAAGGTTGCTGGTGCTGCTGTTCAAGTAGTCTGGCATTAGCTATAAGTTTACAATACAAAATATATATCAGAAATTAATACCGACTTACAACATTTTTAAACCTTTTTTAAACTATTTTTCAAACCGTTATAAAATCAAAAGTTAATTTAGCCAACTCACCATTTAGATTTATGTTTGCCATTTCTTCATCGACCTCTAAATCATCCATAATAACATCATCAGATTGTAAGGCTGGCCGATTTTGCTGATTTATCTAGAATCAAATATAATATCAAAGATCGTGGGATAATTATATCAACAAGTATAAATACCAAAATAATTTTATTTTTTAAAATACTTACGTTTAGTACTTGTACGTGCAAATAATACGTTACGCGTTGCAACTATATTTTACTTATAGTACATACACACTGGACGGACGATTCTTTCAAATAATTCCAGGAAACTCAGGTTGTTACAGACTAGTTCCCACCTATCTGCAACTTGCAAGTTGCACGAGGAATGAAAAGCATTTCGCCGTTCGCTGATTCGCTCTAAGATTTTAGGAATCCTAAGGAAATGTTCACATTAGCTTTCAAGTCGAGCCTCACCTAAGGGAGAATGTGCATAAAGCTGCCTCTTCACAGCGTGCCGCGAGCCGCGAGCCGCGTGTCCTAGACACGCGAGCGGCGTGCACCGCGCCGCGCAGCGCTTATGTACATTCTCCCTAAAGTATGATCCTGTTCGTTCCGCTTGGTATATAAGTAGTAATGAAAAGAAACTCGGACTCGGTTTGCGGATCGCGCCAGAATTTGTTATCTTATATTTTGCATTGCTTTAATGCTATATAAAGACATACTGCATAGAATACGTGTAAAATACATATGTAGAATACAACTGTTCTCTTTATTGTCAGGGGCTGGATTCTAGAAATGTCTCCCACTCGAGACACACAAAATCCGACACACAAAACTTTGTCTCGGGAAATGCGAAATCGAGACAAAATTGTTCTCGGGCAAGAACAACTTTGTCTCGCACAACTTTGTCTCACACAGGTATGATCTGTACGACGCACGCGCTCGCTTCTCTCATTGGTCGTCGAGCCCGCTGAGCCTGGGGCGGGATCATGAGGCTGTCTCACCGTCGAGACAGAGCGTTTGGTGACACAGAACTCTCTCACCAGGGGCGATGTTTTCAGATGGACTTTAGTGTGGAACATAGGAACGTAGGAACTATAGACTGTGGCGGGATCATGAGGCTGTCTCACCGTCGAGACAGAGCGTTTTGTGTCACCTTGGCGAGCGTTTGGTGACAAACAAATGCACAACCGTCTCACCAGGGGCGATGTTTTCAGATGGATTTTACTTTGGAACATAGGAACGTACCAGCTTTTAGAGTCTATAGTTCCTACGTTCCTATGTTCCAAAGTAAAATCCATCTGAAAATATCACCCAGGGGGCTTATTCCATAACTATCTCACCGAGTGACACGCGTGAGACAAGCGGTCTAGACCAATCAGAGAGCTCCTTTAAAGAGAATATCCTCTATCTCACAAGTGACACGCTTATAGAATAAGGGCCCAGGGGCCTTTCTACATATGTGTGTTCTGTGTGTTCTGTGCGTTCCCGACAAAGACAGATAGATCTGTTCCGTTTATGTAAGACAGAGACAGACATAGAGAGAAGTTGTCTAGAACAGACAGAACACACATATGTAGAAAGGGCCCAGGACATCGCCCCTGGTGAGACAGTTGTGTGTCATCAAACGCTCTGTCTCGACCTTTCGACGGTGAGACAGCCTCATGATCCCGCCCCTGCTTCCAACCAATGATAGAAGCGAGCACGTGCGCCATAGTGTGTGACAAAGTTGTGCGAGATAAAGTTGTTCTCGCTCGAGAACAATTTTGTCTCGATTTCACCTTTCCCGAGGCAAAGTTGTTCTAGGATTTTGTGTGTCTCGAGTACGAGACATTTCTAGAATCCAGTCCCAGGCAATCTACATTGCATACTCTATGCTCTATGCGCTATGCTCTATATGAGCTGAGTACGTGTAGACTTCTCCGCTGATTGGTTGAGCTTTATCAGAGAACCAATCAGCGGAGAAGTCTATAGGTACTCAACTCATAGAGCATAGCGCATAGAGCATAAAGCATGCAATGTGGATTTTCGCTGTGTAAAAGAGAGATAGCGATTTATTATCGAATTGAAGCTTAGAGCCAACTTTAGAGCGTTATCAAAAAATTGCATTGGCTAATTGTAGGTAAGATAGGCTAGTGTCTACAGGCGCGCGTAGCGCGCTCTGCTTTAGAATCTAGTTTCGTAAAATACTAATAAATCCTCCGTATTATTTTACGTCTTCATGTATTAATCGTCTTATATTATGCTTACGGCCAATCCACATTACGTGCCATGTGCGCTGTGAGCGTGCCATGTGAGCAACCGAAAAAAAATGGTTGTTCGACATCTATTAAAGTCAGCGTCTAAGGCTAAAGTAGGTCCTACGGTAGCCTTCTACTTTAGCCTTAGACGCTGACTTTAACAGATGTCTAACAACAATTTTTTTTTCGGTTGCTCACATGGCACGCTCACAGCGCACATGGCACGTAATGTGGATTGGCCGTTATGTATAATGTATGTTGTATTATAGTACCACATACAGGCACGACGACCAATGAGAGAAGCGAACGCGTGCGCCGTACTGTGAGAGACAAAGTTGTGCGATACAAATTTGTTCTCGCCCGAGAACAATTTTTTTTCGATTTCGCGTTTTCCGAGACAAAGTTGTTGTCGGATTTTGTGTGTCTCGAGCGCGAGACGTTTACAGAATCCAGCCCCAGCTCCATATAAGCTGACCCCAGAGTCATGTAATTCGGAGGCCTATAAATCACTAGTGCCTCTACCACATAAGCGCGTACAACCGCGTTCGACCGCGTAAGGATGTGTCCAGAATAGGACGGAAACTGCTCGTGCAAATCTATGCTTTAGTAATTTCTAGTGAAAATTTAGGGATATCTAGTTATTTTGAACCTTAATTACCAGATATCCCTAAATTTTCACTAGAAATTACTAAAGCTTATATTTGCGCAAGCAGTTTCCGTCCTATTCTGGACACACCCTAAGAGCGCACGCGCTCGCTTCTCTCATTGGTTGGGAACGAGCTCAGGCCTTCGACGACCAATGAGAGAAGCGAGCGCGTGCGCTCTTACGCGGTCGAACGCGGTTGTACGCGCTTATGCGGTAGAGGCATAGTGTATTAATCTCTTCGCTAATGTTTACATAAGGGTACTTCTACATTCCCGACATGGCGTCGTGCTTTTCGTACGCTCATTTTTCTTTCCGCGTCATAACTGTTTTTTCTTTATTATTCTGTTTGTTGTTTCTCACATGCCTTTCACACAGCTCTGAGGATATTTTCTATATACACATATATTTTTTATATGTATATAAAAGGAATAGAAAGAACAAATATTATATACTATATACAGGTATGGCTCATAAGTTTCTCCCTATATTTCTCCCATAATTTTTTCACATATATTACCATGTGTAAGAAGTTTTTATTCATCTCCCCTGAAAGGTTATTATATACTATACAGGTATGCCTCATAAGTTTCTTCCTATATTTCTCTCATAATTTTTTCACATACATATTATCATGTGTAAGAACTTTTTATTCATCTCCCCTGAAAGGTTATCAGATTTTTTAAGACTTATTTTATTATCTTATTTTGTTATATACCTAGTGGTCTTGTAACAGGTTGAGTACTGATAATATATAAAAAAAAAGTTTACAAACAATAAAAAGGAATCTCAAAAATGTTTTCAGTTTTAGTTATTCCTAATAATACTGTATTATTATTATTATGACTGATATGAAAAGCGTTATAGATAACAGTTTTAGAAGTTTTAGAAGAATTAACAGCAATCTTAAAGTATGACGCAAATTTCATTAGCTATATTCGGATCATACTGTATTGAATCTATTAAGCCAACATCAGATACAAATATGATTTCAAATATAATAACTAAAAATATGATCTTAACTTCTACTTTTAGTCCAAAAACATCTGAAAAAATTATTTAAAATCTGGGTTTGTAACCGGTTAAAAGTTTGTAAAGAATAAAAAGGAATCAAGAATACTTTCAGGTTTTAGTTATTTCTAATAATGAGATGTGTATTATTATATTATTATATGACTGATATTAAATGCGTTATTGATTAAAGTTTTAGGAGTTATTTGTTTTGTTTTACAGCAATCTAAAGTACGGACAAAATTTTATAAGCCATATTTGGATCATTCTGTACTGAATCTGTTAAGCCACAATCACATAGAAATATGACTTGAAATATAATAACTACAAAATTCTCTTTATGTCTCATACATGTATGTATTTTATCATTGGTAAGAAATTTAGTCAGCTCTCCTGAACATTTCATCTTAGTTTTTAAGATGAGCTTAGCCTTTTAGTTTTACGCCAAAAACATCTGAAAAAATTATTTAAAATCTGGGTTTGTAACCGGTTAAAAGTTTATAAAGAATAAAAAGGAATTGAGAATATTTTCAGTTTTTTTAGTTATTTCTAATAATGAGATATTTATTATTATATGACTGATATTAAACACGTTATTGATTAAAGTTTTTGGAGTTATTTGTTTTGTTTTACAGCAATCTAAAGTATAGCCACAATTTCATAAGCCGTATTTGGATCATTCTGTACTGAATCCGTTAAGCCACAATCACGTAGAAATATGACTTCACATATAATAACTACAAAATTCTCTTTATGTCTCATACATGTATTTTATCATTTGTAAGAAATTTATTCATCTCCCCTGAAAATTTCATCTTAGTTTTTTTAAGATGAGCTTAGCCTTTTAGTTTTACGCACTCATTGTTGATAGAATAAGCCAAGGTTCCTAAATCCATTTTATGCAGAATCAAGGCATTTTTTAAATTTAAAGTTTGACGTTACTTTTTCAGACAATCAATTCTAATGGATTTTGATGAGACAAAATTTAAATTGCTTGTAATTAATTTATGTGCATAGCATGAAAAGTGACAAATATAACATATTTATTTTTGAACAACTATATTTTTAATAGAAATAACTACCTTTTTCCTTAATTTTATGAATTTTTGTCGACTATATATTTTTATTAATGTAAAAACTTAGGCAGTATATACAATCCTTGTATAAATATAGTATTGTTAATAAAACTTTCTACGAAAGTATAAAATAAGGCAAGTATCGAATCGCTTTACAATAAAATACATTGAAAATGTCATTAAGCAACTACAAGTTATTCCACTTTTCTGGACTAGACTAAAAAATAAATAACTTAATATTAAAATATGCACCTGATCTATTGAAATAAATACTTCTGGTAATTATAAACGTTTTCTTTAGTAAGAATATTTTTCTTAAAGAATTTACTTCAGAAGTCATCTTGCTACGATATTTTACATAATTATAAGTTATTTAGATATGCGAATTATTTTCTAAAAATTCATTTTCGAAATGCGAATACATTCCATGAATTTCATAAAAATGTGAAAACAAAATTTTTTTAAATCAAATATATATGATAATAAAAAACAAATTTTTTTGGACAACGAACTCGATTCTTATAGATATAAAATTTTTTATATTTTCTTTGTGAAATTTCACACATCCCTAGGGTTTATATTTTCTTTGTGAAATTTCACACATCCCTAGGGTACTTGTCTCTAGCAGTATGCCTGTCCGTATTTGTGTATTCTTTCTGGAATTTCCGATGTAAGAAAAAAGTTCTAACCTTAAAAAGAATAAATGGCTATACAAAACAAAAGCAGGTACACAACGCGCGCACGTAGCGCATAGTGCATGTCATTTCCATTTTCTAGTATACATAAATGCGTTCCCGAATAATTACGATTTTCAAGAGGGCTAAAATAGTTTTAACCTCAAATATCTCTGAAATTCATAAACGAATTCTTTTATCCTAAGAACTCCTCTAATAAATAATATACAAACTATACAACTCCATCAAATTACAAAGAAATTAAAACTTTTAATGTAGTTATATTGTGCGACAACAAAGACAGTCATTTTCAAAAATACTAAAATTTTAAATATCAAACATCTCAAAAAATAACCATATAATCTGGAAGAGATTTTACACAGATATTGCCTATATTGCATACAAAATAGTCTAAAAATTTTAAGCTGATACATAATTCATGTCATTGACAAATTACGATTTTCAAAAAAACCGTAAAAAAATTTTAACCTTAAATGTTTCTAAAAATCATGAGACAATTCTTTTACTTAAAGCACTTATACAATAATATATAAACTCTACATCTCCACAAAATTTCGACATGATTAAACCAATTTTTGTTTTCTCCAGTTATCATGCGACAAAGAAAATGACTTTGTACAATACTAAAATTTTTAAAATCTAATATCTCAAAAAGTAATCGTACGATCTTGATGAAAATTCGCACATATTATCTATATCACATACAAAATTGTCTATGAATTTGAAGCTGATTGATTGGTTCTCGAGAAATTACAATTTCAAAAAAAAGGTTAAAAAAAATTTAACCTCAAATATTTCTGAAATTTCTGGACTAATCAGTTTGCCCAAATAACTCAACTGAGAACTATCTAAAATCTACCTCTACAAGGAATTTCGAAGCGATTGATTCAATTTTACTCTCGTAATCGTTGGACATACAAAACTCATTTTTTTCAATTTTCAATTTTTTTTTTCTCAAAAACTAGTCGACAAAATGGATTCAAATTTTTACAGATTATAGCTATTCATCTTCTGCATTATCACGATTTTTCTAAAAAAAAAAAATAACCGTTTAGTTTGGGAGTTATAAGCTTTAAATAAAAAAACACCTTTTTTGTTAATACTAGCAACTTCAGGCGCGCTGCGCGCGCTCTTACTTTACCTTGTTTATACCTATACAATTAATATTGGAATATTATGAATTTAAAATTTATTTTACTTTTTAACATCCCGCGCAAATTTATCCAATATTTTTTATTGAAACTTGAATTGTATTTATTTTAGTTTATTCGTACAATACAAAAATTTGGAGGTTAGAAATTTAACTGTTATCAGTATTCATAGTTCTTCATTGTTAACTACAGATAATACTTTAATACTTGTTTGTTTTACAAAACCCAATTTTAAGTCATTAATACTATTTACGACTTATATTTTTAGTATAAATATTTCATAATTTCCAACTTTGGGGGTTTTATTTGGACCAATCAGCTTGTTTTTCTTATTTTAAAATAAATATTTCGATGGTATTTTGATTTTGTTATATTTTTTTAAATCTAAAAATCAATTTCTTTTTAAAAAATTCAAACCTTTCAATCTCAAACAATTCATAAAGCAAATCTTGGCGCTCATTCTACATAGACCAATCAAAATCAAGCCTTTAGGTGCTTCAACATGGCCGCTCATCACTTTTTTAAGAAGGGAACAAAAGAACCGTGATAGCTACAAATTGTTTCTTTTTTTTTTCGAAAATATAGGTATTTTTTGACCCGCTATCACATAAAAAAAATGAGATCTGTCCGGTTAAAATCGATCGAGTGGAAGCTGAGATCCAGGCGTACTCTCACACACACACACACACACACACGCCAGCGCTGTGAGAAAAATCCTTTCAACATGGCCGACGATGGCAGCCACTAGATTTCTAGTGATTTCCACTAGATCTAGTGACTGCCATAGAGAGCGGTGCGCCGACGCCACTGTCGGCGGCGCCTGGGGCTTACGGGGCAAATTGGGACGGAGCATTCTGAAAATAGGCGTATGCAGGTTATATTAGCTGAATTCAAAATCTAATTTAGAGAAATCGTGCGGAAGATATGTCGACATTAAGTAATAATTTTCAGAAATACGTTTTAGCAACGAGAGAAAATTAGATAAGTATTACTTATTATTTAAATTTTATTGTGTATTTGAATAATTCTCAAAGCAATAAACTACTTTTGCATAATCATTCAAATACTCAAAAAATTCTTCAACAAATATAAATTAATCTTTGTATAGATACTTTGTGTGTATTTTTTTTTATTTCAGAAAATCGTACAGTTTTAATAGAAGTATGAACTTGAGTTCATTCATATCCAAAACAGATAACAAGCCATGAAGAAGACAATAAGGACGTGCATTAAATTTACAGTCAACCATCAAGATTGTTGAATAATTATAAAATAGTTTCGTGGATAGTCAAGAAGAAAATACTAGAAACAAGCAGAACAGCATGTAAAAAGGAAAAAGACACCAAGTTCAGTTGTGACGTTTATTAATTTCAGTGAAAAATAATTTTGTACTCTAGGTATGCTGTATTAGAGAAAAATCCACAAATGATACTTAAAAGCTCATAAATGATGCATGAGCAGACTCGTCCACAACTTCTGGCTTGGATGAAGCTTTAACGAGCAAGAGTTTTTGTGTTTACATTTTATTTACAATAGAACATAAATCACATGTAGTGCTATATGTACTGTGTGCGCTTCACATTATAGTGACTGATTAGTTTTTTATAGTATATTAATATTTGACGTATCAGATAAAGTATTTTTTTATAGGTATTTATTTTAAATTACAAGAATACCATTACAAATGTGTACAATAAATACAGTACTATTAGTTTAGAAATATACTATATAGAAACCATTCTCATAAGATCCTTGGGTGTGAAAATAGCAATCTTTTTTAAAAATGATAATCGTTAAACTTTGCTGATGAAGTGTGATGGCTTGCGAGTAAGCTTTTAGTTTAGAAAAATACTTTATAGAAACCATTCTCATAAGATCCTTTGGTGTTAATATGGCAATATTTCTTAAAAGTTATAATCGTTGAACCTTGTTGATCAAGTGTAATGGCTTGCGAGTAAGCTTTTATTTACAAATATATTTTATAGAAACTTTTCTCATTAGATCATTGGGTGTGAAAATGGTAATCGTTTTTAAAAATGATAGTCGTTGAACCTTGTTGATCAAGAGTGATGGCTTGCGAGTAAGCTTTTAGTTTAGAAACATACTTTAAGAAACCATTCTCATGAGATCCTTGGGTGTGAAAATGACACTCTTTTTTAAAAGTGATAATCGTTGAACCTTGTTGATCAAGTGTGATGGCTTGCGAGTAAGCTTTTATTTACAAATATGCTTTATAGAAACTATTCTCATTAGATCATTGGGTGTGAAAATGGTAATCGTTTTTAAAAATGATAGTCGTTGAACCTTGTTGATCAAGTGTGATGGCTTGCGAGTAAGCTTTTACTTTAGAAACATACTTTATAGAAACCATTCTCATGAGATCCTTAGGTGTGAAAATGACACTCTTTTTTAAAAGTGATAATCGTTGAACCTTGTTGATCAAGTTCGATGGCTTGCGGATAGCTTTTAGTTACAAATATACTTTATAGAAACTATTCTCATTAGATCATTGGGTGTGAAAATGGTAATCGTTTTTAAAACTGATAATCGTTGAACCTTGTTGATCGAGTGTGATGGCTTGCGAGTAAGCTTTTAGTTACAAATGTACTTTATAGAAACCATTCTCATAAGATCCTTGGGTGTTAAAATGGCAATATTTTTTAAAAGTTATAATCGTTGAACCTTGTTGATCGAGTGTGATATGGCTTGCGAGTAAGCTTTCAGTTACAAATGTACTTTATAGAAACCATTCTCATAAGATCCTTGGGTGTTAAAATGGCAATATTTTTTAAAAGTTATAATCGTTGAACCTTGTTGATCAAGTGTGATGGCTTGCGAGTAAAGTTTTAGTTACAAATATACTTTATAGAAACCAGTCTCATAATATCATTGGGTGTGAAAATGATAATCTTTTTTAAAAATGATAATTGTGGAATTTTGTTGATCAAGTGTGATGGCTTGCGAGTAAGCTTTTAGTTTAGAAATATACTTTATAGAAACCATTCTCATAAGATCATTGGGTGTGAAAATGGCAATGTTGAAAATGGCATCTGATGGCTTGCGAGTAAGCTTTTAGTTTAGTAGTTTAGTAATATACTTTATAGAAACCATTCTCTTGAGATTCCTCGGTGTAGAAATGGCAATCTTTTTCAAAAGTGATAATCGATAAACCTTGCTGATGAAGTGTGATGGCTTGCGTGTAAGCTTTTTGTTTAGAAATATACTTTCTAGTAACCATATGAGTTCCTTTGGTGTGAAAATGATTATCTTTTTTAAAAGTGACAATTTTTTAAAATTGTGATGTTTTGCGAGTCAACTTTTGGTATAGAAATATACTTTGTAAAAACCATTCTAACGAAACCATGCGCTTAATAAAAATCTTTAGTCAAAGTTAATTCCATTACAGGTTTCATTGGCTATATAATACGCCTTAAGACGCTTGAAAAATTGTTCGACGCTCAATCCTGATTGCAACTTCAGCCTCAACTTTAAATTCGTTACCGAAGTTTTCAGTCAGCCCGCCAGTACTTAGAACATGAGCTGAATCGTGGTCGGAACCAGCCGAGGGTAGCCAAACTGAAGCGCGTGAGCCACTCGTATTTCTTTCATCCGAGGTTTTATTTTTATCTTTTCTTTGGTTTTCCGTTACCAAAACTAGCACAACTTGATGGTTTCAGATGAAAAAAAAGCACGACTCGCGGCACTGGGACGAAAAAAGCACAACGCAATCGCTCTTTTATTAGATTTATTAAATAGGTAATTACAATAATGAATAAAATTATATAAGAATGATTTCTCTTTGAGAAAGCAATCTGATAATATAGTTAGCAGCAGTTTTTATTTTTGAATGCAGAAGAATGCAATAAATATTTTTCGTCCGGGCACAGCCAGTTGTGCTTTTTTCGTCCGAAGTTTTCAACTGTGTTAGTCTTCGTCGCAGAGGTTTTGGACGGTGCTTTTCTTCGTATGAGGAGCCGATCGATATAATATGTGAATATGTTATACAGAGAATTTCGGTTTTGCGAATTTTTTTTAAATTGTTTTTAAGGCACATCTCACCAACAATTTTCTTCTTCTCCCTTATATTATAAAGGAACAGAAAGTACTTATGTACAATGAAAAGCGACTTTGTGACACCCTTTTTGGCGACATTGGAAATAAATTGTTTTCTTTTTATTTCCAGAAAGAGTGCTAAAAAATTACCCTTTTTCAAATGCCAGATATTTTGACAGGTAGAATAATACAAAAATTATTGAGAAAGAGAAATAAACTAGAGGACGAAAGCTTTTATTTGCTTTTTTGAAAATTACAAAATATCTTTTCCTTAAGAAGTTACGTGACTTTGGAGATAAGCTTAAAATTCATAAACTAGTACAATATTCTAAACAATTACCCTTATGTAATAAATAGCCCTAATTGGTTATGTGGTTGAAGTTTGCGGCGCTACGACTCCAACGAAAATCCAAACTTCCAAAAAATTATGATTTCCGTTCGGAATCGATTTTACAGCGATATCAGTGATGTTAACAACAGCTACAAGTGCATAAAAATAAAAAATAACAAAAACTCACCCTCTACCACTCCATTATGTCGTGGTGGAAAAGAAAAAAAATTCTATTGCCGTTGTTTTTGAGATCGCTAATAATTTTGTTGCTGGAATACGATTAAGAGTATGCAGGATAACTGCAACAAAAATGGGCAACCCTCTAAGCACCGCGGAACACCACAGAACTACTCCATTCGCCCTTAAAAAATGCAAAAAAATCTATCCAGTCTGTTTTTGAGATAGTCAATAATTTTATTACCGGAATACAATTTCTAGCACCCAAACTAGTTTCAAAAAAATTAGCAGACCTTCAAGCACCGCGGAAGACCCTCAAACTACCCCTTTTTGCTCTGAAAAAATGATAAAAAATTCCAATTTCGCCGTTTTTGAGATCGCCAATAATTTTATCGCTGGAATACAAATAAGAGTGCACAGACTAGCTACAAAAAAAAATTGGCAACCCTTCAATCACCGCGGAACACCCTCAAACTAGCACTCATAGCTCCGAAAAAACGCTAGAAAATTCCAGTTTCGGCATTTTTGAGATCGTCAGTAATTTTATTGCCGGAAAGCAATTTGCAACACCTAAACTAGATTCAAAAAAATTGTCAGCCCTTCAAGCACCGCGGAACACCTTCAAACTACCTCTATTTGCTCCTAAAAAAAACTCAGAATAATTCTAATTCAGTGGTGTTTGAGATCGCCATATTTTTTTTATTGCTGGAATGCAAATTCTAGCACACAAACTAGTTACAAAATAAATGGCAACGAAGCAAGTACCGCGGAACAGCCTCAAACTACCCCTCTTTGCTCCAAAAAATCGAAAAAAATTATAATTGAGCCGTGTTTGATATCGCCAATAATTTTATTGTCGAAATGCAATTTCTAGCATAGAAATTATATACTAAAAAATTGGCAACGATGGAAGTACCGCGGAACACCTTTAAACTCCCCGTCTTTGCTCCTAAAAAACGCGGTATAATTCTAATTCCGCCGTGTTTGAGATCACCCATTTTTTTGTAGCTAGTCTGTGCGATCTTATTTGTATTCCAGCGATAAAATTATTGGTGATCTCAAAAACGGCGAATTTGGAATTTGGTAGCATTTTTTCAGAGCAAAGAGGGGTAGTTTCAGGGTGTTCCACGGTGCTTGAAGGTTTGCCAATTTTTTTAAAACTATTTTGGTTGCTAGAATTTGCATTCCGGCAATAAAATTATTGATGATCTCAAAAACCGACTGGATAGATTTTTTTACATTTTTTAAGGGCGAATGGAGTAGTTCGGGGGGGGCCTCCGCGGTGCTTAGAGGGTTGCCAATTTTTTCGCAGTTACCCTGCATGCTTTTAATTATATTCCCACAATAAAATTATTGGCGATCTCAAAAACGACGGTATTATTAATTTTTTTTTTTTTCCACCACGACATAATGGGGTGGTAGAGGGTAAGTTTTTGTTATTTTTTATTTTTATGCACTTGTAGCTGTTGTTAACATCATTGATATCGCTGTAAAATCGATTCCGAGCGGAAATCATCATTTTTTGGAAGTTTGGATTTCTATTGGAGTCGCAACGTTGCAAACTTGAACCATATAATTGTTTTTAGCTTAATGAATGAAATGCTCTGCTAGTTATTAAGGATGTACTGGCTATAAAGTCCCTGCCAAAAGTTTGTGAATTCGATAAACTGCAATAATTAATTGTATGCGATAATTGACCAAATTTAAATTCTTGTGGGCGATTCAGGAGTATAATATCAATATAATGAGCTGTGAAAATTTAAAATCAAATAAAAATTGACAAAGTTCTGCTATTTTTTATAGTTACAAAAACCGAGACATTAAGTAAATTTTTAATACTGGAAACGACAAAGTGCCAAAGTTTTAATTTTCACTCGATTTTTAATTTCTAAAGCTTATAATATTCCTGACATGATTTGTAATCAATCGCGAGCATTGAAAATTGTCTATTTATCCTACGTAATTTGTTATTGTTATTTTAATATTAGTCACTTAAATTTTGGCAGGGACTGTAATTGTACATTTCTCAAATGTAATAAGGATAAATAATCGATTTTCAATGCTCGCGATCGATTACAAATCACGATAGGAATATTATAAGCTATAGAAATTAAAAATCGAATGAAATTTAAAAGTTTGGTACTTTGTCGTTTTCAGTATTAAAAATTTACTTAATGACTTTGTTTTTGTAACTATAAAAAATAGCAGAACTTTGTCAATTTTTTTTTTCGATTTTCAATTTTTAAAGATTATTAAATTCGTATTATACTTCTGAATCACCCACACGAATTTAAATTTGGTCAATTGTCGCGTACAATTAATTATTGAAGTTTATCGAATTCACTTTTGGCAGGGACCTTATAGCCAGTACAACCTTAATGTGCTGATTATACAATTTATTTTACATTATTGCTTCCTCCTAGAGGAAGCTTTGTAATAGTAAAATTTTCAACTTCGTTAAAACTCTCTATAAACATCATTAGAGGTGTTAGAAGTTTGTTTCACATGATTTTAGAAAATGTCTGTATGGATGTGTGTGTGTATGTGTATGTCGTGCACCTCGCCGGCGATCTCGAAATTGACGTCGTCGAAGACGTCGTCAGGCTGTCCCGACGTGGGGCTGACAGCGGCGTACCCGGTGCTGCTGGCCTCGTCCTCGCCGGGCTTGAGCCAGGCGATGCCGCTCGTGCCGACGCGCACGCAGTTGAAGTGCATGACGAGGAGGGGCGAGTGAGCGAGACGCGTCTCGAAGTCGATACAAGTCTGCAAGTTGCTGCCGCCCGGCAGGGAGACGTCGTAGAAGCGCAGACAGAAGTCGACCACGGGCACGTACACCAGGGGCACGCAAATCGGCGGCGGGTTGCGAGCTGTGGATATGTAGTTTGCTTGCTTCATTATGCTTCGTTTGCACCGACCAAACTTTAGTAACGAGGACGAATTGACCATGGAAATCTAGTCGGATCTAGCTTTGGGATATGATTTCCGATAAAAGTATGTATACCGCCTTATCTCCGGATCTACGCGGTCGATTTTAACCAGCAGGTTCTCATTTTTTTGTTTTTTTATTCCGAATTCGGGCAGAAAATAATTTTTGATGATTTATTGATTCGTTTTTGTTTTATTTCAAATTTTTGATTTTCGAAAAATTTGTTTTTGATTTTGTTTAATGATCGGATTTAAATTTTTGAACCGGATGGGTCGCATTCGAAAGAGCATAAAAAAACCTATAATTTCCAAAAAAAAAAATTATCTAGCTATTACGGTTCTCTTGTTATTAACAAAAACATGTTTTTTTTTTTAAAAAGCTAATAACTCCTAAACTAAACGGTCAATTTTTTGGAGAAAAATCACGATAATGCAGAATATCAATTGCTATAATCTGTGAAAATTTTAATCTATTCTGTTGGCTATTTATTGAGAAAAAAATTAAAAAATGGAAAAAATGTGTTTTCTATGTCCCACGTTTTTGGAGTAAATCTGTATTAATCGCTTTGTAATTTCTTATAGAGGTAGATTTTAGATAGATCTCGGCTAAGTTCTTTGGGCTACATGAACGGTCCATAAATTTCTGAGATATTTGAGGTTAAAATTTTTTTAACCTTTTTTTCAAATCGAAATTTCTCGAAAACGGCTCTGTGTATCTGAATGAGATGGATGGCATTCGAAAGCGAATTTAAATACCTATATTTTATAAAAAAAATTATTTTTCTAGCTATCACGGTTTTTTTGTTATTAGGCCGAATCCATCTCAAATCAGACAGCCCGCGTATGCCTATTTCACCTATCATGTTGAAATAAAAATATTTATGTTCTACTCGAAAAAATATTTTACACGTGTTTTTTTATTTTTTTGTTTCATCAAAATTTCATGCGTTCAGCGATACCGAAAAATTCCGAGAAAATTCTTTCATTGAGAAAAAAAATTTTCAATGTGATTTTCAGACTGCTATTGTTTCAGCAGTTTTTCAAGCTTTTAAACGTGTAACACGTAATTTCACTCAGTTTTGAGCCCTCTTTAACGGCCTTAATGTCATTTTGAAAAAAAAATAAAAAATCCACGAGCTATGCACTTTTTACTGAAAAATTCATTTTTTAGAGAAGTGCCTTTTTCTCGAAAACCCCATGTTTTTTTTGCACAATTTTTGTTGTCGTGATAGAGGACGGTAATGCCTAGCTAGACGTATTTGTGAGATTCGGTACTTTTTTCCTGGGATAGCGATCACTAATGAGATAACACACAAACAAATTTTTCACGCTTAACGCTTATATATAGTCAATGATATTAGAGTCAATGTAAAGGTATTTATCTTTGTGCGTATGTAATATACATGTACGTGCGCCTACTTATAGGAGTATATGTACTAGTACATTTGTCCGCTAGATGGATATGGTTTGACTTAACATTTACAAAGAAAAGTTCGGTTTCTGCTATATATCACACATCTCGTCTTATTTAAAACCATCATCTTTTGGAAAATTATTACATATTTACACCTTATCAACTCAACTACGATGTCTCAATATTACTCAACAGAGAGAATCAAATGTGCAGACTTTTAGACAAACACAAACAAATTATTTACAAATCTAGTTCCGTACGTTTAAAACAACTTGAGAATCTTGCTCATCCATTGAAGCACCTCTATCCTCATTTACCTTTGACACCTTCTACATATCTGTGTCAACATTGTTACAATCGTGCTTTAGAATTGGTGAGTAGTACTGACAATGAATTTATAACGGATAATGAAGTTACCGATAACGTAGTTGATAGAGATGAAGATTTTTTACCAAGTACTCCAGAACGCATTGAAGAATTTAATAATGAAATAAGTACATCTTTCTTAGGTTCTGTATCGCCTCTTAAAAGAAAAAAATCTTATACATGAAAAATCAATTGAAAATTACGTAACAAAGAAGAAAAAAAATACTTTCAACATTGTCTAATACCCTTGATGTGAAGTTGAACAATGTTTATGACGTTTCTATAACAGCAAATGAATCAACTGTATGCCATTGTACAGAATGGATACAAAATCTTGGTCTAGCCTTGCAAAAGTGTTCTACGGTATCAGAAAAAATAAAAATTCTGACTTTGCTACCTTCATCCTTTACAAAACATGAAATTTTATCTTTATTTCCAGAAATAACAATGTATATGATCAACAAATCGAGAAATCTTGTTAAAGAAAAAGGAATTTATTCAGAACCAGATGCATATTCAGGCCATCCGATTGATGAAAACATGGAAAAAATTGTTATGGAATATTATTTAAATGATGATTTTAATTGTTCAAGACAAAGTCCTAATAAATGTGACGTTGTTACAATTAAAGTTAACAATAAAAAAGAGAAAAAAGTTAAGCGTTTTCTTACTCGAAGTTTAAAAGAGACGTATAAAGTATTTAAAAATGATTATCCAGAATTGAGAATTGGAAAATCGAAATTTTATAGTTTGCGACCAAAGTATGTCTTACTTAGCCCCATCAAAGAAGTTTGTCTCTGTATCTATTGCGCAAATTATGATTTATTTCTTACGAGCTTAATTAATTTTAGAGGGAGTAACGTCACAGAGTTGGATGAAAGTCGGTCACAAATAATAAATGCAACAATGTGTTCTGAGCCATCTGATTTATGTTATTTACAAGAATGTAAACTATGTCCAGGGATTAAGGGAATTACGTTTCATGTTTTAAAACTGCAAGATGTAGAAGGCACAGAAGAAATTACATATGCTTTGTGGGATAATGGAAACCTGATTAAAAAGACACTATCAATTTCTGCTTTTAAAGATGAACTTTCGGTTTGGACCATGAGGGTTAGTACTCACATGTATGTAAAAAATATACAACGCAAAGCTATAAAAACAGAAAGAGAAAGTGCTAAAAAGACTCACATCATTTAGTTCTTCAAATAGACTTCGCTGAAAACTGGGCTGTGATTCATAATAAAGCTGTTCAAGGAAATCATTGGGTTAATGATCAAATTTCTATTTTCACAGCAGTCTCTTATCAAGGGGATTCGACACAAAGTTTCGCAGTTATAAGTGATGACCGAAAACATGATTCAGCGTATGCTTTGCTAGCAGTACAAAAAATTATAAAATTCTTGAAAGAAAATTGTTGTGATTCAATTAAAAAAATTACCATCGTATCAGACGGCGCTGCGAGTCACTTTAAAAATCGCTTTCAATTAGATGAACTAAAACGAGCACCGTGTGATATAAAATGGTTGTTCTCTGCTACTGGGCACGGCAAAGGAGCTGTAGATGGTGTGGGTGGACTTATAAAGCATTATGCTACTTCGCATAATCTTCGAGAGCCCCTTGAAGAAGCTATTCAAAACGCAAATGATTTTGCAATACATGTTCAAAAATATACTGATGCTATTAAAATAATACATTTACAAGATGCTGAAATAGAACAATTCAGAAAAGAAAAAAAATATTGATTGGCTTACAACTCCAAAGTATCCTGGAATTCAAAAAACTCATATATGGGTTAAAAAAACATGTGACGATAAAATACATTGTTTGACAGCAAAGACCGCTGATCGTCCGCTTACTGAATTAAGAACAATGAAGCAGAAAAACAAAGGTAGTAAAATAGGTATACAAATGAAAAAAAGGTATAAAAATAAAAAATCAAAAAGACGCAAATAACAAATAAATACATAGTTATGTGTACCTGTATATTACATACACACAAAGACAAATACCTTTACATTGACTCTAATATCATTGACTATATATAAGCATTAGGCGTGAAAAATTTGTTTGTGTGTTATCTCATTAGTGATCGCTATCCCAGGGAAAAAGTACCGAATCTCACAAATACGTCTAGCTAGGCATTACCGTCCTCTATCACGACAACAAAAATTGTGCAAAAAAAACATGGGGTTTTCGAGAAAAAGGCACTTCCCTAAAAAATGAATTTTTCAGTAAAAAGTGCATAGCTCGTGGATTTTTATTTTTTTGAAAATGACATTAAGGCCGTTAAAGAGGGCTCAAAACTGAGTGAAATTGTGTGTTACACGTTTAAAAGCTCGAAAAACTGCTGAAACAATAGCAGTCTGAAAATCACATTGAAAATTTTTTTTCTCAATGAAAGAATTTTCTCGGAATTTTTCGGCATCGCTGAACGCATGAAATTTTGATGAAACAAAAAAATAAAAAAACACGTGTAAAATATTTTTTCGAGTAGAACATAAATATTTTTATTTCAACATGATAGGTGAAATAGGCATACGCGGGCTGTCTGATTTGAGATGGATTCGGCCATTAATAAAATCGTAAACATAGAAAAATGAAAAAAAATGAGTTTGGTATGTCTAACCATTGCGTGAGTAAAAATTGACTTAATCGTTTCAAAATTCCTTGTAGAGGTTGATTTTGTATAGTTTTCGGTAGATTTATTTGGGCAATATGATTGGTCCATAGATTTAAGAGATATTTGAGGTTAAAATATTTTTAACCTTTTTTCAGATGTCAGTTGAAAAAATAAAAAAATATTGGAATTATGAAATTAAAAAAAAAGTCAAAATTAAATAGTGATTTTATTTAAACGATGTCTAATGCAAGTAAGTTTTTTTATTTTTTATTATTTTTTTTTCATTTTTCATATTATAAAATATATAATTTTGATATTTTTGTATATTTGGAAAAATATTTGGAATAACCATAGCTATCCAAAATCTATCTCTGGAAATAATGTCTTATTTTTGTAAATAATAATGAATTTATAAATTATTAAAAAAAATGTATAATTAATAAACATATTTTACATTTGAACTATATAATATACATGTATGATTGATAAATTCATTTGGAGGAAGCAAAGTGCCAATATATTGGCAGCGGTTTTTTAAATGTCATTATTAAAAACGAAACTGTTTTTAAAAAACAATATTAATCGCTGGCACACTTACAAGTTTAATGTAAAGTGACCTTTTTGTGGCGTGATCACATTATATCCCTTTTAAAAAAACAAACCCCATGTCGAATTGGTAACTAAGTAGTTTTTCACTTATTTCATAAAAACTGGCGACTTTTCTACAGAAGAGATTATCACGAACTACTAGATGTTCCCATAGCTTTCATATGAGTTATCCGGTAAAAACAGCACTTTTTCACTATTTAAGATCTAGAAAGGAAGAAAAAAGGTCCTGACTCCTGTGAAAGTGTGCTCTTAATTTTTTTTTTCAATTTCTCTCTAGTTTAAATTTGAAAAATTTGGCTGAATTACTGTTATAAGTATACGAATAGGAATCAAAATAATGATTTTGGCATATTAAGGAATAGCTACATGTATAATATATACATACTATAATGTAAACATGTCGCGAGACTTGTGCCGTAACAAGAAAACAACTAGGAGCCACTCGTGAACGGTGATAGTTCAACAAAATGTGGCTCGTTAAAAAGAAGAAAGAAGAGGTTTCATCAACTGACGAAGAGGATAAAAAAGCCACTACAGCTATATTACAAGCCACAGTGACGTCAGTGACAACGACCCAAACAACGATGACGGCGGCGAAAGGTCCGACTGTCATCCCGACCATCGGTAAGTGCAAAAAGTACGACTTACTGCGCTCGGACGAAAAAAAGACGATTCACTGCGTTCAGACGAAAAAAGCATGACTCGCTGCGTTCAGACGAAAACAGCACGACTCGCTGCGCTCGAACAAAAAAAGACTATTCAAAATTCTGTTATATTTAACTGAAATAAAATGTCAAATTGAACTGAAACTCAAATTTCAGTTAAATTTGACTCCAATTCGAGAAACATTTTGAAATTTCAGTTAAATTTAATTCAAATTTAAGTTGAAATTTAATTCAAATTTAAGTTGAAATTTTAACTTTTATTATAGAATTTTTAATAGTATTTATTGCATTCTTCTAAATAGTACACCCTGCAAGTAGCAAAAATACAAACTATTGCTAACTATATTACCAGATTGCTTTCTCAAAGAAAATTCATGTTCATATAATGTTATTTCATTCATTATTGCATCTACCAAAGAGCGATCGATTTATTTTTTGACTAAACGCATCAAGATATGCTAGTTATACTTTTTTATTGCAGGCCGTCGATACATGGTATAAATTTGCTGTTTATCAATCAGTGCAATTTAATTTTAAATTTCAGAGCGTCCCATTCCATCTTCTTCGGATATGATCACCCCCAGCCACGTGATAACTCTAGACTCGAGGATGAATGCTATCCCGGGCACGTATGCGGCGGCATCTGAAAGTTCTGCGCAGAGAATGGCGAATATGAGTGCAGGGCAGAGAGCTAATGTTGGTGATATTAGCCGATCTTTTCCAAATATGCGAGTATTCGGCACAAACATGTCGACCACGCCGTCACAAGGTACGTCACGTAGGCTTGATTAAGGAGAATATTATACTGAAGCAAACATTGTTTTAAAAATTTTGTTCTTTAGTATAGGTAATAGCGAAATCCATGCGCGCTGCGCGCGCTCTATGTGCTGTTTTATTAAACGCTAAGAATAATTTTCATTCTTATAAGTCGTAAATCTTTTTTTTTTAACTTGTATGCATCTTTATTGATGAATATAATACTATATAGTACATGTATTTTTAACAAACTCAAAATTTTGAGGCTAAAATAAAAGGCTTTTAAAATAAAATCTGAACATAATATTGACATAATTTATTCTAATATTAACATAATTATTAATTCTTCTAAGATTAAAACATTGCTTATTGTGTTCCATTTTTTACCGTGCAATTCAATAACTAATTGTATTTGACTTTAATCATTTTCGTTCCAATAAGTAGTTCCAATAAATAATACCTAATTTTTAAAGAAAATGCATATTTCATTTTAAATTCTCACGCCTTTTATCCAAGAGTCAATCACAGATTAAATCTATAGAAGCTTCACTTCTTCTGATCATCACATTTTATGAAGGAATCTCATTTTTACGGTGGTTCTATGGGTAGATATAGTACTTAAATATAAAATATTCTACAATAAATTGTTCTCATACTGCAAAGTGAGAACCTATATAGTATCATAGACCGGTACTTTAAGTTACGGAAAAAAATTTTTTTAACGAAATGTCAGTACTAACAAAGTAGATATCGTCAATGTAAAAAAATGATGCAACAAATACTTTTAATCTTTTTCATGTTTGCTTCAATTTCAATTTTTAAACTCTCATTTTCATCTTTGTTAGATTTCATTAGGAGGTATCATGGATCAAATTACAAAACTTTTGAAATCTTAAAAGTTACAGGCACTTGTTTATCAAGTTTTGTACGAATTCATTCCTGATTCGTACAAAACTTGATAAACAATTGCCTGTAACTTTTAAGATTTTAAAAGTTTTGTAATTTGATCCATGATACCTCCTAATGAAATCTAACAAAGATGAAAATGAGCGTTTAAAAATTGAAATTGAAGCAAAAATGAAAAAGATTAAAAGTATTTGTTGCATCATTTTTTTTACATTGACGATATCTACTTTGTTAGTACTGACATTTCGTTAAAAAAAATTTTTTCCGTAACTTAAAGTACCGGTCTATGATAATATATAGGTTCTCACTTTGCAGTATGAGAACAATTTATTGTAGAATATTTTATATTTAAGTACTATATCTACCCATACACGGAAAAAAATAAACAATAAATTCAACTTTTTACATAGTTGATTCAACTGTATAAAAGTAAGTTTATTTTACTTTCATAAAAATGAGTTGAAACTGCTTTAAAAAAAAAGTAGAATTCACTTTTAAAAGTAAAAACTACTTACTGTTTATTTGAAATGTATATAAAAGCATAATGCCAATCTTACTTTACTAGTGAATTCTACTTTTTTTTTAAAGCAGTTTCTACTTTATCCTTATCCAGTTGACTTAACTTTTGCAAAACAGCAAGATTTACTTTATTGGTTTTTCCGTGTAGAACCACTTTAAGAGAGGCCACCACAACTGGTCCCAATTCGTCCGGCTTTCAAGTCACACCTTCTACCTTCTGGGCCTGCCTGGTTTTTCTTACTCTTTATACCACATAATACATGGACACTTCAAAAAGTTTGGTGGGTCCTTTTTCTCAAATATTGAAAATTTTTATAAAATGCAAAATAGTAAATTTCGATACTAATGCATTAAGTAATTTTATCATCGTGTGGACGTTTGTGCCCGAGCGAAGCGAGTGTGAAAAGGTCACATGAGGTTAAAATCGCCTTCTCACTCGTATATCGAACACTATTTTTTGACATTGTGGGAAGCTCAATTTAGAATTTAATTTTATATTTCAGAGCGTCCCATGCCATCTTCTTTTGACTACATGGCCACCCCTAGCCACATGATATATCCTAACTCGAGGATGAGCGCTATGGTCGGCACGTATGCGGCCGCATCTCCAAGTTCTGAGCATGGAAAGGCGAGTATGAACGGAGGGCGGAATGCACATGGTGTGCATTAGATGCACAACGTGCACAACACAAGCGCAGGGCAGGGAACTTATGGTGGCCCATATATGCCAATGCCGTCCCAAGGTACGTCACAGGGGTTCGATTTTGTGGAAACATATTATACTGAATAAAGCCTTGTTTAAAATTGGCAATTTGTTTTTTAGTGTATTATTGGCAGTCGCCACAACCGGCTCCAATTCTTCCATTAACGCAGAATGAAGTGCAGAAGCCGGGTGACAAAAACTTGGAATATTACAAGGCGCAATGCGAGCGCAAGGAAAAGGTAAGTTTATTAAAAAAAAAATATATATATATATATATATGGGTAACTTCATGTCAGCTGTTGAAGGCCAAAATTTTAAAATTGCTCAAAATTTTTTTACTGGTTCCAAATTAGCCCCAAAACACAACCCTAGAGTTTTATAACAAAATATTCAATCGTTCAAAAGTGAGAATTAATTGAAAATTGAAAATTTGAAATTTTTTCATAAATCTTCAACATTCGTGATTTTTTAACTCAAAAATTTGAAATTTTTTGTATAGCACATTAAATGGGAAAACGTTTCCAAATTGTAAGTAGAATTGCTCAGAATTTTTTCAGATCGATGCCAATTATTTTGCTAATTTATACTTGAAAGAACATCATTCAAAATATGCTTAAGGCGGATGCGACAATATCAATATCCCTCACCAAAGGCTAAAAAATTTGTAAAAATGGTTACCTTTAAAATGCGACCTTGATGAAGATGGGGCTAGATCGCAGAAAAAAGTTACGGGCAATTAAAACCGTCAAAACACTGAAAAATACTATTATAGTACTGTTATAGGTAACCTTTTTTACAAATTTTTTAGCCTTTTGTGAGGGATATTGATATTGTCGCATTCGCCTTAAGCATATTTTGAATGATGTTCTTTTAAGTCTAAATTAGCAAAATAATTGGCATCGATCTGGAAAAATTCTGAGCAATTCTACTTACAATTTGAAAACTTTTTCCCATTTAATGTGCTATACAAAAAGTTTCAAGTTTTTGAGTTAAAAAATCACGAATGTTGAAGATTTATGAAAAAATTCAAAATTTTCAAATTTTCGATTAATTCTAACTTTTGAACGATTGAATATATTGCTCTAAAACTCTACGGTTATGATTTGGGGCTAATTTGGAACTAGTAAAAAAATTTTGAACAATTTTAAAATTTTGGCCTTCAACAGTTGACATGAAGTTACCTATATATATCCAAGAACTTGGATAAGGTGTTGTCAGCATTCATCTCTGCCTCGGGCGTCTTCGGTGCTCTTGACTCCGACTCGTGCAGAACACTATGTATGTACTATTATGTATAATTTTTAAGTAATAAAATATTTATTTTAGATCATTCAGAGGGAGAAAACAATAACGAGAGAACTGAGGGTAGAAAATGCTAAATTGAAGAGCAAAATAGAAGCCCTCGAAGCAGTAGTTTTAAAGCAAGACGTAAGTTTTACATATACCAGTATAAATATACAAGTGACATTTTAATACAAAAATTTTAATATTTAAAAATTGTTTACAGTTAAATTTTAATGTTTTGTTTTCAGCAAAAGGCAAGGGATAAGCCCTATTATAGATATAAGAAAAGATATTCATAATACTGCGAAAACCGAGATGAAACCAGGAATAGTATCTTTAAGATGCAGAGGAAGTAGGAGTCGTTTTGGTTGTCGACTACAGTTTTGTTTCTGAGCACGAGAAATTAAACCGTTGTAAGAGATGAGGAAAACTCTGGGTAAGCGAGATCAGTCCAGATATGGGATATGTTGGCGATACGCACGTAGATTATGGATGGATCTTAAGGCGTGAGAAATCATTAAGTGAGTGAGAAATCAAATTTCTAAAAAAAATTAATGTTGTTAAAAAAATTTTGAACATAATGTAAAAATAAAAAAAATTATTAGAGAACATCGCGCGCGCTCTTATAATTACTTTTATTTTTATGTTACAATGTTCTAAATTTTTTTTAATAATATGTCTCTTTATGAATTTGATCTCTTACTCTCCGCCTTGATAACCATCGATATCCTATATGCATATCTTCAACGTCATCTCGTACCTATACACTGGTCTTCTTCACCCAAAGCGAGTCCATCTTGCTCTGTATCTTGAATGCCGGCGCACTCTTGACCACATTCTGTAGAACAATAAATATAGAACAATTATTAGGGGCGCCAAAAAAGGTAGTTTTAAGGTAGATTAATATATATATATATATATATATATATATATATATATATATATATATATATATATATATATATATATATATATATATTATAGTTTAAATTTGAGTTGATCGTTCGGTTCATCGGAAGATTTCGTGGCGTTGCTCTATTTTGCCACGAGACCTGGCGAAGAGCGGTTCGCTCGCAAAATTTAGTTGCGAACTTATTGACAAGTATAGTACCTTTATGATAATAATACTTAGCAGACATGCTTCCTTTGAAGTGTTCTATTACATATTTTTACTTATGTAAAGTTTGTACCTTTTTTAAAGTTTTTAATTTTGTAGACTGTTTTTTTTTCAAAGATGAATTATTAATAGAATTATTAAATGATATTGATATCGATAAAGTTTGGTTTTTAATATTTTTTTACGAGCTTGATTCGTAATGTAGTCATATCGACACCGTTCTTTTTTGAATTTTAATTATTTTGTATTTTCTAATTGTTAATAAGGATTGGTAAACCAAGCTTATACTTGGCTAAGTTTTCATAACTTATTAATAATAATATTATTCAGTGTTATTGTAATTGATTGATGATGATCATTTTATGAGATGAATATCATAAAATATATTGATTAAAGTCATAAAATTGATTATACTTATTTATTTATTGATTGATTGATTGACTGATTGATTGATTGATTGATTGATTGATTGATTTATTTATTGCTTCCTCCTAGAGGAAGCTTTGTGATAGTAATTTTTTGAGTTGTTGTAAAAACATTTTATAAGTGTTATTAAACATGTGTGTGTGTATGTGCGTGAGTAGTATATGGTCAGGTATAGCGAGACATATCATATTACAAGTGGGGGAGGGGGGCTCGCGCCCCGGGAAGGGTCATTAAGTCAAGTGTTATGTAAACAGTAGCTGCACAGTAGCTGTCCCATGTCAATGGGCCTATTGTTCTCAACCGCAACTGTTGTGTAAACAAAACACCCATTGACATGGTTAATTAGCTACTGTTTTTACATAGCACTTGACTTAATGACCCATACAGAGGCGCGACCCCCCACCCCACTTGTAATATGATATGCCTCGGTATACCCGACCATATACGAGAGAGGAGGTGGAAGGCGGGTGAGGGGGAGGCGGTGGGTGTTGGGTGGTCGGGAGGCGGTGGGTGGTGGGTGACGGGAGGTGGGGGGTGGTGAGAGAGGGGGTGGTGGGAGGTGGGTGAGGGGGAGGGGAGGTGGTGGGCGCCGGTGGGTGGTGGGTGAGGGTAGAACTGAAAAAATGTTTATAAAAATATTTTATTTTTGTACACACACACACACACACACACGCACACACACACACATACACACGTACAAATTATGTGGCTTACGCGGACGCATCTCACACACACACACACACATACACACGCGCGCGCATACACAAGAGAGAGAGGGAGAGAGAGAGAGATCCTTTGTGTGGTGCAGGTATGGGCCTGCATTCCTAGTCCTCCGACGTTCGACGGTCAGCGCAGCGGGTGTCCCAAGCGGTCAAAGTATAAGAAATAGATTTGTATACGTAATAATGAGTTTGTGGCCCTGAAAATTTTTTTGTATTAAGTTTTAATTATATCGTGAATAACCTTGTTTTTTGGGAAAGGAATTGGTATTGGTTGAAAAAGATTTATATCGCGATGAATCTTTATCCGATGATGAATAATCTTTCTTTTGTTTATCAATGAGAGGCTGTTTATCCTCTGGTGTCTGCTTGCTGAATGGTGGCCCCATGATGTGTACTCCGTGAAGGCTGCAGACCTTTTGCTCTCGCGACTGTGCTACTATTAGCTTATATCTAAGATCGAGTGAGCGATGGTGGGGAAGGGGGCGTAAGAGTAGGATTATGAAATAATGAAGAAGGAGAAGGCAATTCAATTAAAATTTGTATTTATTGATTATTAACGGTTTCGTATACATCTTTTTCTAGTGTCGGTAAATAAAGACATTTTATTTCTACATACTGTCTTTCCACATTCGAACTACCAAAGTTTGAATAAATCGTTCGGTTTTTTACATTAGATATTAACACATCTTTGTGATCATTATAAAGATTAGAAAATGTGGAACCGTCGAAACATTTATCAATATCGCGGCTTTCCTCGAGTACTTTCAAACTGTCTATTATTACATCATACATTACATTAACATACGTGGACATATCCTCTAACTCTCGAAGGCGCAACTCGATACACTCACGTATGCTTTTTAATATTATAAAAGTATTACGAATAATCACAACACTACGAAGTCTTTCAGCTTTTCTCTTCTTTTGCGCTGGTGCGTTCTCGTTGTCGTCGTTCCCAACCCCTGCGCCACTGGATGTATCGATATGCAAGCCGTCGGTGGTGTCCCAAGCCTGCGCCTCATGCCGATACACCCGGCTCCGTAATGACACGGGCTGCGATGTTTTTTTCTTCTGAATGATTCCAAGTACTCTCGAACTATACGCAGTGGTCAAATCAAGTTGTTTTCGATCGTGGATTAATCGATCTTCCGATTTTTACTGTCATAAGCAACGGACGATCGGAACGGCTTGGTAAGTTTAAAATATTTCAAAACAAAATTTCAAACAAAATTTCAAACAAAATTTATAATCATTGACATTTTGCGGTATCTCGTCTTGGTTCATTTTGAAGCAGTCGTCACAAACTTTTTTTTTTTTAAAGAAATACTAATGCAATGGTAAAGATGTCGTGTTCTCGGAGCTGCTGATGCTGCAGTGAGCTCTAACAGAATGAAGCAGTGGTGTTGTATGTGGACGAGTGCACTTTGTGTAAAGAAATACTGTGATGCTGACTGCTGCTGCTGGTGCGGTGTGTTCTACTAGACTGGCGCAACGTCACCGCTAGCGCTATTCGTTTGGCTGTGTACCCCCCACTATGCCGATATGTGGGTGGTGGGGGGGGGGGGGCGATGGCGCGCGAGCACGACCAACGAGAGCACTGTTACGTGTATGACGTAGCGTGTCGTGTTGCAGGGGGACTATGTGACGTAAAACGTTTCGAGAAAAATATAGATTTATGGTTATGATTGTATCCGATAACAGTCGAAATCGTTTCTAATTACTTGTCGTCACACTATGAATGCGTCAATCATGTACTCTCGTGAAAGATTTTTATGGCTTTCGTGAGAAGCAAATGCGTGCCGCGACATGTAACCGATAACAGCGGTAACCTAAACACTCCACACCACCACTATGAACGCGTCCATTGTTCAGCGAGTTTTAACAGGCAGTTTCAAGAGGGGGGTGCTCTCGATGACGCCTGTGGAGATTTTACGAGTCAAAGTGTATACATTGATAAATTTTTCACGTGAATGCGTTCTTTGTTCAACGGTTTTTAAGAGGAGTGCAGTTTAAGTTACGCGTAAATGTGTATATGATGATAAATTTTTCACGTATAAGCATTTTGAATACTCTCTCGCGGGAGGAAAATGAATTTAACTGTTTTTCAGGAGTGGGAAAAATGAAAAAGGTCTGTAAATGAAAAAAGTGATTTGGGTAAAATTTTTTATTCAATCAAACTTACAAACTATGAATACATAAATGTGGAAAGAAACAAAAACTTACAATCTTCGAATACATATGGTTTAGCCGAGCAACGCTTAAAATTAATTACGGGTGCATAATAGTGCACAGGAATCGCAGCTGATTCATGACAGAGCAAACAGCTCTTTTTCAGTATTAAGTTAAAATATACACACATACACACGCAATATATATTAGCTTACAAATCTAGGCCCAAAGTAATTTAAACAGCAATGCAAAATGTATCTTAAAGTTAGAGCTTAATAATTAGTCATAGGCCTACATGCCTGAGAGCACGAGCCGTGCCCTCGCGAAGTAGCACGCGGGAAATTGTACACACGCCCTACTTTCTTAAACTTTTTGTCCTTTATAATGTTATAAAATTTACCAGCTATTTTATCGTTGGAGCGAGTATCAGACGTAAAGATGCTGCAAAATTTTCGTAAAGTAAAACCACTACACATATAATGCAAAAACATAACACAATATTCGCCGCACACTTTAGAATCGAAACTTTGCAACTTCTTCTTGTTCCACTTGAACCACTTGCAATTTCTTCTGAGGCGGGCGAGGTGATGTCGCGAAGATGGTGGTACTCCATAGCTATCGAAAAAGCTACCTCTTGCCTGGTCGTCTATGTAAAAAGCCAGCCAGTGAGAGCCGGGCTTGTCTGATGTGTCGAGATTTGTAACGATTGCCGCTGGCTGGCTCAAGCGACTTGGGATGTGATCGGCCGCGTAAACGCCGATCGAATTAGCAGAGAGCTCTCTGATGGCTAGTGTTATTTCATATGTGTTCATTTTTTTCAGTCTGAAGATGTGAATCCGTTGACGACTGAGTAGTATATGTCATTACTATCAGAGTCGTCGCTATTTGTAACTCGCCGCGGGTACTCGTACACAGACGTAAGGAACATGTCACTTGTCACTCTTTCTTTAGGGAGAGCTTTCCATTCTGGTGGAAGTATCGAACGCAGCCACTTTTTTAACTGATTAACTTTGTAAAGAGCACAAAACTGTTTTTTTTTCTGACGGAAAGATTTTAGCTGAATGTGTGGCGCAAAGTGCGCTGTCCGGGAACGCGGTACAGAGTTTTTTAAACGATGGCGATTTAAATTTTTCCAAATTGATGACGCGACGACCGAAAAGCGTCTCAATGTAACGGGCCTTCTCTTCGCCACGTACGTAAATTGTACGCGATACTCTGGCAATGTTGTATAGATGCCGATGTAGCTGGCGCAGAGTTACTTCGCCGTCAAACCAATGAAGTCCGTGAACTTCGACACTGAGAAATGTGTTTGTCTCTTTGATGTCGTCTGGCAAATCGCCAAAACTATGCGGTGCTTGCACTATCCAATGATCACAAATTTTTTTTTGTAGGCACACGATAGCTACTTCCTTGGGTAGAAGCTTTTTCTCCGAATCGCGGAAGCCTTGAATATCTATTACGTAGTCCATTGCAGCAAGCGCATGTACGTGTGTGTGCGTGTGTAAGAGAAAAAGCGAACTGATGTGTGAGAGCTGTGCAAGTCTGCGTCAGAGTGCACGTACCCCCACCCACTTTTTTACGCATACAGTAGTGCCACCAACACGCAGCGTCATGTAGCGACCTGTCGCTGGCGATAAGCGGGAGCCTTCTGCTGCTGCTGCTCTATCACTTAGGCGCTGAAATCCGTTAAAATTTGTCGAGTGGAGTCGATTTCAAGAACGTTATCGTACTCTGCGTAAACAATGCAGTTTATTGTAACTGTTGGCGCCGTCTCGAAGCCCACTTCAATGCGTACACTGCCTGAGCGTACGAGATTCCAATGAGAGTGGCAGTGTGCTGATAAATCGGGCGTGAGATCGAATGCCGTAAGAAAATGACCCATTGAATAGTTGTAACGGTTTATGCCTAGGCCCTCGTTGAGAAAATGTATTCCGGTGCCTGTGTAGAGCGTTTGGAATGTCTCGATAAAAGCTGGAGCGGTGCCTGTAAAATGAGGCTGTAATGGTTTGCTCGGTATTTGAACCCCATCGATATATATCGAGAGATAATTTATGTCAAAGTGTTGAAAGTTGAATGGATTGAGCGCACGATTTCCATTGAACGCTCTGTTATCGACGAAACCGATTATTATACGTTTCGGCAGTTGGCCCAGAATCGCATTATCGATGCTATCACCTAGTATACCAGTGTGAAGCGTAAATGTTTTCACTTCGACGCGTGTAATGGGATATTTGGCTGTGGCTTTGGCCAGTGTATTGGCGTGTGCGATCAAAATACCCGGATTTATTTTGACACGGCGAACTATGAGAGTAGCTTCTTTTATTTTTATTCCGAAGCGCCCGTCGTTTGTGGAATCCATCAGGCAAAATGCATCCTTGCTACGCACCAGTCGCACTCTCATTTCGACACCATTGATGAGCATTTTATCCTGATTAAACAAGTCGCAGTGCAGATGACCAATCATATCGAATGCTTTTCCGTCTTTCGTAAAATATTGCCTGTGATTGAGGCCTTTGTTCGCTCCGACTCCGTGATTTTCCGGTGCACCCGCCATACAGCCGTGTGTATCATCGTACCAGAGGCTCGCTGTGAGATGAGATTCTTTGGCCGCGGGGGAATAGCTCAGCAATGACTCTATGTAAGCTCTGTACGGGTACGCGTTGTTGGGCGGTGACGTAAGCTTTTGATTGAGAAAAATATCAATTTGATTGAATATTGAATGTAAAACGTTGTTTACAGGACCAACTTTTAGATTTGTGTCGGGCTCCTCGACGGGCAATATTTGTGCCTTGACGAAGAGCATAGTGTGCGCGAGGTCGATGTAATGCTCGCTGGCGCTGGGTACGACGAATTCGATGGGTGCATCACTCTCATCGGTGATCGAAGAGACGGGCTTATAGTTCAAAAAACTGCTCCCTTCGATGGAGGTTTGAGTAGCGGGGAGGGTGAAAAGGTCGAGTTCGCTCGACATACACTCTGACGAGTGAGAGTGCAAGAAAGCCATTTTTAAGATTTACTTTGGTCCAAAAATATCGTTAATGGGGCGAAAAGTCGGGGTTTTGCGCTTTCTCTTGCTTACTTTACGAGTTCCACGCGACGCGGTGGGCAATTTTTTTCTTACGTTTGGATCGCGAGGTACGAGCGGTCGCGCGTGCCTTTGTCGACTGACGCGGCCGTTTGATGCGGCTTGTAGTTTTATATCCGGAACCCTTCATGATTTCTGTAATTTTCTCGGCAGATTTTCTCTTGAGATGCCTCCTCGATTCTCCGACTCTCGATTTTATGGCCTCCTTGAAATTGACACCATTGTTTGCGACATCGTCTATGATTTTCATACCTGCGCGCAAGGTCTCTTTCCCGACCGCCTTAGCGCCACTCCTGACGTATGGAAGAATACGGCGAAAGAGACCCCCCAGCCAAGAGCCGATGCCACGCCCTCTCTGAAAGGGTGCGCCAGCGAAAACGTTTCTCACACCACCCCGCCACCTATCTGCTCATCGTAGTATCTAGTGTAATGAGACATCTTAACAACTTCGTCTGAAATGGAGTGTCACGGTCAGAGTACCGTACTCGAATGGAATGCGCTGCCCGTACTGGTCTCTTATATCGATGATAATATTGTGAAAATTGTGATAGAGAAGCGGTATGTAGTGAGTGGGTGTGAAACGCTGCACAGCACTGCAGCCGTATTTGAATTTTGAGTTATCCAAGGAAACGATGCGCAAGAGGGCGGCCTGTGTGTCCCCCACTGTGTAGGGCTCACAAATATCTGTATAAACGTACAGTTGGTCAGGTATGGCACGAGAAAGCGAGGCTGGCCTCTCAGCTACAATTTCCCGCAGTGCGCCATGGTTAAAGGTTGTAAACAGAGTTTTTTTCCCGGGTTCGTCATCGAAGCCAAAAATGCGCATAATTTTGTCATTGAAATGAGTCGCATGTGGCTGTTGACAGTCGCACTTGCGCCTGATGGCATAATAGCCATGGCTCTCCTTTACGGGTTCAAGCATGTGATGCTTATAAGTGTCATTCGAATTGTTTATGGCGTCTGCCAGCTGTTGGAGAGAGTCGTAAATGCCGACTGGAAAACGGCAGAATGTTTTCTCAGTCTGTTCGTTGTCGTCCACGCTGTACGAACTAAAAGTGTAAAAGGCGTCATTGTCTTGAAAATGCACGATGCTACAGGGTACGTGAATTTCCACCAGTCCAACGTGCCACTCTCCGTGTAACTTGATCTCGTGAGGCAAGTGTGTGGTGAAACAGCTGGTCGTGTTATCGGAAAAGTAAGACATACTGCTGTTGCTAGGCAGTACTATGTAAAAATCTTCTTTCGGGTCCATACTTGCTCGCTGTTTTTCTACGAAATGCTCTCGAGTTGACTGACGTTCACCCAAGAATTAAATTTATCGGGATAGCCTAACCACTTGACGAGCGCTTGTTTGTTGGCGCCGCGACCTTTCGTGCGTACGATACGCTCGATTTTGAAGCTCTTATCGTCTGCCAGACGATCTTGCCCGACCAAAACGAGCTCTTCGTTGTAAAAGAATCCGACGATTATTTCCCCGTTCAAGTCCGCCAATACGTACGTGTACAGTTCTTGTCGCGGTGATACGCGTATTATCTTGAAAATCTCCTCGCTGAAATTTTTTTCGTATCCTCGCTCGAAGGTGTTCTTTGAGCGACTGACACGGACGAGGTCACCTACGGCAAATTTACAGTGGGGCGCTGTGCGGCGGCACCGATAATTGGAGCGCGCACGTTTGTCCAAGTTTACGTGCGCGCGCGCAGCATTGTAAAGGTTGACCTCAGCGGGCCGCATTCGCGTGCCACTGTGCAGGGTGTGATTGTACGCGGACACAATTTTTTGCAGAACATCGATGTAGCGCTTGGTGCTCCGATGCGAGAAATATCTCCATATGCGCTCGCGCAGTGTTCTGTTGAGCCGCTCGACCACCGCTGCCTTGATATCCGGATTTCTAGCGACGCGAAAACCGATCTCCATGCGCTTGAGAAAATTTTGAAAAGCGGCACCAAGGAATTCCTTGCCACGATCGGACTGCACGCACAGGGGCACGCGCGGTTTCGCTCTGTCGGTAATTCGTTCAAAAGCGCTGGCAACGTTGCGAGCTGTTTTATCTTTCAACGGTTCAACCCGTAAAATACTTTAAAGTATTTTAAAGTATTTTAAATCACACTGATTCACGTGGACGATCATCAGTCGGAAAAAACTATGGCCCCGTACGGTCGTCGCACCTCTTGTCGCGGCACATTACCACGGGGTAAGCATTTTTCCAAGAAAAATCTCGCACTACTCGGCGCACTCTGTCACGGCGATAAGAAACATCGCACTGCCATAACCCTAGCGGCTGACAAGCCTCTTGTCAAGTGTATATGTGAGTGTGCATTAAACGTTTTACACGGCGTCATAAAATTATCCGATAGCGAGAAGAGACGCTTGAGCAAACATAAACACGCGCTGCGCAAGTTATCGCACTCAAGTGGAAACGAAGACGATTGGCGCACAAAGAAGCGAGTGATTATTCAGAACGGCGGGTCGTTTCTACGAATCTTATTAGCCCCACTCGTGAGTACTCTCATATCGAAAATATTCGGATCTGGTGACACGCACTAAGATGGAACGAGCACGTAAAATGATCCTTGTACCTGAAGGCTCGATTGGCCCACCGAGACCCGCATCCGGAGCCACCGCCACCGCCGCCACCGCCACATCCGTGGATGTCGAGGAAAAAAGTTTACAAACGCGCGGTGATAATTTTTCTCGCTTAGACAGCGAAATGTATGACGTTTTACGCTCAAAGGAGGCGCACGATGATTATGAAAAATGTCTGAATTATCTGCAGATTTTACGACGTTATCTTTTTTTCCGCGACAACGAGCGTGTCGCCGAGCCGAATCACGAGGTTGACGAAATCGAAGAGACTCTCGCACCGCTCAGCGTGGAAGACATTCTCCAGGGTATACCCAAAGTACACGCACGCAAAGCGCGACTCTTGCTTCGGCATTGGAGGACTGCCGTTCCCGAGCGCTTAAAGTGGGACAATGCAGGCACTGTGAGCATCGATGGTCACCAGGTACCCCGCTCGGACATAAGCGAGTTACTCATCGACACGTTGAGCAAAAAGAACACGGGAGACGAAGCGCCTGTCGGTCGCGTTGAGTTTGCAAAATTTCTCAAAACTAGCGAGACACCCGTTAATCTCATAGAAAATCCCAAAGTTTTGAAAATTGGGAAAATATTGACCGCACCAGAGAAAACGGCCAAACGGCGCCTGCCGCGTAGAGAGACTATAGCGGGTGTAGAAAATATAGCCCCGTCCCCAGTCTCATCCATTCTAACGCGCAGTAAAAAACAAGCCAAGAAAAAATGGCTACACTTTGATATGTAAACACGAAATGCCTTACGGAAAACAATACTACAATCTCAAGCATGAGGCTGGTTACGCAGGTGCGCGAAACCTCCTGCGCGTAAATGCCAAAAAGGAGAAGAAAAAAATTTACGCGTGGCTAAGCAATCAAGACGCCTACACACTTCATCACCCGATAAAAAGAAGATTTCCGCGTCTGTCGTACAATGTAACAAACGTCGATGACGTGTGGGAGTGCGATCTACTTCAGCTAACATCGATAAAGGATTACAACTACGGGTACTGCTATATTCTCGTGGTCATCGATGTACTCGGCAAGTTCGCCTGGGTTGAACCGTTGAAAGATAAAACAGCTCGCAACGTTGCCAGCGCTTTTGAACGAATTACCGATAGAGCGAAACCGCGCGTGCCCCTGTGCGTGCAGTCCGATCGTGGCAAGGAATTCCTTGGTGCCGCTTTTCAAAATTTTCTCAAGCGCATGGAGATCGGTTTTCGCGTCGCTAGAAATCCGGATATCAAGGCAGCGGTGGTCGAGCGGCTCAACAGAACACTGCGCGAGCGCATATGGAGATATTTCTCGCATCGGAACACCAAGCGCTACATCGATGTTCTGCAAAAAATTGTGTCCGCGTACAATCACACCCTGCACAGTGGCACGCGAATGCGGCCCGCTGAGGTCAACCTTTACAATGCTGCGCGCGCGCGCGTAAACTTGGACAAACGTGCGCGCTCCAATTATCGGTGCCGCCGCACAGCGCCCCACTGTAAATTTGCCGTAGGTGACCTCGTCCGTGTCAGTCGCTCAAAGAACACCTTCGAGCGAGGATACGAAAAAAATTTCAGCGAGGAGATTTTCAAGATAATACGCGTATCACCGCGACAAGGACTGTACACGTACGTATTGGCGGACTTGAACGGGGAAATAATCGACGGATTCTTTTACAACGAAGAGCTCGTTTTGGTCGGGCAAGATCGTCTGGCAGACGATAAGAGCTTCAAAATCGAGCGTATCGTACGCACGAAAGGTGGCGGCGCCAACAAACAAGCGCTCGTCAAGTGGTTAGGCTATCCCGGTAAATTTAATTCTTGGGTGAACGTCAGTCAACTCGAGAGCATTTCGTAGAAAAACAGCGAGCAAGTATGGACCCGAAAGAAGATTTTTACATAGTACTGCCTAGCAACAGCAGTATGTCTTACTTTTCCGATAACACGACCAGCTGTTTCACCACACACTTGCCTCACGAGATCAAATTACACGGAGAGTGGCACGTTGAACTGGTGGAAATTCACGTACCCTGTAGCATCGTGCATTTTCAAGACAATGACGCCTTTTACACTTTTAGTTCGTACAGCGTGGACGACAACGAACAGACTGAGAAAACATTCTGCCGTTTTCCAGTCGGCATTTACGACTCTCTCCAACAGCTGGCAGACGCCATAAACAATTCGAATGACACTTATAAGCATCACATGCTTGAACCCGTAAAGGAGAGCAATGGCTATTATGCCATCAGGCGCAAGTGCGACTGTCAACAGCCACATGCGACTCATTTCAATGACAAAATTATGCGCATTTTTGGCTTCGATGACGAACCCGGGAAAAAAACTCTGTTTACAACCTTTAACCATGGCGCACTGCGGGAAATTGTAGCTGAGAGGCCAGCCTCGCTTTCTCGTGCCATACCTGACCAACTGTACGTTTATACAGATATTTGTGAGCCCTACACAGTGGGGGACACACAGGCCGCCCTCTTGCGCATCGTTTCCTTGGATAACTCAAAATTCAAATACGGCTGCAGTGCTGTGCAGCGTTTCACACCCACTCACTACATACCGCTTCTCTATCACAATTTTCACAATATTATCATCGATATAAGAGACCAGTACGGGCAGCGCATTCCATTCGAGTACGGTACTCTGACCGTGACACTCCATTTCAGACGAAGTCGTTAAGATGTCTCATTACACTAGATACTACGATGAGCAGATAGGTGGCGGGGGTGGTGTGAGAAACGTTTTCGCTGGCGCACCCTTTCAGAGAGGGCGTGGCATCGGCTCTTGGCTGGGGGGTCTCTTTCGCCGTATTCTTCCATACGTCAGGAGTGGCGCTAAGGCGGTCGGGAAAGAGACCTTGCGCGCAGGTATGAAAATCATAGACGATGTCGCAAACAATGGTGTCAATTTCAAGGAGGCCATAAAATCGAGAGTCGGAGAATCGAGGAGGCATCTCAAGAGAAAATCTGCCGAGAAAATTACAGAAATCATGAAGGGTTCCGGATATAAAACTACAAGCCGCATCAAACGGCCGCGTCAGTCGACAAAGGCACGCGCGACCGCTCGTACCTCGCGATCCAAACGTAAGAAAAAAAAATTGCCCACCGCGTCGCGTGGAACTCGTAAAGTAAGCAAGAGAAAGCGCAAAACCCCGACTTTTCGCCCCATTAACGATATTTTTGGACCAAAGTAAATCTTAAAAATGGCTTTCTTGCACTCTCACTCGTCAGAGTGTATGTCGAGCGAACTCGACCTTTTCACCCTCCCCGCTACTCAAACCTCCATCGAAGGGAGCAGTTTTTTGAACTATAAGCCCGTCTCTTCGATCACCGATGAGAGTGATGCACCCATCGAATTCGTCGTACCCAGCGCCAGCGAGCATTACATCGACCTCGCGCACACTATGCTCTTCGTCAAGGCACAAATATTGCCCGTCGAGGAGCCCGACACAAATCTAAAAGTTGGCCCCGTAAACAACGTTTTACATTCAATGTTCAATCAAATTGATATTTTTCTCAATCAAAAGCTTGCGTCACCGCCCAACAACGCGTACCCGTACAGAGCTTACATAGAGTCGTTGCTGAGCTATTCCCCCGCGGCCAAGGAATCTCATCTCACAGCGAGCCTCTGGTACGATGATACACACGGCTGTATGGAGGGTGCACCGGAAAATCACGGAGTCGGAGCGAACAAAGGCCTCAATCACAGGCAATATTTTACGAAAGACGGAAAAGCATTCGATATGATTGGTCATCTGCACTGCGACTTGTTTAATCAGGATAAAATGCTCATCAATGGTGTCGAAATGAGAGTGCGACTGGTGCGTAGTAAGGATGCATTTTGCCTGATGGATTCCACAAACGACGGGCGCTTCGGAATAAAAATAAAAGAAGCTACTCTCATAGTTCGCCGTGTCAAAATAAATCCGGGTATTTTGATCGCACACGCCAATACACTGGCCAAAGCCACAGCCAAATATCCCATTACACGCGTCGAAGTGAAAACATTTACGCTTCACTGGTATACTAGGTGATAGCATCGATAATGCGATTCTGGGCCAACTGCCGAAACGTATAATAATCGGTTTCGTCAATAACAGAGCGTTCAATGGAAATCGTGCGCTCAATCCATTCAACTTTGAACACTTTGACATAAATTATCTCTCGATATATATCGATGGGGTTCAAATACCGAGCAAACCATTACAGCCTCATTTTACAGGCACCGCTCCAGCTTTTATCGAGACATTCCAAACACTCTACACAGGCACCGGAATACATTTTCTCAACGAGGGCCTAGGCATAAACCGTTACAACTATTCAATGGGTCATTTTCTTACGGCATTCGATCTCACGCCCGATTTATCAGCACACTGCCACTCTCATTGGAATCTCGTACGCTCAGGCAGTGTACGCATTGAAGTGGGCTTCGAGACTGCGCCAACAGTTACAATAAACTGCATTGTTTACGCAGAGTACGATAACGTTCTTGAAATCGACTCCACTCGACAAATTTTAACGGATTTCAGCGCCTAAGTGATAGAGCAGCAGCAGCAGAAGGCTCCCGCTTATCGCCAGCGACAGGTCGCTACATGACGCTGCGTGTTGGTGGCACTACTGTATGCGTAAAAAAGTGGGTGGGGGTACGTGCACTCTGACGCAGGCTTGCACAGCTCTCACACATCAGTTCGCTTTTTCTCTTACACACGCACACACACGCACATGCGCTTGCTGCAATGGACTACGTAATAGATATTCAAGGCTTCCGCGATTCGGAAAAAAAGCTTCTACCCAAGGAAGTAGCTATCGTGTGCCTACAAAAAAAAATTTGTGATCATTGGATAGTGCAAGCACCGCATAGTTTTGGCGATTTGCCAGACGACATCAAAGAGACAAACACATTTCTCAGTGTCGAAGTTCACGGACTTCATTGGTTTGACGGCGAAGTAACTCTGCGCCAGCTACATCGGCATCTATACAACATTGCCAGAGTATCGCGTACAATTTACGTACGTGGCGAAGAGAAGGCCCGTTACATTGAGACGCTTTTCGGTCGTCGCGTCATAAATTTGGAAAAATTTAAATCGCCATCGTTTAAAAAACTCTGCACAGCGTTCCCAGAGAGCGCACTTTGCGCCACACATTCAGCTAAAATCTTTTCGTCAGAAAAAAAAACAGTTTTGTGCTCTTTACAAAGTTAATCAGTTAAAGAAGTGGCTGCGTTCGATACTTCCACCAGAATGGAAAGCTCTCCCTAAAGAAAGAGTGACAAGTGACATGTTCCTTACGTCTGTTTACGAGTACCCGCGGCGAGATACAAATAGCGACGACTCTGATAGTAATGACATATACTACTCAGTCGTCAACGGATTCACATCTTCAGACTGAAAAAATGAACACATATGAAATAACACGAGCCATCAGAGAGCTCTCTGCTAATTCGATCGGCGTTTACGCGGCCGATCACATCCCAAGTCGCTTGAGCCAGCCAGCGGCAATCGTTGCAAATCTCGACACATCAGACAAGCCCGGCTCTCACTGGGTGGCTTTTTACATAGACGACCAGGCAAGAGGTACCTTTTTCGATAGCTATGGAGTACCACCATCTTCGCGACATCACCTCGTCCGCCTCAGAAGAAATTGCAAGTGGTTCAAGTGGAACAAGAAGAAGTTGCAAAGTTTCGATTCTAAAGTGTGCGGCGAATATTGTGTTATGTTTTTGCATTATATGTGTAGTGGTTTTATTTTACGAAAATTTTGCAGCATCTTTACGTCTGATACTCGCTCCAACGATAAAATAGCTGGTAAATTTTATAACATTATAAAGGACAAAAAGTTTAAGAAAGTAGGGCGTGTGTACAATTTCCCGCGTGCTACTTCGCGAGGGCACGGCTCGTGCTCTCAGGCATGTAGGCCTATGACTAATTATTAAGCTCTAACTTTAAGATACATTTTGCATTGCTGTTTAAATTACTTTGGGCCTAGATTTGTAAGCTAATATATATTGCGTGTGTATGTGTGTATATTTTAACTTAATACTGAAAAAGAGCTGTTTGCTCTGTCATGAATCAGCTGCGATTCCTGTGCACTATTATGCACCCGTAATTAATTTTAAGCGTTGCTCGGCTAAACCATATGTATTCGAAGATTGTAAGTTTTTGTTTCTTTCCACATTTATGTATTCATAGTTTGTAAGTTTGATTGAATAAAAAAATTTTACCCAAATCACTTTTTTCATTTACAGACCTTTTTCATTTTTCCCACTCCTGAAAAACAGTTAAATTCATTTTCCTCCCGCGAGAGAGTATTCAAAATGCTTATACGTGAAAAATTTATCATCATATACACATTTACGCGTAACTTAAACTGCACTCCTCTTAAAAACCGTTGAACAAAGAACGCATTCACGTGAAAAATTTATCAATGTATACACTTTGACTCGTAAAATCTCCACAGGCGTCATCGAGAGCACCCCCCTCTTGAAACTGCCTGTTAAAACTCGCTGAACAATGGACGCGTTCATAGTGGTGGTGTGGAGTGTTTAGGTTACCGCTGTTATCGGTTACATGTCGCGGCACGCATTTCCTTCTCACGAAAGCCATAAAAATCTTTCACGAGAGTACATGATTGACGCATTCATAGTGTGACGACAAGTAATTAGAAACGATTTCGACTGTTATCGGATACAATCATAACCATAAATCTATATTTTTCTCGAAACGTTTTACGTCACATAGTCCCCCTGCAACACGACACGCTACGTCATACACGTAACAGTGCTCTCGTTGGTCGTGCTCGCGCGCCATCGCCGCCCCCCCCCCCACCACCCACATATCGGCATAGTGGGGGGTACACAGCCAAACAAATAGCGCTAGCGGTGACGTTGCGCCAGTCTAGTAGAACACACCGCACCAGCAGCAGCAGTCAGCATCACAGTATTTCTTTACACAAAGTGCACTCGTCCACATACAACACCACTGCTTCATTCTGTTAGAGCTCACTGCAGCATCAGCAGCTCCGAGAACACGACATCTTTACCATTGCATTAGTATTTCTTTAAAAAAAAAAAAGTTTGTGACGACTGCTTCAAAATGAACCAAGACGAGATACCGCAAAATGTCAATGATTATAAATTTTGTTTGAAATTTTGTTTGAAATTTTGTTTTGAAATATTTTAAACTTACCAAGCCGTTCCGATCGTCCGTTGCTTATGTCAGTAAAAATCGGAAGATCGATTAATCCACGATCGAAAACAACTTGATTTGACCACTGCGTATAGCTCGAGAGTACTTGGAATCATTCAGAAGAAAAAAACATCGCAGCCCGTGTCATTACGGAGCCGGGTGTATCGGCATGAGGCGCAGGCTTGGGACACCACCGACGGCTTGCATATCGATACATCCAGTGGCGCAGGGGTTGGGAACGACGACAACGAGAACGCACCAGCGCAAAAGAAGAGAAAAGCTGAAAGACTTCCTAGTGTTGTGATTATTCGTAATACTTTTATAATATTAAAAAGCATGCGTGAGTGTATCGAGTTGCGCCTTCGAGAGTTAGAGGATATGTCCACGTATGTTAATGTAATGTATGATGTAATAATAGACAGTTTGAAAGTACTCGAGGAAAGCCGCGATATTGATAAATGTTTCGACGGTTCCACATTTTCTAATCTTTATAATGATCACAAAGATGTGTTAATATCTAATGTAAAAAACCGAACGATTTATTCAAACTTTGGTAGTTCGAATGTGGAAAGACAGTATGTAGAAATAAAATGTCTTTATTTACCGACACTAGAAAAAGATGTATACGAAACCGTTAATAATCAATAAATACAAATTTTAATTGAATTGCCTTCTCCTTCTTCATTATTTCATAATCCTACTCTTACGCCCCCTTCCCCACCATCGCTCACTCGATCTTAGATATAAGCTAATAGTAGCACAGTCGCGAGAGCAGAAGGTCTGCAGCCTTCACGGAGTACACATCATGGGGCCACCATTCAGCAAGCAGACACCAGAGGATAAACTGCCTCTCATTGATAAACAAAAGAAAGATTATTCATCATCGGATAAAGATTCATCGCGATATAAATCTTTTTCAACCAATACCAATTCCTTTCCCAAAAAACAAGGTTATTCACGATATAATTAAAACTTAATACAAAAAAATTTTCAGGGCCACAAACTCATTATTACGTATACAAATCTATTTCTTATACTTTGACCGCTTGGGACACCCGCTGCGCTGACCGTCGAACGTCGGAGGACTAGGAATGCAGGCCCATACCTGCACCACACAAAGGATCTCTCTCTCTCTCTCCCTCTCTCTCTCTCTCTCTCTCCCTCTCTCTCTTGTGTATGCGCGCGCGTGTGTATGTGTGTGTGTGTGTGTGTGAGATGCGTCCGCGTAAGCCACATAATTTGTACGTGTGTATGTGTGTGTGTGTGCGTGTGTGTGTGTGTGTGTGTGTGTACAAAAATAAAATATTTTTATAAACATTTTTTCAGTTCTACCCTCACCCACCACCCACCGGCGCCCACCACCTCCCCTCCCCCTCACCCACCTCCCACCACCCCCTCTCCCACCACCCACCACCTCCCCTCACCCACCACCCACCGCCTCCCCATCACCCAACACCCACCGCCTCCCCCTCACCCGCCTTCCACCTCCTCTCTCGTATATGGTCGGGTATACCGAGGCATATCATATTACAAGTGGGGTGGGGGGTCGCGCCTCTGTATGGGTCATTAAGTCAAGTGCTATGTAAAAACAGTAGCTAATTAACCATGTCAATGGGTGTTTTGTTTACACAACAGTTGCGGTTGAGAACAATAGGCCCATTGACATGGGACAGCTACTGTGCAGCTACTGTTTACATAACACTTGACTTAATGACCCTTCCCGGGGCGCGAGCCCCCCTCCCCCACTTGTAATATGATATGTCTCGCTATACCTGACCATATACTACTTGCGTGTGTGTGTGTGTGTGTGTATAGCTGGATCTCAGCTTCTACTCGATCGATTTTAATCAGACAGGTCTCATATTTTTTGTTTTTTTTGTGTGATGGCGGGTTAAAAATCGGTTCGGTTAATTTAATTAATTAATTTAATTAATTTTTAATCAAATTTCGATTCGGCTGATTCGTTTTTGTTTTATTTCGAATTTTCGATTTTCTCAAAATTTATTTTTGATTTTTTTTAATGATCGGATTTAAATTTTTTAATCGGATGGGTAGCATTCGAAAGAGCGTAAAAAACCTATAATTTAAAAAAAAAAAGAATTCTCTAGCTATCACGGTTCTCTTGTTATTGATAAAAATGTATTTTTTTTTTAAAGCCTGTAACTCACAAACTAAACGGTCCATTTTTTTAAAGAAAAATCACGATAATGGACAATATAAATAGCTATAATCTGTAAAAATTTGAATCCATTTCTTTGGTTATTTTTTGAGAAAAAAATTGAAAAATGAAAAAAACGCTTTCTCTATGTCCGACGTTTACGCAAGTAAAATTGACTTAATCGCTTCAAAATTCCTTGTAGAGGTAGATTTTTTATAGTTCTCGGTCGAGTTCTTTGGGCAAAATGATTGGTCCAAAATTTTCAGAGATATTTGAGGTTAAAAATTTTTTGACATATTTTTAAAATCGTAATTTCTCAAGAACGGCTCTATTTATCTGAATGGGGTGGGTGGCATTCGAAAGAGAATTAAAATATCTATATTTTTAAAAAAAAATTAATTTTCTATCTACCACGGTTCTTTAGTTATCATCAAAAACAAAAACGTGTTTTTTTTTTTTTTTTAAACTCATAACTCCCTAATGACGTTATCATCGTTATTATATTATAAAAATATATAGTATTGGCGTTAAAATGTAATATGTTTGAATTTTCAAGGTTGAATTCTTGAGTTTAAGTATTCAAAACTGATGAAAAAAAGTTGAGTAAAAAAAGTCACTTTTTAGGACCTTTTTTTAGGTAGGAAAACGCCGAAAATCATTCATGTGTTACAAAAATTAATTTAATCTCTAAATTCAAAAAGATTTATGTTTTATTTAAAAAAACGCGCAGTGATATCTACCGCTAGGCGGTGTGGAATGCGGAAATGTCATTGAGTAGGCATTCGATGATGTTTTTTTTTTAATTTTTAAAAACCAACCAACAAAATGAATTAAAATGTTTAAAAATTATATCTATTATAATCTATTATAATTATGAATTATGCATTATGAATGCATTATATTCTGCATTATTATAATTTATTTGTGAGTTATGAACTTTTTAAAAAAAAACACGTTTTTGTTAATAACAAAAGAACCGTGATAGCTATTTTTTTATTATAAAATATAGATATTTTACTTCTATTTCAAATGATAACTTTATTTATCAGCTCAAAATTTATATAAATTTGATCTAAATAAAAATGAATTTAATTATAATTATGCAATAAATTAAAAAAAAAAAATAAATTTTGTTATTAAAAATTAATTAAAGGAATCAACAAATTAAGGTTGAGGAAGCTACGTGCCAATAAATTGGCAGCGGTTTTTATTTATTTATTAATTTATTTATTCCAGAGTATATTAATACTTAATATTAAATTACTTTCTCCTGCTTGTGCAGGAACTTTAAAAATATAGAATAGTAAATTGAATATATAATTAAGTAATTTTTCACTGAATGTATTTAACATTCGAGTTGAAGTTGCAAAACTCATGTTTTTCGCTTACAACTTGTAAATGAAAAATTTACAGTAATATCTTCGATTTATCAAAATCGGTCAATAAGTTAAGGTACAAAATGACAAAAACAGTGAAAATAGGCCATTTTTCAAACTCTTAATAACATTTGAAAAAATTAGGAAAAACCATTGAATTCGCGGGTACACTTATTGTGTTTACTATGTTAATAAGTGTTCCAAATTTTAACTCGAAAGATTCATTTGTTATTAATAATAGCCTTTGTTATTAAAAAAACAATCGCTTCACGCCAACTTAAACTCGAAATCACAACTTTGATATGATTTTTCGGCGCTCGTAGTATAAAAATATAAAATACAGTTCCAGACTAGTGCGTAAATATATTATTTATCTTATTTGACTTTTCGCTCTGACACCTGTGTGGTTTTATATTAGCTATTTAGAAAAGTGTTATTTTAGCTTCATTTTTTTATCATCTAATTTTCAAATAGTGGACCATCCCCACTATTGACACTTCATATTTCTGTATTTTAAATCTAAAAGTAAAAAAATAATTATGAAACAAAGTATCGCATTCGTTTGTTAATAATATTGTTTGCTATGTTAGTAGTAAAAAACTTTTATACTTATCTAATAAAAGTGTATTCTGACATTTATTTTCTTGTTCCATTAAGTGCTTTTGTTTAAAAGAATCAAACAATTATTAGTTTATCAACACACCATAGCTGGTGTACAGAAATTGTAATACCTTCTAGTATCATTGAAATCTGGAAATTAAAAATAAAAATTTTTTATATATATATATAAATTTATATATATATATATATATATATATATATATATATATATATATATATATATATATATATATATATATATATAAGGTACGTGATTATTATAAATATATATTACGGTGAATACTGCGCTATTCGTCTTATTAATTTTATACATCTTACATGAGTATGTTGGATTTGATCTGAAAATGGAAAAAAGAATGAATCAGTTTTTATTATATAGTAGATTTTTTATCTCTTAGCCTCTTAGCCTCTTAGGCAACATCTTTGTCTCTTAGACAATCTCCTTGCCTCTTAGGCAATAATCCTTCATCTTTGTCTCTTAGACAATATCCCTGTCTCTTAGGCAATATTTTTTATCTTTGTCTCTGAGACAATTTCCTTGCTTCTTAGGAAACATCTTTATCTCTTAGACAATCTCCTTGCCTCTTAGATAGCATCTTTGTCTCTTAGACAACTTCCTTACCTCTTAGGCAACATTTTTGTCTCTTAGACAATTTCCTTACCTCTCGAAACGATGTGTCGTTTCCAAGTACGCTCAACCACAAAAGTGTACTTGGAACAACAATGTGCAGAAAACTTGAAGATAGGCCAATTAGATCTTTTAAAAAACAAACATGTAAAGTGTAATTTTGATAATTTGGCTCCAAGATCTGTATGGTGTTTATAATTTTTAATGGCCTGATGAGGGGAAAAAGAAAAGTTCCGAAACGTTGGTAATAAAGTTATACGTTGAAACAATGGATTCGTTAATGTCAGACAAATTTTTAATTCTAAATGAAATTACTATGAACGCTTTTTATTTGATTAATCTCCTTACCTCTTAAGCAACATCTTTGTCTCTTAGACAATCTTTTGCGTGCTGTGGTGTATGTTGAGAAAGTGCAGATAGCAGTTCAATAAATAGTTGTAAGAACATTTGTATATAAATCCTTGAAAATCTCTTATTGAACCTCCACCTGCAGCTAACTAACTGCGATCCCTGAATATTTTCAAAATATTCACACTTCCATTATTACTTTATTTATACTCTTTTATTGTCGTTGTAAGTATCCGTATACTTTCTGTATTTTTTTTAATGTTTGAGCCTTAGGCAGCCGAATTTCATCTAGTGTGTTCTTGGTAGTATATCTATTATACTTTTATGTTCATTATAAATTTTAATGCTCAACGTTTGTTAATTATTAATACATAAACGACATACGTTGCTGCAAATAAAATCTTTCGAACATTCGTAATGTAAGAGTCTTCTGCACTTTTTACACTTGATTGTATCGAACATATCTCTACTATAACAAAATAAACACGTTGACTGCATATCTTGCGATTGATCTAAAAGCATTCTGCATAAAACCATCCTATGTTTCTCTGGATCGAAGTCCGCATCAAACGTGGCGTTTTTTCCAATTACTTCCATATAATAGATGATAAATACGCCACAAGAGTAACCGTCATTTTGAAATGGTCGCTTTCCGGCAACTGAAGTCATCTTGTATTCTTTGTAGTTACTTAAAATATTTGTTATATTTTTAGCACTACAAACATTTGCATATCTTTGCAAAAGATTCCGAATTCTTCTTGATTCCCGATCCAAACTTTCGCGGCCTAAATTAAGCGGATCAATTATGGTCATGGTCTTCTGATCAATATCTACCATGAATAGACGCCAGTGATTGATGTGAAGATACGGTAAAAAAATTTTTCCCGTTGACGGAAATTTCATCTGAAACAATAACCACCAGTTTCCAGGTGCTGCATGCCACTGGTCCATAAATAGTGTGAAGGTTTCTCGTGTAGAAATAAATGTTGCATTCTGCCAATCCTTTTCGTATATTGATGCACATACATTAATTACTTCACCATCTACGTATCTTTTTGGTTTTAGTGAATGAAATTCTCCTGAAAATATTTCAAAATTTTGCTTCGTCAATGCATTTATGTCTCTACTATACATAGCAACTGTATATGACTTGATTTGTTCTTTACCTTCACTATCAAGATAAGTCAAGTCTGTAAAATAAGACAGATAATCATCAATTAGGCCGTTCTTAAAGAATTGGTACGGCTCCTGTTCTAGATTTTCATAATTATCAGCTGTAGGTATGATACAGTCCACTGTATGCTCTGTGATTTCTGGTAATACTTTATAATCGCTTGGCATAGAAGAGTTTGCTTCCCAGTCTACTACTGGTTCTACTATTTCCAATAATGTTTTGTAATCAGAGTACGAACCCATACTGTCTCCAGATAAAAGTGGATACTTCTCTTGCACTTTAACATTCTTTCGTATCTTGAATCTCGATTTTTCTTCCTCCTGACACTGTTTTATGTAAGCTTTTGTACATGGCATACCTTTGTACGTGCTGTAATCGGCTATATCTTTTCGCGTTACTTTTTTATCATATAAATTTCGTATCATTCTTGCATACATAGGGTGAGTAGGTTCAAAAAATTCAATTCCTCCAGCATCTCTTACGCATTGTAGCGTTAATAACATTCCTCTTATATTTGCAAAATCTAAACTTGCTCTACATTTTGGTTTTTCCAAATTATAATCGCTCCATATTCGCTCTGAAGGTGCGTTCGAATTTTGTAAACATAAGACCTTCAAAGCGAAGGTACTAATGTTTTGAAATAAAAAATGTCCATCTTCGTCAATACATTTTCCTATCTTATACCAAAAAGAATCTGGGCGTTGCTCTTCCAAAATTTCTTGCGGCAAATGAAAATTTAATAATTCTTCCCATTCTTCATTGATATTTATTATGGTTATTGCATCGTGATAGTTTGTCAATTTTGGCAAGTATTTCAAGACAGTATCCAATGTTTTCTGTTCATTATGGAATGAACTTGAGAGTGCATTCTCCGGATGGAAACATCTGATGTGCATCAACAATTCATCTTGAAAATCACATCTTTGTTTTAATCTAAGGCATAATTCTCTTAAGAATCTCTTACAATAATAAAGAAACGTCATTTTATCGCTATCACTGTTGATGTTTGCAAATTCCTTTTCTACCATAGGTTCTAATACAATATTATTGATTGGCTTACACATTTTAATATTGTTTGGATCAATTTTTTCCAAATCTGCATCATTATTGAAGTCACCATCCATGTACATATTTAATAATGATATATACAGTTCTCGAACGATGTTGTTCTCTTTCGGAACAATCGGAGTCTCTGCTTGCAGTGTGATATTCGCCATATATAACTTGCGGTAAATAGAGACAATGAAAGCGTGGTAAAGTCTATTTACAGAGTTACTAAAATACTTTAATAAAATAACATCTGGTGGAGGATCATCCCCTTTGTGTATGCTATTTTGACATTCTCCTTCAAAAAAAAATTTTGCTACGGTCCATCTACTCAAAATGCGCTCCATGCACAAATAATATGATAGCCACCTTGTCATGATTGGTTTCAATATTTGTAGAGCATCTACTTTACTTTTAAGCTGCAGTGTGTCCCAACGGTTGCATCGATTTGAGCTGTGTGCTAAATAATTATAAAATATGCTTGGGATCAACTCGTAAATATTGGGTAGAGATTTGATCCCATCTTGTGCACATAAATGTTGTATGTGACAAGCACATTTTATAATCTTAATTCCAGGTATTGCCTTAACAAATTTTTCTGATACGGAATTGTGCCTGCCCATCATTAAATTACAAGTATCAGAGCAAAATGCAATAACATTTTCTACAGGTACGTTTGCATTTTTTATCACACTGAAAACTTTATTGAAAATCGTTTCTGCGTCTGCTTTTCTATTTTCGTCACCGTCGAAGACCGGAACTAGATCCCATAGAGCATCACGAACCATAGACGATTCCTCGTGAAAATATCGAACTACAATGCAAATTGATTGTTGTGTTGTTATGTCTGTACTTTCATCGATGGATATTGAAAAGGGGACTTTCTTTAATATACTTGTCAATGTTTCCTTATGACTTGGACCTATTACGTTTCTCACAATTGAAGTTGCCTTGTGTCTGTTGAGCTTTACATTTTGCACTATAACTGAGTCAAAAAAAACTGTTTTTGAAAACTTAACAAAGTGTTCTACGTACAAAAATGACAAACTTCTAACTACAATCATTGCTGATATTTTTATTTCTGTCATGGCCTTTTGATAATTAAAATTATTGAAAATGTCGTCCAATCCAGCGTTCAAACAGTGTTTCTTTGTAACTGCGTGATCTTTTAAAACACTAATGTTTGCCGTTAAAATTGTATTACAATATATACATGCCACTTTCAAGTTGTTTCCTTCTACTGGTTTTAACCATTCCATCGTTAGTTGCCAGTCTGTTCTAAATTTATGTATATATTTATTTGGATCATCTGAAACTACATTATGATTTATATCTCGATTAAAACTGTGAGTATTATCATCACTGAACTTGTCGTAACATAGCTGTTTGGAAAAATATGTTGCGTCATTAATTCCGTTATCTATATCATTTTCATACATTTTCTGAGTGATTAAAACATTCTCCCCAATTGCCTCTTCGTTCGATACATTATCCAAATGAAAACTTTGAGGGCTGCTACACTCGTCCATAAATTGAGAATTGTCACATTTTTCGACGCATAACCGTTTAAGAAATTGTGTTTCTTCATTATTAGCAGCATTTTCATACATTTTCTGGTCGATTAAAATATTTTCCCCAATTGTCTTATTATTTGAAACATTATCGGAACCGAAACTTTGAGGATCACTACACTCGTACAGAGATTGAGGATTATCGCCATTTTGAACGCATAATCGCTTCAGAAAATGTCTTTCTTCATAATCTGAATCCAGATGTGTTCTCTTACGAGTGGAAACATTTTCTATATTTTGAACATGTGTTTTGCATGTACCGTGGTTTCGTATTATATCTTTTTTCGGCGTAATGCTTAAACTACACACTTTACAGTAAGCGCGTATAATATTTGTCGGATCATTGCAGAGCCAAGACTGAAATAATGGGTCTTCTTCCCATTGCTTATTATATTTTCTGCTCATTTTGCATCTACAAAAAATATACAACATTGCATTTTGATTTATATTATAAAATTAATGTGCCGTAAATAGAAAAGTATGCCTTATCCTGAAATCGATTTATATTTAAAATGTGTAAATTACATCCAATAATAAAATTGTAACCAATGATATAGAAATACTACAGTTAGTATCTTGGACAGAAAATTGAATTTCACCCTTCGAACATTGAACCTAGCGCAATTATTGATGAAAACGTTATTTTTTATGAAGTACGCGTAATATACCTATTGTACCCCTTCTTTGAAAAGCATCAAATTTAATATCAATTTCGTGCCCCAATAAGATTCGGGGTTGCAAACCGCGTTGGCTATTACAGGGGCAAAACTCCAGTAGTGGAAATGTTAGGTACAGTTTGCCTTAGGCCAAGTCCATCGCATTCATATTCTCAAGTTTTGCCAATGCACCAAATCTCATTTTCCATCAAAAAATAACGCGGAACATCAAAATTAACCCGCTTCCTTTTCTATAAAAAATGATATGCACATTTAGTGCTAAAACGATCACCATTTGAGATTCTATCACTCTTTTTGAACGATAAACCTCTTGTGTAAAAAAAGTCTGCCAAAAGTCTGTCTAAAATCCGGCAAGAAATCTGGCGAACGTCTAGCTAGTGCTATGTATTATGTGAGACTTACTATTTTTTTTCTACTCATTTCGAGACAGAAACCTGCTACAGCGAGGGTGCTGGAGAGTATATTATCCAATGACCTGTTTTTAGGACGTGATTTGAAAAAAAAAACAAAATACACAAAAAATTACGTTTTTTTTTTAAATTACAATATTATATAAAAATTAAGCATAGACTAATTAAAAATGTGTGTAAAAACGTATGTATTCATTTTCTGTGTTATGATCTTAACATCTAGGTATCAATCACTGTATAAACATCCAACTGAATATCACATTTTTAAGTATTATAAAGTAAGGTAGCAACCAATTTAAAATATAGTTGGTTTGAATCGGATTTTTTAATAGAATATTAGCGAAGTAAAACTAATTCAAACGATTAAAACTGATTTAGACCTATAACAAATTAATCGTCGGGTGAGAGGTGAAAGGAGACAACTCGGCCGAGAGCTAAGAAACCAGACAATTCGGGTGAGAGCTAAGAAACCAGACAACTCGCGGGCTCCTCTTTTTCATTCGGTTTTTAGTTGATAACAACGGTAACGAATTACAAAATCAAAAATTTTTAACACCCTTCAACGGTTCTTAATAGTCACGAAAATCAGAAAAATAATAAAAAAAAATTTTTTGAAGGTATATAAAGAACAAAGGTTCTTAATGAAAAAGCGAAGGAAAAAAGGAGCCCGCGAGTTGTCTGGTTTCTTAGGTCTCGGCCGAGTTGTCTCCTTTCATCTCTCACCCGACGAAATATGCATACGTTCTATTCTGATCCAATCCATTATATTTATCTTTTGCGGTTTCATTTTCTTCAAGAATATGACTCATCAAATCCGAATAGAACCTATTCATTTTTGTAATCGGTTTTAATCGATTTCAATCATTTGAATTTCTTTTACTTCGGTAAAAACCCGGAGATTTTTGAGGCGCTATTTTAGAACAAAAAATTAAAAATAATATATTATTTTGACACTAGGTGCGCAAAGCTCGATAAAACTTTGCACACGTCGTGTAAAAATAGTATATTGTGCAACTAGGGGAGAAAATGAGCTATTTCAAGCAAGGGTGAGGTGTTCAGCACGAGTTGTAGTCGAGGGCGCCGAATTTGAAATAGCTCTTCATTCCGTGTTACACACCGTAGTTTTTTCAACGAGTGCATGAGAGCCGAGATGGCCTTTTTATATACAAGAAAGTTGTGTAGGGGATCGTGCATTTCGTGTCGTGGATAACCGAATAGTGAATTAATACTGAAGATTAATAATAAACTAAAAATGTAATTAATTAAAATATTATTATAAATAAAAGTCTCATGCAATTATTTCTTACCTAAAAAATTTATTATTTTGCAATGTAATCTTTAAGTTATTTTACATCATTCTAAACAGGCCAAAAAGCCATCAAATATATAAATTTGACAATAAGAGAACAATTTCACAAGGATTCGTTGAACCGGGGAAGAAATGGATTTTTGGTCCGCAGCGGAGAAAAATAATTTATTTTTTACTTCTTTCCTAAATCACGCTCTAAATGCGCGATTTTCTACACGGCTTTTAGGCATGAAAAAGAGGTCCGTTTCCTGCACATGCTGAAAAAAACTATTAGGTACACGAGCGAGAAAGGCATTTTAATCTCGTATGAGCTTTTGACCCTCGCTTCGCTCGGATGCAAACGTCCAAACGAGGATAAAATCACTTCCCCGAACTAGTATCGAAATGTACAATTTTATAACCATTTAGGTAAAAAAAGTAGACAACAATTAGACTGTAAACCTAACAGACTAATCACTTGACGCAAAAATTTGGAGATTAGGAACTTACTTTTCTATGAAATAGTAAAATATTACTCTTTGTAAAGAATAAATAGCGAACTTCACTCATTTGTAATGGAAAAACTTATGAAATTGTACTTTTAAGAATTAAAAAATAAAATATGACGTCACCAGCTCAACCTCACCATACCCGAAAAGATTAATTAAACGAAATAGAGAAATAATAGCTAGGAGATGCTAAATTTACTTAGAAGAAGTATGCATGCAGACCATGTATTTGAAATTCCGAACGTTCATAGAGAACGAAAAAACTGAAATTTGGGTTTTGCATTAAAATAGGTTGAAAATAATAAAACAGAGTAGAAATCAGTCAAAAAACAGCGCAAAAACAAATTTGGCACTTCACAACCCCCAATAACTATCCTTAAGGTGGCTCTTCCCACTTTTTCCGAGTGAACTTTAAGATTTTTTTAATATTATATTTTCGCATACTGTAATATAAGTAAAGGTATAACTTGAATTATGGGAACTTTAAATAACGAATAATATTTTTTGTAACAAAATTCAACTTCTCTTAAAGTAATTACAACCACCTAAACAAAAGTTCAATAAAACATTGAAATCTTTTTGAATTATTATCCGATTTTAATTGGCAAGGTCTCATTTTCTTCCTTGTTCAATTTGAGGGAGGTACTAAAATAAAAAATAAAAAATTATCAAGATCTGCAAAGCTACATTCAATTGTTTATAACAATGTGCCTGCTTTTTACGAATAAAAAGACGTAACTTTGCAGGTCTTGATAATTTTTTATTTTTTATTTTAGTACCTCCCTCAAATTGAACAAGGAAGAAAATGAGACCTTGCGAATTAAAATCGGATAAAAATTCAAAAAGATTCGAGTGTTTTATTGAACTTTTGTTTAGGTGGCTGTAATTACTTTAAGAGAAGTTGAATTTTGTTACAAAAAATATTATTCGTTACTTGAAGTTCCCATAATTCAAGTTATACCTTGACTTATATTACAGTATGCGAAAAAAAATATTAAAAATATATTAATGTTCACTCGGAAAAAGCGGGAAGAGCCACCTTAAAACCACCCTCAAAGACAATTGATTTTTGCATAGCCAAGAGAACAAAAATTCCCAGAGCCGCAATGACTTTGTTAAGAAATGTTTTTTGACGGGTACTTGTAGAAGAGGTCCCCCTAAGCTCAGAAAAAATTAAGAAGATAATCGCTTTTCCGGAAAAGCCTCTTACAGCTGATATACCATGCCGTAAACTCGATAAAAAATTCCTAGAGTCGCAAATACTGCATTAGAAAAATTTTTCGACTGGTTCTTGTAAAAAATGTCTTCCAATGGTCAGGAAAAAATTAAGAACAAAATCATTTTTCCGGAAAAGCCTCTTCCCCTGATATACCATGCCGTAAACTCGTAACAAATATCCATAGTCGCAAATACTGTGTTAAGACAAACTCTTTAACTTGCACTTGTAGAAAAGGTCCCCCAAAGGTCAGGAAAAAATTATGAAGAAAATCGCTTTTCCAGAGAAGCCCCTTCCACCCTATATACCATACCGTAAACTCGAAAGAAAATCCCAGGGTCGCAAATACTACGTTAAGAAACACTTTTTCGACTGGTTTTTGTAGAAAAGGTCTTCCAAAAGTCAGAAAAAATAAAGAAGTAAATTGTTTTTCGGGAAAAGCCCCTTCCCCTGATATACCATGCCTTAAACTCGAAAGCAAATTCCCATCGCAAAAACTGCATTAAGAAAAACTATTCATAAAGTCAAACAGACATACTGAGACTTTAACTTATTTTCTTACATAGCGCGCGAAGCATTAACACTACATAAAATCACATGGCGACTAAGTTTTCTTATAGTAACTTCTTGAATGTTTCGTAAATTTGAAATATGAAACAAAATATTTACAAAAACTCACCATAAGAAATATTTTTACCAAAATTTTATTCACCTTGGTTTCATATATTTTGCTATTATAATTAATACGAATAACTATTGCATACGAAAAATTAAATATAAAATCTTGTGAACAGGGCATACTTTTCATGATTACAAACAAAAATGTGAACGTTATAAAATGTATTCCATATAAGGCGTCTATAAATTAATTCAACTATACAGGCCAGTCAAGGAAGGTCTGAAATAAACTTCTCGAAAAAATGGGTGCACTTTGTTTGGTAAAATGCACACCCCCGTCTAAAAGCGATGGTAATTTGGCGAAAATACACCCTCGAAATCTGTTTTTCGCTTATAACTGGAGAAGGACAAGCGATATCAAAAACAATCCCGAGCAAATAATGTAGAGCGTGAAATTTTACATAAGAATGCCCTATCACTTTTTTCCTTTTGATAAAAAATTAAGTTTAGAAAAAGCACGGAGAAGTTGCAAACCGTGAGCGCAGCAGCAGCGCGCTGCTCGCACGTGCCAGGCCCCCCGCCGCACGTGCGGGTAGCCCCCCCCCCCCCCCGCCGGCACTCTCTCGCTCCTGGCGCTCACGGTTTGTAACTTGTACGTGCTTTTTTCAATCTTAATTTCATCAAAACTGAAAAAGTGATAGGTTATTCTGGTGTAGAGTTTTACACTCTACAATTTTTGTTTGGGAATATTGTCTATATTTCTTGTCCTTCTCGAGTTATAAGCGAAAAATCGTTTTCAGACCTTGGTTGACATTCGTCGACTTGCCGATATGAACGCCATTAAAGAACGCCGTTAAAAAAGACAAATAAAATGTTTATACTTACATAAAATTTGAACTGTATGTGCACGACTTCTTTTTTTGCGTTTTTTTGCCTTCACTTTGTTGGTGTAGAACCGCAAAGTTTATAACCAAACTAATGTGTTATTGGTACAACACTGTATTTTCACAAGGTACAAGTGTCTTTGCACAAAAACCACGCACTAATAACTAGCACTAAAAACCACGCACTAATAACTATAATACTTAAAAGAAAGCAACTATAACAGTAAATAATTTTGTGATCTTTATGTAACATGCGTACGCGCGCAAAGACAAAAGATGAATGTTAACATTCAGTGCTAGAAACTCGCGACTGTGCGAGCGCGTCGTCTGCGCGCGTATGCTTAGATAGGACAGCTGACAGCAAAGGGGTAGGTGGTAGGTGTTTAAGACAAAGGAACAACAACGACATGTATATTATACCACAGGCGTTTTAGTCCACTAAAATTATATTAAAAATGGACTATTCACGAAACTGGTTGCATTTATTTTCACACTGATAGAAAGAAATATTTGTGGCAAATTCGCGATTCATTTGAAAGTCGATTTTTTCAAGTATTTGAGCTAAATGAATAATTCTTAACAGTTACGAAATATTCATTAACAGTTAATGCATGATCGCTTTTTGTCACGTTTTTGTCAAGCGTTACTTTTAGCAAATGATCCATTCCTTAACTGTTAATGCACCTGCATTTGACTGAATTCAAATACATATTCGTTAACAGTTAAGCCGGCGCATTTGCCTCAAATATTCCTTTTTATCAGTGCATAAATGAATATGGTAAATTCATCAGATTGTAAAATATCGATGAGCAACGGATCATGCCTATAATTAATACAAAATAGTTGAAATTACCTTTTTCGCTTATAACTCGAGAAAAATTGGAGATATTAAGTAAAGTTGGAAAAAAAATCGCAAAACCAAAATTCTCTATACAACATTCACATATTATATTGACGCCCGTACGAAGAAAGACACAGTCCAAAACCTCTGCGACGAAGACTAGGTAGCACAGTTCAAAACCTCGGACGAAACAAAGTACAACTCGTTGCGCCCGGATGAAGAGTATTTAATGCATCCTTTTAAATAGTACACCTTATATATACGAATAGGAAAAATAAAAATTGCTGCTAACTATTATCAAATTGCTTTCTCAAAGAGAGTTATTTTATTCATTATTGCAATTACCTATCTAATGAATCTAATAAAAGAGCGATCGCATTGTGCTTCTTTTCGTCCGGATACCGCGAGTCGTGCTTTTTTTGTCTGAGCGCAGCGAGTTGTGTTTTCTTCGTCCCAGCTCCGCGGGTCGTCCTTTTTTATGTCTGAACGCCTCGAGTTGTGCTAGTTTTTGTAACGGCCTCAGTTGTACTGCTTTTCTTCGTACGGGGCGCCGATATATATATATATATATATATATATATATATATATATATCCGATTTAGATCAAATTAAACCGAAAGAAACGATATAAAAATAAAACCTCGGATGAGAGAAATACGAGTGGCTCGCGCGCCTCAGTTCGGCTACCCTCGGCTCGTTCCGACCACGAGTCGGCTCTTGTTCTAAGTACAGGCGGGCTGACTGAAAGCTTCGGTAACGAATTTAAAGTTGAGACTGAAGTTGCAATCAGGATTGAGCGTCGAACAATTTTTCAGGCATCTTAAGGCGTATTATATAGCCAATGAAACCTGTAATGGAATTAACTTTGACTAAAGATTTTTATTTTTAAGCGCATGGTTTCGTTAGAATGGTTTTTACAAAGTATATTTCTATACCAAAAGTTGACTCGCAAAACATCACAATTTTAAAAAATTGTCACTTTTAAAAAAGATAATCATTTTCACACCAAAGGAACTCATATGGTTACTAAAAAGTATATTTCTAAACAAAAAGCTTACACGCAGGCCATCACACTTCATCAGCAAGGTTTATCGATTATCACTTTTGAAAAAGATTGCCATTTCTACACCGAGGAATCTCAAGAGAATGGTTTCTATAAAGTATATTACTAAACTACTAAACTAAAAGCTTACTCGCAAGCCATCAGATGCCATTTTCAACATTGCCATTTTCACACCCAATGATCTTATGAGAATGGTTTCTATAAAGTATATTTCTAAACTAAAAGCTTACTCGCAAGCCATCACACTTGATCAACAAAATTCAACAATTATCATTTTTAAAAAAGATTATCATTTTCACACCCAATTATATTATGAGACTGGTTTCTATAAAGTATATTTGTAACTAAAACCTTACTCGCAAGCCATCACACTTGATCAACAAGGTTCAACGATTATAACTTTTAAAAAATATTGCCATTTTAACACCCAAGGATCTTATGAGAATGGTTTCTATAAAGTACATTTGTAACTAAAAGCTTACTCGCAAGCCATCACACTCGATCAACAAGGTTCAACGATTATAACTTTTAAAAAATATTGCCATTTTAACACCCAAGGATCTTATGAGAATGGTTTCTATAAAGTACATTTGTAACTAAAAGCTTACTCGCAAGCCATCACACTCGATCAACAAGGTTCAACGATTATCACTTTTAAAAACGATTACCATTTTCACACCCAATGATCTAATGAGAATAGTTTCTATAAAGTATATTTGTAACTAAAAGCTATCCGCAAGCCATCAAACTTGATCAACAAGGTTCAACGATTATCACTTTTAAAAAAGAGTGTCATTTTCACACCTAAGGATCTCATGAGAATGGTTTCTATAAAGTATGTTTCTAAAGTAAAAGCTTACTCGCAAGCCATCACACTTGATCAACAAGGTTCAACGACTATCATTTTTAAAAACGATTACCATTTTCACACCCAATGATCTAATGAGAATAGTTTCTATAAAGCATATTTGTAAATAAAAGCTTACTCGCAAGCCATCACACTTGATCAACAAGGTTCAACGATTATCACTTTTAAAAAAGAGTGTCATTTTCACACCCAAGGATCTCATGAGAATGGTTTCTTAAAGTATGTTTCTAAACTAAAAGCTTACTCGCAAGCCATCACTCTTGATCAACAAGGTTCAACGACTATCATTTTTAAAAACGATTACCATTTTCACACCCAATGATCTAATGAGAATAGTTTCTATAAAATATATTTGTAAATAAAAGCTTACTCGCAAGCCATCACACTTGATCAACAAGGTTCAGCGATTATAACTTTTAAGAAATATTGCCATATTAACACCGAAGGATCTCATGAGAATGGTTTCTATAAAGTATTTTTCTAAACTAAAAGCTTACTCGCAAGCCATCACACTTCATCAGCAAAGTTTAACGATTATCATTTTTAAAAAAGATTGCTATTTTCACACCCAAGGATCTTATGAGAATGGTTTCTATATATTATATTTCTAAACTAATAGTATTGTATTTATTGTACACATTTGTAATGGTATTCTTGTAATTTAAAATAAATACCTATAAAAAAATACTTTATCTGATACGTCAAATATTAATATACTATAAAAAACTAATCAGTCACTATAATGTGAAGCGCACACAGTACATATAGTACTACATGTGATTTATGTTCTTCTATTGTAAATAAAATGTAAACACAAAAACTCTTGCTCGTTAAAGCTTCATCCAAGCCGGAAGTTGTGGACGAGTCTGCTCATGCATCATTTATGAGCTTTTAAATATCATTTGTGGATTTTTCTCTAATACAGCATACCTAGAGTACAAAATTATTTTTCACTGAAATTAATAAACGTCACAACTGAACTCGGTGTCTTTTTCCTTTTTACATGCTGTTCTGCTTGTTTCTAGTATTTTCTTCTTGACTATCCACGAAACTATTTTATAATTATTCAACAATCTTGATGGTTGACTGTAAATTTAATGCACGTCCTTATTGTCTTCTTCATGGCTTGTTATCTGTTTTGGATATGAATAAACTCAAGTTCATACTTCTATTAAAACTGTACGATTTTCTGAAATAAAAAAAAATACACACAAAGTATCTATACAAAGATTAATTTATATTTGTTGAAGAATTTTTTGAGTATTTGAATGATTATGTAAAAGTAGTTTATTGCTTTGAGAATTATTCAAATACACAATAAAATTTAAATAATATGTAATACTTATCTAATTTTCTCTCGTTGCTAAAACGTATTTCTGAAAATTATTACTTAATGTCGACATATCTTCCGCACGATTTCTCTAAATTGGATTTTGAATTCAGCTAATATAACCTGCATACGCCTATTTTCAGAATGCTCCGTCCCAATTTGCCCCGTAAGCCCCAGGCGCCGCCGACAGTGGCGTCGGCGCACCGCTCTCTATGGCAGTCACTAGATCTAGTGGAAATCACTAGAAATCTAGTGGCTGCCATCGTCGGCCATGTTGAAAGGATTTTTCTCACAGCGCTGGCACACGCACACACACATCCATACAGACATTTTTCAAAAATAAGGTATTTTTATTCCTAACACCTCGAAAAACAATTATAACATGTTTTTACAATAACTCAAAAAATTACTATCACAGACTTCCTCTAGGAGGAAGCAAAATCGCAACTTTGACATGATGTTAAAGTTCTCGTGATATAAAATACTGTATGACACTCATGCGTAAGGTGATTTTTACCGGATTCGACTTTTCTCACTCCCTTCGCTCGTGCGAAAAGGTCTCATGCGGTAAATAATCACCCCACCATATGAGTGTCACAATTACTTGACTTAATATATTTTTTAATATGCCTTATAAGTAAATATATAATCAAATTGACATTTTCACAAAAATTAATGAGTTCTCAGAAAAATATTACATTTTTATTCAAATGAAACAAAAAAGGATTGAAATCAATTTATTATAAACTTACTCGATTTCAATAAAATTCATTCAATCAATACTTCAAAATAAAGGTTTTTATTAGGCAAAAGAAAGTAATATTTAAAATAATATTATACATAATATGGCCATCCCGCATCCCGTCTATTAGCACCTTATTTTTAAATTGTCTGTCTTCTTATTCTTACTTTTTCATCTTTCACATAAAAATGATGTGAGAAAATGGTATTTTTTTACATCCTCCATTAAGGTTATATATTTATTTGTTGAATATATTTTTTTTATATCTTTAGGTCGATGCTATCACGAGTAAACTTGCAGTAAAAAGTTATTTGTTTAATTTCGTTAGGTAATTTTTGTTTTTTCTTTTAATTCATTGGCTATTTTGTCTTCTAGTGGTAAACTCAATAAGCTTTTATTCGTATTAGAAGTTTATTTGTCTGCACGGGTAAATTATTTTCTATTTGTCGAGTTAAATATGAAAAATATTATCTCGAATATACATATATATATAATTATAGGCATATTTGACTATTGTTTGTTTACTTTAGAGGACAAAAAAGTTAACAGTAAATATATTTTTATTTATTATTTACGCGATCAATTTAATAATATAGGAGGTGCCATTTGTCGTGAATGTACTACATTTTTCCAGAAGGTAAGTATATTAATCCTTTTTTTATATACCAACTTTCGTATATCATCAGGCAGCTTTACGCGCCTTCAGGCAGCTTTACGCGCCTTCAGGCAGCTTTACGTGCCTTCAGGCAGCTTTACGTGCCTTCAGGCAGCTTTACGCGCCTTCAGAGAGCTTTACGCGCCTTGAACTGTGTGGTAAACATATTGTATACGAATGAACGTATACGGAGTTTATATTGTTAGGGTTTATCGCCGATCAGAGAAAATAACAAATTGTAATGACTCTTAAAGTATTTGCTCCAACCCACTCGAAAGTAAAGTTGTAGCAAAAGGCATATGAACGCTACGCGCGTTTAAGAAAAATAGGCAAGCAATACGCAAGGTATATGCAATAGGCAAACTGATAATACGAGAGCCTCGCGAAATATCAGCAAAGCAAAAAATAGCAATTGGGTAAGAAGTAAAGCAAGGGGTAAATATAGACAAGGCAAATAATGTTTGGCGAGAGAGAAAAATAAGTCGTAAAGACTTAAAGTATTTGCTCCCACCCACTCGCAAGTAGAGTGGTAGCAAAGGAAATGTGTACACGAAGCGCGTTCGTGTAAATAGGCAATAATATGTCTTACTCGCAAGTAAGACACCAAAAATAGGCAACGTAAGTATAGGCAAAAGGTATAGGCAAAGTAGTATGCGTAATATAATAAGATTGAGTGCGAGGAGTGGGTCTCTACTTAAGCACGCGGGTGATATTTTTTCATTGAAGGTTGCGCTTGGCGCTTGCCATCTGGCGGACACTTCGGGTACTACGATCCCGAACACATATAATAAATAAAACAGTATTAACAAACTTTATACTGATTATATTTTTATAGTATATATAGAAATTTTATTTTATTTTATATTATTATTAACTAACTCTTTAGAATGAATATCCAACTAAATAGGTACAAGCTGACAGCAGAAGATAAAATCAAAATTCTTGATGGATTGCGTCTTAAAGATACTCATGTTGATTTATTTCATGAACTTTTACGTAGACATTCTAATTTAAAGTATAATCCGCGATCTACACTGATGCTTCAACATATTATGAAATGTCCACAGTCCACTCGCCTTGTATCAGTTCCTTCTAATTCACAACATCTGCAACTGTTGCATAGTTGTGAAGATTTATGTAAAAACTGTGTAGGTGGTCATTGGATTTTTTTTTATTATGATGGAAAAAATATTTTCATTTATGATTCTATGAATAGTAATCAATTGAATGTTAGTAACGAAATGTTTTTAAGAAAATTATTTCCACATTTTAATGAAATACCAAAATATTTCCAAAAAGTACAATACCAAAATAATGCAGATGATTGTGGAGTATTCGCAATTGCATTTGCTGTATCTTTATTTTTCCAACAAAACCCATCGAAAATTATATATGATACTGATCAAATGCGATATCATCTTTATGACATGTTTGAATGTAATACTATAACTCATTTTCCAACAGTAACAAATGAAAGCCCTAATAAACATTTGTTGTATACCAACATACCTGTAACTGTATTAAATAATAATACAGTTTCTATATCAAAAACACCAATCGTTGTTAGAAATATTAAACCAAACACTGATCCAATTATTTCTGATCAAAACAACTCTTGTATAAATCTTGTCAAGTATGTTCATAATAATAAGTACAGTGTAAAAGTCAATAATACAAAAAATATTTCTAAAATTGGGAACATTATAGGAGTCCCTAACTTAGATGGCATTTCTTGTTATGTAAATGCTTCTTTGCAAACTTTATTTCATTGTGGTGCAGTTAGAGAACAATTATTCAAAAGTCATGAACAAAATGCTCTTTTTTTAGCATTACAAGACTATATTCTAAAACGACAGGTTAAGATCTCTGATGTAAAAGCGTTTGCTGATTCACAGTACCTTGAATATCGTCAGCAAGATGTAGCAGAATTCATCACACATCTTTGCAATCAATCTTATAGTTTACATAGTATTTTAAATCACAAATTAACACTTGAAAGGAAATGTTTCAACTGTAATCATATAACTATAGATGAACCCGTAAACAATTATATTGTAGGTTTAGCTTTGCCGAATTTAAATAACTATTCCAATTTACAAGATATTATTAATTTCAATATTGATAATTGGAACGATACTGACATTTTTTGCAATCATGGATGCCAGAATTATAAAGTGGACAAAACAAAGGTATCTACTACGAACAAAATTATAATTTTACAGCTAAAATTATTTATTGTAAGTAATAATGGTTCAGTTACAAAAATAACTAATCTGAAATTAAATAATTTAGATAAAGAAACAGTCATCATAAATAAAAAACATTATAAAATAGTTAGCGCTATATTTCACCATGGTAACAGCATTCAATTGGGTCATTATACCTGTATCTTACGCGATAATGGATATTGGTTAAGTAAATGACTCACAAATTACACGAACACATTGGCCTATTAATAGTGAAGATATATACTTAATATTTTTAGAAGAAATTGATTCAGAAACTCCAAGCGTACCATTAATAAAAAACGATCCTACGAAAACTACAAGGCATTTTCATAGTAATACAAAAAATGAGCCTGAAATATCCGTTGCATCCGTAAATACTGCAAAAAGCAGCAAAGATATTGATAATCAGCAACGTCAAGTATTCATTAAAAAACAACCTGATTACAAGCACATAAGTGCAAATGAGAATCAATCAAATAAAATTATTCCGTTGGTTACCTTATCTGTTATTGATTCACCCAGATGCAATAATACTGTTAACAATACTGTAGGTAAAAATAATAAACATTCACTATATTACAAAAATCACAAAGCAACAATTTTAAAGAATCTTAAATTTCATTACAATAAGAAAAAAGAAAAAAATATGCAGTTTCAGCAAAATAATAATGAACTTTTAGAAAATTTAGACTCAATGGAAAAATCTAAAGATACATTAAGTAATATATCCCAAGAGTATATTACTTATACAAAGACAAAAAATTCTCTTGCAAAAAATACTGTATTTCTTAATAAAAATGATAAAAATTGTTCTACTGATTATTCTACAAATAATTCAATTGTTGTAACAAATTTAGATCGCTCATGTAACATTACTAATACTCCCGCAACTATGACTTCCAGTACCATGTCAGTTCATCACGACAAGAGAAGTCAAATAAATAGTAAAAATTATGAATCGCATAAATTACAAATACTCGGAAAAAGAAAATTAAATTATGCAATTAATAAAGATGCTATTTTAAAGAAAAAAAAGATCTATTATCAAACTAATAAGGATATCATATTAGAGAAGCAAACCTTATCACATATAAAGACAAAGAAGGAAATAAGTTTGAAGAAAAAGACTTATTACGAATTGCATGGAAACAAAATATTAGAAAAATCACAGGATTATAATAGAAAGAACAAAGCAAAAATATCCGTTAAAAAGAAATTGTATTATAACTTAAAAAAGAAATATTGTAATTTAAATTTCAATGAGGAACAAAAGCTTATAAAAAATAAAGACACTGCAGCAAAGAAAAAAAAAATACAAGGTAATTTTGAAACGGGATACTATTAAATTACTAAAAAATAAGGAAAAATACACGAGAAATGTTATGGAAAAATTAGATTCTGCTTGTAATGAGGAAGATCGTAGAGAAGAAGCTCAATCATTGGTTTCCACTGCTATTTATGTAAAAGATACGTACATCTCGCGTTTAAAAAGAGTTTTACAATCCTGTAAAGATAAGGTTGCAATTTCATTGACTCGTTTGGGCATCATTCCCATTCATGAAAATGAACATGCTGCTCTAACAGCTTTGTGCGGTTTTCCAAAACATTGTCCGACATCGGAACCGTATTTTTCAGAAGCTGCATACAATTTTAAAGAGGGCCTTTGTACTGAAAGTACAGACGAATTAAACGTTATTATTCTGAATGAAAAAGGTCAATCCACAAATATCTTCCCTCTAATAGATTCTAGTAAAACAAAAAAAAAATTGGCATTGTAATAATTATTGTAAAGTGGTTGATACAGATATTCTAAAAGATCTTAAACAACTATTTGAAGATCTGCTCTACTTTACATATGTTGATGCGAATTCTTATCTTAAGCAGATTGATATATGCTCTGCTGAAACTCGCGATCCAAATAAGTCTGGTCATCCAATAATTTGTTATACGCAACCTCTTCTATGCTCATCTAAATTTTTAAAATTAAATATTTTATCATATCACTATCCTCATTTACGCACTATAAAACGGCAAATATATAAAGTAAAACATTTTTATGTTGATATACAAAGAATTGAAGATGCTTTGAATAACAGTGATGTTGATGAATTAAAAAATATTTTGTCCGAAGCTGATCGATTGGCAATGCCTTTCAAGAATAATAATACTGAAACCTGTTTGGATGAAAATGAAATTAAAAAAAAGTACAACAGGGGTATAAAAGAATATACTAAAATAGAAATGGACCCACCTAAAATACCATGTGTTTCTTGTGAGAGACTTTCTTGTTCTCGAAAGGTTGTACCCGTTAATAGCTATAAATCTAATTTGGAATTGATGAAGAATTTGCTTGACGTAAATGTTGAACTACCTGATTATTGGAAACAACTCAAGGACTATTATAAAGATTCTGAAGAATTTAATAGTGGTTTTATGTGTCAATTTTGTATGAGTAAATTAAAAAATAATTCGTTGCCATCAACCTGTATTTTGAATGGCCTTTTTGTTAAAGACACTCCCGAGGAAATACAAACTTTAAATATGTATGAAAAAATACTAATTCAGAGAGCTAAGGCTTTCCAAACTGTTGTTAAAGTGGGTACAGTAATAAACAAAAATTTACCAAATCACGTTAAAATTGATAAAGTTCAAGGGAGAACTTTTCATTTACCTTTGCCATTAGAAGAAACTTTAAAAAAAATCTGTCCAGATACTGAGCCTCTAAACACTAATCACAAACTCTTTGTCTTGATTCGGAGTAACCCTACAAAAAGAAAAATTAAATGGGAGGATTATGTTGACATTAAAAAAATATGGAATGCTTTACATTGGCTTAAACGTTGGAACCCACTTTACGCTGAAATTATTATTTCCTCTCCCAAACAAATGTTAAATACTCTTCAGGATTTAGAATTAGAGTATCTTCTAGATAATCCTAAAGATACTGACGAAATAGTCAAAGATGATAATGGAGAAGAAAATGAAAATGTACCAACTAATTTACCACCAGCTGCTTTATTGACTCAAAAGGATCAATTAGACCCGTTTTATGAGCAATATTCTATTTATCCTTTACATGATAAGAAAATGAATAATACTGATTCAAAGTTATACCAAATGCTCAAATTAATTGCTGCAGCCTTAGATGCTCGCGGTAAGGATTTAGATTTAAAATGTTTTCCAGATCTATATCCTTTTGGTATGTATGGACAAAATGAACAAAGACTTGTAAGATTGAGAGACTATGATTTTATTAGATCAAGATTAATTTCTAAACATTCTCAATATCGAGAAAATAAACAATACCTCTTTTATTTATTGAATGATAATAACATTCGGCAAATCAGTGCTGGAATTTTTCACAAATTAAACGTTGTCAATCCTCGTCAGAAATATACAGCTAAATAGCTGTTACAAGAATTAGAAAAAAATCAGCTAGAATCGAATATGGAAACTATTTCTGCTCGTTTGAGAGGAACGGAGGCATATTGGAAACGACCACGGAGTGATTTAGATTGCATAATGAAAGAATATGGACCAGCAACTTTTTTTGTTACTTTAAGTCCTGGTGAATGGATGTGGTCGTCTCTAGGAGAGTATATTCGTGATGTAAGTAGCTGGAAAAATGACTCACGATCTATAAGTGAATTAATAGCTTTAGATCCAGTATCAGCTTCAAGATATATACACAATGAATTTCAAGCAATGTTGAAATATATTCTTTCTTCTGATAATCCAATAGGAAAGGTTATATATTATTATTATTGTTGTGAATATCAAGGTCGAGGTTTGCCACATTTTCATTGCTTATTTTGGATTAAAGATGCACCCATCTATGGTAAATCAAGTAATCAAGAAATACAAGATTTTATTTTACAGCATATTACGTGTCGCATACCTGATAAACGTATTTCTCCTGAACTTAATCGACGTGTTCTAGCATACCAGCAACACAATCATAACAATTACTGCATGCGTAAAAAGAAAACAAAAACGGAATTTATAAGTGCTTGTCAATTTGGATTTCCACGTCCAGTAACATCACAGTTCATTTCAAGAAGCGTTTCCTTAGCAATCGCTAATAAAAGGAAATTAAAAAATAAGTCTCGATTTTATGATTTACCTCGAAGACTAGAAGAAAAAAATATTAATGATTATATGCCAAGCCTTTTAGTACTTTGGGAAGGCAACATGGATGCTCAATTTATTGGTGAGTTGTCATATCTTTTAACAAAGTATGTATCTAGTTATGGAACCAACGGAGAAAAATGTGTGGTAGATTTTTCAGATATTAAATCAAACAAATCGGTATGTAGTAAACTATGGTCGTTTTCTATGAAAGCATTAAATCATAGAGAATGCGGTGCTATTGAAGCCGCTGATACACTTTTAGGACATCCTCTTTATGCTACTGATTCAGACACTGTTTTCAGGTGGTTGGATGTAAGAATGATTAAGAGCAAAAAATTGAAACCATTTAATGAAATCAAGCAACTTCCACCTGATTCAACAGATATATTTTATGACTCATTTATCGATTATTATTCTATAAGACCAAAAGAACTAGAATCACTATGCTTATATGATTTCGCTAAATATTTTGATATAATAAAGAAGAATCCGATTCGCAAGGTAGAGTATTACGAAATAGCTCCAAATGTTTTTTGTAAGAAAAGGACAAAACCTTTCTTAATAAAGCACTGGCATTATGACCCTAAGACTCAACCAGAATGTTATTTTTATGCTTTGCTGCTGCTATTCCAACCATGGAGGGACGATGCCGAGTTAAAAGCAAACGAAGAAATATATGCAGATGCCTTTGATAAAAAACAACACGAACTAGTTGAAGCTATGAAGTATCACGACAAACTTGACGTCATAAGAGAAGGAATGCTTAGAATGGAGGAACAAGTTAAAAAAGACGAAGAAGAATGTGACAAAGAAAATAATCGTTCAAATTCAGACAATCTACCAGAAGATTGTGTTCCAATTGAAACAGAAAATGCAATGAAGGACTTTAAAGATATTGCTGAAAAAAAAGTTATAACTGAAAAAGATGTTGAAAATTCTATCGACAAGTTTAATGAAGATCAATCTAGAGTATTTCACAAAATTTTATCCTCTTTACAATCTGATGACAAAACTTTGAGGATTTTTATTAGTGGACCTGGCGGCACAGGTAAAAGTTTTATCATTCAAACTTTAGTTTCGTGGAATAAAGTAATGCGTCAAAAAGATACAGCTGTTACAGCACCTACAGGAATTGCGGCATATAATGTTGAAGGTCTTACGGTTCACAGATTATTGCAACTACCAGTAGAGCAAGGCTGCACAGCTAAATATAAAGAGTTATCTTCGGCAGCTTTAAAACCAACAAGACAAAGTCTACAAAATGTTGATTTGATTATTATCGATGAAATATCTATGATATCAAATGTTATACTTATGTATATACATTTGCGTCTTACAGAAATATTTGATACTTCAGATTGTGATGATGGCTCGTTTGGAAAGAAACATATTGTCGTTTTTGGTGACTTGCTTCAACTTCCACCAGTCCATGAAGGATTTTCATTTACGGAAATTACAAAAGATCAAATTAATAAGTATATAGGAGGAATGGATACTTACAATTTATGGACTTTATTTGACTATGACGAGTTAACTATTAATATGAGACAAAAAAATGATAAGTGTTACAGTGAAATTCTTTCTAGAGTGCGATTAGGTTTTGTAACTAATACAGATATAGAAAGTTTACAAAAAAGAAATTTGACATTTCATACGGAAAATAATGCAGAAGTAATTGAAGAATTATGTTCATACTTAACTAAATTACCTGCTGATACTGTGTGTTTATTACCAACTAGACGCATGTGTAGCACTTTAAACGATGCCATGTTACGTAAATTAGATACAGAAGAAATAATTCTAATTGCTGAAGATTCTTTTAAATGTCCAAAAACTTTAGAAAAGGAAGTCTCAAAAATGTTAAACGAAGATGACGATAATGCTTGTGGAATCGAACGTGTTATAAGAATTAAAATTGGTTCTAAAGTTATGATAAGAAGAAACATTGATGTCTCCATTGGATTAGTAAACGGCACAATAGGAACAGTTATTTCAGTATCCAGAAACAAATCAGACGAAATATCTAGTGTATGTATTAAATTACAGTCCGGTAATGAATATTCTATAAAGCCACTTGAATATAAATTTATAATTATGAAAACAATATATATATATATATTAAGAAAACAATTTCCAACATGTCTTAGCGATGGTATTACTATTCATAAAAGCCAAGGCCTGAGTCTAAAAAATGCTGTAGTTGAAGCTGGTAACTCTATCTTTAGTTGTGGGCAAACTTACGTCGCTTTATCGAGAGTTACGACGATTGAAGGGTTGCATCTAATTAATTTTGATCCTTCTTGTATCATGGCTGATGAATCAGCGATTCTTAAATATAATCGATTAAGAAAAAGTTACCGGCCAGATCTTTTACCTTTTAAAATACAAGAAAATGTAAATAAATGTTACAAAATTTACGATAATCGTTGGTCTAATTTCAAAGATGTAACGCATGGAAATAGTGAACTTAATTATATTTCTGATAGCTGCTGGGATATTTGTGGCTTACCAAATGATGGTAACTCTTGTTATGCTAATGCGTGTATACAAAGTTTACTCCATTCATCCACGATAAGAAGAAGTTTAATATATAGTAAAGACTCTGATTTTTTAAAAGTTGTGTTTAAGCAATATAGATCAAGAACTCCTGTTAACATCAAGGAATTAAGAGCATCTGTGAATTTAGTCTATAAATTGCCGGAACAACAAGACGTAGCAGAATTTTTACTGCATTTGTGCCACGTATATACTTCTTTACGAGATGTTGTTCGACACGAGTTAATTACAATAACGAGATGTCCTGGCTGCAATGAGAGAATGGATATTACGACTGATAATTACATTTTCACTCTATCTCTTCCTGAACTTGATTATACTCCTAAATTACAAGATATTATAGATTATAATATAGGAAGATGGCGTGAAATTGAAGGTAGTTGTAAAAAAAATTGTAAAACAAAAAGAATACAAAACAAAGAAGTAAGTATAAAGAATACGATTTTAATCTTACAATTATTATTATTTACTAAAAAAGATAGTCAAATATTTAAAGTTACCAATTACAAAATTAATGAAGTACCAAAGACAATTATTGTAATTAATAAACAACGTTATACAGTTATTAGTGGTATATTTCATCATGGTAATTCTGTTGAATTAGGAAATTACACAAACATGCTAAGAAAAGATAAGCATTGGATTAAGATAAGTGATTCGAGCTTCTGCAAAAAGCCATGGCCAAAGGGCACTAAAGACGCATATATATTTTACTTAGAACGAGTATAATTACATTTATATAAAAAATTATTAATAGATGTTAATTATTTTTTGTTATATAGAATGAATATAAGTATTTCTGTTATAGAATAAGTATAAGTATGAACGGACTGTGATTGTGATATATCGTATTTTTGAAGTCATCTGTGATTTTAACTGTGATATTATTGATTCAAATACTACATTTATTACATTTGTATATAAAATTATCAATAGATGTTAATTATTTTATGTTATAGAATGAATATAATAAGTATAAGTATAAACGAACTGTGATTGTGATTTACCGTATTTTTTAAGTCAGCTGTGATTTTAACTGTGATATTATTGATTCCAATACTACATTTAGCTTAGTATAATCTTATATGTATCGCGGTGACTGTTGTCAATAACAAAACAAATTTATGATTTTTTAAACGAAATGAAATATATACTGTCAAAGCAGTCTTTTCATTTTTCTAGTCAATATACTTAACAAATTTTTATATTTTTAAGCCCATTTCAGACAAAATGCCTCAGTTTTCGTTGAATCACTAAATACATAATTTTTAAATTTCTTGTCTCTTTCAAGTCATCTTCTCAATAAGCACACCCAAATAAAAAGAAATTTCCTATATTATTTTATGTATATAGTATTGTGAATGTGATATACCATATTAGGTGAATTAGAAGTAAAACTCAGAGAAGCAGGGCTATATAGCACAAATGTGGTGTATAAAGCATCAAACTGCAAAGTTTAAAAATCAAACTTGAATCTCTTGAATCAGAAAGGTAGGTCTATACTGGAAGAAGGAAAACATTTCAACACTAAAGCAGATAACGCACCTGATCTTGAAAGAGAACTGCATAAAGCAGCTGAGCTGATAATATCATTAAGAGAATCTGTCAAAGGGAAATTATTGTTAGAGGCAGTGATGGCAACTTTACAACATAAGTAACAAAGAATTTTATTCATCTATTAATTAAATAATTTATAATAAATATTTTCGATTTAAATTGATTTGTAGATTAGAACGTTCTGAAAATTTGGAGCAAGAAATTTCTCAATTGGAAATGACGAAAGCTGAATTTTTGTGAAAAATAGTTATATATGAGACAATTGGAATTAGTGATGTTCCTATTGGGCTTCCACGAGAAATTAATGTATGACACCACACAGAAACTCTGTTAACAGCTGAAAAAGATAACTTAAGGTCTGAACAAACTATCTAGATTTATAAGTAGGCTACAGAAAAAGATGCTACTTGTGACAAGAGAAAGAGACAGCCACAGACAACAGCTTGATAGATATGAAAAAGAAATATCTGGATACCACAATAATGAAACTCGCAATTTACTTAGTAAAAGAATTCCAGCTTTAGAATATGCAGTAGAAGGCTACAGGTAAATTTTAGCACAACTTTCATAATACAAATATATTTGTAATTTTAATGTTTCGACATTAACATGTATATTGGCTTTTTAGGGAACTAGTGTCAAAATTTGAATCTGATCTCGAAGGTATGCATGGAAAAAGTCAATGAGATGAAGTCATCAAATTAAAAGAAGAAATCAAGAAATTGATAAAAAGAAATTTCCTACCAAAATATTTTTTTTAAACAATCCACAAGACATTCTATAGAAAAAAAATTATAGGCAAGGGTTCATTATCATTCCTTGCAAATTCTTTAATTTATTAGAAAGAATCAGAAGTTCATGTAAAACCTACACGTTTCTAAATAAATTATATTGTTATTATCTCTCTTAACAACTGTAAAGTTTCTTTTCGAAAAACAATAATTACAAAACATATTTTAATAAGAAAAATGAAAAGTTCATGCATAAATTAGTTTTATTATCTCTCTAAACAACTGTTAAGTCGCTTTAAAAAAAAAAAAAATTCAACTCCCCTCTCTCTCATTCTCTCAACAAGTGACAAGCTTTCTAAAAAAAAGTTTTATAAGAGCTTGAATATTATTTTTTAACAATCAATACATCCTTTAAAAACATAATGTTTTAAGGATACTACAAACTTTATTTTTAAAGATCTATAGAATCTTTCAAAAATGTTTTATCCAAAAAGAAAGCATGAACATTTTTTATCGAAAATATTTCATTTATACATTTATCTAACCTAATTTAAAGTAAAAATAATCATCATACCTACAAAAATACACGCTTGATTATATTATTTCAAAAAATTTTACTAATGTAATGTCATTAATACCCCCCCCCCCCCCCCCGCCCTTCTCTCTCATTCTCTCAACAAGTGACAAGCTTTCTAAAAAAAAGTTTTATAAGAGCTTGAATATTATTTTTTAACAACCAATACATCCTTTAAAAACATAATGTTTTACGGATACTACAAACTTTATTTTTAAAGATCTATAGAATCTTTGAAAAATGCTTTATCCAAAAAGAAAGCATGAACATTTTTTGTCGAAAATATTTGATTTATAATTTATCTAAAATAATTTAAAGTAGAAATAATCATCATACCTTCAAAAATACACGCTTAATTATATTATTTCAAAAAATTTTACTAATGTAATGTTATTAATAATATACTATAATAAACTCTCATAACGTTTTCGCACTAGGCAATTATTATTTTCTCTTAAAAAGTTGTGAAATCTATCTAAAAAACTTGTTCAAAAGTTTAAACTAAGGCAAGTATTAAGTAGTCTCGCTCCCTCTCTTACTCTAGCCCTCTCTCCCTCCCTCTCTTCTCCCTCTCTCGCATACTCCCTCTCCCCCTCCCTACCCCCTCTGTCTTTCTCCCTCCCCCGCTTTCTCTCTCTCTATCTCCCCCTCTTTTTCAAAATCCGTCAAACACTTTTTTTTAAAAACTAATTTCTTAAGTACGTTCTAACAATACAATTTATCCAGTCCTTTTATTTCTTCTAATCTCATCTATTCAATAAGCACTCTCTACAAATGGTAATAATTTTTTTCATGACTGTACAAATAATAATATTACTAATATAAAACTTTCTGCGAAAGTATAAAATAAGGCAAGTATAGACGGGTTTTTCTGTATAATATCTATCTCTCGCCCTCTCTCCCTTCCTCTGCTCTCCCTCCCTCTCTTTTCCCTCTCTCGCATACTCCCTCCCTTCCTCTCCCCCCTCCCTACCCAGTCTGGCCTCCCCCCCCCCTCTCTCTATCTCCCCCTCTCTTTCAAAATCCGTCAAACACGTCTTTTAAAAAACTAATTTTTTAAGTACGTTCTACAACACAATTTATCTAGTCCTTTTATTTCTTCTAATCTCATCTATTCAATAATCACTCTCTACAAATGGTAATAATTTTTTTCATGACTGTACAAATAATAATATTGCTAATATAAAACTTTCTACGAAAGTATAAAATGAGGCAAGTATAGACGTTCTTTTCTGTATAATATCTATGAAATAATAATATTTTTGATTTTTTTAAAGAAATCAAATAAATCCCAGTGAAAAAGTCTTTTACTTCTTTGATTCACTGTATGCTGAACAAATTATATGTAAGTAAGTACATTCAAATTGTTCACTGCAAATCAAAAAACGGAAGTTGTGAAATCAATTATCGATAGTCAAGTAATGCAAACAACTCTCAGAAACTACTGTATGACTGTTCTCAGAAATGTATTCAAATTTGTTCATCGTCATATACAAATTAAACACAAGAAAGTACTGAAATCAATTTATTGTAGTCAAGTACGTATAAGTTAACTTGACTGATATAATAGAACTTTTAGTACCTTGCGTGTAAAATTACATTTTACGCCCACGTTGTAACTTCAAAAATATTCAGTCAGCGGGCATAAAGTACACTACCTAACACCCAAGAGGCGTAATAGCTCCCGTACTCCTACAAAACTTTATAGAACCTACGCACTTTACGCATGTGTGGGCGAAAATTATTTTAATTATATAACTATTATGCCTTATTTTAATTTCTAAAATTCATAAGAATTTTTTCAGATATTTACGAAAAGTCAAAGCCTATATAAAAAAATTACATGATTACCACCACATCCCCATTTTTCATTATTCTCTCTCAATTTTGAAATTTATATAATAATATTACGCATCTTGGGAGGACAATAGAAGTCTATAGAGCTGCTCTAGCAGGGGTGGTCCACCAATCTCCCATACATACTTGGCGGGCCCGACGGTTTGCAGTTTACCGGTGGCCTTTGTAAATGTAGAATAATAAATTTTTGCATAAATTCATTAACAATGTTTATACCTATAAGCCCACTATAAATAATTACATTGGCACTCATTTTTAATTGATACCGTTTAAATATATTATCCCTACATGTGCTGAATCTCATGATTTACTTTCATTACCCAAAATATTTTTCCTTGCGTCCGTCTTTTGAAGCGGGAATAAGATACAAAATGCATATAAATTTATAGTCTACTCAAAAGTGCTTTAGATTTTACTAACCATTTTATAAGCCACATATTTTTTATCCTTTTCCCGCGTGTAAATATCGTATGAGATCTCATATGAGAATTTCAGACATCAGATCTCATATGAGATATCATATATGTTATGTCATCTGCAATTTTATATATTATGGGATCTCATATGAGATCTCATATGAGGTCTGATGTCCGATATTCTCATACGAGATCTGATGTCCGATATTCTCATATGAGATCTCATATGGTAATTTCATGCGGGTTTGCACTTTCTATTAAAAACAAAGTAATAGATTCAATACCGATCAGTATTTAATATGTAGAAGCAACCCATTTATACATTTGATCTGATCTTTAAGCATATGAATATTTATATGAAAATGACCATGCTATACCTTAAACTGCAAACCGTCGGGCCCGCCAAGAATGTATGGGAGATTGGTGGACCACCCCTGCTAGAGCAGCTCTATAGACTTCTATTGTCCTCCCAAGATGCGTAATATTATTATATAAATTTCAAAATTGAGAAAGAATAATGAAAAATGGGGATGTGGTGGTAATCATGTAATTTTTTTATATAGGCTTTGACTTTTCGTAAATATCTGAAAAAATTCTTATGAATTTTAGAAATTAAAATAAGGCATAATAGTTATATAATTAAAATAATTTTCGCCCACACATGCGTAAAGTGTGTAGGTTCTATAAAGTTTTGTAGGAGTACGGGAGCTATTACGCCTCTTGGGTGTTAAGTAGTGTACTTTATGCCCGCTGACTGAATATTTTTGAAGTTACAACGTGGGCGTAAAATCTAATTTTACACGCAAGGTACTAAAAGTTCTATTATGTCAGTCAAGTTAACTTATGCGTACTTGTCTACAATAAATTGATTTCAGTACTTTCTTGTGTTTAATTTGTATAGAAGAATGAACAAATTTGAATACATTTCTGAGAACAGTCATACAGTTATTTCGGAGAGTTGTTTGCATTACTTGACTATCGGTAATTGATTTCACAACTTTCGTTTGTTTGATTTACAACGAACAATTTGAATGTACTTACATATTATATAAATGAAATAATTTTTGCACACACAACCGTAAAGTGCGTAGGTTCTATAAAGGTTTGTAGGAGTACGGGAGCTATTGCGCCTCTTGGGCGTTAAGTAATACTTTATACCCGCTAGCTGAATATTTTTGAGTAGGTACGAAAAGTTGTATTATGTCAGTCAAGTTAACTTATGGGTACTTGACTACAATAAATTGATTTCAGTACTTTCTTGTGTTTAATTTGTATATGACGATGAACAAATTTGAATACATTTCTGAGAACAGTCATACAGTAGTTTCTGAGAGTTGTTTGCATTACTTGACTATCGATAATTGATTTCACAACTTCCGTTTTTTGATTTGCAGTGAACAATTTGAATGTACTTACTTACATATAATTTGTTCAGCATACAGTGAATCAAAGAAGTAAAAGACTTTTTCACTGGGATTTATTTGATTTCTTTAAAAAAATCAAAAATATTATTATTTCATAGATATTATACAGAAAAAAACGTCTATACTTGCCTCATTTTATACTTTCGTAGAAAGTTTTATATTAGCAATATTATTATTTGTACAGTCATGAAAAAAATTATTACCATTTGTAGAGAGTGATTATTGAATAGATGAGATTAGAATAAATAAAAGGACTAGATAAATTGTGTTGTTAGAACGTACTTAAAAAATTCGTTTTTTAAAAGACGTGTTTGACGGATTTTGAAAGAGAGGGGGAGATAGAGAGAGAGAGAGAGGGAGAGAGAGAGAGAGAGAGGGAGAGAGAGAGAGAGAGAAAGCGGGGGAGGAAGAAGGCCAGAGTGGGTAGGGAGGGGGGAGAGGAAGGGAGGGAGTATGCGAGAGAGGGAAAAGAGAGGGAGGGAGAGCAGAGGAAGGGAGAGAGGGCGAGAGATAGATATTATACAGAAAAACCCGTCTATACTTGCCTTATTTTATACTTTCGCAGAAAGTTTTATATTAGTAATATTATTATTTGTACAGTTATGAAAAAAATTATTACCATTTGTAGAGAGTGCTTATTGAATAGATGAAATTAGAAGAAATAAAAGGACTGGACAAATTGTATTGTTAGAACGTACTTAAGAAATTAGTTTTAAAAAAAAAGTGTTTGACGGATTTTGAAAGAGAGGGGGAGATAGAGTATTAATTAACAGTGAATACGATAATGAATACAATGGTTGCATACAGTCGAAAAGTGAAATGATATATCAAGTTAAATAACTATACATATAATATGACTACATAACTAATTATTACTATTTATTTGCTTGTATAACAATTTATATCTTTTTTTTTCTTTCAATTATTATTTTTTTAATAAAATAATTGTAAGACTTTATTAACTTTTAATAATATTTGATATAATTGATTTGTATATTAAATTTTATTTCATCATTATTAAATTGTTATTTATAAAAAAGTTTTATAACATTTCAAGTTGCAAATCATCATGCAGTCATGCTTTACGGTCCCTGTGCTCGGATCACCGTGAACGGCGCGTGCCAGCTCCGAGCCGCCAGCCGCGATTCGCAGAAGAAAAGCACACAGTCAATGCTAGCGCCACCACTCGGTCAAGGCGGAACTAATTTCTTTTTGTCCTCGCCCCCCCATCAATTTGTTTTTAAAGTTTGATAAGAATAATTCACTTTTATAAGTATTGTTATACTGTAACATATGTAGACGATTCGAATTAGATCATGTAAGTCTGCGTCAACGGCGCAAATGGTAAGATGTTCGCTTGTCAATTCGGAGGCCCAGGTTCGATTCCCCATTCCGGCAAGATTGTTTTTATCGTTTAAATTTAATGTTATTCAAACATATCTGTTTATCCTTAATAAGTTCTTAATAAAACGAATAAAATCAGTGAAAAAAATTTTGTTCTGAAATTTTTCGAGAAGATCTAAAAATTACTATACTGTTTTATAAAAACTATTAAACTGACATCTTGTGGTGAGATTCCCCTCCAATATAGTAAATTTTCCTATAAAAATTATAAAAAATACACAATTTTTTTCTCAGTGCAGTAAATGAGTATTTCTCTGAATTTCTAACTTTTAGCTTAAAAGAAATTTCAAAAGTTAATGTTGAGTCACATTCACTAAACGTTTTCTTTCTGATCTAGGTACCACAAATAACAAATAAAATCGCGAGTAAGAGTGAGGGGAGGAGGAATTTTATCAGAATGGTAAAATGTTAGATAGGTATTTTCTCCAAAAAAACAGATTTCAGAAAATTATAAAGCTACTTTTTAACTAGAAAAATAAAATTCTGAAAAATCTGAATCGTCCATTCCTATACGATTTTTAGCTCATTTGCCGACGTTATACCTTTTCTAAATCACTGCATTTTCTATAATTTAATCGTTAGGTAGAAATGGCATTCGGAAACTTGATGTTACATATCATATAAAAATAATTTAATGAAAATATCATGGCGTTTTTGCTAAATTTTTTCGAATTTTTATGTATTATACATTTTTAAACCTTAGAAAAAGTTACACTTCTATCATAAGATATTCTATTTTTGCTTCCTAATAGAGGAAGCTTTGTAATAGTAAAATTTTTATTTTCTTTAAATTGCTCTAGAAACATGAATAAAGGTGTTAGAAGTTTGAGTCACATGATTTTAGAAAATGTCTGTATGGATGTGTGTGTGTGTGTGTGTGTGTGTGTGTGTGTGTGTGTGTGTGTGTGTGTGTGTGTGTGTGTGTGTGTGTGTGTGTGTGTGTACCGCTTTATTTTCGAATCTACGCGGTCGATTTTAACCGGACGGGTCTCATTTTTTTTGATTTTTGATTCCGAATTCGGGAAAAGAATAATTTTTACGGCTAACTGATTCGTTTTTGTTTTATGTCGAATTTTTCATTTTCGAAAAATTTATTTTTGATTTTTTTTAATGATTGCATTTAAATTTTATAATGGGATGTGTAGCGTTCGAAAGAGCATAAAAAAACCTATATTTAAAAAAAAAATTTCTCTAGCTATCACGGTTATTTTGTTATTAACAAAAACGTGTTATTAACAAAAACGTTTTTCTTTTAATGCTTATAACTACCGATCTAAATGGTCAATTTTTTTGAGAAAAATCATGATAATGGAGATTATGAATAGCTATAATCTGTATAAAATTGAATCAATTCTGTTTGTTAGTTTTTGAGAAAAAAATGAAAAAATGAAAAAAACGTGTTTTAGGTGGCGACAATTTACGGGAGTAAAATTGTGTTAATCGCTTCAAAATTCCTTGTAGAGTTAGATTTTTGGTTGCCACCTGCACCTTTCTTTGGGATAGATGATTGGTTCATAAATTTCAGAGATTTTTGAGGTTAAAATTTTTGTAACCTCTTTTTCGAATCGTAATTTCTCGAGAACGGCTGTATGTATCAGAATGGGATACGTAGCATTTAAAAGAGAATTAAAATATCTATATTTTCTAAAAAAAAAGAAGTTTCTAGCTATCACGGTTCTTTGGTTATTAACAAAAACGTAAAACATGAAAAATGAAAAAAATGAGTTTTGTATGTTCAACGATTCCGGAGGGAAAATTGTCGTAATTTCATCAAAATTTCTTGTGGAGGTAGATTTTGGATAGCTCTTGGTCGAGTTCTTTGGGAAAAATAATTAGTCCATAAATTTCAGAGATATTTGAGGTTAAAATTTTTTAAACTTTTTTTTTTTCAATCGTAATTTATCGAGAATGGTTCTATGAATCAGCTACAGATTTCTAGACAATTTTGTATGTGATATAGATATTATGTATGTGAATTTTTATCAAGATCGTACGATTACTTTTTGACATTCAAAATTTTCTTATTTTACAAAGTTATTTTATTTGTCGCCTGATAACTAGAGAAAACTTGTTTAATTTTTTTTTAATTTGGCGGAGATGTACAGTGTATATTATTTATTATATGCGTTTTTAGAGTAAAAGAATTCGTTTATGAATTTCAGAGATATTCGAGGTTAAAACTCATTTAGCCTTCTTTTCAAATCGTAATTGTTTGGATATATCTATACGAGGGTCATTTGACAAGTACCTAGCCTCACCGCCAGATGGTGCCACTATCGCACCAGAAATACACTACAGTGCAGTATCTTCCTGTAAACGGTTACAGACGAAATTTCAGCCGGATCGGAGTTGTAGTTTATTTTTGAGAGCGTGTGAAAGCAAATGTGTCCGTTGATTTTTGAAAAAATGGAGAAAGAACAATATCAGTCGGTGATTCGATTCTTGTTTTTGGAAGGGAAATCGCGCAGTGAAATTAAAGAACGCTTGGATGCAGTGTATGGGGATGCTTCTCCTTCGATGGCGACCGTTAAATTTTGGTATAACGAGTTTCAACGTGGTCGTACGTCGGTTTTTGATGATCCACGCCCAGGTGCTCCGAAAACAGCCACTACGGAGGAGAACGTGACAAAAATACACGATATCGTTTTGTCAGACCGCCGATTAAAGGTGCACGAGATAGCTGCGATAGTAGGCATCTCAGAAGAACGCGTGTGGCATATCCTACATGAGGTTTTAGGCATGAGGAAGCTGTCAGCAAGGTGGGTGCCGCGTTTGCTGACTGCAGACAACAAGCGCATCCGTGTGACCAGTTCAGAGCAGTGTTTGGAGCTGTTTAATCGCAATCCAAAAGAGTTTTTGCGTCGTTACGTGACCGTCGACGAAACATGGATTCACTACTACACTCCAGAGACCAAGGAGCAGTGAAAACAGTGGACCTTACCCGGTGAACCTGCTCCGAAGAAATAATCGCCGCCACGGAGGCCTATTTTGCAAACCAAGAGAAAACATTTTTTTCAACGGGGTTAAAAAAATTGGAACACCGCTGGACCAAGTGTATACAACTAAAAGGAGACTACATTGAAAAATAAATTTTATTTTTTGTAAAATTTTGGTGTTTTCATTTGTAGGCTAGGTACTTATCAAATGACCCTCGTACTAGAAAATGGAAAAACACTTGCTATGCGTGCATGTTGTTCACTTGCTTTTGTTTCTTATTCAGGTTAATTTACAGCGTGATCAAGTTTTAACCACTTATTATACTCATTGAAGAATATATTTGGTTGAAATTACAAAAGATTATCTTTATTTTTTACTCAAAATATCGAAATTTTTTGTATAGAACATTGATTGGGAAAAAGTTTGCATTTTACTTGCAGAATATTCCAGTATTTTTGTTGTAACCTTTTTGGAAAGTCTCTTGACTGATTGACTTGATTGGTGACTTTATAATAAACATTCATATGGGTAATAAACGAATTTATGTAATACAGAGTTTGGTAATTTGTTTGAATTTACTTTTAAGTTTTCAAAATATTATGGATTTAAAATATTACCCAAAGTTGAAGGTGCATCATAAAATATAATTCTGCTACTTTTTTTTTGTGAAAATTATGAGATGATTCGGAAACGTGATGTAGAGACAACTCAATTATATGATCGGAGCGCTTGTATGTACGAAAGCATCGGAAATTTTTGTGTGACTGCATACTGAAAATTAACATGAAAATTGTACACATAAATATGGATTTTTATAGGTACTTAATTTATTAGCATTTTCCACGCTACCATTAAGGTATTGCTATTAGCGCGTTGGACTTTTTGCTTCCTCCTAGAGGAAGCTTTGTAATAGTAAAATTTTCAACTTCGTTAAAACTGTCTATAAACATCATTAGAGTTGTTAGAAGTTTGTTTCACGTGATTTTAGAAAATGTCTGTATGGATGTGTGTGTGTGTGTGTGTATGTATGTATACAGCTTTATCTCCGGATCTACGCGGTCGATTTTAACCATCAGATCCTCATTTTTTTTGTTTTTTTATTCCGAATTCGGGAAGAAAATAATTTTTGATGATTTGCTGATTCGTTTTCGTTTTATTTCAAATTTTTGATTTTCGAAAAATATATTTTTGATTTTTTTTAATGATCGGATTTAAATTTTTGAATCGGATGGGTCGCATTCGAAAGAGCATAGAAAAACCTATAATTTAAAAAAAAATTCTAGCTATCACGGTTCTCCTGTTATTAACAAAAACGCGTTTTTTTTAAATAGCTAATAACTCCTAAACTAAACGGTCAATTTTTTGGAGAAAATTCACGATAATGCAGAATATAAATTGCTACAATCTGTGAAAATTTTAATCCATTCTGTTGGTTAGTTTTTGAGAAAAAAATTAAAAAATGGAAAAAATGTGTTCTCTATGTCGCACGTTTTATGGAGTAAACCTGGGTTAATCGCTTTGTAATTTCTTATAGAGGTAGATTTTGGATAGATCTCGGCTAAGTTCTTTGGGCTACATGATCGGTCCATAAATTTCTGAGATATTTGAGGTTAAAATTTTTTTAACCTTTTTTTCAAATAAAAATATCTCGAAAACGGTTCTATGTATCTGAATCGGATGGGTGGCATTAGAAAGCGAATTTAAATACCTATATTTTCTAAAAAAGTTATTTTTCTAGCTATCACGGTTCTATTGTTATTAATAAAAACGTAATCATAGAAAAATGAAAAAAAATGAGTTTGATATGTCTAACCATTGCGGGAGTAAAAATTGACTTAATCACTTCAAAATTCCTCGTAGAGGTGGATTTTTTATAGTTTTCGGTCGAGTTATTTGGGCAAAATGATTGGTCCATAGATTTAAGAGATATTTGAGGTTAAAATAGTTTTAACCTTTTTTCAAATCGTAATTTCTCAAGAATAGCTCTATGTATTCGAAGGGAATGGGTAGCATTCGAAATAGAATTAAAATAGCTATATTTCCTTAAAAAAAATATTATTTTATAGGGTGTTCTGTTATTATAAAAAAACCGCTGCTAACTGCTCTAGCAGAATGCTTTCTCAAAGAGAATTGCTAATTTAATTTTTGTAAAAAATTGCTATTTTTTAAAAATCGTATTTGTTTAAAGTCAATAAAACACGTGAGTAATTTTGAAAGACGTAATTTAGAATGAAATCGAATATAATTTAATTAAGAATATCGGTCTTTATTTAAATGCTAAAACATTTTCTTTTTAAAAAGATTTAATTTTATGCTACCTCTGCAGGAAGATTAATAAGTGCAGGTGGTGGCCAACTCAAAGATCTGCCACATCTTCCCCAATATAAATTACACTTTTCTTCATCCCAATTTTCCGTGTGGCAATCTGCATTCTGTAATATAATTTATAAATAAGAAATATATATAATATATAAGTAAATAACATACAAAGATAATTTAACATTATGATTCTTATTTGTGATATAAAAAAATTTTAAAATAAAAAATACTTTATTTTAAATATTAATATTAGTACCATGAATTATATTCATACATTACCTCTAACTCCGGGTCTTCCTCTATTACATTTTTGTTATCCATTACGTTTTTGTAATTATTAGGTTTGTTTATTTTATATATATAATATTTACATTATTTTTCTTATTTCTTTTGTTTTATTTTTTGAATAATCTATATAATATTAATGTTTTCCATTATTAATAATATTTTATTAGATTAATAGATTACAATTTTTGTGATATTTATGAAATTGAGACACATAATTCATACAGTTTTGTAATTTTTTTTTTGTAAAAATATTGTTAATTTAAACATTAATTCAATCCAATATACAAAATTTCAAATTTTTACTTTCTTAACCAGATCCACCTATACACATTTTCGATTTTATGTGTATTTTGTTTATACGCATTTTTACTTTGTAAAAATTTATGCGTATTTCGCTTATACACATTTTTACATTATAAAAAAATCTTGTGTATTTCACGTATACGTAATTTTCGATAAGTAATTTTGCGTATTTCGTCTATACGCATTTTGATAGAATTTAATGCAAACGAATATTATATATATACACACACACACACACACACACACACACACACACACACACACACACACACACACACACACACACACACACACACACACACACACACACATTTATGTATGTGTATAAATAATCATTTGTTTTGTCATTAGATTAATATTAACCTTTTTCTGAGATATCGTATCTTAGATATCATTTTAGATGTATTGAATATATACTTTTATTTCAAGTTTATTTGCATTTTATATGATATATTTACATTTTTTATATTGAATTTATATATTTCTATATAATGGAAGAAGTTTCTAATGAAAGTTTGAAAATAGAAGTTACTAAAGCAGTAAGTACACATAATATTTTCATGTTTACGATTTGATGAACTTTTTGCATCGGTTTTTCGTATATTTTGATCTTTTCTAAATTTTTATGTGTTTTAAAAAATTTATGTTTTATATATTTTAATAATTTTCAGATAAAGAACCTCATTCTCCAAATAAACCAAAATTCATGTCGGTATCAAATTTATCACCATATAATCCTAAGTATTATTCATAATTTCCTTTTTACAAACTTTTTTTTAATAATACTGTGATTAATTATTATTATTGTTTCTTCTTTTTTATATAGCCGTATTATTCTTAGTCGAATTATGTCAAAAACGAATGTAAAATCGTTTTCCAAAGGAGAAAAGCAAGGGAAAGTTTTTTCCATAAATATATTGGATGATTCTGGTGAAATAAGATGCACATTTTTTGACGAAGTATGTGAGAAATATAAAGATATACAGGTTAGTCTCTTTTATTTTTGTTAAAAACATTTTTTGCTTGGGTGTATTTAAATTGCCGATCTAAATGGTCTATTCTGGACTAAAGCTTATTTTTTCGAAACGATTATGCTAAAAAAAACTGTAAACTCAGAAATCTGACCTTTCACACGTACTTTATACGCACTCTGACGAAAAATATTGTACGTAACTCGATCGTATATCATTTACGTCATTGCATGATTTTCGAGTTATTATTTTATATTAGAATTATTTTGCATTAAAAACATTTGATTTTGTTTATAGATTGGAAAAGTTTATGAAATATCTAATTTTGCATTGAAGAAAGCTAATTTGAATTTTAATGACCTGCCTCATACGTATGAAATATCTGTTACTAGTAACACAGTGATAAAAATGATTGAAGATTCGAAATTACCTAGAATAAATTATTCTTTTAAAAATATTTCAGAAATAGTAGATTCTCCATGTGGTCTTACTACTGGTAAAAGCTATACAATATAATGTTTATTTTTTTATTTATCATTACATAAATGTATAATTTGTAGATGTAATTGCTATTGTAAGAAGTATTGGAGAAATTCAAGATTTAAAAAATAAAAAAACAGAAAAATCTTATAAAAAGCGAGATATTGAAATTATTGACGATAGCAATTTATCTGTAAGTAAAGAATCAACGTATTATTTAATGAAATTATTTATTTTTGTAAATATTTTATTTTCTACATAATGATTACACGTTTTTCGCGCCTTCATCTAATTTATATTGAATTGAATAAATGCTTTAATCTTATATATTATATTTCTCTTGGCGAAACTTCGTCTGAACGTACGTCTGCTCTCTCTCTCTCTCTCTCTCTCTCTCTTTCTCTCTCTCTCTCGCGTTCTCTCCTTTATTTATACACACATCTATACAAATATACGTGTAACACGCGTATTTACACTCGTATTTGACTTGTAAAATGCACTCGCTTTTAGCTCTTGCTTGTTGTAATAGTCGAAACTTTTACTACAAACTACATACTCCGTCTATAAGAGTCTATTTTACACCTTTGATACACAATATATCATTAGATTCTTTTTAAATTTGTAACAAGTTAGGACCTTTTTTAACCCTTCGTAGATTTATAACTTTTTTGGCGATAAATTGAGTTAGTACCTTTCTTAACGCTCTGATGATTTAGAAGCTTTTTCCTTTCAACTGACGAAATAATTTATTTTATTTATAAATATTAATAATATATTTTTACAGATTACTTTAAATCTATGGGAAATATTTGCCGAACCATTTAATCTCTCTGATAATGATATTATAACTTTGAAAAGAGTTAAGGTTACTGAATATGGCAGTATCAAAAAAATATCTACAACGAATTCGACCTTACTAGACAATGATTTTAGAGGAGAAGAAAAATTGAGGTAAATTTTTAATATAAATTTTCTGGAGTTAACCTAATTTTAACTAATAATATTTTATTTTTATTTCAGATTAGAAGATTTTATGAAAAATTTAAATATACCAATTTTGAATTAATTTAATGTAATAAATAATAATAAATTATTTAATTTAATAGAAGAATATTGAATTTTCATTGTTATTGAATTTTGTTTGTTCTCTCTCTCTCTCTCTCTCTCTCTCTCTCTCTCTCTCTCTCTCTCTCTCTCTCTCTCTCTCTCTCTCTCTCTCTCTCTCTCTCTCTCTCTCTCTCTCTCTCTCTCTGTCTCTCTCTCTCTGTCTCTCTCTCTCTCTCTTTTTCTCATTTGCTTTCCTTGGTGGGCCTTAGTTAAGGCAATTTGTCAATATGCCCAATGCCGTTAATTTGCTTTATAAACGCACTTATCGGTCTTATATTTTCGATGAGTTTCGTTAACTCAACAATGATGTCGACGTTCGCTCTATTCAGGAGCGATACACCTTCCCATTATAACGTCTATATAACGCTCTTGATGGTAATAAAAAACTAATCGTCGATCGCGATATACGTATGGCCATTGATAAGAAAAAGGTGAGTGGTGAGGCTGCGGCATCGGTATTGTCCGGCTTGGCCCGTTTTCACGCGTTTTGTCAACGTGCCTGCCTGGTTTCCTGCCTGGTGCCTCCATTCTTTTTCTTTCCTTCTCAGACTTCTGAAGCTCGCGCTTTCTTTTAGTTAGGATGTCCGCTTTTTCGCTTGCTTCTGCCTCGTCCTGCCGTTTCCCTTCATTTCGCGTCGTAGCTGCTGTGTTAACATACGGGTTTACGGTCTCAGGCAATCGTCTCCGTATAGATTTCATATCATTGCGTTATATTTTGATCTTTTCTAAATTTTTATGTGTTTTAAAAAATTTATGTTTTATATATTTTAATAATTTTCAGATAAAACAACCTCATTCTCCAAATAAACCAAAATTCATGTCGGTATCAAATTTATCACCATATAATCCTAAGTATTATTCATAATTTCCTTTTTACAAACTTTTTTTTAATAATACTGTGATTAATTATTATTATTGTTTCTTCTTTTTTATATAGCCGTATTATTCTTAGTCGAATTATGTCAAAAACGAATGTAAAATCGTTTTCCAAAGGAGAAAAGCAAGGGAAAGTTTTTTCCATAAATATATTGGATGATTCTGGTGAAATAAGATGCACATTTTTTGACGAAGTATGTGAGAAATATAAAGATATACAGGTTAGTCTCTTTTATTTTTGTTAAAAACATTTTTTGCTTGGGTGTATTTAAATTGCCGATCTAAATGGTCTATTCTGGACTAAAGCTTATTTTTTCCTTTTTACAAACATGTCTTTCCTCGTACCTCAAAGAATGCCACCACATGCAGATTCATCTACGTAACTCGTACTTATACATATTTTGTGCTTAATAAAATATTAACTCACAAAAAGGTTTTAATAATCACTATTAATGAGAATATTTGTTAACTAATTTTAAAATAAGCAGTACATAATTCTTTTATACAATACTATTGATTTTATTATGAATTATTACCTATGCGCATCCTTGTTGATCAACTTAACAAAATGTAAATAAGCGTTAGCTAGATCAGGCCCTTTTCTTATTGTCAAAAAGTGACCTCGGTCGAGAGGGAAATAAAATATTATATGCAATACGGTGCGGAAAGATTTTATTTCCGCGGTTAATTACTTTCTCCTGGTGAAGATTTTTTCCCGGTGGATTACTGCACTCGCTTCAATTCTGTAATAAACATACTCTTGAAAAAAGTCTTCTCGCTCAAGGGAATTATCATATCCGCGGGAATAATCAGCAGCAGTTTTTAATTAATAAAAGACCTTTATTATTCACTAAATGCTTTTATGCTTGAATACTTAAATAAATAGAGTGATCAATAATAAATTCTATTCTATAAATTATAAAAAAATATACATAGAAAAGTTAACTGATTCACAACTGACGGCACCCTGGCTAAGATCATTGTGGCCGGTTGAGTATGCCACCTATAGAGTCTGATTACTCACTGCCATTGCGGCAGGTATAAGAGGTGGTATTGCAAATTTCTTATTATATCATGATTATACTATACTCATCATATCACGACCGATACGTCTTTATTATTACAATTCACCGCTATATTTGTCTACGTAAAACAGAATATTGTTAAACTACTCAATCCGGTCGATGGCTGAGTGGAAGAACGTATCTTGTCGCTCAGATGAAGAATGACGTATCTCATCTCGCCGCGAGAATGAAGAACGACGTATCTCGGCATGCGGATATGAAGAACGACGTATCTTGGCACGAGGATGAAGAACAACGTATCTTGCTGCTTTTACGAGCAGTATAGAGCGAACGATTTATAAACGATTCCCTATTTGGCTTATGTTTTTGATAACCTAAAGTTATGCCTTCACATGTGCAAAATACAACTTTACGCTTGTAAAACATGATTAAAATGGCTAATTATACTCATAGAAGTGCGAAAGGAATTAATACATCATTATAAATTGAACTTTTATTTTGTATGTTAAATATGTTTAATCTTAACATTCTTTTTGTTTTTTTTTTCTTAAGTAATAGGTTTTTCTTTTTGATTGCTTCTTAGATATTTTTTTATTTTGACTTTTTTTTAATTTGCTCTAATACTTCATTATTTTCCTTTTCCACAATATATCGTTCATAAAATTGGTCATAATATACCGGGTGTCCCATTTTAAAACCACCAGGCAAATATCTCGAAAACTAAGGGAGATAGAAAAAAACTTTCAATACAAAAGTTGTAGGGTTCAGAGGGGCCCAACTGATCGTGACCTTGGTTATGACCTTGAGGTCAATGATCAAGTTCATTTGAAGGTAAAATCGATTTTTTCAAATGGGAACCCCCACTTTTGACCCCGTAAATGGAAAGAGCGGAAAATTTTACGTTCAGATATGTTCTTGAGTCAAGGCCATGGTCATGGTCATGTTTAAAATCAAAATCAATAAACGCATCAAAACATTCCCATAATTAGGTATACGAGACAAATTGTTAAATACAAAAGTTGTAGGGTTCAGAGGGGCCCAACTGATCGTAACCTTGGTTATACCTTGAGGTCAATGCTCAAGATCATTTGAAGGTCAAATCGATTTTTTCAAATGGGAACCCCCACTTTTGACCTCGTAAATGGAAAGAGCGGAAAATTTTACATTTAGATATGTCCTTGAGTCAAGGCCATGGTCATGGTCATGGTCATGGTCATATTTAAAATCAAAATCAATCAACGCATCCAAACATTCCCATAATTACGCATACGAGTGTTAAATACAGAAGTTGTAGTGTTTGGAGGGGCCCAACTGATCGTGACCTTGACCATGAACTTGAGGTCAAGGATGATGTCGTTTGAAGGTTAAATCAATTTTGTTTAATGGCAACCCTCACTTTTGACCTCGTAAATAGAAAAACCGAAAAATTTTGATATGACCTTGGGTCAAGATCATGGTCAAAGTTATGGTCAGTTTCCGTGCAGTTAAGAGCAAAGTCGGAGATGACCCGGTCACCTAAGGCAAGGTCGGAGATGACCCGGTCAGTTAAGGCAAGGTCGGAGATGACCCGGCCAGTTAAGGCAAGGTCGGAGATGACCCGGCCAGTTAAGGCAAGGTCGGAGATGACCCCGTCAATTAAGGCAAGGTCGGAGATGACCCGGCCAGTTAAGGCAAGGTCGGGGATGATCAGGCCAGCTAAAAATTCATTGGAAAATTCCACGTTCATGTGTATTTAGTCATAGGATCCAAGAGTTTCGGTCACCATTTACTGAAGGAGATGCTCAAAAGTTGCACCATTTACTTGTCGACAACATTCTATTCTCCTTTTAAAGTTTCTAACAGTATTTAATAATACTTGACGTGGAATACTTAAGCAGATTTGTGTAATCCTTTGAATCATGTCATCTCTTGTAGTTGGCCTGTTGCGGTAGACTGTATTTTTTAGGAAGCCCCATAAATAAAAATCTGGAGATGTCAGATCTGGAGATCTTGGTGGCCATGCTACGGGACCTCCTCTACCAATCCATCGACCGTTAAACCTTTCATTAAGAAAATCTCTGACAATTCTGGCATAATGTGGAGGAGCACCATCTTGTTGTAGCCACATTCTGGCCCTTGTATGGAGATCAACGTTTTCTAGAAAGAGTGGCAGCTCGTCTCTCAGCAACTGTAAATAAGTATGTTGAGTTACGTGACCTTCAAAAAAATAAGGTCCAATCAGATATCCGTTAATAATACCACACCATACCGTTACATTCCAGCGATGCTGATGATCAACTTCTCGCATCCAATGAGGATTAACTGGAGACCAGTAGTGGCAATTATGGCGATTCAACATACCAGTACTCTGAAATGTAGCCTCGTCCCTAAAAAGAACATTGTTAAAGAAATTTTCATCATCAGTAATTTGTTGTGTTGCCCATTGGCAAAATGTTATTCTCCGTCGATAATCTTCCACAGTTAAAGCTTGATTCAGAGTAATGTGGTAAGGATGGTAACGCGCATATCGTAAATATCTACTGGCCGTAGATCTTGGAATACCCATTGTTAACTCGATTTCGCGTAAACTGACATGAACATTTAAATGTACCGTGGCTAGAACAGCAAGAAAGCGAGGATTATTTTCATAATCGTGTTCATTCAGTGTCCTCCTTCTTCGAACGAAGTTTCCTTGTCAACCGCGCAGTTCAATGTCACGTATTACCGTATGATCAGGATGTTGTCGTTGAGGGAGCCGAGCACGATACAATCTGCTTGCCTCTCGATAGTTTCGTCGATATTCTCCTAAAATAAGAAGAATGTCAACTATTTCATTAGCAGAATAGTCAGGCATTCTTTTTTAGTTGTAAATGCAATTATTTATCAAAACACACCACAAAAGAAATAATATGTTATTATACTATAGAATATTTTAAAACGAAAAAGTTTAATTTTCTGTGCCAATATAAGTGTGCTCAATTTGAAAACAATTTGATGTAAACAGTAATAATTATTGACTATTACCGATCAATGCTGAATACTACCGGTCACTATTGGATACAGATGGTCAACACTTATTAACTTTTGTTATTATTTGATATAAGTGGTTAACCCTGGTAAATATTGGTAATAGTAAAAATAGTAAAATTTTCCGCTCTTTCCATTTACGAGGTCAAAAATAGGGGTTCCCATTTGAAAAAATCAATTTGACCTTCAAATGACCTTGATCATTGACCTCAAGGTCATAACCAAGGTCACGATCTGTTGGGCCGCTCCAAACCCTACAACTTCTGTATTTAACACTCGTATGCGTAATTATGGGAATGTTTGGATGCGTTGATCGATTTTGATTTTAAACATGACCATGACCATGACCATGGCCTTGACTCAAGGACATATCTGAACGTAAAATTTTCCGCTCTTTCCATTTACGAGGTCAAAAATGGGGGTTCCCATTTGAAAAAATCGATTTGACCTTCAAATGATCTTGATCATTGACCTCAAGGTCATAACCAAGGTCACAATCAGTTGGGCCCCTCTGAACCCTACAACTTTTGTATTAAAAGTTTTTTTCCATCTCCCTTAGTTTTCGAGATATTTGCCTGGTGGTTTTAAAATGGGACACCCGGTATATTTACGTAGTAATTTAGGTATTGTTCTTCAAAATTTAAATGATCTGAAATAATAAAATTATATTATTGATTGTAAATTTGTATAAAAAGTTTAAAGTATTTTAATGTTCTGTAATAACAATACAGAAATAAATAAAATAAAATTTAGCTATCTAATTATAAATTTATGTTAGGTTACAAATTAGTTCAATATTAATACTAGATAAATCTACGAAAAATTATACCTTCTAAAATATCCATACTTTTTAATGCGTTTTTTAATAAAATGTAATAATATATAAAGTTTCATAAAAAGTTAAATATATTTTATACAAAATACATTTTGTGTATAATTATACAAATTTCATTACAGAATATTATGAAAACATTCGCAAAATTCATGACAGAATAATTATCAAAACTTCGTCTTTTTGTATCAATGCTAAAAGACAACTTCAAGTAAGAAGAATCGTAACCTTCTACGACTATCAATAGTATTTGCATTTTTCAAAATAAAATATTTTTTAATGATATTGAACAATTAAATATCAAGGTTCGATTTTTTACTGTTATTTGTAATACATTTTATGAGGGCTCATACTCGTTCACCGCGATCAATGCATTCGACGTGTTATCGTTCAACCAAGAATTTAGGAAATATAACACAATGCGTTGCCTGCTGTTGAATATTGCATCGTGCAGGTATGTTAAAACTCTTTAAACTTTTATAATATACAAGTATTTTATAAAATTTAAGTAAAAGTGTCTATACATACATGCGCGTATACATTTTGTAGTCTAATGCAGTATTTTGATAGTTTAATTCATACATTCCTTGCAAAAAAAGTTATCGGTGTTTGCGTAATGTATATTTATATTTTATGTGTTCGATAATCAAATTTTCAATTAAGTTTACGGATTTGATGTATATAAGGTTTTATTGCACATTAAAAATGTTTATAAGTTTTCATGCACATTAAAAATGAATTATAACTGAAAGGCAAATTTGTTATTTTAATGTGTATTTTCGTAATTTTATTTACATAATAGTTTTGGATTTTGCAAATGTAGAGTGATACGGTTCAGTTCTAAATGAAGAGCTCAGGGCAACAAACGGTCAGCTCACATTTCCAGATGGCCCCCGAATTTGCTGTTCGTGCTATTTATCTAGGGGCCAACTCGAAATGTGAGCTGACCGTTTGTTGCCCTGAGCTCTTCAAATGCAGTTCTGAATAGATTTTTATCATTTTCAAGAATAACTATTTGCTTATTAAGTATCGCCTGGATGAATGACATTTGATTTCTAAAATTTTACACCGAATCATGACATAGTTTCGTTTTATTGAAATAATTTATTTAATCAATGCATCATTTTTTTAATGCTTTAAAAACAAACTAAATTTTTGAATTCATTTAAAACATGTCAGGTGCAACATTCGTATGTCTCGCGTGCTACGATATATCCGATAGTCCGATGAGTCGTTCAACAATTTGTACCGTGATTTCTGCTTGGTAAGGTATCATTATTGCAGCAATAATACGTAAGTAAAGTTGTTAAAAAGTTTTGTCCTTCTCAATTTATTTTTCACACAATTATTTTCAGAATTAAGCTTTTGTCCTTCTCAATTTATTTTTCACACAATTATTTTCAGAATTAAGCTTTTATCAATTACTTTAAATTCTCGCGTTTCTTTAACGAATCTTGCGAAGTACATCTTTTTATTAGAACCGATCAATTTTTTAAAATCCCCATAAAATAAAAAAGAAATTTGTGAAAAATTCATCGATCGTATAGCGCATACATTGCACATATTTTAACGTAGTCTTCTTTGTATTTGAATCAGATATAGATGCTTCATCTTTTGGGAAATTACATGTTGAAATACAAAAGTAGTTTTATAACTTTTTGTGTCTGTTTACTGAAAAGTGATTGCGATGGTTTTGCAGTACAGATACAATACGTAGTTTTAATATTGTGCTTTAAAATTAAAAAGTAAATTAAAAAAGAAACACACACACACACACACACACACACACACACACACACACACACACACACACACACACACACACACACACGCACACGCACACGCACACACACACACACATACACACATACATACACACACACACACACACACACAGACACACACACACACACAGACACACACACACACACACACAGACACACACACACACCTCGTAAAAGACCGTATTAGTGTGCCCTGAAAGCAGATCCGTATTAGTGACACTTTTCAAGTTACGATCAATAACAAATAATAGATCAATCTGATTAATTTATGGGATAAATCGTCTTTTTACTGTTTCTTTTAATGAGCCTTTCATTATTTTTAATATTAAATTTTTTTTTTACATCGGAAATTCCAAAAAATTCACACAAATACGGACAAACACACTAATAGGGCCTAATACCATAGTGAAAACATATTTATCGGCAGCATGCCTAAAATTAAAACTAAAAGTTTAAAAAGCATAAATGAAGGACAGAAAGAAAGAAAACGGTTATTACGGCTTACAAAAGCTGTTAAAAAAAGGAACGATAAAACAAATTCAAAACTAAAAAAGTTATTACTAAATAAAAAAGCAAAATATCGCTTAGTTAAAGGGTATGTTGATAAAGAACGGATTGATAATGCGAGAAGAATGCGTCTTATTCGAAAAAAAGTTATTTATAAAGAGAATGAGAACATTAAGAACAAATCAAGAATTCTACTATTACACCAGAACGACGACTGTAAACAGAAGGAGAAAAAAGAAAACATCAAGAGAATATTGAAGTTACGCCAGGACAAGGACTTTAGACAGAAGGAGAAGAAAGAAAACGCCAAGAGAATATTGAAGTTACGCCAGGACAAGGACTTTAAACAGAAGGAGAAGAAAGAAAATATCAAGAGAATATTGAAGTTACGCCAGGACAAGGACTTTAGACAGATGGAGAAGAAAGAAAACTCCAAGAGAATATTGAAGTTACGCCAGGACAAAGACTTTAGACAGAAGGAGAAGAAAGAAAACTCCAAGAGAATTTTGAAGTTACGCCAGGACAAGGACTTTAGACAGAAGGAGAAGAAAGAAAACTTCAAGAGAATATTGAAGTTACGCCAGGACAAAGACTTTAGACAGATGGAGAAGAAAGAAAACTCCAAGAGAATATTGAAGTTACGCCAGGACAAAGACTTTAGACAGAAGGAGAAGAAAGAAAACTCCAAGAGAATTTTGAAGTTACGCCAGGACAAGGACTTTAGACAGAAGGAGAAGAAAGAAAACTTCAAGAGAATATTGAAGTTACGCCAGGACAAAGACTTTAGACAGAAGGAGAAGAAAGAACACTCCAAGAGAATATTGAAGTTACGCCAGGACAAGGACTTTAAGCAGAAGGAGAAGAAAGAAAACTCCAAGAGAATATTCAAGTTACGCCAGGACAAGGACTTCAAAGATAAAGAGATGCGTGCAAACTTGATTAGAATCAAATACATACGCACTGATAAAAATTTCAAATTAAACGAAATTAATAAAAACAAGCATAGAATTGAATATTTTCGCCAAAATGATGTATTTGAAAATTCAGAAAATGTAAGAAATACTACAAGAATTCGACATTTGCGAAAAATTAAAGAGTACCAAAACGAAGAAAATAAGAACAATTATGCAAGAATAAATATCCGTTCAAATAAAACATTTCATCAAAATGAACTGCATAAAAATAACATGAGAAATCAATGTTTGAGGCAAGATATTAACTATAAGAAGCTTGAAAACATTAGACAAAAACTCTGCAAACAAAATCTAAGGTTAGATGAATTAATGAAGTACAGGGATTGTTTTCACAATAATGTATTACAGAAAATTCTGGATACCGATAGCCCAGATTTTCAAAAGTACTTGCTATTGAAAGATTTTATAGATGACAAGAAATGTGGAGCTGATGCAGTGTGTCTTTGTTGCGATAACTTATTTTATCGAAAGTCAGTTATTCCATTCGAAGAAACTAGAGTACAAGAACACTTAACAAAAATTGTTAATAATGTTTCTAAATTCATTAAAATTATAAAAAATTCTAATTCATCTTTAATATGCAGAACATACTATAAGCATATAATGAAAGGAAATATTCCTAAAACAGCATCGACTACTGATCTTCGGTTTCATGCAATTCCGATAGAAATAACAGATTTAAGTGATGTAGAAGAACGAATGGCGTCGCCCTACATACCATTTATGCAAATAAAAGCTTTACAACCGTACGCATTAAATCCACAATTATCTTTAAATGGTAGTATTGTTAATATCGCGGTTGATCTTAATGATATGCTTGAGATTTTGCCGAGAAATTTTGATCATATGTCTACCATCCAAATTCAATTAAAGCGGCATATTGAGCATAAAACTAATTATATGTATGAAACAATTAAACCGTACAAAGTAATTTTAGCATTAAATAACTTGATCAAAAGTCCTTTGTATATAAAACACGAAATACAAATAAATGATGCTTTTCTTTCTAAATATAGTAAGTTCAACAATGAAGAAATTGATTTTATTGTACATGACAAAGATACTAATTTATTAAATGATAAAGAGAAGGAAATAATGAAATCAAAATTTCAAATTTATTCCGATGACCAAAATGTAGATAATGAAAATGTTTTAAACGATTTTGAAATAAACGAGGAAGTTTTGATTTTAGACAGAAACAAAGAACTTCCAGAAGATATGCGTATTATTGCACCTGGACAGGATAAAGCACCACTTCCATGGCATGCATTAGAAGATATAGATGAACTATGTTTTCCAAGAATTTTTGGTGGTCAGATATTTGATAAATGCAAAAAATTATCTTATTCAGATAGAGTTAAATTCGAAAGTCGAAATCGTGATAGAAGATCATCTAATCCAACAAGAATATTATTTATGGCTAAAAAAAATTAGAAATGACAGTATCTTCGTCAATTAATACTTGCTTGAGAAAAACTGTAAATGCAGACAAATTGACTGTAAAAGATGCAAAAAATTTTAAATTGATGAATGATTTGATACGTCATGACGATGGATATAGATTTTTACGTCAAGTACGTTCTTCGCCAGCATTTTGGGAAAAAAAAAGGAACAGGCTTTTTTAATGATACGACAAATAGGAATACCTTCAATTCTTTTGAGTTTATCTGCGTCTGAAATAAAAAATCCAGATTTAATTAAAATCTTATACCAAATAAGGAATAACAGTAATATAAGTTATCATGATGCGATCTTTTTAAATCTTAATGAGAAAACTAAATTAATAAGGAATGATCCAGTGACATGTGTAAGATATATGTATAATCGATTTAATAAAATTTTATTGTTACTACAAAATCGTAATGGACCTCTTGGAGAATATTATGTTACTGATTACTTTAGGAGAGATGAATTTCAAGCAAGAGGCTCAGCATATATTCATGCTATTTTATATTGCAACAATGCACCAATATACAATGAAAATAATATCGAATCTGAGAAAAACTGTATTCGATTCATTGACACTTTTATAACTTGTGAATATGATCCGAAAAATCCTTTAATGACTTATCAAAGGCATAAGCACAAGCCAACCTGTTATAAAGGAAGAAAAAATAAAAATAAATGTAGATTTAATATCCCAAATTTCGTGATGAAACAAACAATGATTTTAAGACCTTTAGAAAGCAATGAGCTCAATAATGAGTGCAAGGATAATTTGAAGCAAATTCAGAAACTCATGCAAAGTTTTTTCGACCATGGTACTAAAATGTCTTATGAAGATATGCTAAATTCATTAAAATTAACAGAAATAGCATATATTAATGCTATAAGAAGTTCGATTTCGCGACCAAAAGTATTTTTAAAAAGAAAAAGTAATGAAGTAGCAATAAATGCTTATAATAAAATAATACTAATATTACTAGAATCAAATATGGATATACAGTTTGTATTAGATGCATACAGTTGTATATCATATATGATTAACTATGTAACGAAAATTGATGCTGGAATGACAAAATTATTACGAGAAGTCGTACAAGATGTAGAATACGGAAATTTAGATTTACGACAAAAATTACGAAAAATCGGAAATATTTTTATAAACGGAAATGTCTTATCTGCCCAAGAAGCCGTTTATCATGTTTTATCATTGCCATTAACTAAATCTACGATATCTTCTGTCTATATAAATACTAGACCTCAAAAAGAACGTGTGCGAATTGTGAAAACGATTGCACAATTAAAAAAACTTGATGATGATTCAAGCGATATTTATAATTTGAACATTTTTCAAATATGAAAAACGATCTAAGGCTTTAGATAACATATGCTTAGCCGAATTCGCTACAAAATTTATTTCATCGAAGGTATACAGCGTGTCCAAAAAGTCTGGAAACACCCAAATAATTTCTCAGCTGAATTACTATTGGAAAATGTTAAGGTCGCCTTTGTAGTAATTTTTTACGAGGAATCCAATGGTGACCTTGGATTCGACCTTGGACCTCATTTTTGAGGTTATTTAAAGGTCAACCTCATTTTTTTAAATGGTAACCCCTATTTTTTATAGCGGAATCTGAAAGAGCGGAAAATTTTACGTCCGGATATGTATTAAGGTATGAGGTTGAGGTTGCCCCCAGAGGTCAAATTGAGGTCAAAGTATGATTTCTTAAAAATTTCGCGAGTTCAGTGGTAAAACAAAACAAACAAAGGTAAGGTTTGGTAAGTTCGAACGAAGACTTGAAGGTGACCTCTGATTCGACCTTGAACCTCATTTTGAGCCTCATTTTTGAGGTTATTTCGAGGTCAACCTCATTTTTTTAAATGGTAACCCCTATTTTTTAGCGGAATCGGAAAGAGTGTGAAACTTTACGTCCAAACATGTACTCAGAACATAGTTCAAGAAGGACCTTGACGTTCATTTGAAGGTCATTTAAACTTAATGACGGTCTGATCTTGTGTAAACTTTTTAATTTTTTTAAACAGTCTAACATCTTATTTCAAGTGCTCGAATTATTTTCCATCCACTTTTTGATAGTAACCTAATCGATGATCGAAAACACCAATAGTATTTTTGATCATTTCAGTAGGAATGAGAGCTGATTCATTGTAAAATTTTTTGAAGCGTTTAAATATTGAACATTGTTACTTGTTATTTTTCGTATGGTTAGAGTGACAATAAACTATTATTCATTCCATAACCACCACAGAAAAGGGTTGGTCATTTTTCAAACATATTTTTTGAAAATTAAAAGTTCTTTTTATTTTCAACTCAAAAAGTATTTTTGGATAAGGTCTACTACGAAGAGTAATAAAAATGAACAAACTCACTGATAGAGAAAGAATAACGATTCTCATGATGAGAGGTTGGGGACACATGCAGCGATCTTATAGGGCCGTAAGAGATATTTTTAATGCTTCATTTAGGGTTGGTGGAACTCCACTATCATTTTCAACAGTTCAAAAAACTGTTAGAAGGTTTGAAAATACCGGCACTATCAGCGATTTACCTCGATCAGGCAGACTAATGTCAGCAGGTAACGAAGAGAAATCTTTAGATGTTGTGTTAACATTCACCGAAGATCCGCATACTTCCGTTCGTAGAGCTGCTCAAGTGCACGAAATAAGTAAATCATCTATTCATAACATACTAAAAGAGAGAAGTTCCATCCATTTAAAGTAACGCTAATACACAAGTTAAATGAAGATGATTTCGATCGTCGCGTTGAATTCTGTGATGATATGATGGCACGCATCGTACAAAATTCAAATTTTCCATCAAATATAGTCTTCTCAGATGAAGCTACATTTCAACTTGACTCAAGCGTAAATAGGCATAACTGTAGATATTGGGCAGTTGAAAACCCTCATTGGGCAAGAGAAGCCAAGTCACAATATCCACAAAAATTAAATGTCTGGGCTGGAATATTAAATAATAGGATTATAGGACCATTTTTTATTGATGGCAATTTAAATGCAGAAAAGTATGAAACTATGTTGCGGAATCAAATTGTTCCTGCTATAAGAGAAATAGCTGGAGAGGACTTTAATAACACATGGTATCAACAGGACGGTGCAGCAGCTCATTATGCACGAAACGTTCGCACATACTTAGATACAGTATTCATTAATCGATGGATAGGACGAAGAGGTGCAATTGAATGGCCAGCTAGGTCCCCCGATTTAACGCCTCTAGATTATTTCTATTGGGGTTATCTGAAGGATCGTGTATTCAAAACAAAACCCTTAAACTTAGATGAATTACGTGAAAGGATCATTGATGAATCAGCTCTCATTCCTACTGAAATGATTGAAAATGCTGTTGGTGCTTTCTATCATCGATTAGGTTACTGTCAAGAAATGAATGGAGAATAGTTCGAGCACTTGAAATAAGATGTTATACTGTTTAAAAAAATCAAATGTGAGAGGCAAGGGGACTCACGTAAATCAAGCGCCCCATCGTGAGAGGCAAGGGGACTCACGTAAATCAAGCACCCCATCGTGAGAGGCAAGGGGACTCACGTAAATCAAGCGCCCCATCGTGAGAGGCAAGGGGACTCACGTAAATCAAGCACCCCAAAGGGAACAGATTTTACTACGTCCACGTCGTTGTTCCTGGGTAACGCTAAATGTAAAAAAATTGAACTTGACATGACTTTTAAGGACAATGTCAAGGTCACCATTAGATTTCTCGTTGAAAACTACTAAAGAATTAACCTCGCTCAGTGTGATAAAAAGTTTACACAAGATCAGACCGTCATTAAGTTTAAATGACCTTCAAATGAACGTCAAGGTCCTTCTTGAACTATGTTCTGAGTACATGTTTGGACGTAAAGTTTCACACTCTTTCCGATTCCGCTAAAAAACTAGGGGTTACCATTTAAAAAAATGAGGTTGACCTCGAAATAACCTCAAAAATGAGGCTCAAAATGAGGTTCAAGGTCGAATCAGAGGTCACCTTCAAGTCTTCGTTCGAACTTACCAAACCTTACCTTTGTTTGTTTTGTTTTACCACTGAACTCGCGAAATTTTTAAGAAATCATACTTTGACCTCAATTTGACCTCTGGGGGTAACCTCAACCTCATACCTTAATACATATCCGGACGTAAAATTTTCCGCTCTTTCAGATTCCGCTATAAAAAATAGGGGTTACCATTTAAAAAAATGAGGTTGACCTTGAAATAACCTCAAAAATGAGGTCCAAGGTCGAATCCAAGGTCACCATTGGATTCCTCGTAAAAAATTACTACAAAGGCGACCTTAACATTTTCCAATAGTAATTCAGCTGAGAAATTATTTGGGTGTTTCCAGACTTTTTGGACACGCTGTATAATAAAGACGAAGATACGGATGACGATTATATTTTTACTGATAAACAGAGGAATAGAACTAAAATTTTAAGATATCACCGATATAAAATTCAACAAGATCGTTTCAACTATTTTAGAGAATAAGTTCTGCTATTCTTACCTTGGCGAAGTGAAATTGATGAAATAGAAAATACAAATTGTGAACAAATTTATAATCAAAACATTGACACGATACGTCTTAAAAGACAAGAGTATTCAATTATTACTGACGAAGATATTGATTATTTCGCAGAACAGCTTGAAATTGAGAAACAAAATGAATACAATGAAGATATAGAAGAATTTAACAAAAACATGATACCTAAAGAACAACAAGTTGATATTTTTGATCAGTTCAAGAAAAATACAGATTCGAAAAACAAATATTCTAATCGGATAATTGTACCACCTATTATAAGTAACGATGTAATAATGCACATGATGGATGAATTAAATAACGAGCAGCGACGAATCGTAATGCACGTTTTAAATTCTTTCAAGATTCAGAAAATCCCTCTTAGAATTTTCATAAGCGGATCTGCAGGAGTCGGTAAAAGTAAGGTGATCAATACTATATATCAATTACTATCGAAACATTTTAAAAAAACACCTGGAAATCAAAATTTAGGAAAAAAAATATTACTCTGTGCATATTCTGGTAAAGCTGCATTTCTTATTGGAGATGTTACTTTAAATACCGCATTTGCATTACCAGTGACTGAATTTCGAGGCCAAATGCCAGAACTATCGTCAGATATAGCTAATTCTGTAAGAGAAGATTTCAATCAACTTGAATTATTAATAATCGATGAAATTTCATTAGTAGGCAGCAACACATTTTCAAAAATTGATACAAGATTACGACAAATCAAAGGAGTGAATGAAACCTTTGGAGGCATTTCAATTATTATTGTTGGAGATCTATATCAACTTCCACCAGTAAAAGACTCACCGATATATGTACCACCAAGAAATACTGATTTAAGTATTCTTTCAGAAAATTTTCTATGGAAAGAATTTAAATTTTTCGAATTAACTGAAATAATGAGACAAAAGGGAGACAAATTGTTCATTCAAGCATTAAATAATTTAGCATCAGGACAAATGACGAAAGATGATATAGCATTAATAAATTCAAGAAGCGTAAAGAAAACTTCTGTTCCGGAAAATGCTATTCGTTTGTACTATGAAAACAGATTAGTAGATTTATACAATGATCAAAAAATTGTAGAAAGAGAAGGAACACTGTATCAATCAGAAGCAAAAGATTATATTTTTGGAAGCAAGAATGGCGAACAAACTCAATCTTTACTTTATTCCATTAAAAATAGAAAAACTAAAGATTGTGGTGGCTTACCACTTTTACTTAAATTAAAAATAGGGATTAAATACATGATAACATCGAACATTGATATTCAAAATGGCTTAGTAAATGGGGCCTGTGGAACTTTAGACAAAATATCAATTTGTAATAAAACTAATGTTCCAATTTATTTATGGGTTAATTTTGATAACAACAAAGTTGGAAACATAGTTAAATCTAAATTTACATTATTTATGAAAAGTAATAATATAAATGATAATTTAGTGCCCATCAAAAAAATATAAACTCGATTTAAAAGCCAAGGACAAACTTACGAAAGTGTTCGTATTGATCTAACAAAAAGTAATAAATTACAAACTTCACTTCTCTACGTAGCACTTAGTAGAGTCAAAAAATTAAATGATTTATACATTATAGGAACCTTTCAACCTCCTAAAAAAAGTATTGCAAGTCATTTCGTAAATAAAGAAATTGAAAGATTGAGACAAGAGAAACAATTATTCCTTTCATTTATTGATATTTTAAATACAAATGGACTAGAATGTGTTTATCATAATGTTCGTTCTTTGAATAAAAATTTATCTCATATTTTAAATAATCAGTGGTATTATCAATTTGACTTGCTAATATTTTCAGAAACACATACCTTGGCTACAGATAGAGTAGTAATAGAAAATTATAACCTCATTTTTAGGTCAGATGAATACTTAAACAAGCATACTCAAAAGGGTGTTATTTGTTTTTTACGAAAAAATATGAAATATCAGATTATTAAACATTGTTGGTTGAATGATGGAGAAAAAAATTATCATGTTGATTTGATGCACTTAAAAATCAATGATATTAATATTGTAACAGGATATAAGTCACCTGATACAAACAATGCGATTTTTTCAACCAATTGTTTGAAATAATTAACAATATTGAATCAAATGAAAAAAATTTAAATACAATTTTAATAGGTGATTTTAATTTCGATCTTTATAATGAAAATAGTTCATTTGAGATATTATTAAATAAGAATAATTTCAAAAGAGCACTGCTAACAGAATTACCTACAATAAATTTTTCTACTCAAATAGACATTATTCTTGTTAATGAAAACATGAATAATTATGTTACAGGAATCTACGAGTCGTTTTTTTCTGATCATAAACCTATATTCATAGGTTTGAAAGAAAGTAATACTCTTTACAACGAAAATTCAGAAATTAAAAATGAATCTGAAAACGTACTTTCACTTTATTCTACAAAAAAAATTAATACTGTTACTGAACATTTATTAATTCAGAAGTCAAATAAAAATGAAATGTGCAATACCGATTCTCATGAAAGACTCGAAATTGATAGAAAAAATTTTGAAATACTTAAAGAAAAAATTTTGAATATCAGTACGTTTCTTGGAGATGAGGCGATAAATGCCTTTATAAATGTTGTCAATATGAATTCTATAAATATACAAATGATTGATACAATATTAATTACAAATTCATTACATTATATTTCAGCCACAACAAACGAAGATATTCAAATAGTTAATAGCGAAAAATATGATCATTGGCGGTGTATTTACTTCAATTGTGAAATATTAACTATTTATGATAGCATTTTTTGTGACTTACATACATATGAAGATCTTGACGACAAAGAAAAAATGTTTTTGTCTGTAAGATATCCAAATTTAAAAAAAGAAAATATTATTTTTGATAAAGTTCAACAGCAACCGGATGGTTGTTCATGTGGAGTTTTTGCTGCAGCGTATGTTGTAACTAAATTAATGAATAAAAATCCTAGTACCACAAATTATTCAATAATATGAGTATCATGAGATCACATTTTATAAAAATATTAATAGAAAAACAATTAATTGAATTTCCCATTAATTAATATAATTACATATATTAGATCGGTAATACAAAAAAAATGTTCAGTATAATGATCAAATAAATAAATTTAAATTTCAGTCTCTAAACTAAAATCTATATGAAAAGTATAAAGGATAAATAATGTTGTACTTATATAGTGCAGACCCTTTAAGATGAGGTTTAATATCCTAATTCTAATAATAATCAGAGTTTAGATATGATTCAAGACGTTTATAAATTTCAAAATCTTTTACATGTAAAAGTAACTTAAAGAAATTTTTTTGCAATAAATTCTGGTTTTTAAGTTTAAATTTTATGAAACAGAAAAAAAATACTTGTCATATATAATTTATTGCTTTTCTTTTTTTTTAATTTAAAGACCGTATTAATAAAGACCGCAGAAATAATCATATTATTTTTTGTAGAACTATTTTAGGTAATTGCAAGACATGGTACAATTACATTTAATAGATCATATTGAAATTAATATGATTATTTTATTATATACTTCATAATAAAACAAGGCAAACAGTTTCATTTTTTACTCAGATAAATTTTTGTAAGTATATTATTCTGGGTATATTTATAAAAATTGTGAAGATTATAATAGAAATTTTTAGACTTTTTTATAATGAAGTATACACAATGGTGGAGGTGAAAAAAAGGTCTAAGGAGCTTGGAGGATAAAGGTTGGACAGCTCCCGTGGTTTGTGTATGGCTACTGGCGAAGGATTCCACGGTTTTGTTTTCAATAATTATATAAAAATATTATTGAATAATTCAATATAATTTCTACATGTCGTGAAATTGTATTGAAGTATTTTAAACATTTTTTATATAATTTCGATGGCTTCTAGTAAGAAAATACTAATCTCCCAAGAAACGATTATAAACCGCGTATTATTTGACAATCGCTGATAAAGCCCGTATGTTTTATTATACAGATTTAAAAAAAACTGTAACATTGACGTCACAATTATAAACCTTGTATCTTCGAAGTACCTTTTAAAAAACATTGTAAGTTTCCATGATTTTTTTCATTAAGCTTTAAAATAATTAAAGGAGAAATAAGCTTCATTCATACTAAGAATAATAAATTATTAAGTTATTATTTCATAATGTGATACACGGTTTCATCGTTATAATCGTTTCCCGTGAGATAGTGGTTTCTTATTAGAAGCCATCGATTTGTAAATAAAACGAAAAAAAATCCAACGCACTCTGAATAGTACCTCCAGGGTAGTGCGGAAAACTGTTCCAAAATTTTAAATTTAGTACGTTATTTTCTAATAAGCAGAAAATAACAATCTTAAAATATTAATTGAATTTGGTTTCATACAGTAGCGATCGGTACGGAAGCTACAGTCCTATCGCTTTCACAACAACTAGCACTTGACGTGAGAGACTTGGACCTAGACACAACCGAGGTCAGAATTAAAAAAAAAATATGACACTTTATAATAATAGAAGGATCATAAATCGGAGTTGAATTAGTCTGCAAGATATAAGATTAAAGCAGGATAATAGTTTTAAAATACATAATTTATAAGATTATCAAAATATTATATTCATCTTCGAGATGTAATGCCAAAAAGTTATTTAGAATTCGTAAAATTAGTTAATTTTTCTAAAAAGTTCCTACTTTTTCAAATTTGCATTTTTAAGTAAAAAATAACTCGTGAATAGTTTTAAAATACATAATTTAGAAGGAAATCAAATGTAGTTTAAGAATATCGGTCTCCATTTTTCATATCTTCCAAACACATCGAAAAAAAAATTATTTTTGAAAAAAAAAATTTTCCAAAATTGTTATTTTTTTTAAAATAAGACCTTAAAGTCATCCATTAAAATACATAATGTATAAGATTATCAAAATATTATATTCATCTTCGAGATGTAATGCCAAAAAAGTTATTTAGAATTCGTAAAATGAGTTAATTTTTCTAAAAAGTTCCTACTTTTTCAAATTTGCATTTTTAAGTCAAAAATAACTCGTGAATAGTTTTAAAATACATAATTTAGAAGGTAATCAAATGTACTTTAAGAATATCGGTCTCTATTTTTCATATCTTCCAAACATATAGAAAAAAAAATTATTTTTGAAAAAAAAAAATTTTCTAAAATTTGATCAGTTCTAAGTTGAGACATACCTAAGATGCACGCGAAAGTTCAGCCAATTCCGTCTATCCGTTCAAGAGTTATGATCGGGACAAAATTTGGTTTCACACATACATACATACATACATACATACATATACATACATACATACATACATACATACATACATACATACATACATACATACATACATACATACATACATACATACATACATACATTTTCTAAAAACCTATTATTCTGACTCAGGAACCTCAAAAACATCAAAATTCATCAAAATCTGTGATTCGAAAATTTTCACCGTTACAAAGCTTTCTCTTTGAGAAATTCTTCATTTGTTTTTGAGAAAAATTTTATAAAAGTATAAAAAAAGGAATTGATAAATTAGTTTGAGGAAGCTACGTGCCAATGAATTTTAATTCATTCTCATGAAATACATGAAAATATTTCTTTTACTAGTTCAGAATTTATGACATGATAAAATTATTGAATTAGTTGAATAATAAAATATGCACTTTAGAGAGATGAATCCGTGGAGTCCGTCGCCTGTAGCCCTACCAAACCACGGGAGTTGTTCCTCCTTTCCTCAACCATTACAGAAAGTATTTAAAAATAAATACTCTCTGCAAAGACAACTCCGAACCTATTTCCTTCCTCCGCCAGTTAAGTATTCATGGAATAGAATGTTATTTGAAAGTCTCTTGACTGATTGACTTGATTGGTGACTTTATAATAAACATTCATATGTGTCATAAACGAATATATGTAATACAGAGTTTGGTAATTTGTTTGAATTTATTTTTAAGTTTTCAAAATATTATGGATTTAAAATATTACCCAAAGTTGAAGGTGCACCATAAAAAATAATTCTGCTACTTTTTTTTGTTAAAATCATTAGATGATTCGGAAATGTGATGTAGAGACAAGTCAATATAATCGGAGCGCTTATGTGTACGAAAGCATCGGAAATTTTTATGTTACTGCATACTGAAAATTAACATGAAAATTGTACATATAAATATGGATTTTTATAGGTATTTAATTTATTAGCAGTTTCCACGCTACCATTGAGGTACTGCTATTAGCGCGTTGGACTTTTTTTTTAATTCACTCTCATGAAATACATGAAAATATTTCTCTTACTAATTCAGAATTCTATGACATGATCAAATTATTGAATTAGTCGAATAATAAAATTATGCACTTTAGATAGATGAATCCGTCGAGTCCGTCGCCTGTAGGCCTACTAAACCACGGGAGTTGTTCCTCCTTTCCCGAACCATTACAGAAAGTATTTAAAAATAAATACTCTCTGCAAAGACAACTCCGAACCTATTTCCTTCCACCGCCAGTTAAGTATTCATGCAATAGAATAATCGTTATAATATCTACTTTTATATGCTATATATATATATATATATATATATATATATATATATATATATATATATATATATATATATATATATATATATATATATATATATATATATATATATATATATATATATATATATATATATATATATATATATATATATATATATATATATATATATATATATATATATATATATATACTAGGGGGGTACCCCCCTACTCGCTCCGCTCATCAACCCCCCAATTCTGACAAGTAAATAATTTATTTATTTTCAACGTAGATATTTTTCATATGTTGTATTAATATGATATTTTTCATATTTTGTATGGATGATAGTTTATACAAATGTAACACTTAAGAGTAGTTCTTAATTCTTAATTTCTGAAACGAAAGAATAGATTATTGAGATTTTTCATATTTTTTATGGATGATGGTGAATACAAATGTAACACTTAAGAGTCGTTCTTAATTCTTAATTTCTGAAACGAAAGAATGGATTATTGAGAAAACTACATTAATTATGGGTCGTTTCTGTACTTTTTTTAAAAAGTGTGCGCGGGGGGTCGTCGATTTTGTCGACGATTTTTTTTTATGAAAGTACATATAAAAAAAATAGCTTGTGCAAAATTTCAGCCCCTTATCTCATTCCTAATTCCTGCTGGAATTTTTTTAAACCCTGATTTTGACCTGTTTTTAGCCAGTATTCAAAAAATTCTAAAAGGCTGAAATTTTAACAAAATGAGGTCGGTGACGTCTCATTTTTTTTGTCTTTCTTCAAATTTTAAGAAAAAAAATACACTAATATGAAATGATGATTTAGGTTTTATTGGCGATCTGTGATATGGCCATTGCATTTCATCATTTTTAGATCATCTTTAAACCTCTATATCTCATAACTGGTTCCACATTTTTGAGCTCACAAGGTCTCATTTTCTTTTGTCTCAACGAGACCTTTAATTTCTTTTTTTGAGGACCTAAATTGATTGAATAGACTTCAAGATACAGCCTTTTGAAGTTGACGTTTTTATCAAAAATCGCGAAAATCAACCGTGTTCATGGTCACAGTGTCAACCGAATTTTAATTAAAAATCATTAACAAAAGTATTTTTCATTAGAATATGATGTTATCTAACTATACTCTTTTCCTATCATAGGAAAAAATCAAAAAATAATTTTTTGTCGAGCATTATAATATCTCATTTTTCGATACCTAAAATAATCAAAAATGGCTCCCTACTGACATGAATTCTTCCATCTTATAATTATTTTTGACCCGTATACGTAAAATAGATACAAAGGTGGTTCCTAGACCTTTAAAATCCGTAGTCGCTGATTTTTCTAGGACCACTAGAGCCAAAGTTATAGCCGTTTTTATAAAAAAATATTTTTCAAGTGGTAAAATTAGAGCTTGTGAAATATAGGAAAAGTTTTATTTACAAGATCAACCATAAGTTTGGCATAATTGTCCTAAAAAAGTGCTGAGGCTGCATATTTTGAAGATCTTAGGCCGTGTCTACACTATGCGAGAAGCACGTGCGATCAGCCCAAGCGATGCGAGCAAGCCATGCGCGCATGCGACGCGAGCAAGCGATAGTAATGGCTTTAGGTTGATTAAATTACCTATGCAGACTTTATAGATAATTAAAGTTGAAAATAAGAATTTAAGTAAAATTTTTTTTGTAATATTCATTTTATTTTAACTATTTTATAATCATTATCAAACGAAGTAAGTTTTGCTTTTAATGTTGAATCATGAATGGGTATAAAGCAGTGATATTTTCTTGTATTCTGTATAGTTCGGGTCAATTTAAAACGGCATTCTAGTACTTTACGCCTTTTCTCAATTGTTTCTTGACTCACCCAAATAGATCTAAAAACCAAATATTCTATATTTTTATAACACATAATGATTTATTATTCAAATACATAATCAAATGATATAGTCAAAAAATCTAAATTATATTATTTTTAGCTTATTCCATCAATATTTTCACTAACGTAATCATACATGTCTTTTGGATTTAAAATTGGTTTTTCTGATGTTCTTTGTAAGGATGCCCTGCGTACTGTTCGTTTAACCACTGCTCCACATCCATCACACGGACTTTTCCCATGGCTAGTAGAAAAAAAGTTGTGCGACTTAACTTTTAAGCCAAAATCCTCCTCATGATGGCAGATATTAATGAAATTGTTCCTACAGTAAATAAATACTATCTTGAAGGTAAAAATTATAAAAAATAAAATAAATCTGTTTAATATTGTGTACATAATAATACAAATTATTTGAACTTGCATCGTAGAAGTTGTTGGTTTTTTTAAATTTGATATACAGAAAAAATAAAGAACTGTTTTAGTAATTTTATCTTTAAAGCTGTTTTCTACATAATGTAAAATTTTAACTTAACTTTAAAGGGTGTAACCTGCAGGTCCAGGATCTTTATGGATTTTGATGTTCTGGGTCTCAAAATAGTTTTTCACACAAATTAAATATACTTTCAGAATATTACTTTGACATATTCTTAATAATTAAAATTAAATTTTTTCAGGTCATTTAATGAACAAAAATCTAAAGGTGTCTATTTTGTTCATATAATACGTATTAATATACTACAATAAAAGTACTCTTACTTGTTTTTGTATTGGGTAGGTGCTCCATCTGACATATATTGTACATTCTCAATAAACGGAAAATCTCGTTTTAGAAGTGCAATGAGTTGGCCTTGAAAAGTGTTAACTGCACAAGCATCATGTTTTAAACAATTACTAATAACACATACAGATAAGGTTTATTTATTGTCTTCTTTATAATACACTACAAACGGGTGTACAGTTGCTTGTGTATTATTAAAATAAAATGCTTGGATCGAGTCTTGACAAACAAATAAGAAATTTTCAGCAAAATCTTGAAGTATAATACATGTATCTGGAGTAATAATTGTTTTGCAATGTTTAAAATAACATTTTTGCATTTCAGTCACATAATGATGCTTTGATAACTCCCATAAGTCATTGGCTAAATTTATAATAAAATTTCTTGTAGGTTCTTTTACCATAATAAGACTGACTCTATTATTAGATTGTGATTCAGCATTATTTACCCAATTATGATATTCAATCTCTGAAACATCTTCGCATGAGCTTGATTCCAATATTTTCAAAATTTCTGCTTTACCAGGACAGTTTTCACAAAGATGTAGCATACAATCGCTCCAATCTGTTGAACAAACACAATCATTTAAAATTACTCGGTAGGCTAAATTTTTGTTGATGGCAGACAATTTTAATTTGACATTTTGGTGTATAGGACATACACAAATTGTATGTGTACCAGGTGCTCCAGCATTAATACATTCTTTTGGCCTTAAAGAAGCAAATATACTGAAACCTGGTTTGCGCTGATCTTTAAAATGCTGTTCATATTCTTCTTCCACCCAATTGTTGTATAGATCCTTCAAATCATACATCAACAGTCTTTTTTGTAACTTCTCTGTGATATTAGTAATAGGATTTTTAACACTGATGCAATCTTTAATGCCGCTACATATTCTACTATTGTTTTCATCTCTATAATACTGAGTTACAGATTCTCTAACTTCATTAGAATGAATGCTGTACACTTTACGCTTAATAGTTCCTAAGATACCTGGAAAAATATATTTTGAAATTAATTTCAAATAGTGTATACTTAATCACAAAATAAAATCATAATAACAATATTATTTTTTTTAATTTAACGATTATCAAGACGATAAAATTTAGCTCAATATTTATTCTATTTTAATTACTATGACTTGTTATATTGGAAGGAAAGAAATAGTTTAGAATTAATTTATTTTTTTTATTTTTTTTTTTATATTAATTTTAATAGTTCTTTTAAAATCCAATAATTACTTTATTATTTTTTATCTAATAATGAATAACGAAGGGTACCCCATGTTAAGATAGGCAAAATGCCACTATTAATGAAAGCAAAAAATGACAGTGATTTCATAGAAGTATACTAAAAAAAGAATTTTCTACGATTTTTCCGGGGACCTATCTCCCCTTCTTATACCAGTAAGGCCTAAAAATCGCATTTTTTGGAAATTATTTTTTTCTCCCGTTCCTCAATGTTAAAAAATTAGAAAAAAAATATGAGATTACAGCTTATAAACAGAGAGAACATTGAGATTTCTCAAATATAGATTCTTTCTAATTAAATCGGATTTAAATGTTTAAATTACAATTCATGTATTATTTTACTTAAACCGTAAACAATACTTAAGCAATACGTAAGCAATACGTAAGTAATACATAAATAATAATACTTAAGTAATAATACATGAGTAATATAAATAAATAATTATGAGGATTTTAAATTAAATATTTTATAGGTACCCTTTATCATTATAGTTGCTTGAACAAAAATTACATAGATTTTAATAAATTAAACTAAAATTTTCTATTAATAATTCTCAAGTGTAATATAATATATGTAACCTAATGTATAAAGGATTATCGATTCTATATGTTTACACTATGTCTATAATCAAGATATTAAGAATTTATTACAACCCATTTGTAACTTACCTACAGTAATTTTAAGTTCTTTTGCTTTATTAAACATATAACGTGAACGGGAAATAATGTTTTACTTGTTCAAATTTCCAATGATTTGGAAGTAATGTCAATAACGATATTTTTTTACCAAAATTAGTTTCTTCATTATAACACTTAATTATGTTTCCAATCATTCCGTGAAATGACATACTATCCTCTTGTAGCTGTTTAAGATTGCATTGAGTTGGCAAATTAAGATTCAGTGTTTTATTAACTGTTGTACAAAATTTCGTATTCATTGATTCTAAAACACTGTATGTTTTATTTTCCAAGCGATAATCACTAAGTTTCTCTCATTTAAGAGGAGGTTCATCAAATCCATCGAGCATTTTATTTAAACGTTGAAATCTTTGGCTCAATAATATATCTTCTGAACTTTCTGATGTACACACTTGGCTACTTGAAGAAACTTGACTACTTGAAGAAAGCTGCTCATTATTATTTACGTTTAAACCATCATTCCCAGTGTTTTCATCTTTTTCTGCATTTTTTGTTATTATTGATGTAATTTTGAACTCACAGTTTTTACAGTACTTATTACCTGGATCTAAATTTATATTACAAATGTTACGAAATTTATCACATTTATCAGCACTAATCATTACTAAATTATTCTCAATGGATTTTGAATGATTATTAAAACAATTGCAACACTTCCTTTGTCTACTTGTATACCGAGTATCATATTTATGAAGATGATGGTCGAAAATAAATTTATTTTCTACATTAATATCAAAATGTTTAATCCTAAATGATAAATACAGCTTTAATTCATTACTAAGATTACTAATTATATTAAGAGATTTATTTCTTGTGTAATGCTCTAAATGACATTTATCATCCTCATGCAATTCACCAATATAGCACATCATTTTCTTTCAATTCCTAAGAAGATAACACTTACAAAACACAATTGTACAATTTATAAAACTCAACCGAACCAATACTGATACACTTGGTAATAGTTCTACTCAACTACCTTCACAATTCTACTTAGAAATATTCATTTCATTTTTTATTGTAACTTGCACTCATTGTTTAAGGACATTCCGTGCCGTGTGTCATGTAACGGATGACGGGTTTACGGGTGTCTCGCACAGAAAAATGGATGTCTGTCATCTATTAACTTACGTCAACACCGGTTAAATGAAACTATCTATGTATGTTTCATTTAACCTGAGCTTATATGTATAACGCACGTAAAACTATAGAAAACCTGCATTTAAGACCATGTCTATACTAGGTAAGCGAGAAGCGCAACCGGTGCGCGCATGCGACAAGCCATACGTTTTGCACAAAGTACTTGAAATACTTAAAATGGTAAAGAATATTGTTGTATACGATTGAACGTAAACGTGAGTTTATATTATTAGGGTTTGTCAGCGAGAAGAAATAAACGGGAAAATTAGACTTCAAGAGTCTATGCAGCCAACTCTACTCGAAAGTGAAAGTTGACTGCAGAAAAAGGTATGAACGCTTATGCGTACGAGTAAACAGGCAATAAGGCATTGTATAGGTAAAACGGAAAGTGGTAATGTGCATAAAGCACGTAGCGACTAGGCGCCGCAGGACTCTATTTAAGCCCGCTGGGTGATGTTTTTCATAGTGGGAGCGCTTCGGACGCTTGCCATCTAGCGGGCACTTTGGATACTTCAATCCCGAACAATCGTAGTAGATCAGTTAGTAGATCTATATTTAGCGATAAATAATATCGTCAATAATATCGTAGTGAAATGATATTATTTATCATTTTAAGTATTTTAATATTTTGTCCAACACGCATTGCTTGCTCGCATCGCTTGGGCTGATCGCACGTGCTTCTCGCATAGTGTAGACACGGCCTAAGATCTTCAAAATATGCAGCCTCAGAACTTTTTTGAGGACAATTATGCTAAACTTATGGTTGATCTTGTAAATAAAACTTTTCCTATATTTCACAAGCTATAATTTTACCACTTGAAAAATATTTTTTTATAAAAACGGCTATAACTTTGGCTCTAGTGGTCCTAGAAAAATCAGCGACTACGGATTTTAAAGGTCTAGGAACCACCTTTGTATCTATTTTACGTATACGGGTCAAAAATAATTATAAGATGGTAGAATTCATGTTAGTAGAGAGCCATTTTTGATTATTTTAGGTATCGAAAAATTAGATATTATAATGCTCGACAAAAAATTATTTTTTGACTTTTTCCTATGATAGGAAAAGAGTATAGTTAGATAACATCATATCCTAATGAAAAATACTTTTGTTAATGATTTTTAATTAAAATTCGGTTGACACTGTGACCATGAACACGGTTGATTTTCGCGATTTTTGATAAAAACGTCAACTTCAAATGCTGTATCTTGAAGTCTATTCAATCAACTTAGGGCCTCAAAAAAAGAAATTAAAGGTCACGTTGAGACAAAAAGAAAATGAGACCTAGTGAGCTCAAAAATGTGGAACCAGTTACGAGATATAGAGGTTTAAAGATGATCTAAAAATGATGAAATGCAATGGCCATATCACAGATCGCCAATAAAACCTAAATCATCATTTCATATCAGTGTATTTTTTTTTCTTAAAATTTGAAGAAAGACAAAAAAATGAGACCTTACCGACCTCATTTTGTTAAAATTTCAGCCTTTTAGAATTTTTTGAAAACTGGCTAAAAACAGGTCAAAATCAGGGTTTAAAAAAATTCCAGCAGGAATTAGGAATGAGATAAGGGGCTGAAATTTTGCACAAGCTATTTTTTTTATATGAACTTTCATAAAAAAAATCGTCGACAAAATCGACGACCCCGCCGCGCACACTTTTTAAAAAAAGTACAGGAACGACCTTTATATATTAAGAAAATATGTTGAAAATTATATCTTTTATTCTATTTTTTCCAAATCACCTTGGCGGTAAATAGAAAGATGCGTTTTATTTTTAAGTGGTATCCCCAGTAGGCCTAATCCACTGTCTTTGTCACTATAAAATTTCAGAAAACATTAAAATTGTTACAATAAAAGTATATTTTTTTATAATATAATATATATTTTGTAAAATTATATTTAATAATTAAATGATTTGAATTACCCGATAATAAGTTAAATTCTTCGAAATGTTTTATTCAATTTTTGAATTGTTTTTTATTTTTATTTTTTTTTTTTTATATTTATTATTTTCTGATATGCTATTTAAAATTTTCCAACGTTATTTGTATATTCCATTGTCCTAAATGAAAGAAAAAATATTGTTGTTTTAATTAACTAAAAAGTAATTCAAAAAATTAATTAATTAATAATTATATAAAAATTTACCTAAAAAACAAAATTCAATTATTGTAAAGAAAGATTTTTAAATTCTTCTAAAATTTTTTCAACTTTAAGTTTTCCAATTTTGAGTTTTGTATTTTTATTGTTCTGTTGTTTTCTTGTTTTTTTTTGACTGATGATTTAGTTTTTTTAATTTATCTTTTTCAATAATTTTATCTGATTTTAAATAGTCTAAAACTAATAATTTATTATGTCTTTATTATTATTATTGAATAACGAATAAATATATTGTTATTTTTTATAATTTACTTTCGTTCTGTGTTGTCGACATATTCTAAAAAGAAAAATATTTGAAAATTAATTATCTAAAATTTTTTTCCAAACGATATTTATAATTTCTTCTTTATTTTCTGAATTATTTTCAATAAAAATTTTATCTGGGTTTTTACATCTTGATAATGCTACATATAATTGACCATGAGAAAATAATGGTCTTCTAATTACATTCCTGAATAATCTCAACCTCCTAAAAAATTCCTGAATAATCTCAACCAACCAGTTCGTCGCTTAGAGTTCATTTAAGAAAATATAGTGAATGTAGAAATCATTTATAGTTCAATTACCTTTATTCAATATTGTACTCTACTCTAGTCATCAAAATAGTTTATTTTTATATTCTTGTTATACCCAGTGTAATTTAATGTAATTATTAAGACCAAATATGACTGTGAAAAATATAACATGAAGTTTATATATAAATTGTGTTCGACTCAACTTATTTCATCATCCACAGCATGTTACTCATTTAAACTTATGGAATTCTCAAACATTTTGGTCCTTCGAGCCGGATATACATGCTGTGGTGTGAATCGAGCCAGTGAATAAATACTCATTTGTGAAAAACTCAACAGGACTTGACAATACCAACCACCAAGGATGAAGTCAAGTACTTGGAGAAGCCTAATGATTCTTCCGCCTCTGACAAAGTGGATGACATCCAGAAGGAGAAGGAGGATTCTGCGACTCCAAGCACCTCAGCTGAAATGAAGGGGGCAGCTAAGCGGACTGGCCACCAACTCAATGTGCCTGGACTCACTGTGGTTGACACCCATGCCAGGACTCGTTCAAAGTCTCCAGGGTCAATTCCGGCTTCTTTTCTCTGCAAGGTAAACTCTCAGTATCTGCGGCTTGATTCATTGGAACGGATTATTGCGTACATTACGATTAGGAAGGAAACTGCCACTCTTCCAGTGATACTGGCTTGGAAGCAGGATGCTGAGGAGCTATACTCCTTATATAAAAAGGATCATGCAGTCACCGAAGCAAGTTGTCCAGCAGCCTTCTCAGACAACGATTATTTCAAGTCAGCATTTCACAAGTCAATCCATGAATCACACCATATTATTGTGTTCGAGGTTAGCAGTTTGGAGGCAAACTGGAAGTCCAAGCATCATATCACTCAGCCAATCATCGGAGAAACTCAACATACTCATTTAAGCAAGCTGCCAGAAATAAAGCTGCCCACATTCAATGGAACATACACGGAGTGGCCTTCTTACAAGGAAATGTTCTCTGATTTAATTCTTAGTCGGCCTGGACTCAAGAATTATGAGAAGCTACACTACCTGCACAGCTCTCTCAGTGGAACACCACTCACACTAATACAAGGATTTTCACTCAGTGATGAGTCTCTAACACCCGCATGGACTACACTAGTGACGAGGTTGGAGGCTGTTCCCTCCAAAAATCCGGCCACACTCAACACATTGATCTCGGAGATATCAAAAATTAGAAAATCACTCCACATGTTGGTACCGCAAGAGCAGCTAGGAGATTGTATATTAGCTCATCGCCTGTCAAAGCTAATTGACAGGTCAACTCGAGAAGCATGGGAGACTTCTCGCGTTTCCAATACTGAGCTGCCAACGTTTGAGGAATTTGAGTCCTTCCTGATCATGCGGGTGCGTGCTTTGGAAATAGCAGCTGATCCACCAACATCCACTCAGAAGCCTACTATCACTCAAACCTCAAAACCATCAAGGAGTCTTCACGTCACCAGTCCAACTCAACCACGGCAAGACTCACATAAGGTGACACACTCAACGAGGATTTCACAACATCCATGCACGTATTGTGGTGTCTCGCATTTTATTGTGGCTTGTCCAAAGTTCAAACTGCTGAATGAACAACAGCGGAGAAAATTTGTAATGGGAAGGCCGCTGTGCTACAACTGCCTCGGCCTTCACTCAGCGAAGAATTGCAAGTCACAATACAAGTGCAGGACTTGTAACGGAAATCACCACACCATGATTCATGTGCCACGAGATCCAAATGGCAAAACTCAAACCATCTCTTCAAGCGGTTCAACTCAAGTTTAGGATAACGGTGCAATCATCTTACATCACGGTCAAACTCAACATGATTACTCAACTCCTGAACTCACTTTACTTGCAACTGCATTGGCATGGTACGACTCACCGGTGACATCTCATAAATTAAGAATACTCATTGACTCAGGCTCTGAACTCTCATTCATCTCCAAGGATTCTGTGGATTTACTCAACATTAAGCGGCAACACTCAACTATACCAATCCTTGGAGTTGGCGGCACGCACTCAACTCAAACTCTTGGAAAGGCTCAACTCACCTTACGCACCATCTACAAAAATCTCACGTTTCGGATCACAGCTCATATTATACGCCAAGTCTCAACACTATTACCATCAGAAGAATGTGAGCAACGTCAGTGGCAACATACAGAGAAACTCAACTTGGCTGATCCGACATTCTGGAAACCTCAACCAGTAGATGTACTTATCAGAGCGGACTATTACGGACAAATCATCAAACCGAACCTAGTAAAGAGGAGTGCGATTGAACCTGTCGCACAATTGTCAATTTTCGGCTGGCTGCTAATAGGTCCATCAAACTCAGCTGTGCAATCCAAGGTAGTCCATCATACAACGGCCTCACTCAACACTGAAGATTTGCAGGAACTACTCACACGCTTTTGGGTTCAAGAAGAACCACCGTCAGCGTCTGCAGTCAAACTCAACAAGGAAGAAGCATTGTGTGAACAACACTTTGTTGAAACTCACACGAGAGATACTCATGGACGTTACCAAGTCAGATTACCTCTCACAAACTCTGCAGACGTACGTGGAAACTCATTTGGAAAAACTCAAGCGTGCCTCAGGAGAATACTCACAAAATACAATCAAGAAAGCATCTACAAGGAAAGGTACTATGCTTTCATGGATGAATACTGCAAATTGGGCCACATGGTGCGGATCCCTCAACAGGAAATCTCCGCCAAACCATCTTAATATCTTCCTCATCATGGAGTATTACGAGAAGATAGTTTAACGACAAAACTCTGAGCAGTATCATACGGTTCAGCACTCACAACAAATGGAAACTCACTCAACGACATCATGCATACTGGACCTAATCTCTCACCCAACATCTCATTGAAATCATCGTAGAAAACTCAACAGGTTAGTAATCCCTCATATGGGATTCATACTATAATACAGTAATTGCTTTACTGAATTACACTCACTAAGTGGACATGATTTAGCATTCATGTCAAAGTGTAATGAAACCAGTGAACAAAACTCAACAAACAGTGCTACGATAAACTCGCCTTTTTATTCCTGAATAATCTCAACCAACCAGTTCGTCGCTTAGACTTCATTTAAGAAAATATAGTGAATGTAGAAATTATTTATAGTTCAATTACCTTTATTCAATATTGTACTCTACTGTAGTCATCAAAATAGTTTATTTTTATATTCTTCTTATACCCAGTGTAATTTAATGTAATTATTAAGGCCAAATATGACTGTGAAAAATATAACATGAAGTTTATATATAAATTGTGTTCGACTCAACTTATTTCATCACCCACAGCATGTTACTCATTTAAACTTATGGAATTCTCAAACAGTCCTATAGCAACATGTTTTAGTTCTCGTTGACGTTTTATCCAAGGTTTATTCTTAAAAATATAATATTTTGGTATATTAACGTATTTAATATTTTTTGCATTTTTATCTTTTGTATTTAATTCAAACCACGAAGTTAATGTAGTTTTCCAGTTAGCAAAAGCTTTTTCCTCTTTATTTTCTTCGAAAATTATATTTTGTTTATTTTCTGTGTGAATTACTAAACGTATTACGGTGTGACTTCTACCACATAAAGGAAATTCTTATAATATCCATGCTGCTTCCATGGGACTCAAATATCTACCATCTTATTATGTTTGAGATCGTCAACTTCTTCGTAAGCTTTACATATCTGTGGTTGCATCCTTTTTATGACCCCGAAAACCTCTGAGTAACAATTTTCATCGACATTCTTAAAGATTTAAATTTTGGATACAATTCATTATGGATTAGGCCTACTGGGGATACCACTTAAAAATAAAACGCATCTTTCTATTTACCTCCAAGGTGATGTGGAAAAAATAGAATAAAATATATCTTAATTTATAATTAATATAATTTTCTTAATAATTTACTCTTTTATTTCAGAAATTAAGAATTCAAAACTACTCATAAGCGTTACATCTGTAAATATTACCCTATTAATAGAACATATGAAAAATATAAATTATTAATTTTATATAATATATGAAATATACATAAAATATACTTTTATATATAATTAATGTAATTTTCTCAATAATTTACTCTTTTATTTCAGAAATTAAGAATTCAAAATTACTCTTAAACGTTACATCTGTATATACTACCTTATTAATAAAACATATGAAAAATACATGAAAAAAATAAACTTTTAAGTGAACATTTAAATCAGTGGGGTCTGAGGGGGTCACGAGGGGGTCTGAGGGGGTGCGAGGGGCGAGGGGTGAGCGAGGGGCGAGGGGGGGGCTGAGGGAGGAGCGAGAGGCGGACGGGGGCTCTACCATACTCAAAATAACGTAGAAAAAATCACAATTTTACGTTATTTTGAGGAGTGGCTGAGGGTGGGCGTGGGGGGCGAGGGGGGTCTGCGTGACACAAGTAATGCTTACGACTATATAATATATATATATATATATATCAAGTAAAAGTTAACAGATATGTATTACAATTTATTCAATTGAATGAAGATATACTAATAGTCATAATAATTATCACGCAATTATTACATGTCATGTCATCTACATACTCGCGGTATAAATTATTATGATTATTATTAAATTATATATTGTATATTACTACTTTCTAATGAAAAGCTTCTTATTTATATGAAGAATTTAGAAACAACCGAATTTATATTTATTTCTTATTTATATGAAGAATTTAGAAACAACCGAGAATTTAGATTACCAACAATGTAAACACTAATTTTTTAACAATTACCTTGTGTTTGGAAAATGGAAATTAACATAACGACAATTTTATAATCAATATTAAAGAATAATAGAATATAAATATACAATTTCATAAGTTCACAATCGTTTTAGTTACAGAATAATTTAATTAGTTTTGAATTTATTATATCGGTGTGACTTATTATTGTGAGTACCTTTGTCTCTGACAAATATAATGAAATACTTAAATTTTATTATATATACATATTTTATATCATTTGAATTTAGATAAAGAATATTTCTAAAAATATTATATACAGATATTTAAAACAGTTTTGCAATTTCCTTTAACTTATTCGAATTTTGAAAATATTAGTGATTTAATGTATGCATAAATATAATTATTTGGGTGTTTTATTATTGTGTGTCCCGTTGCCTCTCATAAAGATAACGAAATACTTTAAATTTATAATATATACATAATTGATATAATTTTCTTTTAGTTGGTGACTTTTTTTGAAAATATGCTATTCGTATATTCAATACATTTTGGACTAATCGTTTTAAGGTATTTTCGAATTTTTTTAAATATTAATTACTTAATTTATAATATCGGGGTGCTTTATTATTGTGAGTCCCTTTGCCTCTCACAGAGATTAAATACATATATTCAATACCGTTTGGAAATTAGCTTTAACTTATTTACGAATTTTAAAATATTAGGTATTTAATTTATTACATCGGGTGACTTTATTATTGTGAGTCCCCTTGCCTCTCACAAATATAACGAATGCTTAAATTTTCTTTTATATACATATTTTATATTTATTTTATATACATATTTTATATCATTTGAATTTAGTTAAAGATGATTTATAAAAATATTCTATATAGATATTTAAAACAGTTTTGCAATTTGGTTTAACTTATTCGAATTTTTTAAATATTAATTACTTAATTTATAATATCGGGGTGCTTTATTATTGTGAGTCCCCTTGCCTCTCACAAAGTTAACAAAATGATTTCGGTTTTACTATTTACATATTTAATGTTATCGTAATGTAGTTAATGAATTATTTATAAAATTATTATACACATATATTTAGTTTGGAAATGTGTTTCTACTTATTTATGAATATTAAAATTATGGAATTGAGATATTATTTTTGGTGTTTTATTTTATTATAGTTAGTCCCATTGCTTCTTACAAAGGTAAAGAAATAATTTAAATTTAAATTATGAATATTTGATATTATTTATTTTAGTTATTGTATTTCTTCTAAAAATATTATATACATAACTTTCCTACATTTAGGCCAGTTGCTTTTATTTATGTTTGAATCGTCTACTTTAAATCATGTATTATTCTGCTTTATCATAGTTGTGTAATGTCCTGAATCAATGTTAGGGCCATGATGAAATATTGCATTAGTGACTTTGTAAATTTTGTTATCTATGTATATATTGGATCTAGTAATATTTTCTATTTTACATTGTGTCAGTTTTGTTATGTTTATTGATTTATCGATATAAAATAAGATTAATTGTAAAATAACGATTTTATGTCTAGCAATAATTACTTTTGTTTTGTTTTGTAATTTGACCTGACAATTATTACAATTTATATCTAAATTTTTGTAATTATCTATGTTATCATTGATAATTTCCTGTAAATTAAAAATTTTTTGTTTTGGAGGTATGGTTAATGTAATTATAATATTATTGGTCTTTTCTTGTTTAAGTTTTTTACAATTTGGACAGAATATTTCAGTTATATGTTCATGTTCAATAACACTTGTCAATAATTTTGATATTTTGCAAATATCCATGATAAATTCAGCTGCATCATGTTGTACAGATAATGCATATTCTTTGTTTATAATTTGTCTAAATCCCAATACATCAAGATGGTTTGATTTGTATAATGAGAATATTTCTTTTAAACAGTCGTTTTCTTGAAAAATAAAAAGGTGTTTTCTGAATGTATTACAGTGAAACAATGATTGTATGGTTGCATTAGTATAGCAAGATACATTGTCTTTATTTGGTAATCCAATAATATTTAAAACGTTGGTTATATGGTTATTTATTTTATCAACATTGATACATTTATTTATATTGTTCTCAATATTATGATTATCAATGTCATTTATGACTGTTTCATTAGTTTTGTTTTTTACATTAACATCAGATGAACCCATGGAAATTGTATTTGAGAAATAATTTTCTTCTAAAAATATTATATACATATCTTTACTACATTTTGGCCAGTTGATTTTACTTATGTTTGAATCGTCTACTTTAAACCATGTATGATTCTGCTTTATCATAGTTGTATAATGTCCTGAATCAATGTTAGGGCCATGATGAAATATTACGTTAGTGACTTTGTAAATTTTGTTATCTATGTATATATTCGATCTAGAAATATTTTCTATTTTACATTGTGTCAGTGTTCTTATGTTTATTGATTTATCGATACACAATAACATTAATTGTAAAATAACGATTTTATGTCTTGCAATAATTACTTTTGCTTTGTTTTGTAATTTGGCTTGACAATTATTACAATTTATATCTTAATTTTTATAATTATCTATATTATCATTGATAATTTCCTGTAAATTAAAAATTTTTTGCTTTGCAGGTATGATTAATGTAATTATAATATTATTGGTCTTTTCTTGTTTTAGTTTTTTACAATTTGGACAGAATATTTCAGTTATATGTTCATGTTCAATAACACTTTTCAATAATTTTGATTTTTTGCAAATATCCATGACAAATTCAGCTGCATCATGTTGTACAGATAATGCATATTCTTTGTTTATAATTTGTCTAAATCCCAATACATCAAGATGGTTTGATTTGTATAGTGAGAATATTTCTTTTAAACAGTCGTTTTCTTGAAAAATAAAAAGGTGTTTTCTGAATGTATTACAGTGAAACAATGATTGTATGGTTGCATTAGCATAGCAAGATACATTGTCTTTGTTTGGTAATCCAATAATATTTAAATCGGTTATGTCGTTATCTTCTTTATCTACATTAATGTATTTATTTATATTTGTATTAATATTATGATTATCAATGTCATTTATGAAAGTTTCATTAGTTTTATTTTTTCCATTATCATCAGTGTTAGGAGGGGAACCCTGGCGTAAAATAGTTCTGCTTTTCTTTGTTTTTTTCTATTTTTTATAATTTTTTTTTTTTTCTGTTTTTTTCTGCTTTTTTCTGTTTCTTTCTGTTTACCGTTGTTCTTCTCTATTTATTTTTAATCCAAGTTGTGTTTTTTTTTTGCTTTTTTAGTACGAATTGGAACAATAGGAATAGAAAAAAAACGAAAATAAACCGAAAAAAATTAAAATACACAGAAAAAAATTTGAATATATAGAAAAAAATTTTAATACATAGAAATGAAGGAGAATTAATAATAATGTAACGCGTGCGCGAGGTAGGTAATTCGAGATTCGAATTACCCGCGCCGAGCAGGCATGCTCACCGGGGGCGCGAGCGCACGAGCATCACGACCGGATTAGAAAGGTCTCGCGACGCGTAATATGCCCGTCGCTTTATGCGAGTCACGGCAGCCATCTTCGTGTCTGCCATCGTGCCGAGAACTTCTCTCCAGCGTGTCTCTCAAAACTTACCTCGTCCGCACAGTCCTAGCTTTTTATAGTTACCGCGAGTGTAGTGGAGGCGCCGAGTAGAGCATATGCATGTGAAAGAGAGACAGAGAGAGAGCGATCCCGAGCCGCGTGAGCCACACGAGACAGCGAGCGAGGAGCCGGTAGGTAGCCCGCCTGGCGACCCAATACAGCGAGCAAGAGAGAGAGAGAGAGAGAAAGAGAGCGCAACTGCTGTGCGAGCGACAGAGAGCGAGAGAGAGCCGAGTGCACCGGCTGCTCCTTCCTAACGTAAGTTTTCTACTCTCCTCTCGCGGGTTTATTGTAAAGACTCGCACGGAAATGGCCCCGTGCTAGCTTTCTATGCCGTGTACGTGCGGGTGTGTGTCAGCCCGCCGTACTTTAACACCGCGCGCGAGAATAGCAACTTCGCCGCGCGCCGTATCGTTCGCGCGTTTGAATATTAACGGTCACGCGCGAACTAAGGCATAATTGTTTTAATAAGCACGTGTGTTGTGCATGTAATCCTTATTGATTTTAATATACTGTGATATCTAGTTACTCGTCGCGTTTTTCATTACAACCTGTCCTTCTCCCGGATACCGCCGCCTCCGCGGGAAAACGACTCCGCCGGTCGTTTTCATATCTGAACGTAGCGGCCGCGCGCTTTACTCTTCGAGCGCGCGCTTTTCACTCAGCGATCCAATTAGTTGGAAAGCGAATTTCGCGTGCGATCTTCGCGTTGTTTTCGGGATTGCAGGAGCAGATCCCCGGGCAAGTCATTTTAGTCTGACACCCGCGGCACCGTGTTCTAGGGCATCGCTAGCCTGTGGCTTGTTGGGATTTTCCCCCACTAGCCATCCCGTTACAACTGGCGCCACAACGTTTTGGTGGAGGAGAAGGACCCGTGGCGCGTACGTGATTCGCGGCGAAGCTTGGCGCAACGAAGCTCAGCAGCGGAGCTGAGCGTAAGCTACAAAGAAAGGCTCTTCGTGCCGCAGCTCGTAGGGGCGTGTGTGCGTGTGCGTGACACAGCCGTGCTGTTGCGAGAGTGCGGTCGCGAGGTTAGCCGAGCGATAGGCAATAACCCTCGACCTAGAGTGCCTGCGAGGAGAGATCTTGATCGCGAAATTTTTGTGCGTTAGGTAATAGTTTTTAACAATTAAAATTTTTTAGTAACAATTAATTTTTTTTTAACGACAAAAATTGTTTTTTAAGCGATAATTAATTTTTTTTTTAATTAATTTTTTTTCTCGACTCGAAATTTTTTTTTTCTCCTCTTGTATTTTCGATACGAATTATTTTTTAGTGGACGAAAATTAAAATTTTTTTTTTCTTTTCTCGTGCTGTTAGTAGAAAATCGAGAGAAAGTCGGCAGGCACTCTCGGAGCAAAAAGTTAACTGTGCGCCCGAGTAAAAACTCGAGCGCAAATATCCCCTCGAACTTTAAAATTGTTTTTTATTTTTTTAGGTGAAAATTGTATTTATTTTTCTGTGTTTTTTTGTGATTTTGTCCGTTTTAACACATATATATATATATAAATTTTTTCTCATATATTTATTTTAATATTACAAGTGCGAGTAGTTGAGCGTAATTAATTACAAATAGTAACTAATTACAAAACCAGCTTTTGTTTTTTTAGAGCCGCATACGGGAAACCCTCGTGCGTTATTGAGGTTAAGAGCAACCGCCGTAGCTCTTAGAAAATAACCCGGGTTCGCGTTGAAAAAGCTAGCTCACGGATTGAATAGGCAAACTCTCTCTGCCATCAATACTGATACTACTCGCGCTAGTAAAATAAGTTCGTGGGGAAGCGCACAGCCAATTGACACCATGCCCCGATCATCGCAATTGGCGGAATCTGCGATACTCAACTGGGCCTATACACAGCCCGAAGAGGAAATAAACGAGGCCATGCAAGCCCTTGGTCTACAGCAGTCAGATCTGCAGTCAGTAAATAAGCTGACAGCGGTCAAGTGGCTTATGGGCGGTTATAGTGCAGCCAATTTCGTGCCAGAGCCAGAGCTGTCGGAGCAGCAAGCGTTTGCTAAACGCGAGCAGTCCCGAAGGGCGTTCATCGACTTAACGTTGATGAACAAATCTGGATCGACTATTGTGGATCCCAATACTGACCCAGACCACCCGCACCCGTCCATAACGCTCCGTGATGACCCGATAGTGATTCAGAAGCTCTCGGAGTCTCGGAGGATGAACGCTCCACAACAAGCACATAATGCAGTGGTGGAGCCAGCGGAAGAGGTAAACGGCCAGGAGGGTTCCGGGACAGAGATATTGAGCTCTGCAGCACCCACCGGGACATCTGCAGCCGAAGCCGAGGGACAGCTTCAACAGCAACAGCTCCAACAGCAACAACTGCAGCAGCAGCAAATGCAGCAGCAGCAACTGCAGCAGCAGCAAATGCAGCAGGAGCAAATGCAGCAACAGCAGATGGAGCAGCAGCGACGGTAGCAACAGCAAAAACAGCAGGAGCAGCAGCAGCGGCAGCAAGTGCTCCGGGAAGATCAGCGCAGGTAACGGCAATACCAGCGCAACTACGAAGAAGAGTCGTCGTTAGCACGAAATGGGCAGCAAGGGTTCTGGCAGCAATCGCGAAACCCGCCGCAGTCGCAAAACCTGGAGTGGCCGCGACAGCGTGAGTCGCGAACCGCCGGGATAGCAGTCGGAGACAGTATATTATCGGAGCAGCTACTGGCGGTGATCAGAACACTCGTCGAAGAGGTTGAAGAGCTTAAAGAGAATGTACGAATACTTCAAGGAGCTCGACATCCAACCCCAAGTACGCAATTGGAGGAAGTTCAAGCCCCAAGCACGAGCCGTAGACGAGGATCACCGCATGTGAACTTCCAAGACACGTTCACGTATGCGGATTTTAATAGCAGCAGCCCGAGTCTCCAGTCCCCAACAGACGCTGGGAGGAATAATACCAGAAATTCTTCCCAGCGCCAGACTAGGAATGGTGCGACCCAGTATCCGTCTGAGAGGCATACGTATTTGCCTCAGCAGGCGAACCGTGATGTGGGCCAGATAGTCCGAAAATGGCACATCAGGTTCTCAGGGTCCTCAAAGGAGCAGAGCCTCGAGTTATTCCTTACAAGAATAGATGAATGCAGAACTCTAGCTAATCTGACACACGACGAGGTGCTTTCGTTGTTGTCAGAGCTCCTAACTGGGGTAGCAGCCACCTGGTACCGGAGTAACCGCCACACATGGCGATCGTGGCCAGATTTCATAGAGACCATAACGTACATGTGTGGCGGGGACAGGGGACATCAGCAGCACGTCATGGCGGAAATAAATGTGAGGACACAAGGCAGAAATGAACTTTCGCGTGATGACGTAGTAAATCTACAAGCCATGATCCTAAAGTTGGTTCCGGTGCCTAGCATCGCTCAACAGTTAGACATGTTGCACCGGAACATGCGGCCAGATCTGCAAAAGATGGTAATGCGAAATCAAATTACGGATTACTGGGGGCTCCAGGACCTGGGCTGGGAAGCCGAATTAGCGCTCGCGGCAGATAAGGTGTATCACTCGCCATCACCGCCCGAGCGCACGTATATGCCAGCATTTGCCTACGTGCCGGCGATGGGGCACCAATAGCACGAGCCTCGAGAGAGCCTCGAGGCTATGTTCCGTCGGGTCATGGCCGAATGCTTATCGGCCTTGATAAAGAAAGGCACCGACGAGAACAAAGGGCAAAAGCTTAGCCCGCCGCCAACCAGAAAACCTAAGAAGAAGCTTAACTGGGAAAATAGGCGGCGGGAGGGCGGGCAAATTACAAACCAGCCTAGTGGGAGTAGTAGCTCGACCCACCAGGCTAGGCCGCATAGCCCAAGAAATAACGGACTTCCACAAAGGTAAAAGTACCGAAGGGAACCCGGATATGAGCAAAAGGGAGGCAACAAGCCCAATGCTACCGGAAACCAACAGGGAAACGGCTAGGGGGGCAGGTAAACACGACCACATACCCGCCCCCAGCTCTCTCACCAGAGACCGAGGGTAACTCGGTCCAATCGTCTGGAGTGGAGAGCGAAGAAGTGCCCGTGATTCAACCGAATGAAGTCAATCAAGAAACTTGCTCGCGATGGTGGCTTCAAGTAGGTGTAGCCGGTTACAGGCTACGAGCACTCTTCGATACAGGAGCTTCCTCGACTGGGATGAATTCCATAGGCCTACAGCTCGCTACGGCCTGTGGGAAAGAGTTAATCCCAGCCAGCGGCCTAACGGCACGGGTGGCAAACGGGCAAAGCATAGCAGTGGTTGGCTATGTGTATCTGCCCATGGTCGTGGCTGGCGTCTGCAAAGAAGTACGCGTCGCAATAATGCCAGATCTAGATACGTAGTGCTACTTAGGGGTAAATTTCATTAAGAAGTTTAGCGCTGTCTTAGACCCCACAGATAACACGCTGCATCTCAAGGATGACGATGGAAGCGTAAAGTTAGAAGTAGCCGCCATAACGGGAAACAACACCGTGTCCGTATCAGCTATAGGGTTGGCGGACCCAACAGAAGAACAGCGCAAAGAGGTAAAAGCTTTAGTAGCTCAGCTGTTCGGAAGCAGCCCGGCACTACTAGGGTGTACTTCGTGGATCGAGCATGCAATAGACATCGGATCTACAAGACCCATTAAACAGAAGTACTACCCTGTATCTCAGAAACTCGAGGAAGAGATGCACAAACAGGTGGAGGAAATGCTAGTCGCGGGAATAATAGAACCCTCGACAAGTGGCTGGTCAAGTCCAGTGGTAATGGTACGCAAGTCAAACGGGAAGTTCCGTTTCTGCGTGGACTTCAGAAAAGTGAACGCAGCTTCAAGGCCAGATGCGTTCCCGTTACCATATGTGGAAAGTATCTTGCGCAAACTGCAGAAAGCGCGATACATCTCCATGTTGGATTTAAGCAGCGCGTACCACCAGATACCACTTAGTCCGAAGTCCAAAGAGACTACGGCCTTCACCGTGCCAGGCAAAGGGCTTTTCCAATTTACGAGAATGCCCTACGGTCTTTCGTATGCCGGAGCGTCCTTCCAGTGGCTGATTGACGAAGTCATCGGCCCCGAACTCGAACCTTTTGCTTACTCGTATCTCGACGATATAATAATAGTTACAGAGACATTCGAGGAGCATAAAGAGGTTCTAAGAAGAGTTCTGGACAGGATACAGGACGCGGGCCTCACAATAAATCGCGAGAAGAGCGTCTTCTGTCGCGAGTAGGCCCAATATCTCGGGGTCATAGTAAATAGAGATGGTTTTAAGCCAGACCCCGCGAAAATAAAGCCCATTATGGAGTATCCGGTACCGAAAAACCTCCGTCAGCTGAGAGTTGTGGCTTCGCCACAATTGCTGAACCACTGACCGAATTAACGAAAAAGGATCGGAAATATGAGTGGTCAACGGCACAAGCAGAGGCCTTCCAAAAGCTAAAAGCGCTAGTAGCTTCTGCACCGATTCTACACAGACCGGTATCTAACGGGCAGTTCGTGGTGCAAACTGACGCGAGCGATACAGGTCTGGGAGCGGTGCTATACCAAATAATTGACGCAATGAAAGAGTCCTAGAGTTCGCGAGTCGAACTCTGAGCGCAGCCGAGAGGTATTATAGCGTGACGGAACGAGAATGCCTAGCAATTCTCTGAGCAATTAAGAAGTTCAAAAAAAATTAAAAAATGGAGAGAGAATAAGGTACTATCCTCAGCAGCTGAGGGGGTATCTGCCAAATTAGCCCCGAAGTACGCGTAGCCCTACACGATTGTGAATATTCTAGACGAAAACACCTATGAGATCCAAGGTGAGGATGTTCGAACGATCAGTCTCGTCCATGCGCAGCAACTCAAGCGATACGTCTCCGCAGAAGAGCCCAAGAACTACCTGGATAAAAGTATTCAAGAAGTAGCACAGTCGCCACCACCGAGGGACTCTTCAGCCGAACGTAATGTGCCAGCGGGCAACAGAGTTAGCGAGGGGAATGTACAGCCTCGGGCGACGGCTAAGTGGCGCCGTCCACCTCGTAAGATCGCGCGATTAGTTAGGCCAGGAAAGCGTGCGAACGACGGCCGACCTACGCGTGTGGTCGGTCCAGCAGAGTCCAAGCGAGGCCCAGGAAGGCCAAAGGGATCGAAGAAGAAGCCTGCACCTACTGCTGTCGGGCCAATTAGCCCCTGTCGAACCCGAGCGTCCAAAAAGCGCTAACCCGTGTTCGTCCTTGTTTTCCGATCCTCAGGCTCACCAATCTCCGCGGTCAATTTGCCTGTTGCAGGATATGCAGGGCCTGACTCCAGAAATAGCAGAGACGGCGAAGAAGGTGATTGTTGGATTAATCCAGTGCAACCCTGACCCCACCGTCATTGACTTCCTGGAGCAGGTAGTGGAGGGCATAGACGCGGTGACACTGGCACCACTGCGAGTGGAAGAGCCCTCCACACTTGTAATAGAGGAGTTAGAGGCGCCGGAACCAAGAAGGGGACCTTCGGGACCAGCCGACGCAGTTGGTCCGTCCCCGCTCCGGCGACCTCATCCTCCGAAGGAGCAGCGGGAGAAGAGCGGGGCTCGGCCAGAAGAAGAAGCACCAGCCGAGCCGATTGGTGCTGGCCGAGTCCCCGAAGAGGAAGCGGCCCGAGCCCATCATTGTGCGCCGGAAGTTGACGCCGGCGCGGCTCGGGCCGCAAAAGGAAAAAAAGGAGATGCTTCGACCCAGGCCCCAAAAGGAGCACCGACCGATGGAGTCGGTGCGGCCTGGATCCCGGTGGAGCAGGCTCTAGAGGAGGCGCGGCGCCTCAGCAAGTCCTCGTTCGCTGCGGAGAACGCTGCCCTGGCCGCACTGGAGAATTTTCTCCAGTGCCACGGTGAGGCCGGCGAGCGGCAAGCCGGCAAATGGGTCGGAATGGCCGAAGGCTGTCGAAAAGATCTCACGGCCGCCGCAGAGGCCAGATCCGTCAGGCTGCGCCGCGCCGCCTTGCAGAAGGAGTAGGAGGCTCGTCTGGTACGTGCGCAGGAGCGCATGAAAGAGGCCAGGCGAGCCAGGGAAACGGCGGAGGAGACGGCGCATCGAACCAAAGAAGAGGCCCATCGTCGTCTCATACGCGAAGAGGAGCGCCTCCAAAGGGCGCTCGAAGAGGAGCACGCGGCCCCGAAGGCGTTAAATGCACAGGCGCTTCCCCGGTGCTTCATGTGTGGCGAGCTTGGGGTAAAGAAGTCGAAGCACTGCCCCAACCAAGCTCGCCACAAGGGGCGCCGGACTTACTCCCGAGCCAGCTGAAAAGGGCTAAGCCCCGAAGAGTTTTTTTTGTTTTTTTTTAATAAAAATTAAAAAAAAGAAAATCCAGTGACTCTAATCCGTCCTAATTCCCTTTTAGAACCTCCTTCTACTAAAGCCTTACCACCCTACGTATAGGTACGACGACGGCCATGGATGGCAGAGCTGCTCGCGGTCCCCTAAGCCGCGTCTGGCGGGGGGGTGTAACGCGTGCGCGAGATAGGTGATTTGAGATTCGAATTACCCGCGCCGAGCAGGCATGCTCACCGGGGGCGCGAGCGCGCGAGCATCATGACCGGATTAGAGAGGTCTTGCGACGCATAATATGCCCGTCGCGTACCCGCGAAGCTGCTACGGCTTTATGCGAGTCACGGCAGCCATCTTCGTGTCTGCCATCGTGCCGACAACTTCTCTCCAGCGTGTCTCTCAAAAGTTACCTCGTCCGCGCCGTCCTAGCTTTTTATAGTTACCGCGAGTGTAGTGGAGGCGCCGAGTAGAGCGTATGCGTGTGAAACAGAGACAGAGAGAGAGCGATCCCGAGCCGCGTGAGCCACACGAGACAGCGGGCGAGGAGCCGGTAGCTAGTCCGCCGGCCGACCCAATACAGCGAGCAAGAGAGAGAGAGAGAAAGAGAGCGCAACTGCTGTGCGAGCGACAGAGAGCGAGAGAGAGACGAGTGACCGGCTGCTCCTTCCTAACGTAAGTTTTCTACTCTCCTCTCGCGGGTTTATTGTAAAGGCTCGCACGGAAATCGCCCCGTGCTAGCTTTCTGTGCCGTGTACGTGCGGGTGTGTCTCAGCCCGCCGTACTTTAACACCGCGCGCGAGAATAGCAGCTTCGCCGCGCGCCGTATCGTTCGCGCATTTGAATATTAACGGTCGCGCGCGAACTAACTCATAATTGTTTTAATAAGCACGTGCGTTGTGCATGTATTCCTTATTGATTTTAATATACTGTGATATCTAGTTACTCGTCGCGTTATTCAGTACAACCTGTCCTTCTCCCGGATACCGCCGCCTCCGCGGGAAAACGACTCCGCCGGCCGTTTTCATATCTGAGCGTAGCGGCCGCGCGCTTTACTCTTCGAGCGCGTGCTTTTCACTCAGCGATCCAATTAGTTGGAAAGCGAAGTTCGCGTGCGATCTTCGCGTTGTTTTCGGGATTCCAGGAGCAGATCCCCGGGCAAGTCATTTTAGTCTGACACCCGCGGCACCGTGTTCTAGGGCATCGCTGGCCTGTGGCTTGTTGGGATTTTCCCCCACTAGCCATCCCGTTACAATAAAAAATAGAAACTAACAGGAAAATATAACACATAATTTATGAAACAAATTTTTGTTAGTTAATTTTACTTCGAATAAATAAATTATATTTTTATATTTAAGGATTTTTTAGAAATGAATAAATCATTTTTTAAATAAACTAAGTATTTTATTCTTATAACGTTTTCATAATAACATTTACAAAGTTGTTTAATATGTTTAAATACATTAATCAGTAGTGTTTAATCAATCATAGTAATTTTTTAAAATTATTAGATTATTCTTGAACTATTAAAGTTACTTGAATACATTAATAAATGGTGAATAAATAAACTCCTTCTTCTTGACCCAACGAACTAAATCTTTATTTAACTTAACCCAACGTTTCGGACATGTATTATGTCCCTTTTCAAGGCTACATAGTAATTTACAAGTTTTAATTTACAAGAAAATTTTTTTACACTTTTAAATGAATAACGATTTACACTGCTCACCTCTATCAATAAATTAATAGGTTTATAAAACCATCGTTAAAAAGTACGTAATAATGTCTCACAGAGACTCGTCTGCCGTCAGTTCTCGGAAATTTAAAGTCCAAACCGAGCAAATTTCCGAGAACTGACGGCAGACGAGTCTCTGTGAGACATTATTACGTACTTTTTAACGATGGTTTTATAAACCTATTAATTTATTGATAGAGGTGAGCAGTGTAAATCGTTATTCATTTAAAAGTGTAAAAAAATTTTCTTTTAAATTAAAACTTGTAAATTTCTATGTAGCCTTGAAAAGGGACATAATACATGTCCGAAACGTTGGGTTAAGTTAAATAAAGATTTAGTTCGTTGGGTCAAGAAGAAGGAGTTTATTTATTCAACAATCACCAATACGAACAATCCTCTAATCTGTCACAAAATTAATAAATGGTATTTAAGGCCATGTGATACTCCACAAAAATCATGTTGGGTTTAGTCGACAATGTAGGTGGAGCCAACTATTGTATATGGAACAGTAGCTGGAACTTTTAGTTCCAAAACATAGTCACAGAGGGCATGCATAATATAAGAGAAGTTGTAATTTAGTTTTTTGTACAAGATTCTTTTCTTGTAAACTTGATATTTTTTAAAATCCATTTTCAAACTGGAAATTTGTTTACAAACAACATTATACATTTCATACTGTATAGAGACATTCTATCATGTACTGCAATTGCATACTAATATTAATTCTTTGATACATAATAGTGCAGATACGCGGCACTAACGTCCAGGCGCGGCGGAAAGAAAGCAGCGCGAGTTCCGAAAGAACACTTAAACAAACATAGGCAATGCTTTCGAAACCATCCAATCTCTTCTATAGCAATTTCTATAGATATGGAAAGAGTATACAGTCTTGTGTGGCGCAACTACTAATAAATCATAAAGTGACAGACAATATTATTTTCCAGTTCAGTAGGAATTTCACAAACTGAACTACTGAATCGTGTGCCTCGGCGCAAGGCACATTATGTAGACACTCCTTAAAGAAAATAAGAAACGAACAAAATTCAAAATATGCCACTATTTAATATCTTAAAACATATGATTTTAAAAAAAGTTTCCCCATTGTCTATATGTATTTATTTTCGTTTTTCTTTATATGTTATTGTTTTTTTCTGTTTTTTTATTGTTTAATTTCATTATTTAATAAAATAGAGTTTGGTAATTTTGTCATTGTCTTTATCTATTTGTTTTTGTTTTTCTTTATATATTATTGTTTTTCTGTGCATTTTTATTTTTTTTTTGTTTTTTGCTGTTTATTTTCTATATCCAACGTTCCAATTCGTACAGAAGAAGGCAGAATAAAACAGAAAAAAATTAAAAAAAATCGAAACAAATAAGAATAAACAGAGAAAAACAGAAAAAAAACAGAAAAAAATAGAACTATTTTTTGCCAGGGAAGGGTGAGGTCAAAAAGAGAAAGAAAGGGGTTATTAACCATACAACCTTTATTTAAAGTAGAGCTCCTACTCCCTCGAAATTCTTCGAGCTACTACCGGGTGCGTGCTCGCACTCGTATTTATAGGCGTGGCAGCGCCAACGATCATTTTTGTAATCACTGCGGCGTCGCCGCGCCAACGGTTAATTTTTCGAATCTGAGCAGCATAGTGGCGTTTTATTACAACCTCTGCGTTTGCGCTTGCATTTATAGGCGTCGCCGCACTAACGGTCAATTGCATTCAAATATTCTGGTAAGCTAATTTCGCGATGCGGTCGGTAGAGTATGCACTCGTATAGACACATCTTTCTATACTCTACGGTTTAAATAAAAACTTTCGAGGGCGCGCCAACATCGAAAGCGGTCTAGAATCGCTCCTCGAGTTGAAGCGTATTTTTCGCTTCACACGTGAGTAGACAGCCCGTACGGAGTATTGTTTCCTTTCTCACCGGGTTCCTGTCCAACACGGTGTACTCAGGAAAGTTACATCGCACTCAAGGTCGTTCGTGTTGCGCCCAGCCGAAACCTGACCTCAAGCGTACGTGTGCCCTCTCCATCCGCATGCTCTCTCCTGTACCGACCGCATTCCATACCAGAGAAATTTGAACGCCATTCACATATAATAATACATACAATTAGGTTATTCGAGTCGGCTTGTAAACAATGTTTATTTTAACAAATGGTTTTTATTAAGACAGAGTAAATTGTACAACATGTTACACGACTGGCGTAGGGCAATGGTGAAACCCCTTTTATCGCATTTTAAGCTTTTAATAAAGTAAAGAAATTAACCAAGACCGAACTCAAAAGGAAAGGAAAAACGAGTCACGCGCAATTAATTAAGAACAAAAAATTACCCATCACCGAACCCAAAGAAAGAAACGGAAAAACTAGTCATGCAGAATTTCATTATTTCAACTTGGTTGGCAACAATCAGATAAACCAATGAAAATTGGTTTGTGATCTGAGAAGTAAGTTTCGTACACTCCAGCTTCAAAATGGTTATTTTCTTTATTTATAAAAATAATATCTATTTGAGTGTTAAAATTTGTAGTCGAAATTTTTGTTGGAAGTGCTCTTTTAAAATTTTGATGAGTTAAATATTTTTCTATAAAGTTATTTTCTAAAAAAGCATCGTAATTGAAATCTCCAAGTATAATAAATTTATTGTTGTTGTATTTATTTATTTCAAATGTTTTAAAATGACTTGAAAATGTTTGCTTGTCAACGGCAGGTCATTTGTATCCAGTTAAAATGTATGTGTTATTTATTTTTAACATGACCATATCAAGATGATGTAATATGTTATTTTTATTATAAGTAACATTTTTAATAATATCATAATGTATTTCTTCTTTAGCAAAACAAATAATCCCTTTAGAATATTTTACGTTACTGTCAGATCTATATATGATATTATATCCATTGATTTCAAATGTATCTGAATCTTTTGTATACGTTTCAGAAAATATCATAATATCGGCTTGATAATACCAGTGATCATTAATAATGTAATCGAAATTTTTATTTAAAGATCTAATATTTTGATAAATTATTATTATTTCATTTCCTTCAATACATTTTGTAAACGATAATTTTAAATTTTGTTTTAATTTCAAATTATTCATTCTTACGTTTGTTGTTTCATGATATTTTGTTTTATTTAAAGTTGGAAAATTGCCAATTATATATAAATCTGATAATTGCCTAACTTTACTTAACGCCACGTAAAATAATGACCTACTTTTAAATTTAGTAAACTTTGTAAAATCTATACAAACTTTATCATAAGTTTGGCCTTGACTTTTATGAACTGTTATAGCTTCAGCTGGTATTACTGGTATTTGTTTTCTAACTATTTGATAATTTTCTTTTGTATTTATAATTACGTCTATTGCAGATATTGGAATTAAATTCAAATCTATTTTTAAATTATTCATAATATCTTTATATTTATTTTTAATTTTAGATCCTATTTTAATGTTTTCTCCAAAATTTAAGCAAATTATTTTTGGTGTATTATTTTCATTGAATGTAATATGTTTTAAAATACCGCAAGCTCCATTAACCAAGCCGTCTTCAACATCAATATTTGTTGAGATCATATATTTTATTCCAATTTTCAACATTACTTCAGCGCTTAGTCCTCCGCATTCTTGTCTCTTTTTATTTTGAAATGATTGTAAAAGATACTGTTTGGTTTTTTCAGAAACAGAGTCAGGTACAGAATCTATTGACTTTGATTTGTAAGTTATGCCTGGATGATTGTTGATTTTTTTGTTGCATTATATTCGTCAACAAACTTATTTTCACCAAATAATCTAATAGCTTCTTCAGGAATATTGTTTTCATCAGTTATTCTTGAGTTAAGCAATGATATATCATTTTCTGTTATGTTATTTGTAGCTAAATTGTTCAAAGCCTTTATAAAATTTGTGTCGTTTTGTTGACGCATTATTTTAGTTAATTGATAGTAATTAAATTCTTCCCACAAAATATTTTCAGAAAAAATACTTAGTTCTGATGTATTTGGAGTTGTATATATTGGCCGATTCATTACTGGGGGTAATTGATATAAGTCACTAACTAAAATTACTGATATTCCTCCAAAACTTTTATTAACACCAAATATTTGCCTTAATCTTGTATCTATATGTGTCAACATATTACTTCCAACCATAGAAATTTCATCAATTATTAGTAATTTTACATGAAAGAAATGTTCTCTTATAGTATTAGCAATATCTGCTGATAATTCAGGCATTTGTTTATTAAATTGAGTTACAGGTAGAGCAAAAGCTGTATGACAGGTAATACCTCCAATTAAAAATGCGGCTTTTTCGGAAGGTGCACATAGGATAATTTTTGGTTTATCAGAATTTTCACCAGGAATTTCGTTAAAATAAATAGATAGCAATTGATATATTGTATTGATAACTTTACTTTTACCGACACTTGCTGAGCCACTTAAAAATATTCTCATAGGTAATTTATCAACTTTGAAACAATGTAAAACTTTGATCAGTATTTAATTTGTTTATCATTTGAAAAACTTGTTCTTTATTTATTATATTAGGTAAAACAATACGTTGAAAAACTTTTTCTTTTTTTGATGTGTTTTTTCCTATTTGTTCTAGAATATCTACATTCTCTAAATTGGTTTGTTTAAAAAAATTATCATTATGTTCTTCATTAAACATTTCATTATCTGCATATTTTAAAGCAGTTTCTAAACCATCATCTTTTATCAAACAATACTGAGATTAATTTTTTGTATCGTAGATAAATTGTCATAATACAATTTCTCACAATCAGCTTTTTCTATCTCTAATTCTTCATTTCTGAATGGTAAAAACAACAAGACATGCTCACGATAATAATTAAATGAATCAGTTTCAATTTTATATCTATATTAACGTGTTACTTGTTCCTTATTTTATTCTTTGATATTCATAATTTCGTTGTTATTATCTATATCTTCATCGTCGGTATCATTATGTAATAATTTCTTTCAAAAATTATAGTTGCCTACGAAATCAGCCAAACATACATCTTTTAATTGGTTTATTCGTTTTTCATATTTTTCAAAAATATTATTTGCATATATATCTTTTGAATCTTTAGATAATAATTTCAATTCGTTAGGTTTTTTTAAAATTCTACTTCTTTGATTAATAGGAACTGTGTTAATATATACTACATTTCTGCTTGAGATGCATAATGGCAATGATAAAGTATGATAAACTGCTTCTTGCGAAGTTAAAACATTTCCATTTATAAAAACGTTAGCAATTTTTCTTAATTTTTGTTTCAAGTCTAAGTTACCGTTTTCAATATCATCGGATGCTTCTCTCAATAGTTTTGATAGTCCTGCTTCTATTTTAGTTATATAATTTACCATATAAAAAGCAGAAATATAACCATCTAATACTTTTTGTAAATCCATATTTGATTCTAATAACATTAAAATTTCTAGATTATATGCATTTATAGCAACTTCAAGAGATGATCTTTTTAAAAAAATTTTATTCCTTTTTAATGTACTTCTGATAGCATTTATATATTCATATTCTGTCATTGATAACGTTTCCAACATATTTCCAAAACTTACATCAGTATTAGAATTAAAATATATATTAATTAAAGTTTTAATTTTCTCAATATGAATATGTTCATTACCAGTAAATTCATTTTCATTTAATGGTTTTAATATCATTGTAGTATTCATAACATATAATGGATAATTGAAGCAACAAATTTTGTTATTTTTGCGACCTTTATAACAAGTAGGTTTATGTTTATGTCTTTGAAAGGTCATATAAGGATTTTTCGGATCATATTCACAAGTTATTAATTTATCAATAAACTCAATTAGTTTTTGTTCTGAATTAGGATCATTTTCATCATAAATTGGAGCATTATTACAATATAATAATGTATGTCCATGTACAGGTCCATGTGCTTGAAATTCAACCCTTAAAAGACTGTCAATAATAAAATGTTCTTTAAATGGTCCATATGGGTTTTTTAATAAATTCATAATATTACAAAATCTATTGTGACAATATCTTACACAAGTTACTGGATCGTTCTTGATTAATTTAGTTTTTGTATCCATATCAAGATTAAGAACTTCTTCAGTACTAATTGGCTTTTTGTACTGAAGCTTATATAAGATCTTTAATAAATCATAATTTTTTATTTCTGAGGCAGAAAGCGTCATAAACAATGTTGGTATACCTAGTTGTCTAATAACAAAAAAAAGTTCTTTTTTTTTGCTTTGCCAATAATATGGGGAGGATCTAACTTGTTTCAAAAACATGAAACCGTCGTCTTCTTTGAAAATATCATGTAATTTGTTTTGATCTAACACATGTTCTGCAGATAGATTTTCATTGTTTTTAATTTTTCGCAAGCATGTATTCATACTTGAAAAAAATGATTTTTCTATTTTTTGTTTTGCCATGAATAATAATCTAGTTGGTTCACAAGATCTTCTATCACGTCGTCTGATTTCAGATAATGTACGTTCAGGGTAAGTTAATTTTTTTTCTTTATCTAATATGTGGCCTCCAAAAATTTTAGGAAAACATAATTCATCAATATTTTCAACTTTATGCCATGGTACAGGTTGTTTGTCTTGTCCTGGAGCTATTGTTATAAAATCTGAAGTAATTTCTTTATTTCTATCTAAAATTAAAACTTCGTCATATACTTCGAAATCATCTTCTATATCATTTTCGTTATTGTCTGTAGTTATTACAGTTGTTATTACAGTTGTTGTTATTAGATTTGTCAAAGTCATCAACAATAAAATTTACATCATTTTCACTATTTCTTTCAAATCCTTTGAAAAATTCATCATTTACTTTTACATGATGTTTTTTATATACCGGTGTATTTATAAGATATTTTAAGGCTTCAAATATTTTAGAAGGTATAATTGTTTCATACATATAATGAGTTTTATGATCTAAATGTCTTTTTAATTTGATTTGTATAACTGACATTTCGTCAAAATTTCTAGGCAAAACACTGATCATATCGTTAATTTCAGTATGTATGTTAACAACACTGCCTTTTAAAGACAATTGAGAGTTTAATCCGTATGGTTGTAAAGCTCGAATTTGCATGAATGGAATATAAGGTGAAACCATTCCTTCTTCTATTGATGATAAATTTTTAACAACATCAGGTATTTCTGGGAAACGTAAATTGTCATTTGATGATAATTTTGGTATATGACCTTTTAAAATGTATTTTAAACATGTTTTACATACATAACTTGATTTACAATTCATGATTTGTGAAAAAAATTCATCTTTATTAATAATGAGAGAATCGATTTTGTCTTTTATTTTATTTTTATTGAATAAATTTACCGATCTAGAAAAAAAGATATTATCACAACATATACAGTTGATGTCAGGACCTTTTTTTCTATCAATTATAAATATTTATATAAGTTTGATAGAATTTATATTTATTCCAGCATTTAATTCACTATTAATTTTATTTGAATAATTTTCTCGATATCTGTATAATTCATCCAATCTGAGTTTCTTTTTCTTTCCAACTTCTTTAATGTTATTGAAATGTATATATTCATCATTTTGTCGTAAAAGTTTAATCCTTTTTTTATTTTCTAATATCTCCTTTTCTACATATGATGTGTCGGTACGTTTCATGCTTTTATATTCATGATTGTTTAACTATTCATTTTTAAGATAAGCTGGGTTTAATCTTAGTATTTTATTTCTTGTAATATTTAACTGATTTTCACGAGATGTGTAAGCGTTGTTTGACCTCATCTCTCGGTTTTTATCAATGTTCATTTTATTTTCCCGAGATCTGTAAGTCTCGTTTGACCTTAACTTTCGATTTCTATTAATGTTCATTTGATTTTTAAGAGATATGTAAGATTCTTGTGACCTTAACTTTCGGTTTCTATTAATGTTCATTTGATTTTCGAGAAATGTGTAAGATTCTTGTGACCTTAATTCTTTGTTTCTATCAATGTTCTTTTGATTTTCGAGAAATGTGTAAGAATCGTTTGACCTTAATTCTTGGTTTCTAGCAATGTTCATTTGATTTTCGAGAGATCTGTAATCGTCGTCTGATCTCAACTTTATATTTCTATCAATGTTCTTTTGATTTTCACGGGATGTATAAGCGTTGTCTGATCTTAATTTTTGGTTTTTAACAATGTTTTGGTGATTTTCTTTGTTTTTAAATGTATAATTTGATCTTTTTTTTTTAATCCTGTAACGGGATGGCTAGTGGGGGGAAAATCCCAACAAGCCACAGACCAGCGATGCCCTAGAACACGGTGCCGCGGGTGTCAGACTAAAATGACTTGCCCGGGGATCTGCTCCTGGAATCCCGAAAACAACGCGAAGATCGCACACGAACTTCGCTTTCCAATTAATTGGATCGCTGAGTGAAAAGCGCGCGCTCGAAGAGTAAAGCGCGCGGCCGCTATGCTCAGATATGAAAACGACCGGCGGAGTCGTTTTCCCGCGGAGGCGGCGGTATCCGGGAGAAGGACAGGTTGTAATGAACAACGCGACGAGTAACTAGATATCACAATATATTTACAATTACTAATCTCTACAAGCACAACGCCTGTGCTGATTAGAACAAAGAGTTAGTTCGTGCGCGACCGTTAATATTCAAACGCGCGAACTACACGGCGCGCGGCGAAGCTGCTATGCTCGAGCGCAGTGTTAAGTACGGCGAGCTGACACACACTCGCACGTACACGGCACAGAAAGCTTGCACGGGGCGATTTCCGTGCAAGCCTTTTACATGAAATACTCGAGAGGAGAATATAACTTACCGATCTAAGGAGCAGCCGGTGCACTCGACTCTCTCTCTCGCTCTCCCGGCAGTTGCGCGCTCGCTCTCTCTCTCTCTCTCTCGCTCTCGCTTACAAGGGTTGGCAGTCTGACTCGCTGCCGTCTCTCGCTCGTGGCACAAGTGGCACGGACTTGCCCTCACTCTTGCTCTCTCGCACGCTTGCCAGTCGGCGCCTCCACTCTACACACGCGGTAATCAAAATAAAAAGGACGGCGCGGACACTAAAATACGAGATGATGGCAAGCTGACGATGTGCACAGCACGAGAGTATACACGAAGATGGCTCCCTTTTCTCGCGGGAACCAGTTAGCAGCTTCGCGACGGATGACGGGCATTTTACGCGTCGCGAGACCGATTCGCTACGCGCGGCGCGCCTCGATTCGGCTGCGCAGGAGTTGCGCGCGCGCGCTCACTACCTTCGCGCGGTAGATTAGAATCGCGGCTAGACACGCGTTACACCCCCCCGCCAGACGCTGCTTAGGGGACCGAGAGCAGCTCTGCTAATCATGGCCGTCGTCGTACCTACTAATATGGTAGTAATGATTAGGAGAAGGAGGTTCGGAAAGGAACATTGCAGAATCGGAGTCACCGGTTTTTCTTTTTAATTTTTATTAAAAAAAAATATATAAAAAAAACTTCAGGGCCTCACCCCTCTTCAACTGGCCCGGGAATACGATCGGCGCCCCTTGTGACGAGCTTGGTTGGGGCAATGTTTTGACTTTTTCACCCCAAGCTCGCCACACATGAAGCACCGGGGGATTGCGTTACTGTCGAGCGCATCCCGGGCCGCTCGCTCTTCTTCGAGCGCCCTCCTAAGGCGCTCTTCTTCTTTTTGGAGACGGCGCTGGGCCTCTTCCTTGACCCGGCGCGCCGTCTCCTCCGCCTTTTCCCTGGCTCGCCTGGCCTCTTCCATGCGCTCCTGCGCACGAGCCAGGCGAGCCTCCTCCGCCTTTTGGAAGGCTGTGCGGCGCAGCCTGGCGGCCCTGGCCTCGCGGTGGCCGCGAGCTCTTCGCGCCGGCCTTGGGCCATTCCGACCCATTTGCCGGCTTGCCGCTCGCCGGCCTTACCGTGACACTGGAGAAAGACCTCCAGTGCGGCCAGGGCAGCGTCCTCCGCAGCGCGCGAGGACTTGCTGAGGCACCGCGCTTCCTCGAGAGCCTTCTCCACTGGGACCCAGGCCGCACCGACTTCATCACTCGGTGCCCACTTGGGGGCCTGGGTCGGAGAACTCTCTTTCCTTTCTTTGTCGGCCCGAGCCGCGCCGGCGTTTCCTTCCGGCGCCATCTCTGAGGCTCGGACCGACGCCTCTTGTGAAAGCCGTTCTTCCCGGCTTTCCTGCTGCTCCTTCGGGGGACGAGGTCACCGAAGCGGACTGGGACCGGCCGCTGCCCAGGCCGGCTCCGGAGGTCCCTTTCTTGGCTTCGGCGCCTCTATCTCCTCGATCATGACGGTGGAGGGCTCTTCCACTGGCTGGGCTGCCAGTGTCACAGCGTCGATGCCCTCCACGACCTGCTCCAAAAAATCGATGACGGCGGGGTCAGGATTGCACTGGATTAATCCAGCGATCACCTTCTTCGCCGTCTCCGCTATTTCGGGAGTCAGGCCTTGCATGTCCTGAAACAGGTAAATCGATCCCGGGGAGGAGTGAGATTGAGGACTGGAGAATTAAGACGAACACAGGTTAGTACGTACGACACAAGTTGGACGGCACAATTATTGCTTTTTATACGCTCGGGTTCTACGAGGACTAATTAGTCCGGCATCAGCAGGTACGGGCTTCTTCTTCGAACCCTTTGGCCTCCCTGGGCCTCGCTTGGGTTCTGTTGGACCGGCCACACGCATAGGCCGGCCGTCGCTCGCACGCTTTCCTGGCCTAACTAATAGCGCGGTCTTACGAGGTGGACCGCGCCTCTTAGCCGTCGCCCGGGGCTGTACATTCCCCCGGCTAACTCTGTGTCCCTCTGACGTGTTCCGTTCGGCTGAAGAGTCCCTCGCTGGTAGCGCCTGGGCTACTTCTGCTGAGACGTATCTCTTGAGTTGCTGCGCATGGACGGGACGTATCGTTCGACCATCCTCACCTTGGATCTCATAGGTGTTTTCGGCTAGAATATTCACAATCGCGTAGGGCCCCGCGTACTTCGGGGCTAATTTGGCAGAAATCCCCTCAGCTGCTGAGGATAGTACCTTATTCTCTCTCCATACACGATCACCTAGACAGAATTCTGGAGGTCGACGATGAGCGTCATAATATTTGGCTTGTCTCGCCTGCTCCGCTTGCGCGTCGGCCGCTGCCCGAACGTGCAATTCGCGGAGCTCGTCCATACGTACCACCCAATTGTTTATCGCCTCTTGCTGCCCTTGCTCTTCGGCTAACCTGTCTTCCTCCCGCCTTAGTGTCTTCGGTGGGTCGGGTTGTCGGCCGTAAATGAGCATGGCAGGACTTATCTTTGTGGAGCTGTGTTCGGCAGTATTGTACGCGAACGCCAGCTCATTCAGTTTCTCATCCCAGGACCGGTGATTTTCCTCTGCGTAAGACATAATCATTGTCTTCACCGTTCGATTCACACGCTCGACAGGATTGGCCTGAGGGTGATACGGAGGTGTAAACGTGTGATGCACGTTTCTCTCCTTTAAGAATGCCTCTAATGGTGCATTTTTAAATTCAGTCCCATTGTCTGAGAGAAACACCTCCGGGACTCCGAATCGCAGACATACTCGCTCATTGAGTCCCTTAATTACCGATTTACCATCTGCCCTTTTTATCGGAATTACTTCAATCCAGCGTGTGAACAAGTCCTGGAATATGAGAATGTATTCGTGGCCGTGCGTGGTTTTTGGGAGGGGCCCCATAATGTCGCTGGCCACGATTTGCCATGGACGCTCTGTAATTCGGCGTCCCATGAACCCTGTTGGAGCGCGCTGTTCGACTTTGCACTGCTGGCAAATTTGGCACTGGCTCACGTATCTGGCTACATCACGAGACATGTGTGGCCAATAATACTTCCGCTTTACTCTTTCTAGCGTTTTCTCGCGGCCCAAGTGCCCAGCAGTTGGAAAGTCATGGCATTCTCTCAGTACTTCGCGTCGCTTTTCGTGAGGGACTGCTAACTTCCATGCATCATCGTCGCCGAGAGACTCGTCTATGACTTCATCAGGTTCGTACTTGTACAGCCTCCGCCCGCCAGCTTGAACGTGGGGAAGTCTCGCGGCCGCTGTTGAACCTCTTTCACAATTTCGAGGTACCATTGGTCGTTTGTATCGCGTTCGAGCTCTAACGCGGCGACCGCTGGCTCCTCTTCCTCGAACATCCGCGAAAGGGCACCTGGGACATTGTTCAAAGAGCCCTTTCGGTGTTCGACTGTGAAACTGTGGTTTTGTAGTTCCAAAGCCCATCTTGCTAACCTGCCTGATGAGTTTCGGAGATCACGGAGCCACTTCAAGCTGCTATGATCCGTGATGACCTTGAAGTCATAGGCCTCTATATACGGACGGAACTTTTTGATTGCCCAGAGAATTGCTAGACACTCTCGTTCCGTCACGCTATAATTCTTCTCGGCCGCGCTCAGAGTTCGACTAGCGAACTCTAGGACTCTTTCGTCGCCGTCTATTATCTGGTATAGCACCGCTCCAAGTCCTGTATCGCTCGCATCAGTTTGCACCACGAACTGTGCGTTAGATACCGGTCTGTGGAGAATCGGTGCAGAAGCAACTAGCGCTTTTAGCTTTTGGAAGGCCTCTTCTTGTGCCGTTGACCACTCGTATTTCCGATCCTTTTTCGTTAGTTCGGTCAGTGGTTCAGCAATTGTGGCGAAGTTTAATAAAAACTTTCTATACCACGAGGCCATTCCTAGGAAGCGTCTCAGCTGACGGAGGTTTTTCGGCACCGGATATTCCATAATGGGCTTTATTTTCTCGGGGTCTGGTTTAAAACCATCCCTATTTACTATGACCCCGAGATATTGGACCTCATCGCGACAGAAGACACTCTTCTCGCGATTTATTGTGAGGCCCGCGTCCTTTATCCTATCTAGAACTCTTTTTAGAACCTCTTTATGCTCCTCGAATGTTTCTGTGACTATTATTATGTCATCGAGATACGAGTAAGCAAAAGGTTCGAGTTCGGGGCCGATGACTTTGTCAATCAGCCTCTGGAAGGACGCTCCGGCATACGAAAGACCGTAGGGCATTCTTGTAAATTGAAATAACCCTTTGCCTGGCACGGTGAAGGCCGTAGTCTCTTTGGACTCCGGATTTAGTGGTATTTGGTGGTACGCACTACTTAAATCCAACGTGGATATGTATCGCGCTTTCTGCAGTTTGCTTAAGATACTCTCCATGTATGGTAACGGGTATGCGTCTGGCCTTGACGCTGCGTTCACTTTTCTGAAGTCCACACAGAAACGGAACTTCCCGTTGGACTTGCGTACCATTACCACAGGGCTTGACCAGCCGCTTGTCGAAGGTTCTATTATACCCGCGAGTAGCATTTCCTCCACCTGCTTGTGCATCTCTTCCTCGAGTTTTCGAGATACTGGGTAGTACTTCTGTTTTATGGGTCTTGTGGAGCCGACGTCTACTGCATGCTCAACCCACGAAGTACACCCTAATGGTGCCAGGCCGTTTCCCATCAGCTCAGCTACTAAAGCTTCCGCTTCTTTGCGCTGCTCTTCTGTTGGGTCCGCCAACCCTATAGCTGATACGGACACGGTATTATTGGCGGTTATGGAGGCTACTTCTAACTTTACGCTTGCATCATCATCTTTGAGATGCAGCGTATTGTCAGTGGGGTCTAAGACGGCGCTAAACTTCTTAATGAAGTTCACCCCCAAGTAGCACTCCGTGTCTAGGTCTGGCATGATTGCGACGCGCACATCCTTGCACACGCCTGCAACAACCATGGGTAGATACACATAGCCAACCACTGCTATGCTCTGCCCATTAGCTACCCGTGCCGTTAGGCCGCTGGCCGGGATTAATTCTTTTCCACAGGCTGTCGCGAGCTGTAAGCCGATGGAATTCATCCCAGTCCAGGAAGCTCCAGTATCGAAGAGTGCCCGTAGCCTGTAGCCGGCTACACCTACTTGAAGCCACCATCGCGAGCATGTTTCCTGGTTAGCTTCGTTCTGCTGAGTCGCGGGCACTTCTTCGCTCTCTCCTTCAGGCAATTGGACCGAGTTACCCTCGGTCGCTGATGTGAGAGCTGTAGGCGGGCGTGTGGCCGTGTTTACCTGCCCCCTTGGCCGTTTCCCTGCTGGTTTCCGGCAGCATTGGGGTTGCGGTCGCTTCCCCTTTGCTCGTTGCCGTAACCCCTTCGGTACTCTGGCCTTTGTGGAGGTCCATTACTCCTTGGACTTGGTGGCCTAGCCTGGTGGGTCGCGCTACTACCCCCACTAGGCTGATTATTACTTTGCCCGCCTTCCCGCTGCCTGTTCTCCCAATTATTCTTTTTCTTGGGCTTCTTGAACGACTGTGGGTTTGGCGTTTGCCCACTATTTCCGTCGGTGCCTTTCTTTGTCAAGCTTTCTCGAGGCTCCTGCTGTTGTTGCCCCATCGCCGCCACTCCTGGATTCTGCTTTTTCCGCTGATCCGTGGTTGGCTCTGTAGGTACGTAGGCAAACTCTGGCAAGTAAGTGCGCTCTGGCGGTGGTGGCGAGTGATACACCTTATCTGCCGCGAGCGCTAATTCGGTCTCCCGGGCTAAATCCAGGAGCCCTCGGTAATCCGTAATTTGATTACGCATCACCATATTTTGTAGTTCTGGCCGCATGTTCCGGTGCAACATGTCCAATTGTTGGGGCATGCTAGGCACCGGAACTAACTTGAGAATCAAGGCTTGCAGATTCACTACGTAATCTCTCGTGAGTTCGTTTCTGCCTTGAGTCCTCGCGTTTATCTCCGCTAGGATTCGCTGTTGATGGCCCCTGTCACCGCCATACATGTGTATTATGGCCTCTTGGAAGTCTTGCCAAGATCGCCACGTATGACGGTTACTCCTATACCAGGTGGCCGCTACTCCACTCAGGAGCTCTGACAATGACGAGAGTACTTCGTCGTACGTCAGATTTGCTAGAGCTCGACATTCCTCTACTCTCGTGAGGAATAACTCGACGCTCTGCTCCTTCAAGGACCCAGAGAACTTGATGTGCCATTTCTTTACGATTTGGCCAACATCACGGTTCGTCTGTTGAGGCACGTACGTCTGCCTCGTAGACTGGTCCAGTGTAGCGCTCACCCCCGCCTGACGCTGTGTAGGATTTCTTCCGCTATTCCTCCTAGCGTCCCTTGGCGATCTCCCACAGCAATCCCTGCGGTACGCTGTTCCCCCGCACTTGGCCACTCAAAACTCTGTGGCTGCGGTGGACTTCGCGTTTGCTGCCAGAACGCGTGCTGCCCATTTTGTGCCGACAACGACTCTTGTTCTTGACTCCGCCGGAATTGTCGTTGCCTGCGCTGCTCTTCTAGCAACGCCTGCTGTCGCTGCTGCTCTTGATGCTTTCGCTGTTGCTGCCGCTGCTGCTCCTGCTGTTGTTGCTGTTGCTGCCGTCGCTGCTGCTCCATCTGTTGCTGCTGTTGCATTTGTTGCTGCTGCATTTGCTGCTGCTGCATTTGCTGCTGTTGCAGTTGCTACTGCTGCATTTGCTGCTGCTGCATTTGCTGCTGCTGCAGTTGTTGCTGTTAAAGCTGTTGCTGTTGGAGCTGTCCCTCGGCTTCGGCTGGAGATGTCCCGGTGGGCGCTGCAGAGCTCAATATCTCTGTCCCGGAACCCTCCTGGCCGTTTGCCTCATCCGCTGGCTCCACCACTGCATTATGTGCTTGTTGTGGAGCGTTCATCCTCCGAGACTCCGAGAGTTTTTGCATCACTATCGGGTCATCAAGGAGCGTAATGAACGGGTGCGGTTGGTGTGGATCAGTATTGGGATCCACAATAGTCGAACCAGATTTGTTCATCAACGTTAAGTCGATGAACGCCCTTCGGGACTGCTCGCGTTTAGCAAACGCTTGCTTCTCCGACAGCTCCGGCTCTGGCACGAAATCGGCGGCACTGTAATCGCCCATAAGCCACTTGATCGTTGTCAGCATATTCACTGATTGCAGATCTGACTGCTGCAGACCAAGGGCTTGCATGGCCTCGATAATTTCCTCTTCGGGCTGTGTATACGCCCAATTGAGTATCGCAGATTCCGCAAACTGCGATGATCGTGCCATGGTGTCAATTGGCTGTGCGCTTCCCCACGAACTTATTTTACTAGCGCGAGAAGTATCCGGATTGATGGCAGAGAGAGTTTGCCTTTTCAACCCGTGAGCTAGCTTTTTCAATGCGAACCCGGGTTACTTTCTAAGAGCTATGGCAGTTGCTCTTAACCTCGATAATGCACGAGGATTTCCCGTATGCGGCTCTAAAAAAAAATAAAAGCTATTTCTGTAAGTAATTACGATTTGTAATTAATTACACTCCACTACTCGCACATGTAATTTTAAAATAAATATATGTGAAAAAAAATATATATATGTGTCAAAACGGACAATATCACCAAAAACACAAAAAAATAAATACAATTTTCACCTAAAAAAAAAATAAAAACAATTAAGTTCGAGGGGATTTTTGCGCTCGAGTTTTTACTCGGGCGCACAGTCAACTTTTTGTTCCGAGAGTGCTTGCCGACTTTCGATCTTCTTCTAACTGCACGATAAAAGAAAAAAAAAATTTTATTTTTCGTCCAAAAAAAAATAATTCGTATCGGAAATACGAGAGGACGAGAAGAAAAAAAAAAATTTTCGAGACGAGAAAAAAAATTAATTAAAAAATTAATTATCGCTAAAAAAAAAAAATTTTGTCGTTAAAAAATTAATTGTTATTAAAAAAAACTTTAATTGTTAACAATAATTCCTCAACGCTCCAAAAATTCCGCGATCAATATCTCTCCTCGTCGGCACACTAGGTCGAGGGTTATTGGCTATCGCACGCCTAACCTCTCGACCGCACTCTCGCAACAGCACGGCTGTGTCACGCACACGCACACACGCGCCTACGAGCTGCGGCACGATGAGCCTTTGTGTGCAGCTTACGCTCAGCTACGCTGCTGAGCTTCTTCGCGCCAAGCTTCGCCGCGAATCACGTACGCGTCGCAGGTCCTTCTCCACCCCCAAAATGTTGTGGCGCCAGTTGTAACGGGATGGCTAGTGGGGGGAAAATCCCAACAAGCCACAGGCCAGCGATGCCCTAGAACACGGTGCCGCGGGTGTCAGACTAAAATGACTTGCCCGGGGATCTGCTCCTGGAATCCCGAAAACAACGCGAAGATCGCACACGAACTTCGCTTTCCAACTAATTGGATCGCTGAGTGAAAAGCGCGCGCTCAAAGAGTAAAGCGCGCGGCCGCTATGCTCAGATATGAAAACGACCGGCGGAGTCGTTTTCCCGCGGAAGCGGCGGTATCCGGGAGAAGGACAGGTTGTAATGAACAACGCGACGAGTAACTAGATATCAGAATATATTTACAATTACTAATCTCTACAAGCACAACGCCTGTGCTGATTAGAACAAAGAGTTAGTTCGCGCGCGACCGTTAATATTCGAACGCGCGAACTACACGGCGCGCGGCGAAGCTGCTATGCTCGAGCGCAGTGTTAAGTACGGCGAGCTGACACACACTCGCACGTACACGGCACAGAAAGCTTGCACGGGGCGATTTCCGTGCAAGCCTTTTACGTGAAATACTTGAGAGGAGAATATAACTTACCGATCTAAGGAGCAGCCGGTGCACTCGACTCTCTCTCTCGCTCTCTCGGCAGTTGCGCGCTCGCTCTCTCTCTCTCTCTCTCTCTCTCTCTCGCTCTCGCTTACAAGGGTTGGCAGTCTGACTCGCTGCCGTCTCTCGCTCGTGGCACAAGTGGCACGGACTTGCCCTCACTCTTGCTCTCTCGCAAGCTTGCCGGTCGGCGCCTCCACTCTACACACGCGGTAATCAAAATAAAAAGGACGGCGCGGACACTATAATACGAGATGATGGCAAGCTGACGATGTGCACAGCACGAGAGTATACACGAAGATGGCTCCCCTTTCTCGCGGGAACCAGTTAGCAGCTTCGCGACGGATGACGGGCATTTTACGCGTCGCGAGACCGATTCGCTACGCGCGGCGCGCCTCGATTCGGCTGCGCAGGAGTTGTGCGCGCGCGCTCACTACCTTCGCGCGGTAGATTAGAATCGCGGATAGACACGCGTTACAATCCGTTTTTTATTATGTTCGTTTTCTCTTAATTTATATTTTTCATTTGTTCGTAAGAATTTTAAAGATGAAGCATTTCTTAATTTTTCATTTTCTGAATAATTTTTATTAGTCCTTTTGTTTTTAATGAATATTTTTAATTTATTACGAATTTTGATTTTTTTTTTATTTTTACGAGAGTTTTTCGTGTTAATTTTTTTTTGTCAAATGTTTGTTTGTTTTCTTATATTTGGGCATATTCATTATATACTATATTATCTATATTATTAATATTTGAAACGATATTTTATCTTTAAGAGAGTTAAGGGTGAGAAAAAAAGTGAGAAAGGAATTGAAATATTAAAATATTATAAAATATGTTATATGGGGTATTTATAAATCTGATATAAATAATTAAAATAAGATAATTATTTAAAAGAAAAAAAAAATAAAATAAAATAATAGAAAATAGTTTTTTGAATTATTTTAATTTTAAAATAACTTATTTTGTTTTTTCAGATGATGAGTGGATGCATTTGATTTAAATAGCTAAATCGGACGACGTTTCAGATGAATACCTGTTTAAAAAAATATTTGTTAATAGTTATTATACGATCATTCATTTATGTAGATAGGGTTAATGAAGTTTGATATATTTTAATATTTTTAAGCATTATTGAAAAATAAATTGATGTAAATGTAAGATATAATGTAATCTTAAATAAAATAACGACTATTTTTCTTATTTTATTATGAGAAGAAACTTTATTAGCATGAAAAAGATATTAACTAAAACTGTATAACTGTGAAGTCAAGCTGTAATAGTATAAAGAGTTTCCATGCAATAGTTGAAAAGGGGAGCTCTTCGTGAAATATCTCAAAAAGTAATCGTTCGATCTTGATAAAAATTAACACACATATTATTTTAATCACATAAAAATTCGTCTAAGAAATTACAATTTTAAAAGAAGGTTAACAAAATTTTAACCTCAAATATCTCTGAAATTTATTAACCAATTATTTTGCCACAAGAACTCGAACGAGAACTATCAAAAATATACCTCTATAATGAATTGCTATTAAATCGATTTTAATAATAATGAATAAAGCGATTAAATCGATTTTACTCCCATAATAGTTGGACATAAAAAATTCATTTTTTTAATTTTTAATTTTTTTTAACAAAAACTGACAAACAGAATAAATTCAAATTTTTACATATTATAGCTATTTATATCTTCCATTATCATGATTTTTATCAACAAAATTGATCGTTTACTTTAAGAGTTGTAATCTTTAAAAAAAAAAGTTTTTGTTAATAACAAAATAATCGTGATAGCTAGAGAACTTTCTTTTTTTTAAAGAAAATATAGGTATTTTAATTCTATTTCAAATGCTATCCATCTGATTCAAATATCTTGATCATACCTTTAAAAAATGTGCTTGAGATTTCGAACGTTCATAGTGAACGAAAGATTTTTCCATTTTCAGATTTAGCCAAATTTGGCTATAAGTTAATACATTTAAAAAATGATAATAACTGTATCTAATTACTTCTCACTCTTACAGTTACCACTTAAACCACCCTCAGACGAATTCTAACCAAAATTAGAAACTTTAAATTAAAATTTCGTTCACTATGAACGTTCGCAATTTCAAACACATATTAAAAAGAAGTAACAAATAATTTTGAGAAAATCGATAATACAAAATAAAACAAGAATTCATCTGACCAATCGAAAAATTGATTTTTGATCAGCAATCACTATAAAAAAATGAAAAAAAATGAGACTTGCCAGTTTAAAATCGACCGAGTAGAGGCTAAGATCTAGGCGTATACACACAAACATAAACACACACACACACGCACACATACACACACACATACACACTCACACTCATAACATCTCCTCGAGATAGGAAGATCTTACGCGCAGAGACAAGATAAGACGTTCCTACGCACCGAGTGGAGATAGGACGTTATTGCTCATCCAGTGCGAAATGAGTCCAACATGGTAAGAACACTTCGATCGAGTTCGAACAGTTGCACAACTCTTCAAAATAATAAACTTAACTTTATTTTTAATAACTAAAAATTATTTTTGCCAAACAATGCTAAAATTTTATAAAGTGTCCGAAAGTGTGCAAAAATATACATAATTATATCGGAAATAAAATTATTATATTTATTTGCAATAGATGAAAATGATTTATGCCAAACTGTGTAAAAGTGTGACACACTATACAAAACGGTGCCAAAATGTGTAACAGTGTGCCACAATATTAAAAAAAAATGTGCTGATCTGTGATAAATCTGTGCAAAATGTATGAAACCTACCTACTTAGGCAAAGTTTGGCACAGTTTTACTTAGTTAAGCACATTTATGCACGATTAAGCATGAAAATTATTTCCAATAAGAATAATAAAACATTTTTGAACTTAATTAATTATTTATTGATATATGGTCGAGGCAGTAAGGAGAAACAACGTTTCTTAAACTTTCTTGATGCATTGGAGAGTTGCATTCTAATGCTTGTGATGCATTCAGCCCAACACCTCGAAAAAATGTTTCAAAACATGTTCTGCAGTCCCGCCAAACTCTGAGGAGAACTGAGCATAACTCACAATATCCATAAATTGTGCTACCAGAATGTGCTCTACCCATTTCAAGGTTGAGACGCTCTACGTAAGTACGACCCTGATCATCATCCTCATGAGGTGGGCCATACGTGAGATGCAAGTAAATCGCATAGGCTCCCTCAGGCTCTGATGGAGCATCATGGTCCGGAACATACTTTGGCTGGAGCCAATCATTTTCTTCACGTAAAAGCTGCCGATCGAGATGCCGTTGGTATAATGGCTCAGCAATACGGAAAACCGCTTCTTGAAACCCCACGTGATTGGCGAGGATATTAATTGCTATGTCAGCCGACTCGCACCCACGGGTATGATACCCAGGGATTCGAACCTCACGCTGGGCACAATTACGTCGGGCAACGGCTAAACCGTAAGCCGATCCAAAGGATGGACGTAGTATTGATTTTGGATTATGCCAATCCAAAGGATTAGGGAACGACGACTGCCTTCCCGATCGTCGATGAATCGTAAAACGACGTGGAAATCGGTTGGGCATCATAAGTATAAGGTAGCGAAGGACCACCCAAGCAATTGCCACGATAAATATCGCACAGAGAAGAGTTGGGAAGAAATTCATATTAACTGTAAAATCAAAATTATTTATAGAATGCATTATAATGAAAAAAAATATTAAAATTAAATTTTAAATTTTAAAATAAATTTTGATAAAAGTCATGAAATGTGTTCCGTTATCGGGATACGATACAAAATGTGTACGTTAAGTTGGGACAGGGTTACTCCAAAAAATACTTTGATGGAGAAATAAAAAAAAGCAACAAAAAACTTTGAAAATCAAATAGATGATTTAAAAATGATTGTAAATGAATTGAAAACGATGACAATTAATTGACAATTAGCTTACTCACTAATTATATTTCTAGAGAGATTTAACGAAAAATAAATTTAAATATTACAAAGCTTACTCTATAAGAAAGGATCATAAATAGCAGAACACAAAATTTGAACATAGTTAAGATTAAAATTAAAAAGGACGGGATATGTTATAAATTTGGAAATACGAACATTGCGGCCAAAACCAAGTAATTATCTTTCAGAAGTTACAGGAAAGTACAGCAGAAAGCGCGAAAACGTTCAGCAAAAAATATATGAAACGCAGCTGAATCTATACAGCATAAGAGAAAAAAGTAAAATTTAAATATTAATGTGAATTTAAAAGAAAAATATTAAATATTAACATTATCTAAATTGGAAGATGTTCCTTTTGAAATGCTTTAGCAGAATGCTTTCTCAAAGAGAATTGATACAGTACATCAAATAATTTTTTTTAATGTATATTTTAATATAAATTTCATGTTTTTTGTATATTTTATTTTCCATAAATACATTATTTAAAATGTTTTAGAAAATTATATTTAAAATAGTTATATAGTAATTATGAAATTGCAAATTAAAATGTTTAAGATATTATCACATGTTATTTATTGTATTTAAAATCTAGATAAATTATAATTAGAAATCATTCATTTTCTACAGTATAAATTTTCTTGAAATAAAAAAAAAAATAAATTTTAAACTTATATATATTGTTACGAGCGTTACGAGTGATAGTTTCCAGAAAGAAACCGCGTGCGGCCATGAACTCGAAAATCACGTGACAACGATTCATGCAGAAGCTCGAAGAACGAAGACACATAGCCCAACACAAACTCCGGGCCAGCAATATACAGAGCGTTGATAGAGGACGTCGAATGTCGAAGGCGCATGACATCAACCAATGCGAGTCAGCAGAACAGCGAATCCGCGAGGCACTGAATCACCGACACGAGATCTCGACATGAAATTATGAACGGCAGATGAAGCAATGATCCCCCACTTATGAACCCCGAGGCAGAGACATAAAACCGGAGGGAAACGCACCCGGGACAGTTAGACAGAGGACGGAAGCGAGGTACGAGGAACGAGGACGAGCGGACAACGAATTGACGAGAGGACGTCGATCGGTTGGATAGCGAACGCGTGTCAGGTTATCTCACTCGCACGTATAAGTATTTTAATAAGTAACGCAAGTATACTTTAACTCTAGTTGTATTTCACTGCATCATTTCGAGTCTTGGCTTGGAACGACACGAACACCTCAGAACCCTTCGTACGTGCGTGAACCGAGATAGGCTCACACGTAACACGAGTGAGCTCTCGCAACTTTTTTATAATAAAAAGTGACGGACCCTGGGATCGAACCAAAGCCACCGACTCGCGAGTCAGAAACCCTATCATACTAGCCAAGGCCGCCACCGCTCGGCTTTCTGCTAATCAGCGTCATATTGTAATTGGACGCCTTGCTTATTCCGTTATTCTATATTCGTACGTGTATCCACACGTAACAATATTTATTTTTTTATATTTTTCAAATTCTCAATTGTAAGTCAAAAATTGTCATTAAGTAGTTTTGAAATGTATAATTTAGAAGAAAATAAAATGTAATCGTACGATCTTGATGAAAATTCACATACATAATATCTATATCACATACAAAATTGTCTAAAAATCTGAAACTGATTCATCGAACCGTTTTCGATAAATTACGATTTAAAAAAAAATGTTTAAAAAATGTTAACCTCAAATTTCTCTGAAATTTATTGACCAATTATTTTGCCAAAAGAACTCGACCGAGAATTATCCGAACTCTACCTACAGAATGAATTTTGAAGAAATTACGACAATTTTCCAACCGAAATCGTTGGTCATACAAAACTCATTTTTTTCATTTTTCAGGTTTTACGTTTTTGTTAATAACCAAAGAATCATGAGCTAGAAACTTTTTTTTAGAAAATATGGGTATTTTAATTCTCTTTTAAATACTACCTATCCCACTCAGATACATACAGCCGTTTTCGAGAAATTACGATTCGAAAAAAAGGTTACAAAAATTTTAACCTCAAAAATCTCTGAAATTTATGAACCAATCATCTATTCCAAAGAAAGGTGCAGGTGGCAACCAAAAATCTACCTCTACAAGGAATTTTGAAGCGATTAACACAATTTTACTCCCGTAAATTGTCGCCACCTTAAACACGTTTTTTTATTATTTAATTTTCTCAAAAACTAACCAACAGAATGGATTCAAGTTTTTAGAGATTATAGCTATTTATATTCTCCATTATCATGATTTTTCTCAAAAAAATTAACCATTTACTTTTGAAGTTATAAGCTTAAAGAAAACAACACGTTTTTATTAATAACAAAAGTACCGTGATAGCTAGAGAAATTTTTTTTTTTTAAATATAAGTTTTTTTATGTTCTTTTGAACGCAGCTATTATACATTAGAAATTTAAAGTGTTTGTCAAAAGTTTGAAAAAGTACTCTGTGTAACAAGAGAACAATTGATTTTTTCAGATTCAGATGATGATTTTGAGCACGAGCGTATCACTCATGCTCAATCATCATCCATGCCAGAAAAAATTAATTTTCATAAATAGTTGCATAATGTACTATTATACTACTATAACCTCAAAATCATAACTTTAATATGATTATTCAGCTATAGTGGTATAAAATAATGTATAACACTGGTGCGTAAAGTGATTTTTACCTTATACACCTATAATAAGGTAATTAATCAACTTCTATACCTATAATAATTTACTATTTTATAAAAAAAGTTGATATTATTTTCACACCACCTTGCGGTAAATATTATGGTGCGTTTTTTTTATACAGTAAAATAAATTTTTATTTTTAAATGAATCGCTTTTGAACAAGTAAAATTTACTTAATTCAAATAAATTTAAAATGTTTCAAAATGAATTATATTAAGAATAGAAATTTTTTTTTGCAGTGCAGTAGTATCCCCAGTAGGCCTAATCCACTGGGCTATAAAATAAATACTATTATAATTTTGATAATAAAAAATAATGTAATTTGAATTATATTAATCGTATTTAAGTACTACTTATCTTTTTAAAAATAGCCTTCCAAATGTATATCTTTTTCAAATCAAATTTTCAGTTAAGTTTATCAAATATCAATAGTTTTGTTATTTTGGGTGTACTAATCATCGAAATAGATGTTATTCGAAATAATATAATTATTTGTTAATATTAATATTCAAATTAAATATTGAAATTGAGCTTACTGATAATGTTGTTTTCAATTAAATTTGGTACATCTTTTATTGACGTGAATTTTTTTTTTATATTAAAATCAAAATTTATTTCTCCAATAAATTTTTTGATTGTACTATTTCTATTGAAAACCATTTGATAACTGTTATTAACTGTATTGTACTTTTCACTTGAAAAACCAACTGTAAATTTGTTAAAATAATAAACTTCGTTTACCTATAAAAAAAAATATTATATTTGAATATAATATGATTACATAAATACCAATATTTTAATATTTCTCATTATTTAACTTATTACTAAATAGCAAAATTACAACGCGATTCGCGCGTTAGTGTTTTGAGGTTATGAATAATATTTTTCGTTAAATTTTATTCATTAGTATAATCTAATTTATGATTGAAATAAATTGTAGTAATTTGTCGATTTAGCAAAAGAATATACAATGTTATAATATAGTTGAAAATGGTATCAATTAGGAAGACTATTAGAAAACGTATCAAATCAATAATCATTTTTTTGTTTTAATTAATTTTGCTAATTTTAAATATAAAATTAAAATTATGACAATAGTAAAGAAAATGGAAAAATTTTAAAGCTTCAGAATTAGTACAGTTCATAAACATATAATGAGATAGTAACATTTTTTACTAATCCCACAAATTAAAAAAGAGATGTAAGAATTTATAATTTATAATATTACACACATTATTTAAAATAATAGTAACTTACTTTGATGACGTTGTAAAATCGATTACAATCTCGATTGTATCCTATACATTTTATAATTCCGGTATCATCCAACAAATTAATAAAAAACAAACATCCATTATTGAATTCCTTTTTATTAGATTTGAATATAACTTTGGCTAAAATTAATTTACTGTAAAGTAAATAACAATTACTTATTTCATTGAAAGTTTACATTTATGTTGTAGAAAATTAAAATATAATAACTCACGATTTTTGATTGTATGGATTTAATGATTGTATTTTAGATAAATTTTCCATTTTTCTGAAAATAATTTTGATAATTAAATATTTATTTTATTACGATTGGAGACTCATTGCTCGAAAAAAATTCTTTTTAAAATTCAAGATATAAATGATATTTTTATAAGGAAATTGTTATATAAGACACAACAGATGCCAATCCATGGGCAATTAGATTCCTTAAACTAATTTATCGATTCCTTGTATTAAATTTAAAATATTAAAAAAAATTTGAGAAAAGTCATGATAATGCAGAATATAAAAAGTTTTAATCTGTAAAAATTCGAATTTATTAATAACAAATTGCAAACAAAAGTATTGTTAAACTTATTTCGCGGAATTTGATTGGCCAACATGTGTAGAAAATTTAATGTGTAGATGAAGCACACTGTAAATTAACCTCAATAAAAAACAAAAGCGAGTAAACAAGATACACGTGTCATTTACATTTTCTAGTATATATAAAGCCGTTCCATAGAACCCGTAAAAAATAACATACAGACTCATCATTTCCACCAAAATTCAAAAAATTAAAGCAATTATTTCTCTAATTATCATATAACAAAAAAAAATATGAAAAACAAAAATTTTGAATATTAAATATATCGAAAAGTAATCGTACAAGTTTGATAAACATTCACATACATAATATATCTATTGTAACGGGCTAAAAGCTGTCCTCGGAGCGCTATATCTCAACGCGGACTTGCCGATGAATGGCGCAGCAATTGACAGGCGCGAGCACTTACTCGTGCCAACCCTCGACGATTAGCGGCCCGTCAGCTCCGTGCTGTTGCTCGCCGTCGGCTGCTTTCAGCAGCAGCCGCGCCTTTTCGACCCGTTGCAACGCGCGACTTCATCGTCGCGCTCTCTCTCGAGCGTGCTGCCCCAGCTGCTCAGTTATCACGCGAGTACTACGTACTCGCAACCGCGGAGACCGGCGGTATTCTTTACCGTGCCACCGAATAGGGAATTGAAAGTAGGATGCGTGAAATAATACGCGAACAAGTAAAAGCAAAGAATTATCTTTATTGCCCCTGGAGGCTGTTCACTATTTACACGCGCGGCGCGTACTCTAGGTACGCGCCGATTCGGGTGGTGCGCCCGCGCCCGCGAAGTACGTGTGTGCTCTGCCGCACACCCGTACGCGCAAAAGCGGCTCACACGTCTGCCGATCGTCGCGCACGATCGGCGCTTACGCGCGTGTCGGCGGCCTGGCTCGCTCGCCCGTCTCCGCTTCCTGGACGCTCGTCGTCCGCGGGGGAAGCGCGCGCTCACCTGGCCAGGACTTACCTCCTCAGTTGCAGCGAGAAGTCTAACCCGCTGCTGCAACCGTGGCTTCGTATTTCGACGAAACGTTCCCAGCTGGGTTTCGAGGGGCGGTGGTGGCTCCATCTTACTCATCATTGCCTCGGAGTAGGTGATGATGTCACGCACCGAATCGTCGGGTCTTTGGATGCGCATCGCCACCTCGTGGGCTAAGCGCTGGTGGAACCGGTCTTTCACGCCGACCCATCGATGAATTTTCCGGCGAAATTCATTCCACGTGGACCAACTCTGTCTATGGGAACGGACCCACACCCCTGCCACACCGACGAAGAGTTCGGACAAAGCACTTAATTTCTCGTCTTCCGGGAGCTTCGCCAAGGCCCATTTCTCTTCGACTCTATCGAGGAACAAGTCGATATTTTCCTCTCGATCTCCGGCGAACCTCATTCCCCAGCGTCGAACTATTTGACCGACATCCCTTGGTGTTCCGCCGGTCGTATCTTTGACGTTGTGTCTCGCCGTCAGCAACGTCGCATCCCGCGAATCTCGCCGTTGCTCAGAATCAGAAGTGTCCGCACTTGATTCCGAGCTCCCCCCTTCTCCAGGCATCGCCGGGGTTCGTTCGGCGCGGGAGCGGGATGGGTGGCGACGGTGATATTCTATCACCGGGGGATGGTTGCTGTATCCTGACTCTTCTTATCGTTCTTCCATCTTGTCTGGAGTTCCTCGCTGCGGTTTCTTCTTCCTGTGGCAGACAAGTGGGCGTCGAGTTTGCCCAATCGTCGTGATTGGCTTCTCCACCTGTCCCAACGAGCTCTGTCGTGTCACTCGTCGGACGGGTTGTTGACTTGCCAGTCAATGTCCGGAGGGTCTCTTCTATCCTCCGCAATCTGGCTTCCATTCCCTCGACATATGCTGCCCACTCGTTCGGGACTTGAACCGTCGTACCGTCCGCCATCGTAATCGTGTGCGTTGTGCCATTTTCCAATTGACGTCCGGTACTCTCCTCTGCCTCGGTCGAGTCGCCCTCAACCTGTGCACCTGGGGCCTCCGCTGCCCGTACAGTGCTTCGCTCGAGGCACTGTGCCTCTGTCGCGTCCGGCTTCAGTATCTCGAGTGGATGTGGCTTGTCACTGGTGGAGATCACGTGATCCACGAACGCTTCACGTGCGTTCATGCGCTCCAACAGTGTCGAATCCTCATCATCGGCGACTAACCCCGCAAAATTCCTGGGATCGTAATCGCCGGATAGCCACCGGCTGAGGCGGATCAATCTCGTGAACAGTCTGCCATCCATTCTTAAACCGAGGACTTGCATGTATTGCTGTAGCTCTTCATCGCTGAGGCACTTACACCGATGCTCGACGGCTTTTCTTACCGAACCCGCCATCGCTGATTTGACTACTCGCTGTCAAAATCTATTCAGCGCAACTCGTTTACGGGTTATTAGCCGCACAAAACTCGCTCTCAACAAGTTCTAATCTCTCTCGGAGTGTACCTGTGCGCGGCTAATCGATCGCACGCACGTATCTGGTTGGCGCACCAAAACTACAAAAAGTAAAAAATAAATACAATTTAATTTTCCCGCCTAACCAGGTACACTCCCTTTGAGTGCGTGTGTGTCTGTGTGTTTCGGTTCGCTCCCAGTTGAGGTCTTACAATTTTGTACCTTCAGCTGGGCGACGCTAAACCGCTACTTTTATCTCGAAAAGTAAAGCAAAAATTTCCGCGAAACCGTTTCCCAAAATTTTAAATCGTAATTTTCCGGTCGAGAGAAAAATGTATCTCTCACTGCCGGTCTCCGTACCGACAGAATCCACACACACACACACGCTTACACACGCAAGTTACCGCGCGCTCACGAAATTTGGTACGCGACGCGTCGCGGTTATCAGCATCACCCGCTTTTCCTTCAATCCTTAGGAAAAAAAAAAACAATTTCCGCGCACGCTCGTCGGTGGCAGGTGTCCGTGTTGCCCCACGTTGGGCGCCAGTTGTAACGGGCTAAAAGCTGTTCTCGGTGAGCTATATCTCAACGCGGGCTTGCCGATGAACGGCGCAGAAATTGACAGGCGCGAGCACTTACTCGTGCCAACCCTCGACGATTAGCGGCCCGTCAGCTCCGTGCTGTTGCTCGCCGTCGGCTGCTTTCAGCAGCAGCCGCGCCCTTTCGACCCGTTGCAACGCGCGACTTCGTCGTCGCGCTCTCTCTCGAGCGTGCTGCCCCAGCTGCTCAGTTATTACGGAGTATTACATACTCGCGACCGCGGAGGCCGGCGGTATTCTTCACCGTGCCACCGAATAGGGAATTGAAAGTAGGATGCGTGAAATAATACGCGAACAAGTAAAAGCGAAGAATTATCTTTATTGCCCTGGAGGCTGTTCACTATTTACACGCGCGGCGCGTACTCTAGGTACGCGCCGATTCGGGTGGTGCGCCCACGCACGCGAAGTACGTGTGTGCTCTGCCGCTCACCCGTACGCGCAAAAGCGGCTCGCGCCGACGCCGGCCGATCGCCGCGCACGCCGGCGGCCTCGCTCGCTCGCCCGTCTCCGCTTCCTGGACGCTCGTCGTCCGCGGGGGAAGCGCGCGCTCGCCTAGCCAGGACTTACCTTCTCAGTTGCAGCGAGAAGGCGCGGTTGAACGCGCTCTGCGGTGCCTGCTGCATCTGATTCGTAGAACCATTCTCAAGAAATTACGATTTGAAAAAGAAGATAAAAAAATTTTAACATCAAATATCTTTGAAATTTATGGACCAATAATTAATCGCAAAGAAAGAGACAGAAAGTTATCAAAAATCTACCTATAGAAGCAATTTTGAAGCGATTAAGACAATTTTATTCCCGTAAAATGTCGTCACAGAAAAATGTTTTTTTAATTTTTTAATCTTTTTTTCAAAAAGTAAACAAAAGAATAGATTAAAATTTTCGTAGATTATATCTATTTATATTATCCATTATCATGATTTTTCTCAAAATAATTTACCATTTACTTTTGGAAAATTTAAAAGAAAAAATATGTTTTTATTATTAACGAAAGAACCGTGATAGATAGAGAATTTTTGACATATAACATTTCAAACAATGTTGTGCCGTATAAAAAAAAGAAAAATTCAAAATCGTTTTTTGGTTATAAAAAAAATTGATAAAATAAAAAATTAGGTTATGATCTCTCTATTCTCCTCCGAAACCAAGAGAATAAGCTTTGTCCGATATAAATAGGTAGATCAGTTCAAAAGTTATCGCATGTATACACACACATACACATGCGACACGAAAATTCTGCTTCATCCTAGATGAAGATTTGTAATATTTTTATCATAAAAAGAACGGATTTTAGTAACAAAAGTATTAAAACATGTTTTTGAACATTTTTTGTTTCAAAAATTGTTTTCACAGTTACAAAGCCTTTTCTTTGAGAAAGCAACAAAATAATGAAAAAGATGGGTATACTGAATGATACGAGTATATTGATAGAAGATGTGTACATAATAAGAGACAGAGAAATACAGGGCAGTCTAGTTTAAATTGAAAAGGATAACATTAACAGTATATGGTAATACCCCCTATAGGTGTGTATGAACATATTTATGTGCTTTACATTTATTTCAATGAAGAGCACACCATTAGATTCAGGAACACTAATATAGGGTCTTACCCAACATTAGGCTCTGTTATGAATTTATAAATATAACAATAGAATCATCCAAAAGAAATATAAGCATAGTATTTACATATATGAAGAGATTGTCAAACGTGTTTTTCCATAAAAATAATGAGAATTTATTTAATTAAATAAAAATCGTACTGCCGGTAAGTAGGAATCTTCAGTTAATTTACTTTTCAAACGAATATGACTAACAACAATGCTAATAGAATAACACAAAAAATTTTCTGAATATAGAGTTTACGTGTACGATGCAATTGACAACCATCTTTTTCCAAATAAACGTTTTCATCTTGATTTATATATTGAAATTAGAATTTCAAATAACCTTAAAAAATCGTATCTGGATGATCATATATCTACATTGAAATTAAATATAATTAATAAAATTTAATTATAAAATATATTTTATATTTATATATATATATATATACACTAGGGGGGCTCCGCCCCCTGCTCGCTCCGCTCGCCAACCCCCATTTTTAGCGTGAATTGTTAAAAAAAATATAGTAAAATTTAATACAACTGGAAACTCAATTTTGTTGTTTAAATCTAGAAATACTACGATGTTTTTTCTATTTAGAAAAAATTCTTTTCTAAATTTGCGTGCCTATATTGTAGATCGATTCTCTGAGCATTTTAAGTGCCGGTTTTTCACCATGACCTCGTATACGTATGTGTACAGTACATATACATTTACTGTTTTACTTATGTGTGCAAAAAATTTATAAAATCTGTGGCGCTATTTATTACGCCTAATAGTGTAAGGTCATGCTCATACTATTATATGTGTTTTAAGAGGACGCCGTAGATGGAAACAAAGATCCCTGTGTTACCCTTCCTACTTTCTCTATTTTAGTAGTTCAAAGTTTTCTCGAAAACCAAAATACCAATTGACGTGAAACTTTGGGAAATTAATTTAAATAAAGAAATGAAGGGGGGAAAGGTATTGCTAGATCGAAATAAGCAACAAATATTTTTTCTGTTATTTATTGCTTACCGACGGCGTATCAGTATAACAGTGTGTAGGCTATACCACCCCTTTTGCAATTTTTTTAGAGGTAGTACCGAATATTTTGATAGAAATGCATACTTGTCCCCGCTCAGTTATATAACAAAGAATGTTTACAAATTTATAGTATACTTTTTAGAAGTCTAATAATTATAAAAACTTTGAACTACTGACGAGATGATTATGCCGCTTGACTGAAATCGTGGAGCAGACGACTCCTACCCATATCTCCTAATTTCGCTTGGGATACGAAATATCGATAATAAATGCCTAAAAGAATAGTTGTCACCGCTCACTTTTACACTAAATAATTTTTTAAATCCAATCCGGACAAAAAATAATACGTAAATTTTTCAAAAACCTTGAACTACTCCACGAGGTGAGTGCTGTTAGTAAAATTCTTTCAACATGGCCGCGATACAGCCGCTAGATTTGTAGCGATTTCTAGTTATTCTAGTAACTGCCAAGAATAATTCAGCAGTAAATGCGCCGTGGCACACCCTCGTACGGGGTAAATTGGGACGGAACATTTAGAGCAGCAACAGACAGGTTAGATTTTTGTTCAATCCAATTTATACAAATTGCGGTGAAGATGTGTTGCCTGTTGATATTAAGAATATGCAAGAATACGTTTAAGCAACGATGGAGAGAGGATTAGATAAGTATTACTTATTATTTATATTTTATTGTCTTTTTGAATAATTCTAAAAGACATAAAATACTTTTTCATAAGTAATCATTCAAATACTCAAAACATTCTTCCACAAATGTAAATTAATTTTTGTATAGATACTTATTGTGTATTTTTTCTTTCATTTCAGAAGAGACAGCCAAACATTGATATAGCCCTAAGTAATTAATAATTATTTATTTAATATTATTGTAAGACTCTCCGCGCAATCCATTATGAACAATACGAAGGCGCGCCAGATTCAAATTCAAATCTCCCGCCTTGCGCGCGGCTCCGGCGAGAGTCTAGTTCGCGCGCCGCCGCTAGGCGTCGCTAGCCGCGCGGCTCCCTCAGTTAGTTCGGCCGGCCGCGGAGATATAAGACCGCGCGACCGAGGCATGAACGGCTTTTTCCTCCCGAACATCCGAACGCGGATGGTCACAGCACTCGCAGCGTTTATCGCGGTGGAATAAAGTTGATTATTTTTGCAAATCAAATAAGTGTTACTATTTATTTGATTCACGAGGCAAGGACCTTTTACTTGCCTCGTTTTTGGGCGGGATCAATTTTTAATTGATCCCCTTCCTACCTTATCCCTTTTCCTTCCTCCTTCCATGCGCTCTCGAGCCGCTCTCCAAGCGGAGCTCGTCTTGACTCGGACTCTGCTTGCGCAGACCAACCGGGAGCGCACCATTGTGCGGTTGCAGCGGGCACGTCGAGTAGACTCGGCTACGCAGACGGACCACGAGACGCCTCCGGGCGGGTCCATCAGCCTGTCACCGCCGCCACCGAGCACCCCAGCGGTCGCTCACTCCGTCGAGCTGCCAGACTCGACAGTAAGCGCTGGGAAGCGCACTACCACCGCTTGCCCGCCACCGAAGACAGGAGCGCTATCCTCCACCTACCGATTCCTGGAGCCTGATCCAATGCCATCAGAGCGGCCACCACTTCAAATAGTGGTAAAACGGATTCAGGCCGGGCAGGCTCGAAGACCACCACCAAGAGCGGCGCTCTTGCGCTCGTCGTCGAGGCGAATACCTACCACTCCGCTCAAGCCAGGAAGAGCGCGGAAGAAGCCCCGGATCACTTCGGTGGAAGTGGTCGTCCCCGGTTCGAGCGTCAGGGATGACGCTCTGGACTTAACCGTCCAACGCTAAGGAGCTTCTCGGCCCTAAGCATTTTTTTAGTGGGTTGGTCCTTTAGGGGACTAACCCCGATAAATTCCAAAAACTAACTCTTCGGAGTTCCCTCCCTTGCAACTGGGTGGTGTGGCCTACACTAAATTGGGCGGGCTTTCTCTCGTCCAGACTCGCTCAAGAGTCGACGTGGAGGGGTCCGAGCTGTGTCCGCCCTCCACGCAATGTAGAAGCCTCAACGTGGGATAACGGTTCGAGCAACCGGCAACGGGGGAGCCTCTGCAGGCAGTTCTTGCCCTGCGTACCCCGAGCGCCGAGCACCGCGAGCACATCCATCTCGCATCCTGCGTGGTTGGCGTCGAGCTATTGCTCCGCCAACATCTCCACACGCTTGCAGAGCACCACGAGCATATTCAGCTCATCTCCTGCGTTAGCGTCGAGCTATTGCTCCGCCAACATCTCCTCACGCCCGCAGAGCGCCGCGAGCGCACTCAGCTCGCATTCTGCGCGGATTCTCGTCGAGCTATTGCTCCGTCAATCAATTTCACACGCACACGGGGTCCAGCTAGCCTGTACAGCTACGCTCCGCTTCAGTCAGAGCACGACCCAGCGCCGTCAAACATTCCACTGCGCGCAGAGCACCCCTTTTGGTGCATGCAACTCACGGTTGGCAATTTGCCTCCCTCCGTGCGTCGTCGCTCTCAGCCCGAGACCGCGTGCCTGCATCAACATGAAGAAGATAGTGATAAGAAGGTTCATTAAGATTACAGTCCTTAACCAGATTATTAAATAATTTTAAAACAGCTTTGTGAATAGTAAAGAGGAAACCGTAAAGAAGAAAATACTAGAAACAAGAAGAACAGTTGTAAAGAAAATCAATCACCAAGTGTAGTGTCTACTAATTACAGTAAAAAGTAATTGTATATTCTGAACTACAATATCTACAAATGATATTTTAAAAGCTTTTGAATCATGCAGACGACTTGCCCACAACTTCTGGTTTGGATCCAGCTTTAATGTGCAACAATTTTTGTTTTTACATATTATCTGAAATAGAAAAACATAAATCCCAGGAACAATATGTACTGTATGCGCTTCAAATTATGGTTTTGCTATAAACAAAAAAAATTTTAGTGATTTACAAGTGTTTCATTGTATGTTAAGATTGAACGCACTGAATAAAGTAGCTTAGCTATTCATTTTGAATTACAAAAGTAGCACACAAATTTTTACAATAAATAGAATACAATGGTGCGTAAAACTTATTGGTGATAAAAGACTCATTTACAACAACAGGCTTGGATTAAAAGACCTTTTGTGTTTATTTTGTCGAAAAAGATGTGCTACTATTGATCAGTTTATTTGAGATTGTCAGTGCCCAAAGAATAAATGTTACAAGGCTAATTAGAAAGTTCACCAAAATGCAAAACCTATTTCTCACCAGTACTAATACTAATACTAATACGAAAATGAAATTGTCAAGATATCATGTATGAAAAGAAATACCATTATTATTTGACTGACTCGGTTATGGTATATTAAATTCAAAGTATTTTTAACGAAAACAAGAATATTATTTATGTTGCATTAGAAGACTTATAGTAGGTTAATATGTGACTCATCTAATAAAGCAGCTTAGCTATTTATTTTAAATTACAAGAATATTATAAAAAATGTGTACAGTAAATATAATACAATGGTGTGTTAACGGATAATGAGTTTCTTGCAGGGTATTACCAAAGTGTTTTTCACAAATACTAAGAAACTAATTAAAACTAAATATGGAAAGAAGATATTTTCATTCTATTACTTAAATATTCTAAGTCTAACAAACTTGGAAACACGTATAACTGCGGATTGAAAAACCATATTTTTTAATTCAGTTTCAGAGGACTATTCAAAACAAATACACATTAACAATATTTGATAGATTAATGTTTTTTAATAACAATTAAATTTCCTTTTTCTGGTATTTTATGCATTTAGTATGTTATTGTTAAAAAAAATTATGTTTGGCAAAAGATGTGATAAAAAATTGAAATAACTAATACATTTTATGAAATTACATTTTTTAAACATGGTTTAGAATTACAATGTAGTAAATTCATAATCGGCTTATACATATATTCTTATGCTAGTTGTAGTGGAATAGGTCTTGTAATGCGACATAAATAAGCTTTCTTTTCGTCTGTTAAAAATACTTTCAATTTTATATATCATAACTGAGTCAGTAAAATAATAATGGTATTTTTTTCACATATGATATCTCGATAATTTCATTTTAATATTAGTATTCGTACTGGTAAGAAATAGAGTTTGCTATTTGTTCTCTATAATTCCAATTAGCTATATAACATTTCTTCTTTGGGCACTGACAATCTCAAATGAACTGATTTATCGTAGTCCCTTTTTTCGACAAAATAAATACAAAAGGTCTTGTAATCCAAGCCAGTTGTTGTAAATGAGTCTTTTATCACTAACAAGTTTTAATTATCTAATAAGTCTGTGGTAACTTAAGTAAATAAAAAGTAATTAAATAAGGTTATTTCTTGTATTATTAACATATTATAATACAGTAAATATTTTACAAGAGATTTACGTTTTTCAATTTTAAACAATACGTAAAAACAAAAATTATTGCACATTAAAGCTGGATCAATACCAGAAGTTGTGGGCGAGTCGTCTGTATAATCCATAAGCTTTTAAATATCATTTGTAGATTCTGTAGTTCAGAATATATAATTACTTTTCGCTGTAATTAGTAGATTGATTTCCTTTACATGATTATAGTAGATGATTACTGGTTTTCTCGTTTCTAGTATTTACTATTTCTTCTTTACTACCCACAAAACTGTTTTCATATTATCTAATAATCTTGACGATTGAGGACTTAAATCTTAATGCACCTTTTTATTAATATTGTCTTCTTCATGTTTAGATGTCTCTTCTGAAATAAAAAAAAATACACACAAAGTATCTATACAAAAATTAATTTACATTTGTGGAAAAATGTTTTGAGTATTTGAATGATTACTTATGAAAAAGTATTTTTATTCTTTTGGAATCATTCCAATACATAATAAAATTTAAATAACAAGTAATGCTTATCTAATTTTCTCTTCGTTGTTGCTTAAGCGTATTATCGCATATTCTTAATATAAACAAATCTTCACCGCAATTCGTCTACTTAAATTGGATTGAACAATAAAATAATAATCTCCTCTGTTTGCTTTGAATGCTCCGTCCCAATGCGCCCCGTGCGTCTGTGCCATGCCCTGTGCGGGCGCCCGTCCCCGTGCCGCCGGCCCGCCGCGTGCGTCTTGGCGCAGCAGACAATCGCGAATTCGAATTTTCGACAGTTATTGGCAACGCTGTACTTTCATGTAAGTGTAAGTAAGGCAAGTTGGAATATGGGAAAACTATCAGCCGAATGCCGATGATCAGCGTATCTCGAGATTCAAGCTCTTGTTTCGCAGGTGTCGCTGCTGTCCTCACGTGACCTTGCGGGAGCGAAATTAGAAGAGTGCATGACGATGTGAGCGGCATATCGTGATCGTATCACATCTTGGAAGAGGGCCGGGCGGCCGGGCCGGTCGCTCACAAAACGATTACGTTGAGGTGATTACGTGTAGTGCAAGAGTGAAGAAGTTCCCGATGACCGAGGAGATGCTGCAAGTAGACGCCTGTTTACTGATGCTAGGACAGTTCCGTCAAGACCGTATTATTATCTTTAGAAGATCTCCAATGAAGTGATCATTAAGGTTAGGTCTGCTGTTTACACCAGGATCGGTAGTGCTTATCGGTGAGATTAGTAATCACTCATTAACAGTGAATGTACCAGTGACTCAGTTTCGTGCTAATTTTCTTACAGGGAAAATGTAACGTTCTTCAAGCTTTCTCACTGCTGATAAGGGACAGTCCCTTATTAAAAGGAAGTGGGGTGCTGCACTGTGTTATGCTCTTCTCATCCAGACAAGCCAGAAGTAAAGTTTCAAAAATGATTTCTTTCTGCAGACTTTTGTGCAATATGCCCAGTTTCCATGATAGTAGGTGGACTTTATTACTTTAATACGCTGCTGTGGAAAGCTGAGTGAGGACTCAAGAGCTGCAACTTACTCCAGGGAGGATATATTTCAAGTAGTCGATAAGCTGAGTTGATTTTATATACTTTTATATGTTTTTAGGTTGGTGGTGTGAAGTTTACCAGCTCCTTTGCGATATTTTCTTCAGGTGTGATGCTGATGCCTCTCAGGTTCTTCAGTTGGTGAGTATATTTTCAATGGTATAATTGTGTTTCCAGATTCTATAGTAGTTCTCTGATTTTACAGGTGATGGGATCGGTATAAGGACAGTGATGGCTGAAAATGAAATCCACATGATAGCCTTTAATATAATCAGCATCGTCTAGCTGCGTGAAGCTATTCAAAAGGCGACTGCTGCTGGGTTTATTTTCTTCATCTACCTTGAGCATTGCATGAAAAGATAGAAACCATATGAGTGTCTAAGATGCCCTCATCTAGGATATAACAGCTTTGCCCCTCCAACTGGCTGATGCTAGTTATGTTATTCATCAATAAACTTAGGATAAGGTAAGTTATTAACATACCATAATTTGTAAATAACAGTCCTGGTATGCATAATAATAATAACTATATTATAACCTATAGTTCATAAATAATGCAAAGTTACTCAATTATTACATATGCTAGTGTGAGTCTGTGTATATGCATCAGTGTTAGTGTTTGTGCATGCGTCTATTCTGTACACACTATTTACAGTCTTTCGTTGCTAGAATTGGAATGTGTGTCAGTGTTCTATAATTTTGTTTTGTTCTTATTTCAATGTACGTTAATAAATATTTCATTCATTTTCTTCTTTTCTACCTTGTCGCTCTCCTTATTCTGACTTTTTATTTTCTCTTCTGGGTATTTAGTTTTTTTCTTTCTCTTTCTCTATCCTTCCATACATATTCTTTGACAAAAGTTTCCTCAAAAATTAAGTATTTCATTGCTATTGCTTTTTCATTTTCTATCCTTTTTGTAGCCTACTTTTCCACCCTTATTTGTTTTACAATTTGTTTATAATCTGTCAATTTTTCGGTGCTCCACTTCTTTCTTTTTTGAATTACAAGTGTAGTTTCTACCAACCTCAGTAATAGATAGTGTGTCTTTATTCTTGGCTTTTGATGCACCATGTGTTTTCCTTATTTTCTTCTTATTTATTTTCCTTCTATTTTTAGTTTTTCTATTGTCTTCTTTATCGTTTTTCTTAACTGCGTCTACTATTTTCATCCTTCTTAGTAGTTCGCTTTCAAGCCTTGTTTAACAATTATCTGTGCAAGTACTTCCTCTTCTTTTTAATTTCTATTATACTCTTGACTTTTGTTTAACAACATAGTACAATATGGTTTTTATTGTCATACATATTCCATCAGTGTTTGTATGTGTTACTTTTTCCAGATTATTGTTTACGTAACTGTTTGTTTTGTCTGTGATTTGTTTGTGTTAATGTTTCAAATGATTCTTTACATTTACATTTGAATCTTATTTCGTTCTTGCTCTTTTCACTCTTTGGATTCTTTTTTACTTTCCTCCTTTCTGGTCTTTTATGTAATCATCTTGTTATTATTTCTTTTTTTTTTCTTTTTTTTTCACTTTTCTTTCTTCCACCTCTTCTAGTTTTCCCCTGCTACTGTTCTGTATCAAACACTTCATCTATGCTGAAGGTTTCTTTTTTTCTTATCACTTCTGTCTTTAACAATGTATGAGATAAATATTGAATAAGTATTATCAAAATATTTTTAATAGTTACTCTGTATTTATCCGATACATTGCTACTGCCAATTACCATTTTATTGTCGCCATATTACCCATTACTTAAATTTATACGGTAGTCTTTGACAAATACCTCTGACTACTTCATTTCTACTTTATTTTCATTATTTACTTTTTAAATTGTTCTGATTGTCCAGTTTAGCTAATCTCTTATTCTACCATTTCCTTTCTATTTTCATTACAAATGTCCTGTTCCCATCTACTTCTTTTATAGAAAGTTTTTTCTTCAGTACGTTTACATGACATTTTGTTTACAGTACGAGATGGATAAGAACACGCACAAGTTCAAGAAGATGAAGCACCTGCTTGAGTCAAGGAGCGTAGCAGCAAGAGGAGCATGCAGGTAGAGGATCTCGAAAACTTGCAATGCACCGAGGATTCTAACCTTTCGCTTGAAGACAACGTGCCAGCCATGAGATTGTTGTTTTAGTACGAGTTCTCCAAGCGAACGACAAATGCAACAAATCGTGATTAAAGTTCTTGCTTTTATTAAGTGTACATAGAGAATCAATCTATCGGGATTGAAAATGTTTATTTTCATAAACTTTGACATGAAGTGACATTTTCAAAAACTTTGGAGAAGAAGTGACTAAAAACAATGATGGGTACTTAGCAAATGCTAAACTTCCTTGATAGTGCACAAAAGAATTTGTTAAGAAAATAAAAATTGCAATAGAAAAATAGGCCTTTTATTTTTGAGGCATAATAAAAATAGATGCGGATGTTAAACTTATGAGCATTTGGAAATAATGAAAAATTAACAAAATTATTAATATCTTCGTAATTAAAGAAGTATTACGCACGCACACATGCACGCACACATACACACAATCCTGCTGAAAATTTCACCCAACTCGCTCATTAAAACAAGGAAAAAAGAGGCATACCATTTTAATAAGTTTTTTGTCTTTCTTTAAAAGTCTTGTCACAAAGTTTTAACCACATACTAATTTTTCTTATGGAAATTTAACATGGGGAAAATTGACACTGATGATTAACTAATAGCCAGTTTTTAAAGAGGCCAACAAATATTTCATATAAAGCGATTCAAGTAGAACCAAAAAGCTTTAGTCAAATACAGTCGGTTTTGTGCAAAATCACTTGCATTTGAAAATTGCAAAAAATTATAAAAATGATTAATATTAGTAAATTAACGCATTACATAATTATTTGCTATTTTTGCAACGACTAAGTTGGGCGAAATATTCAGCAAAATTGCACATATGGTTAAAAAATTTCTATAAAAATTACATATGGTTAGCATTGCAAAAATTTTATAAATGGTTCTGTATAAATGAAAATAAAGAAAGGGATTGAGTAAGGGACAAAGGGTCCATAATTACTTCAAATTTTAGATGTGCTATATAACCGTTGGTTGTGTGGAAGCTTCTGTGGAAAACCGTTGGCTACGACCTTGTATGTCCATAAAGTTTCGACCACCTTTGCTGTTGCAAAGCTATACTCGAGATCCTGCAGCTTCAGGTCAAGTCATTGCCACCTTAGTCGTGGTCTTACGTTCTGTGTAGCAACAGTAAGCGCCCAGTTTCCAAAGTATGGAACTTACAAACCCAGTCGTTCATCGCCGTCGAGTAATGAAACTCATTTTTGTTACTCTGAAAATATATCTTAGCGGGACATGGACCTCACAGCTGATGAGCTCCATGCCTAGAAATTACGCGTTTTCTGATGCACAGGCCGCAAGGTTATGATGTAGACGACGTTGACTTGATCTGATGCTGCAATACCTCGAATCTCGTTTTGCAACAGAGAAGGTTGCCGAAATTTGATGGACACATGGGGTAGAAACAAGCTTTTTCACAGGAATGCCCTCATGGTCATGGCATGCAAAAATCGAGGTAATTATCGTCCGACCGTCTTTAATTACTTTTTTTTACGAACTATACAGCTAATGTATTATTTATGTAGAAAGATTTATTTATAAAATCTTTATAAAAATGTTATGTGCCCTACTGTATAATTATATTCTAATTTTTATAGAAAATTGATAGAAATAGTTTTCGTGCGAAAGTGTGTGTAGCTGTGTCTCGCATAGATTTATTCTCTTTGTATACTTAATGAACGTACGAATTTTGGTTTTCACGAAGGTTCGTATTAACCATTGCAAAGTGAGACGGAAGAAATTAAAGATTTTTATAAAACGTAGAGGGGTTATGATGTAAAAAGACACGCGATTCTGATGCTTCTGAATTTGCAAAAAAATTAATATAGATTTCTTGGTACTTGATGTAAAAACGTTAACCTAATATTATGATTAAGTTAATTTGGTTGAGATAACAGACCGTGAAGTTTTGAATGTTGCTTTTTAAATGACTCGTTGATCCTTATTATACGGAAGATGGCGAAAAAGAAAATACTCAATGTGTGATTTTTTGCCGACTTTTCGATTTATTCACTTTGCGAAATCCTCAAAGTGAAAAGTTAATTGTGTGAAATTTAAGAATTTAATTAAAATTATGCACTACAAGAAAAATTCAACTTACATGGTAACATCGTTTACAAAAATACGTTTACAATGATTGAAAACTTTTACATTACAAGAGATCGAAAATTTATCTACTCGTACCGAATCATATTTGTAACATTACTAAAAATATTGAAAACTTACGTAATGTCTTTCGATAGAAAACAGAAATTGATTATTAATCTGACTACTAGAATAAACGAACGAGTTTATAATCTTAACTATTTTAAATATTACATAATCATACTACTGGAATCAAAAATAATTTTTGCTTCCTCCTAGAGGAAGCTTTGTGATAGTAATTTTTGAGTTGTTATAAAAACATGTTATAATTGGTATTCGAGGTGTTAGGAACCAAAATACATGATTTTTGAAAAATGTCTGTATGGATGTGTGTGTGTGTGTGTGTGTGTGCGTGCGTGCGAGCGTGCGTGTGTGTGTGTGTGTGTGCGTGTGTGTGTGTGTGTGTGTGTGTGTGTGTGTGTGTGTGTGTGTGTGTGTACGCCTGGATCTTAGCTTCTACTCGATCGATTTTAACCGGACAGGTCTCATTCTTTTTGTTTCTTTTGTGTGATGGCGGGTCAAAAATCCGTTTTTTAATTGGGCTGATTCGTTTTTGTTTTATTTCGAATTTTCGATTTTCTCAAAATTGTTTTTGGCTTTTTTCAATGATAGAATCGAGATATTTAAATCTGATGGGTATATAGCATTCGAAAGAGCGAAAAAAAAAACCTATAATTTCCAAAAAAAAAATTTCTCTAGCTATCCCGGTTCTCTTGTTATTCACAAAAACGTGTTTTTTTTTTTAAAAAGCTTATAACTCCGAAACTAAACGGTCAATTTTTTTGAGAAAAATCACGATAATGCAGAATATAAATAGCTATAAGCTCTAAAAATTTGAATCCATTCTTTTGGTTAGTTTTTGAGAAAAAAATTGAAAAATGAAAAAAACGAGTTTTCTATGTTCAACGATTACGGAAGTAAAATTAACTTAATCGCTTTAAAGTTCCTTGTAGAGGTAGATTTTGTATAGTTCTCGGTCGAGTTCTTTGGGCAAAATGATTGGTCTAGAAATTTCAGAGATATTTCAGGATAAAGTTTTTTTAACCTTTTCTTCAAATCGTAATTTCTCGAGAACGGCTCTATGTATCTGGATTGGATGGGTAGCATTCGAAAGAGAATTAAAATATCTATATTTGGAAAAAAAAATTTTATGTCTAGCTATCACAGTTTTTTTGTTATGAACAAAAACAAAAACGTGTTTTTTTTTCAAAAAAGCTTATAACTCCTTAATCCTATCTCCTATCTTCAAAAAATGATGGATTAGTTATGATATCAATTTATTAGTGGTTTGGTTGATGGGTGTAACGGGTTACTAGGTCACAAAAACAAAAGTGGTGTAGTTTCGATAAAATCACAGCGCTCACCGCGCGCTTCGAGAATACTAGTGATGTTATATATGTATATATGTATATATTATGTTAAACCTGGAACGTTCTTGCCGGTTGATATAAATAAATAAATGAATGAATAAATTTGAAAATTAATACTTTTTAATCTTCAAAATAAATTAAATTATAATTATGGCATAATTTGTTGCAAAAATTATAAATTTTGTTATTAAAAATTAATTAAAGGAATCACAAAATTAAGTTTGAGGAAGCAACGGGCCAATGAATTGGTAGCGGTTTTAATTATGTATTGATTATTTATTGAAAGATATATTAAAATATATTGATATAATCAGGCTCCGAACAGATGCAAGAGCATCTTTGGAGAATACAGTCTTAATTTAGCTAAAAGCTAATTAAGATCTTGTATTGGTTGCTTAATGCAACGCCTGGTAATAAATCGGAAAAAGAAAAATATATTAAAATATATTGATATAACCAGGCTGCGTACAGATGCAAGATCATCTTTGCAGAATACAGTCTTAATTTAGTTGAAAGCTAATTAAGATATTGTATTGGTTGCTTAATGTAACCCTTGGTAATGAATTGAGAGAATACAAATATATTAAAATATATTGATATAACCAGGCTGCGTATAGATGCAAGAGCATCTTAGAAAAATATAGTCTTAATTTAGCTGAAAGCTAATTGAGATGGTATATTAGTTGCTTAATATAACTCCTGGTAATGAATTGAGAGAATAAAAAATATTAAAATATATTGATATAACCAGACTGCGTACAGATGTAAGAGCATCTTAGAAGAATATAGTCTTAATTTAGCTAAAAGCTTATTTAAGATATTGTATTAGTTGCTTAATGTAACCCTTGGTAATAAATTGAAAAAATAAAAATATTTTAAATATATTGATGTAACCAGGCTTCGAACAGATGCAAGAGCATCTTTGGATAATACAGTTTTAATTTAGCTAAAAGCTAATTAAGATCTTGTATTAGTTGCTTAATGTAACGCCTGGTAATAAATCGAGAAAAGAAAAATATATTAAAATATATTGATATAACCAGGCGGCGAACAGATGCAAGAGCATCTTAGCAGAATACAGTTTTAATTTAGCTGCAAGCTAATAAAGATCTTGTATTAGTTGCATAACGTAACCCCTGGTAATAAATTGCGAAAATAAAAATATATTAAAACATATTACTGTAACTACACTGCGCAGCTAGTAGTTAAGTTATATTTATGCGAAGACTATAATTCAATATTAAAGAAACGAAACTTAGAATTTAATTAATAAATTGATGATTATGCATCTGCAAACGGATATGTTTTATAGATATTCGTTAATTAATTTACATGGAAGTACTAATATCATTTAACGTTTGAAAACAATCGTAATTGTTAAAATTAATTATATTTTATTAAAATAATTGTTGTCCAATTATTAAAAACTTTATGTATTGAATATATATATAATATTAGAAATAAGTGATATGAAAATTATATGATATAGTTGATAAATTAAGGAAAGAGTATATAGTCATTGCTATAAAAAATCGTTGCATCAGAAGCATCACCGTTATTGATAGGTTTCATTACAAGGTAAATCACATTATTGTTTTGCACCAATTGATTTTTATACCTAAACAATCTTTTAAAAATTAATTTAATATTAAAATGGTTAATAATTAACAAATTTATAAACCCCTTTATGTTGGTCAGCGATATTTTACTTAAAAAAAAAAATTCAAGATTTCTGCATTGCAATTTTTTTCAACAGTCATATGGAGACTTACTGTACGCTGAAATTGCATTGTTAAAATTAGAGTTTCCTTACTGACTGCGCAAAATTCGATTTCACACACTCGTTTGGGTTTGCAAATAGTATATTACGCAAGTGGGGAGATAAAGAGTTGACCGTCCAGAGTATGCATAAATTGCCACTCGAGCCGAATGTGAGGATGTGCTCTGGGATGATCCTCATTATCCCCGTATTACGTATACTATTTTTCACCATACTCTGACCGACAGTACCACTTGTGTTTCCAGCTCCGAAATGCGAATGTATTTTCGGCCCAGATATGGTGAAAAATGGTATACGCAACATGGGGATAAAGAGGGTCACCCCAGAGCACATGTTTGCCACTCTCGCCTTTGGCTCGGATGGTAATTTACACTTGCTCTGGACTGGCCAACTCTTTACCTCCCTAGTTGCATAATATACTATTTCACCATGCCCAGACAGAAAATACCATATTCGCGTTTGTGGGCTGGGGGCAAAAGTGGTACTCTCGGCCAGGATATGGTAAAAATCGAATTTCGTGCAGCTCGTTGGGAAAGATAGTATACACAACATGTGCACAATAAGTCATTCCCACACAAGTCGAGTTTGCCAGTTTTCAAGTTTTCACAAAGAGCATAACCTAATATCACCTATACTCTGCTACACAGTAAAATATCGCTGACCTATTGGTCTAGAGGGCATGCCAGTCTTGTTCTTCATGGGGATTCCCATAAAAACAAGTACAGTCGGCAAAACAGTGTTTCTCATTTTTTTTAAATCTACTTTACCATGTATGCACTCAGTTACCTACTGAGTTGCACAATACTTCGTTTTCCAGTACGGCGTCCTCTTAATGTGTAGTCAGTTTTTTAGCGTGTTATTTACTAAAGTTAACAGTTTTTCACACCATCACTGAGGTACTGTTATAGGCGCATTGAATTTTTGATTTTATTGTGCTTAGGTGTTTTATATAACAAATATTAATAATTAGATAGGATAATGGGACATGCCAAAATAATATAAGGTTATTGTTAATCATTTTTTATATAATAAGTCTAAACACAACCATGGAATTCATCGTCAATAACCCTAAAAACCATAGGAGTCGTCCCTCCGTCCTCCTTGACTCCAACCTATCCCATCCTTCCTCCACCATGCAAGATGTGAATCAATTTTCATTAATAAATTTTATCAATTTTAATTAATTTTAAATAATTTGTATTAATAATGTTTAATTAATGTAATGAAAATTGATTCCCATCTTTATTACATTTAATAAAAAAATATTTCATATAAATATATTTATATTGAAATTTTTTTTATTATATATAATAAAATAATCAGATTATTTATATGATATTATGCTTAGAAGAAATTACAACATGACTTATACTTTCGTAAAAGAATAATATTATAAATAAAATGATTATTGATATAAATTTAGTTGGGTTTATTTTGATCTATATAAATTTAGATAAAAATATATATAAAAAAAAACCGCTGCCAATTCATTGGCACGTAGCTTCTTCAAACTAATTTATCAATTCCTTTTTTTTTATACATTTATAAAATAATTTTTCTCAAAAACAAATGAAGAAAATGTATTGAAATTTTAACCAAATATAGTTTTTAATAATTGTAATAAGTGGTTAAAATTTTGAGTCGATTTATGAAATATTCTCTGAAAAACAAGTATTCGAAAATATTTCAAAATAATTAGTTCTTTAAGAAATAACAAACATCTGTACTATTTTAATAAATTGTTTATTTTCATAATCTTATCTGCTTTCATAATGATTGAAAACTCGCTGTAGGGGTATATTTTTAATTTTATTTAAATGATACCGTCTTTAGTTATTCATAAAAAAATACATGTTTTTTGAGTGAGCGACAATTTCATTAACCTACTTTCATTATACCTCGTTGCAATATTTTTAAATAATGAACCTAATAGCTTATTAAATTAGAAAAAGCAAGTAAACAATACGCGTGCGTATCGCGCGTCATTTCCACTTTCTAGTAACATATAGCCGTTTTCGAAAAATTTCGATATGAAAAGATGGCTAAAACAGTTTTAGCCTAAAATATCTCTCAAATTCATAAACGAATTCTTTTATTACCATAAGAACTAATATAATAAATAATATACAAACTCAACATCTCTACAAAATTTCAAAGAAATTAAAACAATTTTACTTTAGTTATTGTGCAACCGAGAAAGTCATTTTCAGAAATACCATAATGTTAAATATCAAATATTTTAAAAAGTAGCCATATAATCTTGATCAAATTTTACACAGATACTGCCTATCTGGCAAACAAAATAGCGTATAAATTATGAGCTTATACATGGAGTCCTTATTTAGAAATTACGATTATCAAAAAAACGTAAACAAGTTTTCACCTCTAAATATCTTTACAAATCATGAGACAATTCTTTTACCTAAAGGACTTATACAATAAATATATAAACTCTACATTTTCACAAAATTTCAACACGATTAAACCGATTTTTTTTCTCTAGTTATCAAGCGACAAAGAAAGAAACTTTGTAAAATACAAAACTTTTCAATATCAAATATTACAAAAAGTAATGGTACGATCTTCATGAAAATTCGCACACATATTATCTATATCACATACAAAATTGTCTATAAAAATGGATAACCATTTTTAACCTTAAATATCTCTGAAATTTTTGGACCAATAATTTGCACAAAGAACTCGACCGAGAGCTATTTAGTCTAGGCGCCGACAATACATTACGTGGCCAAATTTTGTCCCCGCCTGAACCAAAGTTTTCTAGGCGTAATTTGGCCTGCTGAATCCGAATTTCGAGGGTTCCCGGCCGAAAAAGTGGGAGAAAAAGTTATAAACAATTTAATTGTTTGAAAGGCCATATCTTCGAAGTGAAATATCGCAGCGAGCTGAAACTTGTTTCAAAACGTTTGTTTTTTTATTATACAAAAAGTAAAAATGGAAAAACGATTAGATAAAATGGACACTCTCAAATGTATATGTCACGCCTATTACAGGCTTTGTTTAAATAAAACAATCTAGTCTTTAAGAGAATGTATATAATTACAATTTGTCTTCTGCGTCTGAAACCATTTACAATTACACAGGTTTTACCGCCAATTTTTTCCATTAGAAATAAAGTATTTCAAAATTGAAAACAAAAATATACACGTTTGATTAATTTGTATAACGCGGACCATTGTTAAATTTTAAACATCATTCTACCATCGGAACACGAAAATAGCAGAAGGTTTCGCGCTTGACAGTGATAATAAATTGTTTTATAAGTTGTAACGTTGTATTTGATCTCCCGATACAACTGCTACAAGTTATTTATTTGTAGCCAGATCTCCGGAGGCGGAATTGCTCCGTCCGTCTCGAAGGTGGTGGGAGGCCACCTTCTACGCTCGAGGATGGGAAAAGTGATAGGAGAAATTACCGGGTTAACACAAGATATATATTTAATTGGTCTTTATTGAAAAACTGTGCTTCGCACACGGCTATTCAAGCTATTTACACAGAGATACTCCCGACAATTATTACGTTGATTATCCCGCGACATGCGTGCCGCGGCTCTCTATATAGTAGCCAGGATTACCCTCGCAATACGGTGCACATGCTCTGCGACGTAGTCGCGGCACTGTGCACACACGCGGAGTTCGCCGTGAGGCGGCTGCACACGAGAACGCTATGTCGTCGGGGCCGTACGCGAATACTTATCAGCGCGGGAGAGAGAGAGAGATACTCGCCTATACTCGTCGACGGAACTGCGCTGCTGCTGCTCCCGCTGCTGCTGCCGGTGTTGCCTTGGCTGGCGATGCTGGCTCGGCGGTGATGCTTGGCGGCGTGGTCGCCCCCTTCGATCGGAGAACTCTTCCTCTCGTGGCTGCCTTCCGCCGCGGCTTCTCTGCGTGGACACTTGTGCACTTGGCTGATGGTGATGCTGCTGCTGGAGGCCGGCCGGGCGGTGAGGTAGCGTGGATCGGCGACAAGAGTATAAGTGCGAGAATCAATAGAAGCGACTGCTTGCGGTGCTAGTTGTGCGATAAGAGAGCGAGCATTCTTGCTCTGCTCTGCTCCTAGCTCCTTGCTCGCAGGCGTCTCTCCCCACTTATCACCTATTCTCTCTCTCTCTCCTTTACGCTGTCTTCTCTCTCTCTCTCTCTCTCTCTCTCTCTCTCTCTCTCTCTCTCTCTCTGCTCTGTGCTGTCTTCTCTGTCTCTCTTCAAGTCGGCTGCCGGTGTCCCTTGAAACAAAGTCATGTACACACGGCATGTACTATGTGCTCGTGTGCTGACTTTGGCCGGGCCGACGGAGAGAGATATTTCCGTATGCGTGACTATACGAGGGCTCCGCTTGCGCGAGCTCCTCGTCACAGCCCCCTCCAAGCCGCGCATCTCTCTAAGATGAGCGGCTTTCTCTCTCACGTCCCTCCAGGCCGCCGTCACCACACTCGCAAAAGATGTGAAGTTATTAATCAGATCGCTTGTCTACCAGTATCATCTCCGAGGTTTATTAACGTCGCAATCCAGTCTCAGAGCACTAGGACACTCCGTTCCTGGATACGCCTCTTCGCGCCTCTACCTTTTTCGGACTAGTATGCTTTAGCGCGCGACTCGGTCACTTAACGCGATCTATTGATTCCGTTATTCAGCAAAAATTCATTAAAAGTCAGTCACAAAAACAAAAGAAAAAAACTGATTATCACAAACTACTATTTCTTCGGGTGCTTACTACGTTGCCTGACTCCTCGTGCTCGTCTCTCTACGGCACCATCCAGGTGCCTCTCTATCCCGCCCTACTGCTCCGGGAAAGGCAGTAGTGCGGGCTCGCTATAAGGCGTGGGGGGTTCAGTCAGGTTTCCCGCCTGGCTGAGGCTCAGCCAGGGAAGCTGACGAACACAACCCCATCCCTCTCCAGAGTAGATGGGCCTCGTCCCTCAGTGGCGCTGGCAATCCACCCAGCAGCTCGTCGATCATCACTTGCCTCGTTCCGGCGCTGCTGCAGACCTCTTGGGCCGATCCCGATGAACCTGGGCCTGGTTCCGAGGTCGTAGCAGATAAGGTTGGGGCGGCTTCGGTGGCTATCCCCGATGACATTGGAGCTGGCTGGCCTCCGGGTGCCTGGCTCTTGCGCTTAGATCGGCGCGTCTTCCTCTTCGGCCCCTTCTTTCCCTCTTCAATCTCCCTATGCCTTGGCGGCGGAGCTGTTGTTGACGAGGCTGCTGGAGGATCCGCGGCCCTGGTTTGCGCCAATCTCTTCTCCTTCTTCTCCGCGAGGTACGCACGGTGGGCCCGCCGAGAGGCGGCAAGCCACCCTCCGTCTCACTGTGGAGCCGTCGCACTTCTCTATTGCACTCCGGCGCTTCCCGGGCTACCGGTGCTTCTTCGGCGTCCATCGCCTTCTCCTCTACTCCGAGCATGATGAGATCTAAAAAACAAAACGTCCAAAAACACACACACAACACAAACACAAAAAAAACTTTATTAATACGTTATTGCTGTCTGAAATACAACTAAAAATAAAAAAAAACTATTAAAAACTATTAAAAAAATCCTTTTTCCAACACCTAATCACCTCTGCCAAACTACCACGCATGCATGCACCCCTAACACCACTCACTACTTCTTTCCTGGTTGCGTCCTACGCGGCAACCATTTCTTTAATTCCGAGACGTGAGCCATTGCCGTCTTCTTCTTTGACCTCGTCTCAAGAATATAGACCTCTGGTGAGCGCACCTCGACAATCTTAAAGGGCCCATCATACTTTACGTCCAGCTTGGCTGAGAACGCTCGCGATGCGTTCGACAGCGAGTGCTGTTTCCGTAGCACCAAATCGCCAACGTCGAACGCCACTCTACGCCTCCCGCTATCATAATGTGCTTTCTGTTTCTCCTGCTCTTCGTCTATATGGCGCGCCACCAGATTGCGTAACGCCTCTAAACGCTTCAAACGATCTTGCCATTCCGCTGAATCGATTTTAATTACCCCTTCCCTGGGCTCTATTTCCCTCCGCAGGCTCTTTACCGACTGCGGCTGCCGGCCGAAGTTTAAAAACGCGGGCGAAACTTTCGTCGTGGCCTGCGTTGCGGTATTAATTGCGTGGCGAAACGCATGCAAGTTTTTATCCCAACCTCTCTGATCTTGCCCCACGAAAATCGCAATCATTGTTTTTAAAGTTCTATTCGTGCGTTCTACGGGGTCGCTCTCCGGGTGATACGGCGATGTTAGGACGTGACGAATTCCGTACTCTTCTAACATCCCATCGACATGTTTATTTACGAATTCTTTCCCATTATCCGTTAAAAAATACTTGGGCGTTTCCCATCTAAAAAGTATCAATTCCTCAAAGGCACTTGAAACGGCTTTCGCATCGGCTGATCTGAGGGGTTTTAACTCTATCCAACGAGTGAATAGATCTTGAAAGACTAGAACGTGCTTGAATTAATTCTTACTGCGCGGCAACTCCATCATATCAGCCGCGACTACCGCCCACGGCCTCTCTACCACCCGTTTTCCCATTAGCCCTTGAGGTGCAGTCTGTGCACTCTTGTACTGTTCGCACTGAACGCAACTACGTACAAAGTCGTGCACATCGTGCCACACCCCAGGCCAGTAGTATTCACGGGCCACTCTATCGTACGTCTTCGCGACCCCCAGGTTGCCTGAAGACGCCTCACAATGAGCATCTTTTAATACTCTCTCTCTCTATGCCCTTCTGGTATCACTAATCTCCAGCACTCCTCTCTATCTACTATCGGGTCGAGTAATCTATCGCGCGTGAATTTATATAACCGCCCGTCGACTAACTGCCACGAGGGAAACTTCTCGGGTCGCTCATACACTTCGCCAACCCATCGTACATACCATGGGTCCTCGGCGACAGCTATTCCCGCTACCTCAAACTCCTGTTCATATTCCCGCGACAGTGCGTCCGGCACGTGGTTCAACGCCCCCTTCTTATGCACTATTTCGAAATTCCATTGCTGCATCTCCAAAACCCAACGCGCTAACCTCCACGTCGGCTCTTTCTGATTCCTCAACCACGTTAGAGCGCTATGGTCCGTTATTGCGATAAATTTATAACCTTCAATGTACGGACGGAACTTACGGATCGCGAAAAGCAATGCCAAGCACTCCGTTTCGGTCACAGTATAATTCCGTTCCGGAGCATTCAAGGTCCTACTTGCGTAAACGATCGGATGCTCTCCGTCCTCAAACTCTTGCGTCAAGACGGCCCCTAGTGCATACGCACTCGCGTCTGCCTGCACCACGAAGGTTTTCCTGAAATCTGGACGCGCCAGTACCGGCGCGGTGGTTAGCGCGGTTTTTAATCTATTAAATGCCATCTGTTCCGCCTCCCCCCACTGCCATTCCGCACCCTTTCGCAGTAACTTCGTAAGGGGAACTTTAACCTCGCTTTCGCATGATATAAATTGGGAATACCATCCTGCCATTCCTAAGAATCGACGCAGCTGTTTGACATTTTGGAGCACGGGGAACGTAACTACCGGCTCGATACGCTCCGGATTAGATCGCAATCCCTCCTCGTCCAGCAAATATCCCAGGTATGCGACGCGCGGGCAACAGAATTCGGATTTCTCGAAGCTAATTGCCAAACCCGCATTTACTAATCGCCGTAATACATACTCCACCCACACGAGGTGTTCCTCAATCGTTTTGGTCACAATAATTACGTCATCTAGATATCCAAATACGTGCGGTTGGCATTCCGGACCGAAAAGTGAATCTTATCAACCGCGAAAACGTCGCGGGCCCGTTAATTAAACCGAATGCGAGGCGCTTAAACTGCCACAGTCCCGACCCTGGAACTACGAAGGCCGTGTATTTTCGACTGTCTTCCTCTAACGCTAATTGGAAATACCCTTGACGCAAATCCACCTTACTAATATACCTCGCTTCACGTAAACGGTCGAGGATCGAGTCTATACTCGGCATCGGGTAAGCAACAGGGCGCGTGACTTTGTTCAGCTCTCTAAAGTCGACGCAGAACCGATGCCCTCCGTTCGGCTTCGCGACAATCACCGGCGCGCTACACCATTCGCTATCCGATCACTCGATCACACCTTCTCGCAGCATCTTTCGCACTTCCTCTTGCGCGATCTCTAACATTTTTGGTGACATTCGTCGAGGCGCACATTTAACTGATCGCGAACAAGTTACTTCAATTCGATGCGTGATCAAGTTGGTATGACCAAGGATTGGCGCGGGTGGTGGCACGATACTCGCTACAAGACGCATAACGCGCTCTCTCTCTCTACTTCAGCAATTTTAGCAATGCTGGCGCACTCCATCCTGACGAGTGCGTCATCAGCACTGCAATCGCTGAACTCGCGAAACTCTCCTCTTAACACACGCCACAATCTATCCGCGAACCTAATTTTCAATTCCCACTGTTTGCAAATATCAATCCCTAAAATAATTTCATGATCTATTCCCTCGATCGCGCGGACCTCTAATTCCTTCGAGCCACTATCTATTGAAATTCGCACTTTTAACGCACCTAACACCCGCAGCGCATTTCCGCTTACGCCGCGTACCGCCGTCGCAGAGGGCCTCAATTTATCGCGAAAACGCCTCGCGATTTCTGCGCCTACCAGTGACACCATTGCACCGGAATCAATTAACGCGCGATAAGGTCTACCTCCCAAACTAACCGTTATCATATTTCGGTTTTCCGTTATCATACCCGCGATTTGTTCACTATCCTGCTCGGCGCTCGGCGTGTCCGTACGCAGTGCCCGAGTAGGCTCTCCATCACTGTCTAATGTGGGTGAGGGTGAAATGCCCTCAGCCCACAAGTCGCTATGGGGATGCGTCTTCGACTGCGCCACCGCTACTCTCATACGCAGCTCCCAGAACTGATTTCCTCCAGGAGTCACACACTCCTCGACCGAAACTGGTGTCCCTGTACGCCACCGCTCGCTGTCCGTTTCGACCCTTTTTCCGGTGGTGGTTACGCGCGACCCATTCCCCGCGTCGCCTGCCTCCGGTGTTTCGCGCAACCCTTGTTGCTTTTCCTCGCGGTCTAATCGAGAATGCTCGGCCACACGAGCCCCGTTCTGCGCCCTATCTGAGTGACCAGTAATAGTCACCCCTCCTATTGTCACAGACGGTCCAGTCGGCGCAGCCTGGATCGCCGCGAACGCGCCCACTCCTTGCGTTTCCCCTACTTCCGGTACGCGCGTTCCCGTGATCGCCGGCAGATTCCCGCTTGCCGTAATTCCTACATTCCCTTCGCCTTGCCGCAATGGACACCGATTGGCAAAATGACCTGGTTGTGCATATGCGTAACACACCTTTGCATCGCAATCGCCTGCCATGTGACCTATTTCGCCACAGACGCGACATCTTCCCGTGAACGGTCGGCGCGGTCCCGAATTCACCCCTGTCCACGCTGGTCTCCCATTACGCGCGACCTGCTGCGCACTAGGGGGGTATGCACCTCGCCCGTTCTGCGGCGGTTACGCCTCGCTACTCTTAATCGGTGCCAAAACCGCTGGCACTAGTGCTTCGACCCGAGCTTCCTCTAATTCCTGAATGCGCCGTCGCGGTGAACTACCCGCGTTCAAATTTCCTCCTTTTTTTCCTTTCTTCGATTTCCGCTTCGCGCTCGTCTGATCGTCGTTTGATGCGGAGGTGATGCTCGCCGTATTCCTCGCTTGATCGTAAGCCGCGACCGGTATTCACGCCTGGCTTCTCTCTGGCGGAGGTGCATAACGCTCGTCCAACTCTTTACGACGTTCAAATTCTAAACCGAAACGACGAATATCCTCGAGTCCCCGCACGTCTTTTCAAGAAAGTGCCGAAATTCCGGATGTAAATTACGCAGCACAATTCGCAGTTGCTTGACCGTCGACAGAGGTCAATCGAATCGCGCGACAATGCACCGCACTCTCGCTAGAAAATCGCGTGCGCACTCCCCCGGAGTTTGTGTGCGTGCGCTCAACTCGTCGTATAAATCCTCGCGGTCCATGCGTCTGACAAATTGTTCGCGAAGCTACGCTATGAAATCCCGCAATGTCAGACTTTTGCCTCCGAGTGAGCGGTACCATTGCAGCGCACGGTCCGCAAGTACGCTAGGGATTGCATCCAGGATTTCACGGTCACTCAAACGGGTGCATTTCCGCATTTCCTGCAACCTTCGCAAAAATTCTTCAGTATCGCCTGAAGACGATCCTAAGCAGGAAATGCGGCAATCGTGAAATGCCCGCACTGCACTCACCGGTCGTGCCATGTGCTCCCGATAACTGTCCGTTCCATCCCGAAATGCAGTGCCTAAAGAAGCGGCGCACAGTGTTGGGATTTGGATTTCTGATGGACAAAATAGGCTAGAGCCTCCAATTCTTCAACACACGGCGTATACTATATGCTCGTGTGCTGACTTTGGCCGGGCCGACGGAGAGAGATATTTCCGTATGCGTGACTATACGAGGGCTCCGCTTGCGCGAGTTCCTCGTCACAAAGTGGAAAAATGAAATTTATAAAAAAAATTTGTGTGTGGAATAAACAATATATTTGTGAAATTTTATTAAGAAATATTATCTATTAATTATACAAAATATCACAGTAGAATAATTTGAAGGTAATATTAATTATGAAAAGGGTTTTTATATATCGTGAATTGAATGTGTATTAGTTGCGTTCCAAGTAGGTAGGTTATTTTGTATTATTTATATCTTAACATCAATACTTTTGTGTTGACACATTATTAATTGCATCTAATAAATGATTTAAAGAAGCGATTAAGTCAATTTTATTTTCAAAATCGCTAGACATACAAAGCTCAATTTTTTTCATTTATTAATTTTACTAACAATATTTTAACCTCAGATATCTGAAATTTATAGACCAATGATTTTTCCCCAAGAAATCGACATAAAAATCTAAAAAATACATCTCTACAAGAAATTTTGAAGCGAATAAGTCAATTTTATTCCAGCAACCGTTGCACATACAAAACTCATTTTTTTTATTTTTTCATTTCTAAATGCTTACGTTTTTTTTATAATAACAGAACACCGTATAAAAGAAAATTTTTTTTTTTAGGAAATATAGCTATTTTAATTCTATTTCGAATGCTACCCATTCTCTTCGAATACATAGAGCTATTCTCGAGAAATTACGATTTGAAAAAAGGTTAAAAATATTTTAACCTTAAATATCTCTTAAATCTATGGACCAATCATTTTGCCCAAATAACTCGATCGAAAACTATACAAAATCCACCTCTACGAGGAATTTTGAAGCCATTAAGTCAATTTTTACTCCCGCAATGGTTAAACATACCAAACTCGATCGAAAACTATACAAAATCCACTTCTACGAGGAATTTTGAAGCCATTAAGTCAATTTTTACTCCCGCAATGGTTAAACATACCAAACTCATTTTTTTCATTTTTCTATGTTTACGTTTTTATTAATAACAAAAGAACCATGATAGCTAGACAAATAATTTTTTTAGAAAATATAGGTATTTAAATTCGCTTTCGAATGCCACCCATCCGATTCAGATACATAGAGCCGTTATCGAGAAATTTCGATTTGAAAAAAGGTTAAAAAAATTTTAACCTCAAATATCTCAGAAATTTATGGACCGATCATGTAGCCCAAAGAACTTAGCTGAGATCTATCCAAAATCTACCTCTATAAAAAATTACAAAGCGATTAATCCAGATTTACTCCATAAAACGTGCGACATAGAGAACACATTTTTGCCATTTTTTAATTTTTTTCTCAAAAACTAACCAACAGAATGGATTAAAATTTTTAGAGCTTATAGCTATTTATATTCTGCATTATCGTGAATTTTCTCCAAAAAATTGACTGTCTAGTTTAGGAGTTATTAGCTTTTTAAAAAAAACACGTTTTTGTTAATAACAAGAGAACCGTGATAACTAGATAATCTTTTTTTTTTAATTATAGGTTTTTTTATGCTCTTTCGAATGCGACCAATCCGATTCAAAAATTTAAATCCGATCATTAAAAGAAATCAAAAATAAATTTTTCGAAAATCAAAAATTTGAAATAAAACAAAACGAATCAGTCAATCATCAAAAATTATTTTCTTCCCGAATTCGGAATAAAAAAACAAAAAAAATGAAAACCTGATGGTTAAAATCGACCACGCAGATCCGGAGATAAAGTGTTATACACGGTGACCCATTTTAATCGCTACACCCGGATTTTTCGGATCCTAAGACAGATAGGAAAAAATGATTCAGACAAAAGTTGTAGGGGACGAAGGGGGCCAAACGATGGTCCTAACAGCTTTGACCTTGAACTTGACCTTCAAGGTTATTTCAAGGTCAAGTGGATTTTTTAATAGGAACACCTATTTTTGACCCCGGATTCGGAAAGAGTGGGAAATTTTACGTTCAAAATTATATTGAGACATTTTTTTTCAAGGTCATTTCAAGGTCATTTCAAGGCCAAATGAAGGTCGAACTCCGAAAAATCCATTTTAAGTCGTTTTTTCCATGAGTCACAGGCTTAAGTGGTTCAAACTGATCGTAGGTTTAATAGGGAAACCCACACACCCAAAACTTTCACATCCTAGTAAACAAATATCAAACTTGCACATCCGAACCCCATGCTCTTCATAGCCTCACATGATAAACTGTTACACCAGACATCCCCCAGTCCCACACATCTCTACCCCATGTCTGATGTTTGTTTAACGGAAACTTCAAGATCATTAAAGCTTCTGTTGTAAATGTGTCAACCTTACGTTTAGCGCTACCCAGAAACAACGACGTGGACGTAGTAATGATTGTTTCCTTTGGGGTGCTTGATTAAAGTGAGTCCCCTTGCCTCTCACTGTTCAGGGTGCTTGATTTAAGTGAGTCCCTTCGCCTCTCACTGATCAGGGTGCTTGATTAAAGTGAGTCCCCTTGCCTCTCACTGTTCAGGGTGCTTGATTTAAGTGAGTCCCTTCGCCTCTCACTGATCGGGGTGCTTGATTAAAGTGAGTCCCCTTGCCTCTCACTGTTCAGGGTGCTTGATTTAAGTGAGTCCCTTTGCCTCTCACTGATCGGGGTGCTTGATTAAAGTGAGTCCCCTTGCCTCTCACTGTTCAGGGTGCTTGATTTAAGTGAGTCCCTTCGCCTCTCACTTATCTGTTTATCTAACCTCGAAGAAAATGTTCGAAATTACGACCATTTGCTTCCAGGCACATAGTCAAACGCCTTTGGAAGTGGCGAACGGTGTTTAGCAAAGTTTGCCTTGGAATGGCAGCGCATGCTCGACGAATTCTGTCCATCATGTCTACTCTTGTGGTGGGCCTTTCCTCAAAAACGGCATTTTTTAAATACCCCCATAAGTAAAAATCTGGTGATGTAAGATCTGGTGAGCAAGCAGGCCATTCAACCGGACCACCTCGACCAATCCATCTGTTACCATACTGCTCATTCAAAAAAGTCCTGACAATTCGAGCGAAATGTGGTGTTGCGCCGTCCTGCTGAAGCCACATTCTTCGTCGCGTTTCTAAGTCAACATCTTCCATCAATACAGGTAGTTCATCTCTTATTAGCGTTAAGTACGTGTGTTGATTAACATTTTCTTCGGAAAAATAAGGGCCAATCACACATCCATTAATAATCCCACACCATACCATAATACTCCATCGTCTTTGATGGTTTACAGTTCTGACCCAATGAGGATTAACATCAGACCAGTAATGACAATTATGTCTATTCAATTCCCCATCACTTTGAAATTTTGCCTCATCAGAAAAAAGAACAAAATTAAAAAAGTCTGGATCATTTTCTATCATTTGTAAAGCCCATTGGCAAAACGCAATACGCTGTTGAAAATGAGCAAACTGTAGCTCTTGGACCAGAGTAATATGATACGCATGATATATAAGCACCTTCATAATTCTTAAAAATGTACTTTTTGGAAGACCGATTTCCCTTTCGATTCGACGAGCGCTTATCTGTGGGTCAAGATGAATTATTGCCAGAATAGTCACAACCCGATTATCATTTTCATCATATTGATGGCGCCTACGTTGACGAACCATGTGTCCACCACGAGCTCTTTGAGTTAAACGTCTGATAGCCATAGCGTCAGGGTGTCGTCTGTCTGGATAGCGTTCAGCATAAATTCTTGCCGCAGCACGATAATTACTTCGGCTTTCTCCTAAAGCCAACATCAAAGAAATGTTGTATCATTATTCTTTTGAAAGTTATGAGTAAATTAAAGATATGAGCTGTAAAAAAATGTCATTGTTTAAAAAGAAAAGTCATAACTTTCAAAAGAATAAAGATACAACATTTCTTTTTTGTACAAAAATCTTGACGGAACAGAAATTATTTGTAAATGTGCCTTTAAATATTACATTATCAATATTAGTATTTCTCAAGTTTGAACGGCAATAATTCACAATATTTAAAATAAAAGCAAGTTTTAGTATTATGTGCAGTTCAAATTAGAAATAATTTAATGATTATTACTTTATTATAAAACTTACAATTACAAAAGTGTGACAATCGGAGTACTTTTGGCAAATAGACTTAGTCAGATAAAGTTACCATAATTTAGGAACATTTTTCTTTTTTGGTCGCGACCGTATACGGGCAAATATTATAATTATTAATATTTTTTATACCATTTCACTATTCAAATTTAATAGTAATTAATAGCTGGCTCTGAAATGGCTGACTATCCGCCCAACGAGATCGTTGACATGATGTTGGCTTTAGGAGAAAGCCGAAGCAATTATCGTGCTGCGGCAAGAATTTATGCTGAACGCTATCCAGACAGACGACACCCTGACGCTATGGCTATCAGACGTTTAACTCAAAGAGCTCGTGGTGGACACATGGTTCGTCAACGTAGGCGCCATCAATATGATGAAAATGATAATCGGGTTGTGACTATTCTGGCAATAATTCATCTTGACCCACAGATAAGCGCTCGTCGAATCGAAAGGGAAATCGGTCTTCCAAAAAGTACATTTTTAAGAATTATGAAGGTGCTTAGATATCATGCGTATCATATTACTCTGGTCCAAGAGCTACAGTTTGCTCATTTTCAACAGCGTATTGTGTTTTGCCAATGGGCTTTACAAATGATAGAAAATGATCCAGACTTTTTTAATTTTGTTCTTTTTTCTGATGAGGCAAAATTTCAAAGTGATGGGGAATTGAATAGACATAATTGTCATTACTGGTCTGATGTTAATCCTCATTGGGTCAGAACTGTAAACCATCAAAGACGATGGAGTATTATGGTATGGTGTGGGATTATTAATGGATGTGTGATTGGCCCTTATTTTTCCGAAGAAAATCTTAATCAACACACGTACTTAACGCTAATAAGAGATGAACTACCTGTATTGATGGAAGATGTTGACTTAGAAACGCGACGAAGAATGTGGCTCCAGCAGGACGGCGCAACACCACATTTCGCTCGAATTGTCAGGACTTTTTTGAATGAGCAGTATGGTAACAGATGGATTGGTCGAGGTGGTCCGGTTGAATGGCCTGCTTGCTCACCAGATCTTACATCACTAGATTTTTACTTATGGGGGTATTTAAAAAATGCCGTTTTTGAGGAAAGGCCCACCACAAGAGTAGACATGATGGACAGAATTCGTTGAGCATGCGCTGCCATTCCAAGGCAAACTTTGCTAAACACCGTTCGCCACTTCCAAAGGCGTTTGACTATGTGCCTGGAAGCAAATGGTCGTAATTACGAACATTTTCTTCGAGGTTAGATAAACAGATAAGTGAGAGGCGAAGGGACTCACTTAAATCAAGCACCCTGAACAGTGAGAGGCAAGGGGACTCACTTTAATCAAGCACCCCGATCAGTGAGAGGCGAAGGGACTCACTTAAATCAAGCACCCTGAACAGTGAGAGGCAAGGGGACTCACTTTAATCAAGCACCCCGATCAGTGAGAGGCGAAGGGACTCACTTAAATCAAGCACCCTGAACAGTGAGAGGCAAGGGGACTTACTTTAATCAAGCACCCTGATCAGTGAGAGGCGAAGGGACTCACTTAAATCAAGCACCCTGAACAGTGAGAGGCAAGGGGACTCACTTTAATCAAGCACCCCAAAGGAAACAATCCTTACTACGTCCACGTCGTTGTTTCTGGATAGCGCTAAACGTAAGGTTGACACATTTACAACAGAAGCTTTAATGATCTTGAAGTTTCCGTTAAACAAACATCAGACATGGGGTAGAGATGTGTGGGACTGGGGGATGTCTGGTGTAACAGTTTATCATGTGAGGCTATGAAGAGCATGGGGTTCGGATGTGCAAGTTTGATATTTGTTTACTAGGATGTGAAAGTTTTGGGTGTGTGGGTTTCCCTATTAAACCTACGATCAGTTTGAACCACTTAAGCCTGTGACTCATGGAAAAACGACTTAAAATGGATTTTTCGGAGTTCGACCTTCATTTGGCCTTGAAATGACCTTGAAATGACCTTGAAAAAAAATGTCTCAATATAATTTTGAACGTAAAATTTCCCGCTCTTTCCGAATCCGTGGTCAAAAATAGGTGTTCCTATTAAAAAATCCACTTGACCTTGAAATAACCTTGAAGGTCAAGTTCAAGGTCAAAGCTGTTAGGACCATCGTTTGGCCCCCTTCGTCCCCTACAACTTTTGTCTGAATCATTTTTTCCTATCTGTCTTAGGATCCGAAAAATCCGGGTGTAGCGATTAAAATGGGTCACCGTGTATATACATACACACACACACACACACACACATCCATACAGACATTTTCTAAAATCATGTGAAACAAACTTCTAACACCTCTAATGATGTTTATGGAGAGTTTTCACGAAGTTGAAAATTTTACTATTACAAAGCTTCCTCTAGGAGGAAGCAATAATAATTTTTGAAAAAGTTAATTAAAAAGTGTAGATTAAATGTCAAAAATTTCTTTCCAAACAATGTTATTAATTATTGATGAATTTTCTAAAAGATTTTCAATAAATATATTATTAGGATTTTTACATCGGGATAAAGCATATAATTGGCCATGTGAAAATAAAGGTCGTCTAATGTAAATACCTAGAGAATTATAACTTTGACCTTGAGATTTATTTATTGTTATAGCAAAAGCTAATACAACTGGAAATTGTTTTCTAAAAAGTGTAAACGGAAATGAAGAAGAATCTCCAGTATTTAATGTTTATTCGTGGTATAAAAACTTCTTCACCAATTCTTTCCCCCGTAATTATTTCAGCTTTAATATTGTGATTAAATAAACCTGTAATTTTCAAGCGTGTACCATTACACATTCCTTCTGATATACTTATATTTCTAATTAACATTGCAATTGCATTTATTTTTAATTTTAATTCATGTGGTGGTAGACCTTCTCTAATATTATTAAGCATTTCTATTGGGTAATTTAAGTGAATATTTTCATCTATTTGATCAACTCCTTTATGTGTTGCGTAATCTAAACTATAATATGTATGTGTTTTACCATGTAATAAGTTCAAACCCTTATTATTTATAAGTTTAGTATCGTCATTATGTGGAGCTAATATTACACGATCTACGGAATTTTCGATATTGATATCATCATAAATTTTATTACATACATTTTCGGTCTTCCATTTATTTGGAACTATAAATGGATTAATTTTACCTTCACCTAACTCTAATAAAAATGAAGCAAATTGTTTATTTTTTCAGCGAATATTTTCAGTTAATTTTAAAACTTTAAAGACAGGCCATAAATGAGAAAATTTGACAGTGTCCTGTACTATACTGTCTCGGTAACCATGTTTTAGGACTGACAGAATTTGTCTAAAATCGCCTCCTAAAACTATCAATTTACCACCAAATGGAACATCACTGTAACATGTATCTTTGAGTGTTTGATCAACAATTTCCAAAGCTTTTTTTGGGATCATTGATGCTTCATCCCAAACTATAATATCTACTTCCCGTAATTTTTTTTTCTCTGATTCTAATTTTAGAAAAGCACTTTCAATACTGTTTAAATCTAAAGGAAGTCTAAAAGTACGATGACTTGTCATTCCTCTAGGTAATAAAACAGATGCCATTCCTGTCCAATCCATAGATAAAATTTTTTTATTCAAAGATAAAAAGTGATATATTAAAGTCTTGTATATGAAAGTGTTTCCTGAATATCCAGGTCCATCAATAAAATAAATTTTATTTTTGTTAGTTATAATTTCATTAAAAATTAATCTTTGATTAGTAGTTAATAGATTAAACAAAATTTCAAAAAGATTTTTACTGTTTGCTAAATTTTCAGGACTTTCTTCGATATTATTTATTATTGGTTCAGGTAAACTATAATCTTTACAACTTTTATCTTCAGTTTGTAATATATTTTGAATGTGTGACAAAGCATTATTTTCTTTATTTTCTTTAAAATCTTCAGTAAAAAATTTTTGGAATTTATTCCAAATTAAATTACCTTGAATATTTTCAACTAAGACAAACCATGCAAAAAATTTACGTAATTGAAAAGGAAGCATGATATTACTTGCTTCATCAAAAATAATACAAATTTGGGAATCATCTTCTATTAAACCCATAGCAAGTGCTGCTTCTTTATATGTTTCATATGAGACGTTATTAAATGTTCGCAAATCTTTAAAAGAAGTAGCACGTTTTATGCGGTTCAACAGTAATTTAAGAAAAAATCTTTCATTATCTTTAGGTGAAACAATATTTAATCGCCCAATCGCATCAAATTGTTTATTGCGTTCTCTACGTTTCCATACTTTAGATTTGGTAAATCGATAATATCACAATCATATGAGGGTGTGTTCTATTTTGTGTCCTACATTATGTGTCACGTTATTAAAGGCATACCCTAATGTGACTAAGGCTTACATTAAGGGGGCTAGACACCTTTTTTCTCTGAAATAAGAAGTCACATTTTAATACATAAATGTAAACTAATTATTTCATACTTTTTACATATAAAAGTGGGTATATTTACCTTACCTTAAAACTTTCTCCGATGGGCCTTTTATATGGTCCAGAACCATAGTCATCGATGAAACAAGCTTTTTCACTATCCGTAAGCTTTGAAATTTTCCTGTGGATGGATTGACTTCAGATTTGAACTAAATTACTCCTGAATAGTATAATTCTCATATGAGTGTAGGGATTTTTGATCTAATGAGAAAAAAAAATTGTGCTGTTTTTCAAGAGTTTTTTTTTTAATTTTTTAAAATTTTTTATATTTTTTCATAATTTTTCTGATGTAAAAATTTTTTCCGACATTTAATCCTAAATCCCTACACTCATATGAGAATTATATTATTCAGGAGTAATTTAGTTCAAATCTGGAGTCAATCCATCCACAGGAAAATTTCAAAGCTTACGGATAGTTAAAAAACTTGTTTCATCGATGACTATGGTTCTGGACCATACAAAAGGCCCATCGGAGAAAGTTTTAAGGGAAGGTAAATATACCCACTTTTATATGTAAAAAGTATGAAATAATTAGTTTACATTTATGTATTAGAATGTGACTTCTTATTTCAGAGAAAAAAGGTGTCTAGCCCCCTTAAGACTACACGTAAAAAGGAAACACGAACTTATGCAAATTTTTTAAACGTGACCTTAGGAAGAGTGTACATAAGCGCTGTGCTGCGCTGTGCGGTGCGTTTCCGATGCCGGTGCTGTTGGTGCATTGGCTACTTGTAGAACTACGCCGCTGATTGGTTGATGTTTAAATACGGACCAATCAGAAAAGTAGTTCCGTAAGTAGCCAACGCACCAATAAAACAGGCTTCACGCAGCATGGCACAGCACAGTACCGCACAGCGCTTACGTACACTCTCCAATACATTTGATAACATTTAAGGAAAGGCGAACTTATACAAATTTTTTAAACGTGACCTTAGGAAGAGTGTACATAAGCGCTGTACTGTGCTGTGCGGTGCGTTTCCGATGCCGACGTTGTTGGTGCATTGGCTACTTATAGAACTACGCCGCTGATTGGTTGATGTTTAAATACCGACTAATCAGAAAAATAGTTCCGTAAGTAGCCAACGCACCAGTAACACGGGCACCACGCAGCATCACACAGCACAGTACCGCACAGCGCTTACGTACACCCTCCAATACATTTGATAACATTTAAGGTAGTTATAATTGTTTATAAAATCACGAATGAGGTTATAAAAATAATTATCTTCAATTGGCTATAACTTTCTAGGTCTTAAATAATTTTGAATTTTTCCTTGGGCAAGTCCCCGTGAAGAATAAAATGAGACCTTGATAATTAAAATTTGTTAAGAAACCAAAAAGATAGGGATTTTTATCAATAATTGTTTGTGCTGTTTCTAAAATGTTGACATTTTGTTAAAAAAAAATTATTTTAGTCATGTTAAATAAACTATATTTATAGTATTAATGTATTATTATTAGATTAAACTATAATCATTAGTAACATTATTAAAGCCATACCCTGATGTGACTCCTGATGTGTGTGACCCCCCCGATCCGTGGGGATTAGGGTACAAGATCGTTATGCGCAAGCTGGCGACCTTCGGTTCGTCAGCGCTGAAAGATGCGCAAACGATCACGAACATCGTACGTGCCCTTTTCCCCGAACACCCAAGGAGACCGGATAGCCCAGCAACATCCGGCCCGTTCGAAAATCCTCTGTTTACGAACATGGAGCTCTCCATCGCAATAAAATCTTTGCGTAATAAGAGAGCTCAGGGGCCGGATGGATTACCAGCAAAGCTGCTGAAAGCCATCGGCGGCAGTCATCCGCGCCTCTTGCTGGACATGTACAACTCCTGCCTGAAGGCGGGCATTTTTCCTGCCCGCTGGAAGACAGCGAGACTTGTCCTCATCAGCAAGGACAAGGGTCCAGCAGACAGCCCGTCGGCCTACCGCCCGCTGTGCATGCTAGACACGGCGGGAAAACTCCTGGAGAAACTGCTGAAACCTCGCCTCCAGGCAGCCATAAGTGCGTTCGGAGATCTGGCTCCGCGGCAGTATGGCTTCAGGCGAGATAAGTCAACCGTAGACGCAATCCAGGAGGTGGTAAATGCCGCCAGGTCAACGGAACAGGGCAACCATTACTCTCGCCCTATTTGTCTACTGGCCACCTTGGACGTTAAAAACGCGTTTAACTCAGTTAGGTGGGACAAGGCACTGGAAGCTTTCGAGCGGGACTTTCGTATCCCCGCGTATCTTTTACGCATTCTTGGGGATTATCTGAGGGACCGCTCGATAACTTACGACACTGAGGATGGACCAATAAAGAGGGAAATAATATCTGGGGCAGCTCAGGGCTCCATGCTGGGTCCCGATATATGGAATGTATTCTATGACGGGATCCTGCGCATGGAAATGCCCGAGGGTACCTTCCTGGTTGGGTACGCTGACGACATAGCGGTGGTCATCGTAGCCAGAGACGTTGACCTCGCTGGGCTGCTACTCAACCGGGTAATGCGTCGCGTTTTCTCCTGGCTGGAGGATCACGGGCTTGAATTAGCCACAAAGAAGACGGAGGTCGTGCTACTCACGAAGAGGCACATCAATACCATGTGCCCCTTTCAAGTAGGAGACGCGACGGTCCAGGCAAAGAGTGCGGTGAGGTACCTGGGGGTGACGCTTGATAACAAGCTCACCTTCAGGGAACACCTCACCATAGTGACGGAAAACAGCCTCGCTGAGTAGGCTCATGGCCAATACCGCCGGCCCCCGGCCTTGTAAAAGGCGCCTACTCATGCGTGCCGCCGAAGCCGTCATGCTGTACGGAGCGGAGGTCTGGGCCGATGCGCTACGGAAAGACGTGCACAGGAAGCGTCTCGCCGCGGTGCAACGGAGAGCAGCACTCCGGATCGCGTGCTCTTACCACACGGTCTCCGAGCCCGCGATATTAGTGGTCGCTGGGGTAATACCCATCGACCTTCTTGCACTGGAGAGACGCTTCGTCCATCAGCAGAAGCCTGCTCTTGGGGTAGTGGAGGCCCACCGAACGGCCAGTGCCAATACCATCCAGGCTTGGCAGCATCGGTGGGAATCCTCCACTAAAGGAAGATAGACGGCCAGGCTGATCCCACAAGTGGACACCTGGCTGTTCCGAAAAGAGGGTGAGGTAAATTACTACCTCACCCAATTCTTGACGGGGCACGGCCTGTTCCGCGCATACCTACATAAGATAGGTAAAGTCGCGGAGTCAGGCTGCGCCTATTGTGAGGGCCTCCCGGACGACGTGTTCCACACCATCTTTGTATGCGGAAGGTGGACCGTCGAAAGGGGGGCACTAGAGAGGGACCTTGGCTGCATATCACCTGACAATATAGTCAGGCTGATGCACCAAGGTCCTCAACAATGGGCGAAAGTCGCCTCCTACGTGGAGGCGATCTTGCGCCAAAAAAGGGAAGAGGAGAACAGCAGATCAGCCGTCCGCAGGGCGCCGTAGCTGTTCACGGGAAAAAAAAGACCCCTGCGGGTCTCAACGGCCGATCTGAAGTGAGAAGGTGCCGCTCAGGCGAAGCAAGCCCTCCCCTGAAGTAATGTGTAAAACGGTGCCGGGGGAGGGTCTGTACAGTAGTGCAGAGCAGAAAGGGTTAGTGTTTTTAGTGGGTAGGAATCCCACACGCCGTGGGAGTGCGGAGCCTCTTGCGGTGTCTCCTGGGTTGGCATGGATATGCGGCCCAGGCGGTCCAGTGGAGCAGTTGGTCCACTGGACTGATGCAAGATTTCACTGTTTCCCTCGTAAAAAAAAAAAAAAAAAAAAAAAAAAAAATACCCTGATGTGATTAAGGCTTCTTACATGCAAAAAGGAACGGGGAACTTATACAAATTTTTTAAACTTGACCTTATAATTGATAACATTTGAGATTATAATTATTCAATAATATAGAAACAACATCAATAATATTAACAATATCAAATCATTCGTAATATATATGAAATGTATAACAAAATGAGAAAAAACAATAAAATATTAACAGGAGTGGTAGGAGGAGGGGGAGTAAGGATTTTGAGGAGTGGGAAGGAGGGGGGAGGAGGGGGCGGAGGGCTTTTGAGGAGCAAATGTAATACTAAAAACTCCTATTTCTAATCTCATTTTTCCGTTATTTTGAGGAGGGGTTGAGGAGTGGCTGTAAGGAGGGGCGAGAAGGGGGGAGGAGTGGCTGGGTACCCGACAAGCCTCCTACAACTATATACTATAGGAAGATATATATAATCATATGAACATGGACTTATACTGACAGCAATGTATAAGACCACGTGACCCGTCTGCGTAAGTGTAATACCGTTTATATAAGTGTCTGCACATGTCTTGCGTGACTAAAAAAATTATCTTTCTATTTATGCTGACGTCTGCATACGTCGGTCTCTGTCTGCATAAGTCTATTTCATTTCCGGAAAGTGTCTGCATTACTAGCTTTTCATATATATATATATATTTCGCAAACCGGCACTTTTGAGGATCTATAGTTTTTTTCTCCAGAGTTCGTATATGCTTGACTAAAGAAATAACTCCCTCTCTGCGTTGAAGATATTAATATAAATCCTCAAAAGTACCGTTTCATACCGAAGGAATTTTGAGGATGTCCTCAGAAGTCCGAAAAATCCTCAAAGTATCGAATCCGTGCTGACATAGATCCTAAAAGCTGCATTTGATATATATATATATACAAATAATTTCTCCTTTATTTTATACTTTTATTGCGTATATTTTATATTGAGAAATTTGGTTTTTGAATATATATGAACATATTTTTTAATAAATATATGCAATAAATATATATACATATTTACTTATATAACTAATTGTTTTTTTTTAATTATCAAGAATTTCTTCCCAAACAATATTTTCAATTTCTAATGAATTTTCTAAATTATTTTGTATATATATGTTATCTGGATTTCTACATCGTGATAAAGCAACATATAATTGACCGTGTGAGAATAATTGCCTTTTGATGTATAACCCTACATAAGCAAAACTTTGTCCCTGAGATTTATTAATGGTCATGCAAAATGCTAATGTTAATTGAAACTGTTTTCTATAAAGAATAAACGGTAATGAAGAAGATTCTCCTGTATTTAATGTAATTCTTGGAATAAAAAATCTATTACCTGCTTTTTCTCCTGTTAATATTTCTGCTTCAATATTATATCTAAATAATTTGGTTATTTTAAGTCTAGTACCGTTACACAAACATTCGTGTATACTCAAATTTCTAATTAACATAAAAATAGCATTAACTTTTAAATCTAATTTATGAGGTGGCAAACCTTCATAAATATTGTTTAATGTTTCTATTGGAAAAAGTAGATGAATGTTGTCATCACTTTGATCAACACCTTTATGAGTCACATAATCTGTACTATAATAAGTCTTCTTATCACCACTTAATAACATTGAAATTTTTTTATTCAAAAATTTAATGTCTTCATTATGAGGTGCCAAAATAACACGATCATAATCATTTATTTTATTAATATTTTTATAAATTTGTAAGCAAACATCGTTAGTTCTTCAATTATTAGGTATTATAAAAGGATTTATGTTACCATCTCCAATTTGTAATAATAATTTGGAGAATTAATTATTCTGAAAACGAATATTGTGTTTTAATTTGAAAATTTTAAGTAAATACCAAAGTTCAAAATATTTAATAGTGTCTTCAATTATAGCACTTCTAAATCCGTTTTTCATTACTGAGAGTATTTGTCGAAAATCACCTCCTAAAATTATTAATTTTCCCCCAAAAGGTAAATCGTTTGTACATAAATCTCTTAAAGTTCTGTCAATACTTTCTAAAGCTTTTTTGGGTATCATAGATGCTTCATCTCAGATTATGACTTCTGTTTCTCTTAATTTCTTTTTATCTGATTCTAATTTTAAAAAAGAATTTTCAATACTATTTAAATCTAATGGTAATCTAATGGTTCTATGAGTAGTCATTCCTTTGGGTAATAGAATAGACGCTTTACCTGTCCAAGCCATTGATATAATATTTTCTTCTTTTGATAGAAAATAATAAATTAAAGTTTTATATAAAAATGTTTTACCCGAACCTCCAGGACCGTCTATAAAATTTAGTTTATTAAATTTTTTAGAAGTTGTTTGAAAATAAATTTTTGATCTTCATTTAATTTTGTAAACATATCTTCGAATATTTCCTTACTAATTGAAATTATTTTACTATCGTATTTTATATCATTTATGATGGGATCAGGTTCAGGTAATCCAAAATCTGTACAAGATAAATCTTCCAACAATAATAATTTATTTATATGATCTAAAGCTAAGTTATCTTTATTTTCATGAAAATCTTCACTAAAGTATTTTAAAAAATTTTCCCAAATAATATTGGCTTGAATATTTTCTGTTAGTAGAAGGGAAGTAAGAAATTTACGTAATTGAAAAGGTAACATGATACGACATACTTCTTCAAAAATTTTTTAAATTTATAAATCGTTTTCTATTGAATCCATTGCAGCCGCAGCTTCTTTATGAGTATTATACGTTACATTTTACATTTCTTAATATTAATTTTAAAGCGAATCTTTCAGAATCTTTTGGAGATACTATATTTAAACGTCCAATAGCATAATGTTTTTGTTCACGTTCACGTTTTACCCAAACGTTTTTTGCGTTAAATATATAATAATGCGGTATATTAACGTATTTTATATTATATGCAAATTTATCATTTTTATTCAAGTCAAACCACGCTGTTAAAGTTGTTTTCCAATTATCAAGAGCATCTATTTCATAATTTTCTTCAAAAAGAATTTTTTGTTGAATTTCTGTATGAACTGCTAAACGGATAACAGTATGACTCCTTCCACATAAGGGAAATTTTTGTAACCGCCATGCTGCTTCCATCGGGCTCAAGTACCGGCCATGAATATATTCAGTAATTTCATCATATATTACATTTCCTTTGTCATCATTTTTTTTAATGTACAAAAAGCTCTATCACTACCTTTATGTACATAATCAAAAATATATTTGATGCTTTGAATTGAAGCACAATATTCAAAATTAATATGACATTTATATTTTTCTAATAAAAATTTATTGTAAGGAACTACCATTGAATTATCTACTGGAATAATTTTTTTATTTCTTTTAAGTCGATATGTGTAATTATCAGGAGAATTATTTGTTCGTTTATATTGAGGATAACCATTTTTTTAAAATGTTGTTGACGATTGAAAAGGTTTAGGAAAATTTTTTTTACAAACGTCTTTACATTTATCGTAACACGGAGAATTTTCATTATGTGGTCCATGTAACATATGTTTTATATGTAATTTTTGTAATTTTTTATCATTATTAGAAGTTATCTCAGTAGAAATATGTTTACTAATAGCTTCTGGTGTCATTAATTTATTTTTATGATCTAATGTTACTACAAGATGTGCATGCGGTAATCCTCTTTTCTGAATTTCAATAGTATACACATAAGCTAAAGCATTTCCAAAAGTTTTATGGTTTTCTATATCATTAAGTGAACACTTAAATTTTGTATAAAATAATCTAACTGTAATATTTGGTATATCATTGTGCGTAGTTCCGATAGGAAATGTCGTTAATACATTTTTTAATTCTTTCCACTTAGGATTACACGTCATAGTTATAAATAAATCAGGTCGACCAATATTTCTTACTATTACCATTGCATCTTGATAATGTTGCTGCATATATCTAGGAATAGCTATATAAGTTGCTGGTAGTACAAAAATATTTCCTAGTCTTTCTTTTTTTTCAAAATTTTCTGATATATTTAATGCACTATTTATAACATGATCCCTCAAACCTGGATAACATTCAGTACATAATTTTTTTTTGTTTCTGCCTAAAATAATTCATTCTATTGTTTTCTATCATAATATAGGCATGTAAAAAGAATTGTTGGGTTAGTCTCCCTCCAAATAAATGTGGATTGAAATTTTCTGAATTTGGTCTGTAAGCTAATCTATAATAATAGTGCTGTAATATTGTTAGAAGATTTTCTTTGAATCATATGGTTTCTTTAGTATAACCAATACTTCAGCCTAAATCTCCTGAAGGAAAAAATAATGGAAATACCATTGCGTCAACATGATGTGATAATTTTCTTAAATATGTATATTCTTTTTAATTAGAACTATTTTTCGGATAAACGCATAGATCATAATTATGAGAGATTCCTGATTTGGAAATAATTATAGCTGCACATTCCGACGTTAATGGTTTAGTATAATTATGTTGTTGATTATTATTCTTACGAACAAAATATAATTTCTCATTTGAAAGTTTCTCTGTATTAGTTATTTCGTGTAAATATTTATACTGGTTAGCATAAGGATTACTGTTTAAAACTTCAGTCAGTAATTATAAATGTTCTTGAGTTAATATATTGTAACGGCCTGCGCGTGTACGTGCGCGAGTGTGCATGTATCGGTGTGCGCGAACGAGACATGAGGCGAGTCTCAGCACACCGCGTCGGCACGCACTAATGCCCGAAATGTAAACATCTCTCAACCTTACGCGAAGGACAAGGCCGAGAGATGCTTGCACGTGCCGACGAAGCAGCAGGCAGGCAGTATCGTTTCGGCCATTGCCGCGAGAATAGCCCAGAGTGAAAGAGAGAGAATAGTGCGAGAGTGCCGAGAGTGAGCGCGAGCGAGCCGCAGCAGCGTAGCCGAGAGGCAGAGAGAGAGAGTGACGCCGGCCGCTACTCTGCTACCGCCGGACTACCCGCTGAGGAGCGTGAGAGAGAGAGAGAGAGAGAGATACGAAGAGCGAGACGTCCAGCACCGCTCGACCTGACTCCCTGCATCAGCCGGGGCTTCGCGAGGTAAGTCCTGGCCAGGCGCTAGCATGCTCTCCCCGCGGACGACGTGCGTCCGGAGAGCGACTCCCGCGCGAGCGAGCGCGGCTCACCGACGCGCGCGCTTGTGTCGATCGCGCGCGGCGATCGACCAACGTCGGCGCGGGCCGCTTTTACGAGTGCGTGTGTGCGACCGCGCGCACACGTAACTAGAGTGCGGGCGCACCACCCGAATCGGCGCGTACACCGCGTACGCGCTGCTTGTATATTAATTTACGCCCGAGGGGCAATAAACTTTTTTCATTTTTCATACGCGTTCGTGCATTATTTGGCGCGTAGTCCCCGATCCCTTTTCCTAGTCGGTGGCGCGGCGGTATAGAATACCACCGGCCTCCGCGGGCGCGAGTACACGGTGCTCGCGCATTTCTGAGCAGCCGAGTAAGCACGCACGAGAGAGGGAGCGCGACCGCGAAGTCGCGCGTTGTAACGCCGGCAGGTACGGCTGCCGAGGAAGGCAGCCGACGGCAAGCGACGGCGCGCAGGCGAGAAGGAGGAGATTTCGCCGAGGGTTGGCATGAGCAAGTGCTCGCGCCCCACTGCATTGTTGCGCCGTTCATCGGCAAATCCGCTTAGAAGAAGCGAATAATTGTGCGACGCCTGCCCCGTTACAATATATATATATATATATATATATATATATATATATATATATATATATATATATCCACGCGAAGCTTCTGCATTTTTTTTGGTAATAAAGTATTTGGCGTTATATGACAAACTTGTCTTTGAATTCGTAAATTATAAATAGCTTTTTTTTCGTATTTTACGTTTGCACTAAATGTAGCAAAGCAAAATAAGTTATTATAATATCTGATTAAAGTTCGAAAATTGTTATCATATAATAATAGATTCTTTAGTGTTTCATTATATATACTTAGCGGAGACAAGATTATTTTACGCTTGCTACAACAAATTGATTTATTATTTTTTTCTTTCCAATATACTGCCGAACAAAATTTAGAAACATAACTCATATTACCAAAATATGATTTATACTCTAAATTTTTATTTTTACTACATTTCTGTTTATTGACTTTTAACGTAGAAAAGGATGATGACGCGAGATGTTCGAGGATGAGCTCGACAACGCCTCCCATACACTATATGTATATAAGAGAAAGAGAGAAGAAAAGAGAGATAGAGAGAGGCGGAGAGAAAGAACTAACGAAGGCACTCATTCCGTCTCTCGCCGTTTTCTCATGCTCTGTTTGCAGTTGCTGCACTTTTCTTTGGGAAGAAAAAATACGGACAGCGTTCGACTTGTAATTCAACTGTCAAATGAATGCGCATACGCCGCGCGGCGCTCGCGTGAGTTTGGTGTTATCCTTGATTTGAATAATTAAGAAGTTTCCTTTCAAAAAATTGCTCTGTAATTATTTGGTCTCGTTAATTGCGGAGAAAAGGCGCGCATTATAATAAATGCGCGAACGCGCTTCTTGCGCTAATGGCAGGAGGATGGTATAGTTTGTTTTCAGAAAGCAGCCTGTTATTTGTGTATCGAGGTGAAGAGCTGACAACGGAGCGATGCAAAAGTTGTTGACGGAAGTGTCTTCTGCATCACAGATAGTTGTCATTAGAGGGACAATGCGGAGGGACAATGCGCAGGAATATGCGGAGGGACACGGAGGGACGCGGAGGGATGCGGAGGGACAAGACCCTTTTTGCGGAGGGATGTGGAGGGACGCGGTGGGATGCGGAGGGACGCGAAGGGACGCGGAGGGACGCAGAGGGACGCGGAGGGACGCGGAGGGACATGCGGAGGGACAATGCAGACCCCACATAACGCAAAAGAACAGTGAATTTTACGTTATTTTGTGGAGGGCACTTTGCGGAGGGACGCGGAGTTTCCTTCCGAATTTCTTCTTATATGGTTGTGAGTTCTCTAATGAGGTAGTCCAATATCTTCTGATAGTAGCCATATACTATGTGAGGATTATCCGTATTGAGTACCATGAACTCCACTTGATTTCGTGAGACAAGTGATGCCTTTTTGATGTTGATTGGGACCGTTGTTGAGACGACTTGCTATCAGAGTTACTGAGTCATCCATGAAGGAGTTTCCCAACTGGACAGCTGAAATGCATTGACAGTTAGAAACCAAGCGAAACATTGAGTTTAATACCTTGATGATGAGGACAAAACCACAGTGAGTGTATGTTCTAAATCGTTTTGGAGTGGTTGTAACGGCTATGAGTTGAGCAACCTTCACTTCAGTTAGCAATGATAATGAAATTCCAATTTGAGAATAATGTTGTCCATGGTCTGTTGGCGATGAAATATTATTGATTTCAAGTCCTTTTTTCCCACTTACGTCATATAAAATGCAGCAAGTGGGTTGAGTGTGCATGGAGTGTCATCATTGATGAGTTGTACCAAGTTGAGTTTTTTGTTGAGAATGTTGCGAAAGTAGTTCTCCAATTGAAATAAACCATAATTAAACCATAATGAAATCATTCGGATGAGTAGCCACTAACCATGTTGTATGAACAGCTAATGACAATGTTGTAAGAGAGCACACAAATACAATTCCAGCACTTGTATGTTTTGGATTTACACCCCTTCGATGAGTTGATGAGTGGTTCTGCAAGTTGACCCCAGTTTGAGTGAAGAGTAGTGATGGGGAGGTCCAGCGTCCTGGATAGTTGCCCCCATGAGTTGCTGAGTCCGATGAGTCCGGTACCTAGCACAAGTCACAGAATCCGGAATGAATGACTTGGCCGGAGCTCTGCTTCCAATAATCCAAATTTCCTGTCTGATGTGTGCAAGTGAGTTCTCTCAGTACTACCGAGAAATATTGTTATGTGAGAATGCCGAATGATCAGTGATGAGTTGACTGCACCGTAGAAATGTAGCTGGATGTTGAGTGATCTTCTAGTTGAGTTTTTTAACCGACCTCCTACATTGATAATTTCTTCTGAGTTAATGTATGCAGTCAATCTATTGAATAGATGATTCCGTGGGCCTTGAGAATTTTCAGCATAGTAAGTTCAGATGGAAATGAACTCACTGAGTTTTCTAACCCAGAAGAGTTTTGCCTTGCTGATTAGATCAGTAGTGAGTTTCGATTTATGGTGAGTTTTGCCTTTAGCCTTGAATCGATCACATGCGAGCATTACCCATCCCGTGATTCTTATTAGCTGAGTAAGTGATGAGTAATGGTCGATGATGTTCCATACTGTGCTAGAGTTTGACTTGGCTGCGCTGACTGTGATCTTGGCCTTCAATTTTTGAAGGTGTTCCTTGGTCTTCCCTTGGTTGTTAGAATCATCCGGTGAATGAGTGAATCGTAGTTTGAATAGATTCCTTTCATCATGAGGCACGTGAGATTATGCGTGTGCATACCATATTCTGATCTGTCCATAAATAAATATGAGCGCTTGGCAACTGAACATTGTCCAAACATACCTTCTGAGTAACCTTGCCGCTCTGAACTCCAACCTTGATATGGACTTCGGGTTGAGTGTTGCCTTCCTTCTTGATGAGACTAGGAATAATAAGCCAATTGTGAGAAATGTGGTTTACCGTGGGGTGCTGTAGCAGTTGCCTATTGCGGAGCATTCGAAAAGCTATAAGTTTTGAGAACCGAATCCAACTGAGTGAGATCGTCTCGAATTTGCAGCCATTCTTCGCAATTGAGTTAAACTTGTTTGTCCCATGAGTACTTGAGTAGCCACAGCTCTTGTAGGAGAATTTGAAAGAATAACCACATATGAGATTGTCCATGCGGGGTCTAATAGTGGTGAGTTTTGAAAGAGAATTATCCAGTTGTGATTATTTCTTGAGTGAGCGGCAATATTATTCAGATGTGAATTTAATTGATAGTAAAATCCGTTATAATTTGAGTAATTTCATGACGCAATCATCAGAATCAACCGCTTAAATTGCTGTTGAATTGTGAGAAATTCCTTGAGAACCATCGGCAAGTTGAATTGCAATTTTGCTAATGCATAGCCGCTCGCCGTGCAGAATTCTGATAACTGCATGGCGCTATGAATGAGTGTGTCCGTTGATGTAACTCCATATGTGAATTTTGCTAAAACGAAGTGTGTGAGTCGATCCGATTCTTTATCCATCCATGCGTTGTAAATTACATCTTAATAATGCCAATTGAGAATAATTCACGTTGAATGCCAATTCGAGTGAGTTATTCTGAATTGGTATTACTGACCTAATCGTGCCTGAGTCTTTCCTAATTATACCGCGTGGCTATGCGTTCCGTAAAGCAACGCACCTTTGTATAAAATGGCCGCATGTAATTGAGTATTTACCTTCTCATACGTAGAGGTTATATTAATCCTTACGCTGATGAGTTGGTCGAGTGATGGTGATGCTGCAACAAAGATGAGCAGTTGAGAAGAGCCGTATGTTGAGCATGATGATTAAAATGAGACAGCCGGTGAGATGCGTGTGAGGATGCGAAGCAGCCGATGAGAGAGGCCATATCAGAAATCCTGTTGAGTTTGGCGTAGCTGTTGCTGAGATGTGTCGCCTCATTGCTAGCTAGATGCAGCAAGCCTTTCTGGGTTGCGCACTGCGACACAACCCTGCTGTAAGGAGGTGCTGTGGTGTGCTCAACGCATCGAGCGCCGGTGAGAAAAATGCCGCATGAGTATCACCGCCGTGTGAGAAGTTTTCGTGTGAGAACACTAGTGAAGCCTCCTCCTTGAGAGCAGCCTCCAAAGTGCAGCAGATGCCGCTTGAGTATCACCGCCGTGTGAGAATCACTGCCGCACTAGAAGATGCCGCACGAGCAGTCCAAGCACTACGTGGCAAGCACGCAATGGACTATACCGTGTGAGAACTGTTGCTGTATGATCGTAGCCGCGTGAGCCGATGTCGCATGACATCCATGTGGAGAGAGTGAGAAAGATCACACCTGAGTCCATCCAAGGAGAATTGCCGAGGATATCTGCACTGAATCTCCACGTGGCCTACCATTACAGGAGTGGAGCCTGAGAAGAGCAAGAATGCCACACTTGAGTCCATCCGGTGTGAGAGCTGCCGAACTTGTACACTGAAACTCTACACGAAGCCGACCGTTTCAGAGAGAGCGCCTGACTGTAGTGAGAACGCCGTGTGTGCCGGCCATGCGGCCTCGTAGCGAGCACGCCGTCCAGACTTTTTCTAGCGATAGACTGAATGAGCACTTCCGTCTTCTTCCTCGTCTCGTTGTTCCCGAGGAGTGAGTCAAATCACCGTCTCTCTCATTTACATGTGTAAGCATGAGAGAGACCGCATGATTTTTGCCATACTCGGCTAATCAGTATAGCGATTCAGCTGTTCCGCAGAGAACAGCTGCTGAGTGCTGCCGTCGCGCGGCCGCCTGCTGAGTTATCCCTCAGTCGCGCAACCGCGGGAAATTCCAAACTTGATATTTCCCAAACACAATTTGTTGTAGTAAGGGTAAAATAATTTTGTCTCCGATAAGTTTGTATAATAAAACACTAAAGAATCTATTATTATATGATAACAATTTTCGAACTTTAATCAGATATTATAATAACTTATTTTGCTCTGCTACATTTAGTGCAAACGTAAAATACGAAAAGAAAAAGGCTATTTATAATTTAAAAATTCGAAGACAAGTTTGTCATATAACGCCAAATACTTTATTACCAAAAAAAATGCAGAACCTTCGTGTGGTCAATTATATATATATATATATATGATGATGATGATGATGATGATGATGATGATGATGACAATACTGCAATAGAAATGAAAATAAAGAGTCATAAAGATTTAACTCAAGAACATTTAAAATTTTTTGACAAATCTGCAGCTTATGGACAATCTTCTACCAAGGTCAAAGGTATTAATAACAAACACCTTTTTTTATGAATTTGATCTTTTATTATACAGTTGCAATAAAAAAAGATACATAAGTCTACCGTTTATTAAAGAACTTGAAGTTTTCATAAAAAGTTTTTTTAAGAAATGTAATACAAATGTCGTTTTTAGTATAACTAATAAATTAAATAATATTATAATATTAGGGAAGGATAAAAATCAAAAATGTAATAATGCGAATGTTGTTTACAAAATTAAATGTAACAATTGTAATGCGTCATGTGTAGGGCAGACAAGCAGAAGACTGAGTGTAAGATTAAAAGAACATTTAAGAAAATATTCGGATGGAGACCAAAATTCGTCATTATTTATACACACTACTGATAATAATCATATAATAAATTTTCAGAATATTCAGATATTAGACACCGAATGCAACAGAGGAAAACGACTCTTCTCTGAAGCTTTATTTATTCATACTCAACAAAATTTTATTAATAAACAATTTGAAATAAACAGACTGCCAAATGAATATAACACCTTGATAAATAATTGCGAATTTTTGGTCTCTATTTGATATGATGTCAAAGTAACGATGTGAAGAGGTATTAGGAGCGCACGTATGGTGAAAGTCTAACAACATCTCTCATAAATATACACTATTCACACACAAGATCTTCTAGTCAAGACGTGCTTTCCTGCTACCTCTCTCTGCTCTCGGACGTTCCCAATGGGTTTTACCCCACTCCGAATCTGAGCATAGTTGTCTGTGTGATACACTGATTTTCACATACAAATAATTTTAGTATATAAGCGTGAATTTTGTAATATATCGTTACTGACGAGCGGATTGTTGCCCGCAAAACAACGTTGACCACAATAATTTAATTATTTGTAATTTTGTACATAACTTTTAATTCTCAATTGTAATTTGTTTAATTATTAGTTTACAAAACGTGTGTATTGAATTCTCATTAGATTCCTGAAAAGGGACATAGCCAAAATTGTCCGAAACGTTGAATAAAAGATCAAATTCATAAAAAAGGTGTTTGTTATTAATACCTTTGACAATTATGAGTTAGTTTGCGCGTGACCGTTAATATTCAAACGCGCAAACGATACGGCGCGCGGCGAAGCTGCTAATATTGCGCGCGGTGTTAAAGTACGGCGGACTGACACACACCCGCACGTACACGGCACATAAAGCTTGCACGGGGCGATTTCCGTGCGAGCCTTTACAATAAACCCGCGAGAGGAGAGTAGAAAACTTACGTTAAGAAGGAGCAACCGGTGCACTCAGCTCTCTCTCGCTCGCTCTCGCTCGCACAGCAGTTGAGCTCTCTTTCTCTCTCTCCCTTACTCGCTGTATTGGGTCGGCAGGCGGGCCGGCTGCCGGCACCTCGCTCGCTGTCTCTGTGGCTCACGCGGCTCGGGATCGCTCTCTCTCTGTCCCTATTGCGTGCGCATACACTATGTGCGGCGCCTCCACTACACTCGCGGGGTCTAACAAAAAACAATAGGACGGCGCCTACAAGTTAACTCACGAGAGACAGGGAGGAGATGTTTCACGCGCGATAGCAGACACGAAGATGGCTGCCGTGACTCGCATAAAGCCGTAGCAACTTCGCGGGTACGCGACGGGCATATTACGCGTTGCGAGACCGTTCTAATCCGATCAGGATGCTTGCGCCCCCGGTGAGCATGCCTGCTCGGCGAGGGTAATTCGAATCTAGAATTACCTACCTCGCGCACGCGGTACACCCCCCCGCCAGACGCTGCTTAGGGGACCGCGAGCAGCTCTGCCATCCGTGGCCATCGTTGTACCTATACGTAGGGTGGTAAGGCTTTAGTAGAAGGAGGTTCTAAAAGGGAATTGGGACGAATTGGAGTCACTGGATTTTCTTTTTTTTTAATTTTTATTTAAAAAAAAACAAAAAACTATTCGGGGCTTAGCCCTCTTCAGCTGGCCCGGGAGTAGATCCGTCGCCCCTTGTGGCGAGCTTGGTTGTGGCAGTGCTTCGACTTCTTTACACCAACCCCGCCACACATGAAGCACCGGGGAAGCGCCTGTGCATTTAACGCCTCCCGGGCCGCCTGCTCCTCTTCGAGCGCCCTTTGGAGGCGCTCCTCTTCGCGTAGGAGACGTCGCTGGCCCTCTTCTTTAGCCCGACGCGCCGTCTCCGCCTTTTCTCTTCCATGCGCTCCTCCGCTCATGCTAGACGAGCTTCCTCCTCCTTCTGCAAGGCGGCGCGGTGCAGCCTGGCGGCCCTGGCCTCTGCAGCGGCCGCGAGCTCTTCTCGCCGGCCTTGGGCCATTCCGACCCATTTGCCGGCTTGCCGCTTGCCGGCCTCACCGTGGCACTGGAGAAAATTCTCCAGTGCGGCCAGGGCAGCGTCCTCCGCAGTGCGCGAGGACTTGCTGAGGCGCCGCGCCTCCTCTAGAGCCTGCTCCACCGGGACCCAGGCCGCACCGGCTTCATCGGTCGGTGCTCCTTTTGGGGCCTGGGTCGGAGCATCTCCTTTTTTTCCTTTTGCGGCCCGAGCCGCGCCGGCGTCAACTTCCGGCGCACAATGATGGGCTCGGGCCGCTTCCTCTTCGGGAACTCGGCCAGCCCCAATCGGCTCGGCTGGTGCTTCTTCTTCTGGCCGAGCTCCCCTCTTCTCCCGCTGCTCCTTCAGAGGATGAGGTCGACGGAGCGGGGACGGACCAACGCCTGCGTCGGCTGGTCCCGATTGTCCCCTTCTTGGTTCCGGCGTCTTTAACTCCTCTATTACAAGTGTGGAGGACGATTCCACTGGCGGTGGTGCCAGTGTCACCGCGTCTATGCTCTCCACTACCTGCTCCAGGAAGTCAATGACGGCGGGGTCAGGGTTGCACTCTATTAATCCAGCAATCACCTTCTTCGTCGCCTCTGCTATTTCTGGAGTCAGGTCCTGCATATCCTGCAACAGGTAAATTGACCCCGGAGATTTGTGAGACTGAGGATCGGAAAACAAGGACGAACACGGGTTAGTACGGACGGCACAATTCTTGGACGGCACAGGTAGCGCTTTTTGGACGCTCGGCTTCGACGGGGGCTAATTGGCCCGACAGCAGTAGGTGCAGGCTTCTTCTTCGAGCCCTTTGGCCTCCCTGGGCCTCGCTTGAACTCTGTTGGACCGACCACATCCGTAGGTCAGCCGTCGCTCGCACGCTTTCCTGGCCTAACTAATAGCGCGGTCTTACAAGGTGGACTGCGCCTCTTAGCCGTCGCCCGAGGCTGTACATTCCCCTGGCTAACTCTATTGCCCACTGGCACGTTACGTTCGGCTGAAGAGTCCCTCGGTGGTAGCAACTGGGCTACTTCTTGACTACTTTTGTCCAAGTAGTTCTTGGGCTCTTCTGCAGAGACGTATCGCTTGAGTTGCTGCGCATGGACGGGACTGATCGCTCGACCATCCTCACCTTGGATCTCATAGGTGTTTTCGCCTAGAATATTCACAATCGTGTAGGGCTCCGCGTACTTCGGGGCTAATTTGGCAGATATCCCCTCAGTTGCTGAGGATAGTACCTTATTCTCTCTCCATACACGATCGCCTAGACAGAATTCTGGAGGCCGACGATGAGCGTCATAATATTTGGCTTGTCTCGCCTGCTCCGCTTGCGCGTCGGCCGCCGCCCGAACGTGCAATTCGTGGAGCTTGTCCATGCGCGCCACCCAATTATTTATCGCCTCTTGCTGCCCTTGCTCTTCGGCTAACCTGTCTTCCTCCCGCCTTAGTGTCTTCGGTGGGTCAGGCTGTCGGCCGTAAATGAGCATGGCAGGACTTATCTTGGTAGAGCTGTGTTCTGCCGTATTATACGCGAACGCCAGCTCGTTCAGATGCTCCTCCCAGGACCGATGATTCTTCTCAGCGTAAGACATGATCATGGTCTTCACCGTTCGGTTCACACGCTCGACGGGATTGGCTTGAGGGTGATATGGTGGTGTAAACGTGTGATGCACGTTTCTCTCCTTTAAGAATGCCTGTAAAGGTGCATTCTTAAATTCAGTGCCATTATCGGAGAGAAACACCTCGGGGACTCCGAACCGCAGACATACTCGTTCGTTGAGCCCTTTTATCACCGATTTGCCATCTGCCCTTTTTATCGGAATTACTTCGATCCAGCGTGTGAACAGGTCCTGGAAGATGTGAATGTATTCGTGGCCGTGCTTGGTTTTAGGGAGGGGTCCCATAATGTCGCTGGCCACGATTTGCCATGGACGTTCTGTAATGCGACGTCCCATGAATCCTGCTGGAGCGCGCTGTTCGACTTTGCACTGCTGGCAAATTTGGCACTAGTTCACATATCTGGCCACATCTCGAGACATGCGTGGCCAATAATACTTCCGCCTTACTCTCTCTAGATTTTTCTCGCGGTCCAAGTGCCCAGCAGTTGGAAAGTCATGGCATTCTCTCAGTACTTCGCGTCGCTTTTCGTGAGGGACTGCTAACTTCCATGCATTGTCGTCGCCGAGAGATTCGTCTATGACTTCATTAGGGTTGTACTTGTACAGTCTCCCCTCCGCCAGCTTGAACGTGGGGAAGTCTCGCGACTGCTGTTGAACCTCTTTCACGAGCTTAAGGTACCAGTAGTCATTTGTATCGCGCTCGAGCTCTAACGCGGCGATCGCTGCCTCTTCTTCCTCGAACATCCGTGAAAGGGTATCTGGGACATTGTTCAGCGAGCCCTTTCGATGTTCGACCGTGAAACTGTGGTTCTGCAGCTCCAAAGCCCACCTAGCTAACCTGCCGGTCGGGTTTTGGATGTGACGGAGCCACTTCAGGCAGCTATGGTCCGTGATAACCTTGAAGTCGTAGGCCTCTATATACGGACGGAACTTTCTAATTGCCCGGAGAATTGCTAGGCATTCTCGTTCCATCACGCTATAATTCCTCTCAGCTGTGCTCAAGTTTGACTCGCGAACTCTAGGATTCTTTCATCGCCGTCAATTATTTGGTATAGCACCGCTCCCAGACCTGTATCGCTCGCGTCAGTTTGCACCACGAACTGCGCGTTAGATACCGGTCTGTGTAGAATCTGTGCAGAATCTACTACCGATTTTAGCTTTTGGGAGGCCTCTGCTTGTGCCGTTGACCACTCATATTTCCGATCCTTTTTCGTTAATTCGGTCAGTGGTTCAGCAATTGTGGCGAAGTTCGATAAAAACTTTCTATACCACGAGGCCATTCCTAAGAAGCGTCTCAGCTGACGGAGGTTTTTTGGTACCGGATATTCCATGATGGGCTTTATTTTCTCGCGGTCTGGCTTAAAACCATCTCTATTTACTATGACCCCGAGATATTGGACCTCATCACGACAGAAGACGCTCTTCTCGCTATTTATTGTGAGGCCCGCGTTCTGTATCCTTTCCAGAACTCTTTTTAGAACCTCTTTATGCTCCTCGAATGTCTCTGTGACTATTATTATATCGTCGAGTTACGAGTAAGCAAAAGGTTCGAGTTCGGGGCCGATAACTTTGTCAATCAGCCTCTGGAAGGACGCTCCGGCATACGAAAGACCATAGGGCATTCTCGTAAATTGGAAAAGCCCTTTGCCTTGAACGGTGAAGGCCGTAGTCTCTTTGGACTCCGGACTAAGTGGTATCTGGAGGTACGCACTTCTTAAATCCAACGTGGAGATGTATCGCGCTTTCTGCAGTTTGCGCAAGATACTTTCCATGTATGGTAACGGGTACGCGTGTGGCCTTGACGCTGCCTTCACTTTTCTGAAGTCCACGCAGAAACGGAACTTCCCGTTGGACTTGCGTACCATTACCACTGGACTTGACCAGCCACTTGTCGAGGGTTCTATTATTCCCGCGACTAGCATTTCCTCCACCTGTTTGTGCATCTCTTCCTCGAGTTTCTGAGATACAAGGTAATACTTCTGTTTAATAGGTCTTGTAGATCCGACATCTATTGCATGCTCGATCCACGAAGTACACTCGAGTGGTGCCAGGCTGTTACCGATCAGCTAAGCTACTAAAGCTTCTACCTCTTTGCGCTGTTCTTCTGTTGGGTCCGCCAACCCTATAGCTGATACGGACACGGTGTTATTTGCGGTTATGGCGGCTACTTCTAACTTTACGCTTGCTTCGTCATCCTTGAGATGCAGCGTGGTATCTGTGGGGTCTAAGACAGCGCTGAACTTCTTAATGAAGTTTACCCCCAAGTAGCACTCCGTATCTAGAACTGGCATTATTGCGACGCGCACTTCTTTGCACACGCTAGCCACGGCCATGGGCAGATACACATAGCCAACCACTGCTATGCTTTGCCCGTTTGCCACCCGTGCCGTTAGGCCGCTGGCTGGGATTAACTCTTTTCCACAGGCCGTAGCGAGCTGTAGGCCTATGGAATTCATCCCAGTCCAGGAAGCTCCTGTATCGAAGAGTGCTCGTAGCCTGTAACCGGCTACACCTACTTGAAGCCACCATCGCGAGCAAGTTTCTTGGTTGACTTCATTCGGTTGAATCACGGGCACTTCTTCGCTCTCCACTCCAGACGATTGGACCGAGTTACCCTCGGTCTCTGGTGAGAGAGCTGGGGGCGAGTATGTGGTCGTGTTTACCTGCCCCCCTGGCCGTTTCCCTGTTGGTTTCCGGCAGCATTGGGCTTGTTGCCTCCCTTTTGCTCATATCCGGGTTCCCTTCGGTACTCTTGCCTTTGTGGAGGTCCGTTATTTCTTGGACTTGGCGGCCTAGCCTGGTGGATCGAGCTACTACCCCCACTAGGCTGGTTTGTAATTTGCCCGCCCTCCCGCCGCCTATTTTCCCAGTTACCCTTCTTCTTAGGTTTTCTGGTTGGCGGCGGGCTAGGCTTTTGCCTCTTGTTCTCGTCGGTGCTTTTCTTTGTCAAGGCCGATAAGTATTCGGCCATGACCCGACGGAACATAGCCTCGAGGCTCTCTCGAGGCTCGTGCTGTTGGTGCCCCATCGCCGCCACGCTTGGTTTCTTCTTTTTCCGCTGATCCGTGGACGGCTCAGTCGGCACGTAGGCAAATTCTGGCATGTACGTGCGCTCGGGCGGTGGTGGCGAGTGATACACCTTATCTGCCGCGAGCGCTAATTCGGCTTCCCGGGCCAGGTCCAGGAAACCTCGGTAATCCGTAATTTGATTTCGCATTACCATCTTTTGCAGTTCTGGCCGCATATTCCGGTGCAACATGTCTAACTGTTGAGCGATGCTAGGCACCGAAACCAACTTTAGGATCATGGCTTGTAGATTTACTACGTAATCACGCGTAAGTTCATTTCTGCCTTGAGACCTCGCGTTTATTTCCGCCATGACGCGCTGCTGATGTCCCCTGTCCCCGCCATACATGTGCGTTATGGCCTCTATGAAATCTGGCCACGATCGCCATGTGTGGCGGTTACTCCGGTACCAGGTGGCTGCTACCCCAGTTAGGAGTTCTGACAACGACGAAAGCACCTCGTCGTGTGTCAGATTAGCTAGAGTTCTGCATTCCTCTATTCTTGTGAGGAATAACTCGACGCTCTGCTCCTTTGAGGACCCCGAGAATCTGATGTGCCATTTTCGGACTATCTGGCCCACATCACGGTTCGTCTGCTGAGGCAAATACGTATGCCTCTCAGACGGGTCCTGGGTCGCACCATTCCTAGTCTGGCGCTGGCAAGAATTTCTAGTATTACTCCTCCCTGCCTCTGTTGGAGACTGGAGACTCGGGCTGCTGCTGTTAAACTCCGCATACGTAAACGTGTCTTGGAAGTTCACATGCGGTGATCCTCGTCTACGGCCCGTGCTTGGGGGTTGAACTCCCTTCAAGTGCGTACTTGAGGTTGGATGTCCAGCTCCTTGAAGTATTCGTACATTCTCTTTAAGCTCTTCAACCTCTTCGTCGAGTGTTTTGATCACCTCCAGTAGCAGCTCCGATAATATACTGTCTCCGACTCCTATCCCGGCGGTTCGCGACTCACGCTGTCCCTGCCACTCTAGGTTTTGCGACTGCGGCGGGTTTCGCGATTGCTGCCAGAACCCGTGCTGCCCATTTCGTGCTAACGACTCTTCTTCGTAGTTGCGCTGGCATTGTCGTTGCCTGCGCTGCTACGTCAGGAGTACCTGGTGTCGCTGCTGCTGCTCCTGCTGTTGCTGCTGTTGCTGCCATCGCTGCTGCTCCAACTGCTGTTGCTGCATTTGCTGATACTGCATTTGCTGCTGCTGCAGTTGTTGCTGTTGGAGCTGTTGCTGTTGAAGCTGTCCCTCGGCTTCGGCTGAAGATGTCCCGGTGGGTGCTGCAGAGCTCAATATCTCTGTCCTGGAACCCTCCTGGCCGTTTGCCTCTTCCGTTGGCTCCACCACTGCATTATGTGCTTGTTGTGGAGCGTTCATCCTCCGAGACTCCGAGAGTTTCTGCATCACTATCGGGTCATCAAGGAGCGTTATGAATGGGTGCGGGTTGTCTGGGTCAGTATTGGGATCCACAATAGTCGACCCAGATTTGTTCATCAACTTTAAGTCGATGAACGCCCTTCGAGACTGCTCGCGTTTAGCAAACGGTTGCTGCTCCGACAGCTCCGGCTCTGGCACGAAATCGGCGGCACTATAATCGCCCATAAGCCACTTGATCGCTGTCAGCATATTTACTGACTGCAGATCTGACTGCTGTAGACCAAGGGCTTGCATGGCCTCGTTTATTTCCTCTTCGGGCTGTGTATAGGCCTAATTGAGTATCGCAGATACCGCAAATTGCGATGATCGGTCCATGGTGTCAATTGGCTGTGCGCTTTCCGACGAACTTATTTTACCAGCGCGAGTAGTATCTGTATTGATGGCAGAGAGAGTTTGACTATTCAACCCGTGAGCTAGCTTTTTCAACGCGAACCCGGGTTATTTTCTAAGAGCTACGGCGGTTGCTCTTAACCTCGATAACGCACGAGGGTTTCCCGTATGCGGCTCTAAACAAACAAAAGCTATTTTTGTAATTAATTACTATTTGTAATTAATTACGCTCAACCACTCGCACTTGTAATTTTAAAATAAATATATGTGAAAATATTTATATACTATATATATGTGTCAAAACGGACAATATCACCAAAAACACTCAAAATAAATACAATTTTCACCTGAAAAAAATAAAAAAACAATTTTAAAGTTCGAGGGGATTTTTGTGCTCGAGTTTTTACTCGCGCGCACAGTCAACTTTTTGTTCCGAGAGTGCCTGCCGACTTTCTCTTGATTTTCTCCTAACAGCACGAGAAAAGAAAAAAAGAAATTTTATTTTTCGTCCACTAAAAAAATAATTCGTATCGAAAATACGAGAGGAGAAAAAAAAATTTTTGAGTCTAGAAAAGAATTAATTAGAAAATTAATTATCGCTTAAAAAAAAATTTTTGTCGTTAAATAAAAATTGTTATAAAAAAAATTTTAATTGTTAAAAACAATTACCTAACGCACAAAAATTTCGCTATCAAGATCTCTCCTCGCCGGCACTCTAGGTCGAGGGTCATTAGCTATCGCTCGCCTAACCTCTCGACCGCACTCTCGCAACAGCACGGCTGTGTCACGGACATGCTCACACGCGCCTACGAGCTGCGGCACGAAGAGCCTTTCTTTGCAGCTTACCCTCAGCTCCGCTGCTGAGCTTCTTCGCGCCAAGCTTCGCTGCGAATCACGTACGCGCCGCGGGTCCTTCTCCACCCCCAAAACGTTGTGGCGCCAGTTGTAACGGGATGGCTAGTGGGGGAAAATCCCAACAAGCCACAGGCCAGCGATGCCCTTGAACACGGTGCCGCGGGTGTCAAACTAAAATGACTTGCCCGGGGATCTGCTCCTGGAATCCCGAAAACAACGCGAAGATCGCACGCGAACTTCGCTTTCCAACTAATTGGATCGCTGAGTGAAAAGCGCGCGCTCGAAGAGTAAAGTGCGCGGCCGCTACGCTCAGATATGAAAACGACCGGCGGAGTCGTTTTCCCGCGGAGGCGGCGGTATCCGGGAGAAGGACAGGGTGTAATAGACAACGCGACGGGTAACTAGATATTACAGTATATTAAAATCTATGACGATTACATGCACAACGCACGTGCTTATTAAACAATTATGAGTTAGTTCGCGCGCGACCGTTAATATTCAAACGCGCGAACGATACGGCGCACTGCGAAGATGCTAATATCGCGCGCGGTATTAAAGTACGGCGGGCTGACACACACCCGCACGTACACGGCACAGAAAGCTTGCACTGGGCGATTTCCGTGCGAGCCTTTACAATAATCCCGCGAGAGGAGAGTAGAAAACTTACGTTAAGAAGGAGCAGCCGGTGGACTCGGCTCTCTCTCGCTCGATCTCGCTCGCACAGCAGTTGAGCTCTCTTTCTCTCTCTCCCTTACTCGGTGTATTGGGTCGGCAGGCGGGCTGGCTGCCGGCTCCTCGCTCGCTGTCTCTGTGGCTCACGCGGCGCGGGATCGCTCTCTCTGTCTCTCTTGCGTGAGCATACACTATGTGCGGCACCTCCACTACACTCGCCGGGTCTAACAAAAAACTATAGGATGGCGCGGACAAGTTAACTCACGAGTGACACGGAGGAGATGTTTCACGCGCGATGGCAGTCACGAAGATCGCTGCCGTGACTCGCATAAAGCCGTAGCAGCTTCGCCGGTACGCGACGGGCATATTACGCGTTGCGAGACCGTTCTAATCCGATCAGGATGCTCGCGTGCTCGCGGGCCCGGTGAGCATGTCTGCTCGGGGCGTGTAATTTGAATCTCGAATTATCTAAATCGCTCACGCGTTACAGTATATATATTTATTGCATATATTTATTAAAAAATTTGTTCATATATATTCAAAAACCAAATTTCTCAATATAAAATATACGCAATAAAAGTATAAAATAAAGGAGAAATTATTTGAATGATAAGAGATTTTAATAATTAGCTAAATGAAAATTGTATATAAAATTTAATTAAGTTTCGATTTGATCCATATAAAAATACAAATAAAATCAAAGAAAAGATTTTTAAATCAAAATTTTTAGTGATTATGCTCTTATATTTTCAAAAAACAAATTTCACAATATAAAATATACGCAATAATAGTATAAAATAAATGAGAAATTGTTTAAACGATATTATAAGAGACCTAAAGCAATAGCTAAACGAAATCGGTATACGAAATTATTTAAGTTTCAGTTTATACATAAAATAATAAAAATAAAATACAACAAAAGATTTTTAAATCAAAATTGATAGCGTAAATGTACTCTCACATATTCAAAAAAATCACTACCTTGAAAATATATAGGTTCAATGTCTTCAAGGTCTTATTTTTCAAATTTGGGGGGTTGACGAGCGGAGCGAGTACAGGGCGCAGCCCCCCTAGTATATATATATATATATATATATATATATATATATATATATATATATATATATATATATATATATATATATATATATATATATATATATATATATATATAAATATATATATATATATATAAAAATATATATATATATTATATAGTCGTAAGCGTTATTTGTGTCACGCAGACCCCCCTCGCCCCCACCCACCAGCCCCACTCAGCCTTCCTCAGTCCCCCTCAAAATAACGAAAATTTTGATTTTTTCTACGTTATTTTGAGTATGGTAGAGCCCCCCTCGCCCCTCCTCGCCGCCCCTCAGCCCCCTCGCACCACCTCAGACCCCCTCGTGACCCCTCTCAGACCCCCTCAGACACCCTTCATTTAAATTTTCACTTTAAAGTAAGTATATATATATATATATATATATTATATAGTCGTAAGCGTTATTTGTGTCACGCAGACCCCCTTTCCCCCTCCCCCAGCCCCCAGTCTCCCTCAGTCCCCCTCAAAATAACGTAAAATTTTGATTTTTTCTACGTTATTTTGAGTATGGTAGAGCCCCCGCTCGCCCCTCCTCGCCGCCCCTCAGCCCCCTCGCACCCCCTCAGACCCCCTCGTGACCCCCCTCAGAGCTCATTTTCATATATTATATAAAATTAATAATTTATATTTTTCATATGTTTTTTTAATAGTGTAATATTTATAGATGTAACGCTTAAGAGTAGTTTTGAATTCTTAATTTCTGAAATAAAAGAGTAAATTTTTTTTTTTTTTTTAAAGGTTCGAAATAAACAATTTGTTCGTCATTCTTATCTAAATTTACATTCATCATAATGTTAAAACATCGTCAATGTTATAAAATTGTGTTTTTTGTTTATCTAAAAAATATAGAAACAATAGTGCAAAATCAGATGGAAAAATTTTGCACAAAAGTTTAGAAGTCAAATTGATTACAACTGTTACCTTGCTTTCTTGGTAAAAACAAAATAAACATCGTCAATTGTATTAAGAGCTGTGTACACTTTTTAACTCACTTTAAGTTAGGACAGTAACTGAATAAATTAACTTATAATAAACAAACAATAATAAATTAACACAAGGGAAAGCAAAGGCAGTCAGACCACATTAAGAAGATGTAATCAGACCACTGATAAATTTGAATATAGTCAAGTGATCAATACCAACGTCAATTATCTACGCATATGACATAGTAATTGACACACAGTATATCAATGACGATATTAAAATCTAATTAATTTATAATCATTACCTTAACAGGTAGATAAGGTCAGTTTAGTTAAAACTTTATTGTTAGTGTCCTAAAAATCAATTTGTCACAACCACAAAGTAAAAATTAACCTTTGTCATTAAAGAAAACCCATCAAAATTTAAATCTCTCCCTAGATCTTAGGCGCCTCGTCCTTGCGCATTGAACACAACGGAGTGTGGTGCTTACGCAGATACGAAGCCCCACGAGTGGCAGTAATACACTACTGCATTCATACACCAATGAGGTAACCACGCGGGCAATTCGAATATTTTGAAGCTATGTGAACTTAAATTGTACCAATAAAAATAACAGTTGTATTCAATTTATTTGATTTTTTCCAATTTGTTCAATAATTGGGAATAATGGTTATTTAATTTCTGAGTATCTTCTTTTAGATTTATAGGATTATCTTGTAATTTGATGTTAATCATTTCGGAAATTAATCTTTTTTTCCAACAACTTTCAGTATCAAGTATCTTAGCATTATCAAAGTTAAACTTATGTTTATAAATGTTGATGTGATTATTAATTACAAATTTTTTGTCATCATCTTTTTTAGTATTCGCAATGTGTTCTTTTAATCTAGTATTTAACATGCGTTTACTCTCTCCTACGTAACTAGCATTACAATCCTTACATTCGATTTTGTAAACAATGTTCGTTTTCTCGTCTTTCTCCTGTGTATCTTTCCTTCTTTTTATGACTTTGCTGCGATTATTATTTATTGTTGGAACAGTTTTTATACCAAATTTCCTTAAATTATTGGAGACTTCTTCAAAGGTGTCTGGTATGTACGGTAAACTTAGAATAACTTTTGTGTGATCACTATTATTGTTATTGTTATTAGAATTGTCATATTTAATTTTATTGACTCTATTTTTCACATGATATTCAATAAAGTTAGCAGGGCAGTTATTATTATTTAGATATTTTTTTACCATACAGATGTTTTTTTCCCAAAATTTTTTATGTGATAATAATAATGCTCTGTCAACTAAATTGTAGACCATTGCCCTCTTTTGAGACATAGGATGGTGTGATTTGAAGTTTAAAAATCTACCTGAGAAGGTAGATTTTTTATACCAATCTGCAATAATTTTGTTGTTTTCTTTTATGAGATTTACTTCTCTTTGAGAATTCCATAAATTATAATGAGGACATGCTGTGGGTGTTTACAAAATAAATTGAGCCAAGCACTTTGGTAAATTAAACTATAATATATTCACAATAACTATAAAATTATAAATTACTATTACAAATTTGTCGATATAAAAGTTGTTTCAAGAGTAAGTATAAAATGTGTGAGATGTTACAAGTAAATAGTTGAGTGTATGACTGTTACATAATTCTGAGTGTATGAGTGTTACAAAATTCTGTGAGTATTGGTGAATTTGCTGTTTGAGTGTATGAGTTTTCTGTGTGACGTTGCGAATCACTGATGAGTGTACTAACCATACAATAAGCAACACAATCAATTATTATTGAATTAATTGTGGTTGAGTTTTCAATGAGATGACACGATTAGGTATTACTGACCTAATCGTGCCTGAGTATTTCCCGCCGTACAGCTTGGTTATGCTTTCCGTGTAGCAGCGCACCTTCGTATAAAATGGCCGCACGTATTTGAGTTGTTACCTTATCATACGTAGAGGTTATATTAATCTTTACGCCGACGAGTTGGTCCCGTGATGGTGATTCCGCAACGAAGCTGAGCAGTGGAGAAGAACCGTATGTTGAGCATGATAACGAAAGATGAGATAAGCCGGTGAGATGAGTGTGAGGATGCGAAGCAGCCGATGAGAGAAGCCAGTTGAGCAAAGCCGATTGAGAACTACCAGTGTAATTTTCCTGCTTGAAAAAACCATGCCCAAATCCCGTTGATATTATTGATCACGATGACCATGAGTTTACTGCCGGGGTTGAATTGGTGAAAGTGCAGGTGTGAGCGAGAATCCGTGCAAAGTTGCTGAGTGAGTATATGCCATGAGAGGAGAAGCCGCGTGAGAAGCTGCCTTGTGAGACGTACTGCACTATGAATATGCCGTGTGAGATATTGCCTCGTGGCGCGCTCGAAGCATCGAGCGCCGGTCAGAAGATGCCGCTTGAGTATCACCGCCGTGTGAGAAGTTTCCGTGTGAGAGACACTGCTGCGTGAAAACATGCCGCGATAGACGACGGCATATGAGATGTTGCCGAGCAGCAGTCCATGTTGAGAGAGTGAGAAACACTACACTTGAATTTTTCACTTGAGAATCGCCGAATGTGCACAGTGAGTTTCTCTACGAGACGAACCGCTACACAGAGTGAGTTGACCGAGAGAGAGAGCTCCATCACATGAGAATCGCCGGCACAGTAGATTTCCCTCGTGGTAGACCATTACTGAGAGAGACTTTTAGTGAGAGGTTTGAGTGTATCTACTGAGAGCCAAAGTACCGTGAGTTTTTCCACGAGGCGAATCATTACATGGATACTAACTGAGTGTGAGAATTAAGAGAGCACTTCCGTCTTCTTCCTCGTCTCGTTGTTACCGAGGAGTGAGTCAAATCACCGTCTCTCTCATTTACATGTGTAAGCATGAGAGAGACAGCATGAGTTTTGCCATACTCGGCTAATCAGTATAGCGATTCAGCTGTTCCGCAGAGAACAGCTGCTGAGTGCTACCATCGCGTGGCCGCCTGCTGAGTTATCCCTCAGTCGCTCAACCGCGGGAAATTCAAAACTTGATATTTCCCAAACAACTTCTAAGAAGCTGATTGTGTTGTTCTGTTCAATTTCGTGTGTAAATTTCAATTTTTCATGGTAACTATTGAAGATTTCAAATATATGTGAGATCTTATCTTTGGGTAGACAAACAATAATGTCATCTACTGATCTATAATAAAAAATTGGAACAAGATCAAGTTTTTTTAAACATTCTTCTTCTAAATCAACCATCACTATGTCTGCAAAGGTAGGACTAATGGGACTACGCATTGGAGACCCGAATATTTGTCTATAATAATTTCTATTAAATTGAAAAGAAGTATTGTTCATTAGGAATCTAGAAGTTTCAATTATTTCGTTCAATGGTATGTTAAGATGTGTCATGTATTTGTATCGTTTTTCTAGGCCTTTAATAACCAATTCCTGGGGTACATTAATAAAAAGTGATGTCACATCTAAAGAAATAATAGTATGATCATTAGGAATGATAATATCTTTCGTTTTTTCAATTAAATCAAAACTATTTTTCAAGTATGGATTCGGTTTAGGTATACTATTGCATATTAAAGAGTCTAATGTTTTTGACATTTTATAGGTGGGACTTCCAATACATGATACAATAGGCCTTAAGGGAGTCTCGTTTTTATTTATTTTTGGGAGTCCGTAAATCTTAGATAGAGTTGTATTAGTTTGTGTTAATTCATTCTTATGGTATTTCTTGTTAAAGTAATTATTATCATTCCAACGATTCATTACTTTTTGAACAATTTTTTGTAGTTTGCTTAAAGGATTACATTTAACTTGCGTGTAAGTACTTTTATCTAATAATAACACCTCCATTTTTCGTTAAAGAGTAAATTATTAAGAAAATTACATTAATTATATATTAAGATATTTTATTCTATTTTTTCCACCTCACCTTGGAGGTAAATAGAAAGATCCCCAGTAGGCATAATCCATAATGAATTGTATCCAAGATTTAAATCTTTAAGAATGTCGATGAAAATTGTTACTCAGAGGTTTTCGCGGTCATAAAAAGGATGCAACCACAGATATGTGAAGCTTACGAAGAAGTTGACGATCTCAAACATAATAAGATGGTAGATATTTGAGTCCCATGGAAGCAGCATGGAGATTACAAGAATTTCCTTTATGTGGTAGAAGTCACACCGTAATACGTTTAGCAATTCACACGGTTGCGTGTAAGTACTTTTATCTAATAATAACACCTCCATTTTTCGTTAAAGAGTAAATTATTAAGAAAATTACATTAATTATATATTAAGATATTTTATTCTATTTTTTCCACCTCACCTTGGAGGTAAATAGAAAGATCCCCAGTAGGCATAATCCATAATGAATTGTATCCAAGATTTAAATCTTTAAGAATGTCGATGAAAATTGTTACTCAGAGGTTTTCGCGGTCATAAAAAGGATGCAACCACAGATATGTGAAGCTTACGAAGAAGTTGACGATCTCAAATATAATAAGATGGTAGATATTTGAGTCCCATGGAAGCAGCATGGAGATTACAAGAATTTCCTTTATGTGGTAGAAGTCACACCGTAATACGTTTAGCAATTCACACGGAAAATAAACAAAATATAATTTTTTTTGTGAAAGATTAGAGGATTGTTCGTATTGGTGATTGTTGAATAAATAAACTCCTTCTTCTTGACCCAACGAACCAAATCTTTATTTAACTTAACTCAACGTTTCGGACATGTATTATGTCCCTTTTCAAGGCTACATAGAAATTTACAAGTTTTAATTTACAAGAAAATTTTTTTACACTTTTAAATGAATAACGATTTACACTGCTCACCTCTATCAATAAATTAATAGGTTTATAAAACCATCGTTAAAAAGTACGTAATAATGTCTCACAGAGACTCGTCTGCCGTCAGTTCTCGGAAATTTAAAGTCCAAACCGAGCGATAGCTCGTATTTATATTGTGCCCTCGAGTAGTGGGGAGCTGTTAGTGTATTTGTAAGCTAACGTAAACCTTTGATTTTATGTTTGTGTTTTTCTTTTTTCCAGCATTGAAAGTAATACATTTATATTATTTTTGTAACAATATTTTAAATTAGCAATGTCAGTTTTGTGATTTATGTTATTCGCAGTGGCATAAATATTTAGCATTTCTGAAAATTCTCGTTTGAATTTATTTTTCTCAACATCAAGAATCGAAACATTTTCAAAGTCGAAATTATGTTTTGTGTATTTGCAGTGCATGTATAAGGCAGATCTTTCGTCCGCATTTTTTATGCAATATTTATGTTCATAGCATCTTTTCTTTAGCGCTCTACCACTTTGTCCAACATACGCAGCATGACAATCATTACATTTTATTTTGTAAACAATACCGGTAACATCTGATTTTTTGATTGGATCTTTTCCTAATTTAACGAAACTTAGCTTGTTAGACATATTGTTTACATGCATGATACCATATTCTTTGCAAATCTTATTGATAGACTGTGATAAATTATTAACATAAGGAAGTATAATTAAAGGATTTTTTGTATAAGCTTTTGTAATATTATTACAGTTGTTACTATTAAAAATGTGACAAAGTCTTTTTTTAAATTTTTTTTTCAATAAACTGCAACGGAAATTTATTATTTAGAAGAAATTTCTTGACCAAAGTTAAATTATTGTTATGAAAAGAACGATGGGATAATTTTATTGCTTTGTCAACTAGGGAAAAGACTAGAGCTCTTTTTTGTGAAATAGGATGGTGTGAATCAAAGCTTATATACCTACCAGAAAAGGTAGGTTTTCTATACCAATTTGTTAATGGAGAACTATTATCAACTCTAATTATTTGCATGTCTAAAAAACTAAGTTTCTTGTCTATTTCTTTCTCAATAGTAAATTTTAAATACTCGTTGTACTGATTAAAAGTATTCAGAATATTGTCAATTTCAGTTTCTTTAACAATTAATAAACAGTCGTCTACATACCTACAGTAAAATAGTATGGAGTCGCGTAACTTTTCAAGACAACTTTCTTCAGCTTCCTCAAGGACAATTTCAGCAAATCGAGGACTACAGCTGCCTCCCATAGGAGAACCAATAAGCTGTTTGTAATATTTTTCATTGAATTTGAAAAAAGTTGAATTTAATAATAACTCTATACCATTTAAAAACTCAATCAAAGAAAGACTGATCTTATCTTTAAAATATTTCCATTTCTTTCTTATTCCATTTAAAATAAGAGTGAAATCTAAATTTGTGTATAGAGACACAACATCTAATGAAATTAATATGTATCCTAGAGGAATTGTTATAGTACCTAATTTTTCCTTAACTTCCATACTATTTTTTACAGAATATTTTGGTTTAGGTATGTATTTTTTTAAAAAAAGGCTAAGACATTTATCGAAGGCATAAAACGGACTGTTAATTGAAGAAACGATAATTCTTATAGGATAATTTGATTTATGGATTTTCACTAACCCATAAGCACGTGATAGTAAAGTATTGTCTAGTTTTAAATTTGATAAACACTCTTATTTTAAATGGAATAAGAAAGATATGGAAATATTTTAAAGATAAGATCAGTCTTTCTTTGATTGAGTTTTTAAATGGTATAGAGTTATTATTAAATTCAACTTTTTTCAAATTCAATAAAAAATATTACAAACACCTTATTGGTTCTCCTATGGGAGGCAGCTGTAGTCCTCGATTTGCTGAAATTGTCCTTGAGGAAGCTGAAGAAAGTTGTCTTGAAAAGTTACGCGACTCCATACTATTTTACTGTAGGTATGTAGACGACTGTTTATTAATTGTTAAAGAAACTGAAATTGACAATATTCTGAATACTTTTAATCAGTACAACGAGTATTTAAAATTTACTATTGAGAAAGAAATAGACAAGAAACTTAGTTTTTTAGACATGCAAATAATTAGAGTTGATAATAGTTCTCCATTAACAAATTGGTATAGAAAACCTACCTTTTCTGGTAGGTATATAAGCTTTGATTCACACCATCCTATTTCACAAAAAAGAGCTCTAGTCTTTTCTCTAGTTGACAAAGCAATAAAATTATCCCATCGTTCTTTTCATAACAATAATTTAACTTAGGTCAAGAAATTTCTTCTAAATAATAAATTTCCGTTGCAGTTTATTGAAAAAAATATTAAAAAAAGACTTTGTCACATTTTTAATAGTAACAACTGTAATAATATTACAAAAGCTTATACAAAAAATCCTTTAATTATACTTCCTTATGTTAATAATTTATCACAGTCTATCAATAAGATTTGCAAAGAATATGGTATCATGCATGTAAACAATATGTCTAACAAGCTAAGTTTCGTTAAATTAGAAAAAGATCCAATCAAAAAATCAGATGTTACCGGTATTGTTTACAAAATAAAATGTAATGATTGTCATGCTGCGTATGTTGGACAAAGTGGTAGAGCGCTAAAGAAAAGATGCTATGAACATAAATATTGCATAAAATATGCGGACGAAAGATCTGCCTTATACATGCACTGCAAATACACAAAACATAATTTCGACTTTGAAAATGTTTCGATTCTTGATGTTGAGAAAAATAAATTCAAACGAGAATTTTCAGAAATGCTAAATATTTATGCCACTGCGAATAACATAAATCGCAAAACTGACATTGCTAATTTAAAATATTGTTACAAAAATAATATAAATGTATTACTTTCAATGCTGGAAAAAAAGAAAAAACACAAACATAAAATCAAAGGTTTACGTTAGCTTACAAATACACTAACAGCTCCCCACTACTCGAGGGCACAATATAAATACGAGCTATCGCTCGGTTTGGACTTTAAATTTCCGAGAACTGACGGCAGACGAGTCTCTGTGAGACATTATTACGTACTTTTTAACGATGGTTTTATAAACCTATTAATTTATTGATAGAGGTGAGCAGTGTAAATCGTTATTCATTTAAAAGTGTAAAAAAATTTTCTTGTAAATTAAAACTTGTAAATTTCTATGTAGCCTTGAAAAGGGACATAATACATGTCCGAAACGTTGGGTTAAGTTAAATAAAGATTTGGTTCGTTGGGTCAAGAAGAAGGAGTTCAAAATATAATTTTCGAAGAAAATAAAGAGGAAAAAGCTTTAGATAACTGGAAAACTACATTAACTTCGTGGTTTGAATTAAATAAAAAAGATAAAAATGCAAAAAATATTAAATACGTTAATATAACATTTGAAAATAAAACATATAATACTTACAAAGAAACAGCAATACAAATGGGTCTAATCGAAGATGATTTACAGATTGACAACATTTTTGAAGAAGTTTGTAATATAATGTTACCTGTTCAATTGCGTAAATTTTTTACTTGGTTTTTAATAACAGATAACATTAATGGTAATACTATTTGGACAAAATTTAATAAATATTTTACAGAAGATTTTGACAATAATAAAAATAACCGAGCTCTTCATCATATAAACGAAATTTTAAAAGTTGAAGAAATGTCTTGTAAAGATTTTGGATTACCTGAACCTGATGAAATTTTCGATACAAATAATGAAAATAATAAAGAAAATATTTTATTCTGTAAACAAATATTTAATAATTACTATAGTCAATTAAACACAGATCAAAAAACTATTTTTACACAAATATTAAATAATGAACATAAAATTAACTTTATTGATTGTCCTGGAGGTTCAGGTAAAACGTTTTTATATAAAACTTTAATTTATTATTTTTTGTCAATAGAACAAAAAATTATATCAATGGCTTGAACTGGTATAGCATCTATACTATTACCAAAAGGCATACCTGGTCATAACCAGTCATAAAACTTTTAGATTACCTTTAGATTTAAACGATATTGAAAGTGCATTTTTAAAATTTGAATCAGATAAAAAAAAAATTTCGTGAAGTTTTTGCGATTATTTGGGATGAAGCGTCAATGATTCCACGTAAAGCTTTAGAAATTGTTAATAAAACTTTACAAGATGTTTGTAATAATAATCTACCATTCGGAGGAAAATTATTAATTTTAGGAGGTGATTTTAGACAAATTCTCGCTGTTGTTAAAAAGGGTTGTAGAAGCACAATAATTCAAGAAACAATAAAATATTCAAATCTTTGGTCATTATTTAATATAATGTATTTGAAAACAAATATCCGTTCAAAAGATATCATGTTTGCTTCATTTTTATTAGATATTGGAAAAGGTAAATTTAATTCATTTGTTATACCTGATAGTTTTAAAACAAACGATGTTTGTTTTAAAATATATGAAAATATAAATTGTAGTATATCAATAAATAGAGTTATATTAACATCACATAATGAAGATGCAAATATTTTAAATAATAAAATTTAAAAACTATTAAATACTGAAGAAAATACGTATTATAGTTTAGATTATGCTACTCATAAAGATGTAGATTTATCTGATGATAACATCCATATTAATTACCCGATTGAAACTTTAAACAATATACGTGAAGGACTACCACCACATAAATTAAAACTTAAAATAAATACTATTGTAATGTTAATAAGAAATTTAAGTATTAACGATGGATTATGTAATGGAACACGATTAAAAATTACGGAATTGTTTAAATACAACATAGAAGCAGAAATAATAACAGGTGAAAACTCTGGAAACATAGTTTTTTTTCCTCGAATTACATTAAACACTGGCAATTCTTCATCATTACCATTTATTTTATATAGAAAATAATTTCCTTTAATATTAGCGTTTACTAATACTATTAATAAATCACAAGGTCAAAGTTTTGATAGTGTTGGAATATATATTAGAAGACCATTATTTTCTCATGGTCAATTATATGTAGCATTATCAAGATGTAAAAACCCAGATAAAATTTTTATTGAAAATAATTCAGAAAATAAAGAAGAAATTATAAATATCGTTTGGAAAGAAATTTTAGATAATTAATTTTGAAATATTTTTCGTTTTAGAATATGTCGGCTACACAGAACAAAAGTAAATTATAAAAAACAACAATATATTTATTCGTTAATCAATAATAATAATAAATACATAATAAATTATTAGTTTTAGACTATTTAGAATATGAACAAAATTATATGGAATACATGATTAATTTAGAATCAGATAAAATTATTGAAAAAGATAAATTAAAAAAACTAAATCATCAGTCAAAAAAAAAAAACAAGAAAACAACAGAACAATAAAAATACAAAACTCAAAATTGGAAAACTTAAAGTTGACAAAATTTTAGAAGAATTTAAAAATCTTTCTTTACAATAATTGAATTTTGTTTTTTAGGTAAATTTTTATATAATTATTAATTAATTAATTTTTTGAATTAATTTTTAGTTAATTAAAACAACAATATTTTTTCTTTCATTTAGGACAATGGAATATACAAATAACGTTGGAAAATTTTAAATAGCATATCAGAAAATATTAAATATGAAAAAAAAAATAAATAAATAAAAAAACAATTCATAAATTGAATAAAACATTTCGAAGAATTTAACTTATTATCAGGTAATTCAAATCATGTAATTATTAAATTTAATTTTACAAAATATATATTATATTATAAAAAAATATACTTTTATTGTAACAATTTTAATGTTTTCTGAAATTTTATAGTGACAAAGACAGTGGATTAGGCCTAATGGGGATACCACTTAAAAATAAAACGTATCTTTCTATTTACCTCCAAGGCGATGTGGAAAAAATAGAATAAAATATTTCTTAATATATAATTAATGTAACAGTCTAGAAAAACGGTTTAAGGATATACATTTTAATTCAAAAATTCCATTTCAAGAAATAATAGAAACAACAAAATTTTTGTTCGTTAATACCTTTTTCATCTTTGATGACACAATTTACCAGCAATTATTTGGTACTCCAATGGGATCTTCCATCTCCCCCCTCTTTGCGGATATAGTGATGGATGATTTAGAAACTACTTGCTTAAAATTACTTAATGAAAAATCTAATTGTACGCCATTATTTTATTATAGATATGTCGATGATACCATACTGTGCATAACAAAAAATCAAGTACAATTAGTTCTTGACACTTTCAATAGTTACAACAAATATTTATAATTTACTCACGAAATAGAAATAGATAATAGTATTAATTTTTTAGACTTAACGATTGTTAGAAGGGATAATAACATAATAACTAACTGGTTTCAAAAACCTACTTGTTCTGGCCGATTATTGAATTTTAACTCCCACCACACTAAACAACAAAAACGTAATATTATTTCAAACCTTGTAGATAGAGCATTATTACTATCTGACCAATCTTTTCACAATAAGAATATTAAGTTAGTAAAAGAAATGCTTATAAAAAATGATTATCCTGAAAACTTTATTAATACATGTATTACAAGTCGCATACGTAAACATAAATATGGGAATAAGAACTCACACAATCAAAATATAATTAACCCAATATCAACTGTAGCACTACCTTTTCATGAACAATTTTTTTATTCTTGTAATAAAGTCCTTAAAAAATTCAACATTCGATGTGTCCCGTTGATGAACCACAAAATGAATAATATTGTTAAGTTAGGCAAAGATAGAACGGACAAATGGAATGAGACTAGTGTGATCTATAAATTTAACTGTGACAAATGTAATAGCGTATATGGAGGCGAAACAAAATGATGCTTGAAAACGAGAATCAATGAGCACAAAAAATCTGTAATAGATGGATTAAAATTAGACCCCCATAAATTACTTCCTGTTTCACAACATATCAAAGAAAATCCTACACACAATTTTGATTGGGCCAACACATTAATATTAGATAGAGAATGTAATAGGGAAAAACGACTTATATCTGAAATGCTACATATAAATTGGATTGATAACACAATCAACAAACAGGAAGACACGCAATTTTTAAACAGTCAGTATAAAAGATTGAAGAGAATTTTGAATAAATTTGATATTAAAGGGAAGAAAAATCATCTTGCTACACTATAGCTATGATAAGCACGCCAGTTTTCATCGTTTATACATTTATAATGTGTTTTGATTCGTAGTCAAGCATTGGTTTGTTTATGTTTTCTTAGAAATCGAGAGTTATATATCTAATACTCAGTGTAATAGTCGTCGGCGGCGATGTAGTCTGTATAGAGGTTCTGACACAGAGCTTCGGCTCTTAAAATATCTGTTAACGAGTTATGTAATGTATGTAATTTTATTTGTTTTCATATGTGTACAACGAAAAATGACCATGTTGCGATTATATTGTTTTTACTTTTTGTTATGTAGTGTAATAAATGTTCACCTGAAGAGGCTAGAAAAGCAGACTAGCGAAACGTTGTGATTTTAGAATGAAACTTTGAGTTGTGATTTTTTACATCCTGGGTTGACCCTCACCATCGTTTCTTAATATAATTAATGTAATTTTCTTAATAATTTACTCTTTTATTTCAGAAATTAAGAATTCAAAACTACTCTTAAACGTTACATCTGTATATACTACCTTATTAATAAAACATATGAAAAATACATGAAAAAAATAAACTTTTAAGTGAACATTTAAATGAGGGGGGTCTGAGGGGGGTCTGAGGGGGGTGACGAGGTGCGTGTGAGGGGGCCCGAGGGGGGCAGAAAATATTAAATATAAAAAAAAAACCGCTGCCAATTCATTAGCCCGTAGCTTCCTCAACCGTAATTTGTTGATTCCTTTAATTAATTTTTAATAACAAAATTTATAATTTTTTAAAAAATTTATTGCATAATTATAATTATATTCATTTATGAATATTAAAAATTGTTAATCTTTAAATTTATTTATTCATTTATTATTTATTTATATCAAATTTATATAAATTTTGAGCTGATAAATAAAGTTATCATGTGAAATAGAAGTACAATATCTATATTTTATAATAAAACAAATAGCTATCACGGTTGTTTTGTTATTAATAAAAACGTGTTTTTTTTTTATATTATATTTCATAATTCATATTTTTTAAGAAAAAAAAAATTATAGCTATCATTGTTCTTTTGTTATTAACAAAAACTTGTTTTTTTAAAAAAGTTCATAACTCACAAATAAATTATAATAATGCAGAATATAATGCATATAATTTTTAAACATTTTAATTAATTTTGTTACACATCATTGGAGTTATGATTTAAAAAGAAAAACACGTTTTTATTTTCGATGATAACGAAAGAACCGTGATAGATAGAAAATTAATTTTTTTAGAAAATATAGGTATTTTAATACTCTTTCGAATGCCACCCACCCCATTCAGATACATAGAGCCGTTCTCGAGAAATTACGATTTTAAAAAAATGTCAAAAAATTTTTAATTTCAAATACCTCAGAAATTTATGGACCAATCATTTTGCCCAAAGAACTCGACCGGGAACTATAAAAAATCTACCTCTAAAAGGAATTTTGAAGCCATTAAGTCAATTTTACTCTTGTAATCGTTGGACATACAAAACTGATTTTTTTCATTTCTCAATTTTTTACTCAAAATCTAGCCTACAGAATGTATTCAAATTTTAACAGATTATAGCTGTTTATATTCTCTATTATCACGATTTTTCTCAAAAAAATTGACCGTTAAGTTTAGGAGTTATAAGCTTCTAATAAAAAAAAACACGTTTTTGTTAATAACAAAAGAACCGTGATAGCTAGAAACTTTTTTTTTTAGAAAATATAGGTATTTTAATTCTCTTTCGAACGCTACCCATCAGATTCAAATAACTCGATCCTATCATTAAAAAAATCAAAAAACAGTTTTGAGAAAATCGACAATTCGAAAAAATCAAACACGCATCGCCCCAATCAAAAAACGGATTTTTGACTCGCCATCACGCAAAAAAAAACAAAAAAAATGAGACCTGTCCGGTCAAAATCGACCGAGTAGAAGCTGAGATCCAGGCGTACACACACACACACACACACACACACACACACGCACACGCACACGCACACACGCACACGCACACACACACACACACACACACACACACACACCCGTGTCGAGTTGTTAGTCTCGCATCAGGCGCCTCCCCAGGTGGTGGATAGGGGAAAGCTCGTCAGATATAAAGGGCACCGGGGAAATAAAATACCCGGGGTGGACCAAAAGTGGCTAGGGGAAGGCACCCCAAATAACAAGCCAACCATGGATGTAGTGAATGAGAGATACGCATTACCCCAAGTGGGTGCCCTCAATGGAGGGGTTAATCCCACCACCGATTCCGATCGGGTGAAAGCCCCGGTGGTCGGTGCAGGCTCCACGGATTTTGGGGGGTGCCACATACACTATACCAGGAATAAGATGGAAGAAGAAGACGAAGTAAGCCAGGATAGCGCAGATGCAGCTGCCTTCCGAACCCTAAAAACAAAGGTAGAGGCTCTGGTGGAGTTTATTCTAGATAAAAAGAACATTCACAATGAGCTCAAGTCAATGGCGAAGACTACCCAAAGAGCCTTAAAAGAATTCGTCAAAAGTCGAAAAAGTTATGAGTCTGGACAAGCTACCAGACCTACCAAGGACGGAACAAACCAAACATCACCGCTCTTTCGGAAAGGGAAGGCGTCGGTAGTACACACCGAACGTAACCGCCCCTCACCGCCACCAGAGCCAAACGAAAAGAAGGCGAAGATACGTGCTTCCTCACAGATACCTGCAAAAGAACCGGAAGCTCAGATAGGACAGACCGACTGGGCAACCGTCGTAAGTAAAGGAACACGCAGAAGATATGAGAGACTCAAGACTGACGGCAAGGAGAAAGTAGTGCAGGCACATACCACGGTTAGGCGGAGGCCAGCTCGGTCTGATGCCTTCAAAATAAGAAGGTGCGGTGAGACCACCTACGCCGACATCCTAGGAACTCTCAAAGGGGCATCTGAATTGAAGGCACTGCAAGAAAGGGTCACGCGCATCAGGCGCACCAAGGCAGGAGAGTTGCTTTTGGAGCTAGACAAACCAAACATCGTGTCGCATGAACTGCAGACATTGGTCTCGTCTACCCTTGCAGGGTCAGCGATAGTACAAACGTTGTCCCATAAGGAGACAATCGAAATCAAAGATTTGGACGAGACAACAACAGCAGAAGAGGTAACACAGGCGATCACTTCAATTATCGGCCCCGAAATGATGACCGCTGGGGATGTTAGACTCCGGGCGTCTTACAGTGGCACTCAAGCAGCCAGCGTTATGCTACCTGTAGCAATGACAGAAAAGCTGCTGGAAACTAGAAAACTCAGAATAGGATGGGTCAATTGCCGGATCCGGTTACGTGAAACAGTGACGCGTTGCTTCAAATGCCATGTAATCGGACACCTGGCACGGAATTGTAAGAGTGTAATTGACCGGTCGTCCCTGTGTTTCAGGTGTAAAACCGAGGATCACAAGGCAGTGAACTCCCGACCAACAACGAGCAGGTAACGATGGAGGTCGTAACAACAAACAACGATGGCTAAAGTGCTTCAAATCAACATGAACCACTGTGCAGTAGCCCATGACTTGCTGCCCCAATTGATACGAGAAGAGAAGGCGGACATAGTAATCATCAGTGAGCAGTACCGGGACAAAAATGAACCAAACTGGGTAAGGGATCGTGCCAGCACGGCGGCCATCTGGGTATGCGGAGTACTCCACATATCCAAAAAAATGGACGTCCTTCAGCCCAAATTCACCTGGGTTGAAGTATCCGGTATAAGATTATACAGCTGCTACCTACCACCCAGCGACTCAATAGAAGAGTTCGAAAGATCCCTAGATGCTATCGTCACCAGCGTTAGAACCTCCACGCTGCCAGTCGTAATCGGGGGGGACTTTAACGCTTGGGCAATTGACTGGAGAAGCAAGAAAACGAACAACCGCGGCCACGCACTGGTTGAGACCTTCGCGATACTAGAGCTAGAGATTGCTAACATAGGGACAAAGCCGACCTACACTAAAGGACGAAAGTCTTCCATAGTAGATCTGACCTTTGTCGACCCCAGATTAAGTTGGGAAGGCTCATACTGGCAAGTCAGTGATCGATACACTGGCAGCGATCACCGAGCTCTCACATACCAGCTCCACCCGACAGGCAAAAGAGCGAATATGACCCGGATGCCGAAGAGAGAGAAATGGGCACCAGCTACTTTCGACAGGGAAGCTTTTCTCTGCTTTTTGGAAGGAGCATCTGTCGAAGGAACAGCTGAGGTTAGGACTCAAAGCCTCTCGGAGACCATCACAGCGGCATGCGATGCCTCGATGTCCACAAGGACGAACCACCGGGGACGCTTACCAGTCTACTGGTGGAACAAGGATATTGCGGTAATACGTAAAGAGTGTCGTCGTGCTAGGAGGCTGCACCAAAGAGCAGTCCGTGGACCGCTGTATGATCAATTAACAACTAGATATGAGCAAAAGAGGAAAGAGCTGAAAATTGCCATCAAGACAACCAAAAGAAAGTGTTGGCAGGACTTCTGCGAGGAAGTGGACAGTGACCCGTGGGGACGGCCGTACAAAACGGTCATAAATAAAATCAATCCCAGAGGCACCAATGCTCCCTCCTGTCCAACCTTTCTTGATAGAGTAGTCCAAAATTTATTCCCACAACACCAGGAACGGCAACATGGCACTGGTCTAACGGAAAGAATCGGTACAGCCGAGCCAGCAGCAGTCACCGAATCAGAAGTGAAGATAGAGGCCAAAAAGATTGCCATAAGGAAGGCCCCAGGACTGGACGGCGTTCCTGGTTTAGCTATAAAGACTGCAGCTCTAGAAGTTCCTTGCATATTCAAGGACACTTTCAATGCATGCCTAAGTAAAGGAATATTCCCGACACAGTGGAAGATACAGAGGTTGGTACTCCTTCCTAAGGGAAATAAATCCCCGGATGAACCATCCGCGTATCGACCACTCTGCATGTTGGATATAGTCAGAAAATTGTTTGAACGTATCATATCCGTCAGACTGGAGGCAGCTATACAAAAGATCGGCGGCTTGTCTGATAACCAATTCGGCTTTAGAAAGGGTCGATCAACGATCGATGCTATCGATAGGGTTGTGTCAGTAGCTGAGAACGCCGTTAGTGGTAGCCGGTGCACAAAACGCATGTGTGCTATAATTGGTTTAGATGTACGGAACGCGTTTAACACGGCCAGGTGGGATAAAATCATGCTCGCATTGGAAGACCTAAGCGTGCCACTGTACCTTCGAAGAGTAATCTCGAGTTACCTAACTGACCGCACGCTTCTCTATGATACCGACGACGGTAAGCATTCTTATAAGATCACAGGAGGCGTGCTACAGGGCTCTGTACTAGGATCCCCAATCTGGAACATCATGTACGACGTATTGCTTAGGCAACTGCTCCCACATGGGGTGTCGATAGTAGCTTACGCAGATGATATTGCTCTCATTATCGTTGGGAAAACCATCGAAGATGTGCAATACCTCGGAGATACGGCAATCGAGGTAGTAGTAGATTGGCTGAGCGACCATGGACTCAGTCTTGCTGCCGAAAAGACCGAGGCAGTGCTCATTGCCAGAACAAAAAAGAGAGTCTACGCCACTTTCACGGTCAACGACGAGATGATCAAGACAGGGGACACCATGAAGTACCTAGGAGTTACAATAGATGCGCGGATGTCGTTCAAAGACCACCTTAGGAACGCAGGATTAAAGGCATCAAAAGTGGCTCGAGCACTCGCAAGCATCATGCCAAACATAGGAGGGCCGAAGCAGCCACGACGGTTGCTTCTTTCATCGGTGGTTTATTCCGTAATTCTATACGGAGCCCCCATCTGGGCTAATGCTATACGTAGTAACCCAAGCTATGGTGCAGCTTGCCGAAGGGCCTACAGGACAATCGTGCTGAGTGTGGCCTGCGCCTACCGTACCGTGTCAGACATCGCTCTCTCGGTAGTCACCGGACTGCCACCCTTGGACCTAATGGCATGTGAGAGAGCTGAGGTGTATCGTGAAGGAATGATAAGAGAGGAGGGCGAACTTGATCAGGGACCACGTCAAAACCGATGGTCCAGGAAGACTGTGGAAGAGTGGCAGCGCCGATGGGATATAGCAGATAAAGGTCGGTGGACCCATCGCATTATTCCATGTGTCGTGGAGTGGACGGAGAGGAGACACGGACTCGTAACCTTTCATCTCACCCAGGTACTAACTGGGCATGGCTGCTTTCGCAGCTACCTGAAGAGAATTGGAGTGTACGAAAGCGCGGAGTGCCCAACATGTCCTGAAAGTGATGAGGACGTTGGACACGCTTTGTTCGTATGCCCCAGGTTTCGGGAAGAGAGAGAAAGGTTTCAGGCCTTATGGGAAGGCCCCCTAACTCCCGAGGGCATCGGGAGATGCTTACTCTCTTCACAGAGAGGATGGGATGCTGTGATTGGTCTCGTCACCGAGGTGGTGGACAGATTGAACTCCATAAGGCGAGAAGAAGAAAGAAGAGAAAACCGTCTCACAGAGGACCAGGCGGGGTAGAGGGCCGTAGAGGCTGCGACTGCCCTCCGCGAAGTAATGCCTAACGGCGGTTTCCGCGGTGGGAATTACAGTCGGGGGAGGCCCTGCTATAGAACAACAGCAGGGGGTTTTAGTAGGTATTGCCAGAAATGGTCGAGTCCTACATAACATCTCGTATGCGTAAATGCATTTTTCCTAACCTCCTCCTCCTCCTCCTCCTCAAAAAAAAAAAAAAAAAGCACGCGCGCGCACGCACACACACACACACAAACACAAACACACACACACACACACACACACACACATACACACACACACACACACACACACTCATCCATACAGACATTTTTCAAAAACCATGTATTTTGATTCCTAACACCTCGGAACACAATTATAACATGTTTTTACAACAACTAAAAACTTACTATCACAGAGCTTCCTCTAGGAGGAAGCAAAAAAAAAAAAACAAAAAAACAATTCAAAAATTGAATAAAACATTTCGAAGAATTTAACTTATTATCAGGTAATTCAAATCCTTTAATTATTAAATTTAATTCTACAAAATATATATTATATTATAAAAAAATATACTTTTATTGTAACAATTTTAATGTTTTCTGAAATTTTATAGTGACAAAGACAGTGGATTAGGCCTACTGGGGATAGCACTTGAAAATAAAACGCATCTTTCTATTCACCTCCAAGGTGATGTGGAAAAAAATAGAATAAAATATATAATTTTCGATATATTTTCTTAATATATAATTAATGTAGTTTTCTCAATAATCCATTCTTTCGTTTCAGAAATTAAGAATTAAGAACGACTCTTAAGGGTTACATTTCTATTAGCTATCATCCATAAAAAATATGAAAAATCTCAATAATCTATTCTTTTGTTTCAGAAATTAAGAATTAAGAACTACTCTTAAGTGTTACATTTGTATAAACTATCATCCATACAAAATATGAGAAAATACCATATTAATACAACATATGAAAAATACCATATTAATACAACATATGAAAAATATCTACGTTGAAAATAAATAAATTATTTACTTGTCAAAATTGGGGGGTTGACCCCCCTAGTTTATATATATATATATATATATATATATATATATATATATATATATATATATATATATATATATATATATATATATATATATATATATATTCGCTGATTAGGAATCTGAACTCAGATTTTGTAAATATAAAATGGCGGCCAAAAATTGAAATATTACAGGATTTTATAATCAATAAGTTACAAATAAAATCAGAGCTGACGTAATGAACTACATATATATTCTGCATTATTTTGTTAAATATAATATACTTAGTATTTTAAAAATTAATAAATGTTAAGAATAATGTTTTTAAAAAACATTACAGAAATTTTAAATGTAAAAATAAGTGTTTCATGATATTATGTAATAGAAGATTATCCTCATTCATTATTATTAATATTTACCTCTAATAATGGGGGTTGGCGAGCGGAGCGGGCTTTATAAACCCCTTTCGAGAAATGTATGTATATATATATATATATATATATCTATCTATATATGTATACATTTCTCGAAAGGGGTTTATAAAGCCCGCTCCGCTCGCCAACCCCCATTATTAGAGGTAAATATTAATAATAATGAATGAGGATAATCTTCTATTACATAATATCATGTAAATATATAAATATATATATATATAGGAGTCGTTCTTGTACTTTTCAGTCATAACCGGTCGCAGGGGCTCAACCGTTTTCCTCGCTGATTTTTCCTGTGAAAGTATACTTTCACATGTATACATATAAAAAAAAGTGAAAAAGCCACAATATTAGCTTCCCATATCCAATATTGAGACAGCTACACTGTGCTGAATTTCGTATAATTGTCAAAAAATGGCTATTTTCGAAAAATTCTGTGCGGCTCGTTTTTTTGATCGATTTGAATGATTGAAAAAGGAATTTCTTTGTTATTTTGTCAAATTTTAGAAAAAAAATTTGTGGAATAAAAATAACGCAATGAAATTTTTACACATAGGAAAACGTGAATCTAAATATTTTCATTTTTAAGGTTATCTTTCAACTTTCGTAGTTCCTCGAGTTTTATAGATATTGAGATCGGGTAGGACCTATTTTCATCGTCTTAAAAATCCGTTTCATTTTCACTCGGCCAACGATTGATTTGATTAAGTACACTGAAAAAAATTTGGCACGGCGTCTGTTTCCATCACAGTTCGTCAGCGCCCCCTCCGCTGCGTGTGCCAGACCACCCACTTTTGGCAGAGCGTTTATCCCTGACGGGAGAGGAGCTGTGCCAGTACGGGGCGCGCGATGCTTTTACGGGACAGGAGCTGTGCCAGTACGGGGCAGGAGACGTGCCGAACCGCGGTACAACATTCGACCCTACTTTCGGCATAGCGTATGTACTTATCGGGTCAGCTGGAGTGCCAAATTTTTTTCAGTGTAGAAGCAAAGATACAGCTCTTTCAAAATGGTCGTTTTTCGAAAATCGCAATGTTGGCACCCCTGTAACTTTTTTCTATCAAAACCGATTGGGCTCGTATTGGGTGGAAAAAAAGTTTTAACCTTCTAGAAACGACCCAATTGGTTTCGTTCGGTTTTTTGGATATTTGCAAAAGTTACGAATTTTTCAAAATAGGTGTTTTTCGTATACGTATCCTTTAAGGGCGTGTTACACCTAGTAGCTTCTGAGGCCAAAATCAGCTAAATCGATGGCTTTTCATGGGTCTAAATTACTTGAAATTCATGTATTTATTGCCCGACGATTTGAAAATATTAAAAATATTTTATTAAATAATTTGAAAATGCTAAAAACGACAAAGAAAATTACAAAAGCTCTTAAAATTAAGCAATTAAAAGTGGTTTTTCAAATTTTCAAATGAAAAGGGTTACGTCATTCCAAAAACTAAATGTTGTTGTTCTTCGATTGATTTTCTATTCGTGTGTGAAATTTCAGATCGTTTGTCAACTCGATTATGAAATTATTCAACTTCAAAGTTCAACTCTTATACACGGGCTCTTATGGAAGTACCTTGGACCCCCTCCCCAAGCCCCGCGAGCGGTGAACTATCGGACCACCTTAAGGTGGCTCCGGCGCGCTGGGCCGTATCATTGGGAGGCTCTTTAGGGGCATTGCATTTTTACTTAAAGAAACGATCAAATTGCAATAAAACAGTTAATAGTAAGTTATAAAGTACTTTTAACCATTTAAGCACCCTACACTATAAAAGATAAAAAAGTTATTGATCACTATTGATCAAGTACTACGGCCCTGGTAGTGTATATAGATATATCTTATACACAGGAAGCACGGCTTTTCATTTTATACGTAAAGATTTCTTCGAAATTTTGTCGTCGATCGTTATTTTTCAATACACCATTGTAAACTGTAGATGATGAACAGTTATTTACAAGTATATACACGTATATACAAGATTACTTTATAACTTACTATTAACTGTTTTATTGCAATTTGTTCGATTTTTTACGTAAAAATGCAATGCACCCTAAAGAGCCTCCCAATGATACGGCCCAGCGCGCCGGAGCCACCTTAAGGTGGTTCGATAGCTCACCGCTCGCGGGGCGTGGGTCCCCTTTTTAAAAGAATCGCGTCATAAGTGTTTTGTGTTTTACCAAGGTACTTCCATAAGAGCCCGTTTATAAGAGTTGAACTTTGAAGTTGAATAATTTCATAATCAAGTTGACAAACGATCTGAAATTTCGCACACTAATAGAAAATCAATCGAAGAACAACAATATTCAGTTTTTGGAATTACGTAACCCTTTTTATTTCGGTATCGAACCTCCTTAAAGGGGGTCTTACACATAGTGGCTTCTGAGGCCTTTTTAAAAAAAGTATTCAATGAATTTTCATGGGACAAGTCCTAAATTACTTAAAATTCACGCAGTGATGGCCCGAAGAGTTGGAAATATTAAAATTATTTGATTAATTATTTTTAAAATTTGAAAAACCATTTTTAATTGCTTAATTTTAAGAGCTTTTGTAACTTTCTTTGCCGTTTTTAGCATTTTCAAATTATTTAATAAAATATTTTTAATATTTTCAAATCTTCGGGCAATAAATACATGAATTTCAAGTAATTTAGACCCATGAAAAGCCATCGACTCAGCTGATTTTGGCCTCAGAAGCCACTAAGTGTAACACGGCCTTAATGAATACGTATACGAAATACACCTATTTTGAAAAATACGTAACTTCTGCAAATATCCAAAAAACCGAACGAAACCAATTGCGTCGTTTTCTAGAAGGTTAAAACTTTTTTTTACGCGTCATTCTTTGCGAGTATCCTCTTCCCTATATTCCCGAATACCACCCTCTACCTTTGCAGCAGCTGCAGCTATCCATGCAGACATGGCAGGTGCTTCGGTAGCGGGAGTTAGTAAGTTAAAAGCCGCCCAACTTTAACCTGAGCGGCGTTATACTGGAAACACCGGTTTGAACAGGTAAGGCTTGGTCGTACCTTCCAGCCGAGAGTTAGCTAGCCGCAGTTGTCAGCAGCGACAGTGAGCAGAGCCGGCTCTAGGGGAAAGCGGCTTAGGCTTTCTACAGTAGGAGCCGGGTGCTAGTGCTCGTGCCCTGTGCCGCTGCGGTTTTTACGGCCGGCAGGGGACTTCTACAATTTAGAGCGCTCCAGGTGTAGACCGCGTACATATATTACCTCCCCAGCAACCAGAGTGGGGTTAATACTCCCCGATTAGCTTGACACCGACACAGCTCCTTTCAAGACTATTTTTTAAAAAATGTTACCATTTTGAGCTTGCGCTATTAAATGTTTAAGAGGGCTGGACACCTTTTTTCTGAAATAAGAAGTCATATTTTAATACATAAATGTAAATTAATTATTTCATATTTTTTATATATAAAAATTGGTATGTTTACAGTACCTTAGAACATTCTCCGGTGGGCCTTTTATATGGTTCAGAAACATAGTCGTCGATGAAACAAGTTTTTTCACTATCCGTAAGCTTTGAAATTTTCCTGTGGATGGATTGACTCCAGATTTTACCTAAATTACTCCTGAATAGTATAATTCTTATATGAGCGTAGGGATTTAGGAATAAATGTCAGAAAAAATTTTTACATCAGAAAAATTTTGAAAAAATTGAAATAATTTTAAAAAATTAAAAAAAAATTCTTGAAAAACAGCACAAAATTTTTTTTTCTCATCGAATATAAAATCCCTACACTCATGAGAATTATACTATTCGAGATTAATTTAGTTCAAATCTGGAGTCAACCCATCCACAAGAAAATTTCAAAGCTTACGGATAGTGAAAAAACTTGTTTCATCGATGTCTATGGTTCTGGACAATATAACGGGTCCAGACTAAGGTCTAAGGTGAGGTAAATATATTCCCTTTAATGTGTAAAAAATGGGAAATAATTACTTCAAATTGAAATGTATTAAAATATGACTGTTTTATTTCAGAAACAAAAGTGTCTAGCCTCCATAATCCGTGGCAACGGATGTCTCTCAATTAGAATCTGTGAGTTTACGGTTATTTTATAATAGCCGCATATTCGTACAGTCACGTCGATTTTCATCACCGGAACGATCGGCGTTCCCCAGTCGCTCACTTCGACAGGTGCTAATACTTTTGCTTCTACTAAACGATCAATTTCCGCGCTTAATTTTGTCTTTTAAGGTAGTTGTGTCAAAAAACGAGTTTCTTAAGAACATTTTACCGATGCCCATGCGTATGCAAAATTTCCAAGCGATGACACGTGCCGATTTTGAGATATTCAATATCAAAGTTGGGCATTTTAGGAAGCATAGGAACAACCACAGGAAATACAGCATTTAAATTCAGTGTTGGAAAACGGTTCTTAAGACCATAACAAAAAAACTAACCTATTATTTATCATTATGGTTAAAAGCTTGTCACCAAAATTCAGAGATATGACATGTATAGTTTCCGAAAAAAGCTATTGTAACGGTCGTATAAGTATGGAATATTTGAGCTAAGACAGATTCGAGCGCATACGAATCGCCGGCAAATCGACGACGTCGACTCTAGTAACGACGTCGATTAGCGACAACAGCAGCAGCGGCCCTTCGGCCGGAGCTTCACCCATTTTTACGACTGTGTAGTGTCGCGCCGGCCTTACCGGGTCTTTATGGCCGGCACATCTGGTAGACAGAGAAAGAGGCGTGTGTGTATACCTGGCGACGAGTCGTCTGCGTCGTGTTGACCGACGCGGCCACCGGGCGCAATGTGGCTAACACGTGGTAACGACGCCGCGCGTACGTTGCAGGTATATACATGTATATAAGCCGGCAGAGAAGGCTATATAGGGATGGTGTGGGAGGGTCAACGGGTATCGTAGTATATAGCGTGTTTTGTGTGTATTTGGAGGTTGCGGTGCCGGTGGAGGTTTGATTTTGAAGGGATCTTGTGGAGATGTGCGGATGCGATTGGATTTTATTGAGGGGGATTAGTGGTTACCGGAAAGTCATGGTGTCGTAAAAGATTTGGTGTATTAGACACCGATTATCTAAATATACTTTTGTGAGTGTGTTGGTTATGAGTTATTGTAGCTCATAAAATAACAAAGAGGAAAATATACAAAAAAATTCGTTTTTCAAGTAACTGTATGTTTGTGTATTATTTAGGGCCTTTGCACGCTAAAAGCATAACGCAAAGGAATAAGGAATAAGAGGGCATAAGGTGGATATAAGGTACTTATGCTCCGCTTATACCTCTTATGCCCGTGTTGTGTACGCAACGGATCGTGCATAACCCCTAAATTGCTTGTTTTGGAGTAAGTTTTTTAATAATAAATTGCAAGTAAACATTTACCTCTTCATCCATTGTTCAAAGTGTCTACACTATAAATTATTATAAAAATAATCACTAAATGATTAAGAAGAAAACTTTTCTCACTTCTGCACGTTGAAATGATAAAATACAAAAGCTCCTCAAGTTTTATTATTTTGTCAACTTTTTACATTGTAACCAATTAGAGTCAATTAATAATTACAGTAAGCTATTTCATTTCGAAAACTTTACTCCAAAAATATCAAGAGGTTATGCACGTTTCGTTGCGTACACAACACGGGCATAAGAGGAATAAGCGGAGCATAAGTACCTTATGTCCACCTTATTCCCTCTTATTCCTTATTCCTTCGCGTTATGCTTTAGCGTGCAAAGGCCCTTATAGGCGTATACTGTATACTCACATTCATCTAAACACACGTGCTACTCTGGTTTTTTTAGACTATGATGCATTAACTATTGTAGTGAGTACCCTGCGTCATTGTAGACCATACCTTAAAGACACAACTACCTTAATGCAAATGGTACGCTTCGTGGCTTTAAATAAACTAGCTTTGCCTCATCTTTTAAGTACAATTTAAACGTACCTTTCGTAAATGTTCTTAATCCGGGAGTGTGTAAATCGGCATGTTTTTCAAAAATATTTTTTCGCAATTTATGCAAGTCATTTTTGTTATTTACGTAATTTACATTGGTATCAATGCCCATTTTTTCATCCATCTGCTGAGTGCCTAAAGGCCATAATTTTAATTTAGCCAGCCGTTCGCGGCGAACAAGCGGTAATCCTGTGCCAGTCATTACATATAAGTTTGGCGTCGTTTTTTACTTTCAATGTTTAAATTTTTCAATATTTCAATCGGTTTACGTTCCACGCAACAATAATAATGTATTTTTAAGTTACAATTTCCGAGTTTCTTATTTGAAAAAAAGGTATCGTAATCTTTTTTGCTTATAACTGTGATTCCGGCACCTCCATCAACTTCCATAATAAATTCTCTGTTATCTCTTTTTACCTTCGGATATTGAGACTCGATTTTGGGCGTATCAAAATCGTTACCTTTACTTTTTTATTGAAAATAAATGTTCATACCATCTGCGTTTATGTATATTGAGTCCATCGAATCTTGCGGTGGACTTTTTTCTTCTTGAAAGTTTTTTAGCGTGGCCTCATCTTTGCTTCTGCATACAACTTGGCGATGTCCTTTTTAATCACATTTTTCGAAATATTTATTGTTATGCCAGTAGCACTCTGCTGAATGAAAACCTTTACCGCAACGATATCAAGAATTTTGTGAAACAAAATTGCACGTTATATTGCTTTTGAGTCGCCTTAGCTTCCAATTTTCTTTTTGAACGACTATTTATTGGTGCCCTGTGCCGAGTGGAATTCATGTGTGTCTTCTTGTGTTGGTCTTTCTCCGATATACGCAACACTTCTTATTTACTTGCAGCGCCTTCCAAATTACCTTGAACTATTTTTGCTATTAACTTTGCCTCTTCAAAAACTGCTGCTGATTTTAACACGTCTTCGAGCGTTACTTTTTAAATTTTGAAAAGTGCTTGTCGAATTTCCATGTCACGTATACCCGTTAATAATTGATCTTTTACTTCGTCATTCGTGTCAGTAAAATTCCATGCGCTCTACAAATTGTTTCGAATCGTCCAGTCCGATATCGAAGTCTTTTTTCGCTGCGAACTCCAGCGTTTACTTTGCTTTTACTTCAAGGCTGCTTTCACTCGAACTACCTGCTTTACGGTTTACACTACCTTTTTCACTGTTCTATTCACTGTGCTCTTCTTCTGCTTTTTTAATTCGCATTCCACAAACGATATTAATATTGTTCGCATATCATCTAGATATAGCGATTCATTTCCTGTGTCCATTCTTCCTTTCAGATCATTAATTAGTTGTTCTTTACTGTTTGGGAATTCAGTAAGTTTGAATTCCCGCGCGTTCTTGCGGAACGGCTCCACTCACTGCGTCGCCGCGGCGCGGCAGCATCTCGTGGTGTCTCGGCGGAAAAGCTGAGACGCTACACTGACTACTCAAGTTATACGTGATATGTCGGTCTCTCTCGCTCTCTCACATGCAAATGTGAGAGAGTGATTGATTTGATTGTCGCGGTAATGAGGTCGAGGCCGAGAAGAAGGAAGTGGTTCAAGGCCTCGCTCTCTCTGCATCTAGCTCGCCACGAGGCAACACCGGCCGGCAACTACATTGCAAGTCCACATCGGATTTCTCAGCATTTTCGTCGGCTTTACTCAACTGTTGCACTAGCTCTACTCATCTGAAGGGAACTCTCACCACATCACTCCTCACTCACGCATCACTAAAAAAGTGCTACGACGATTAATTAAATCGCTTTTGTTTCAAGGTAACAACTCACTGTAATTGAGGTTATGTTGCCAACCACGTGTTGGCACTGGCGATTAATGTTGAAGTGAAAGTGAATAGTGAAACTCAGCAGTAATCACGGCAGCGAATCAATAATAATTTGTTTGCTATTCTTCACGTTATCAGCTTCATTGTACGTGAGTCCAGGAGTTTCAGGAAAAACTCAATTCACTCTCAAAGGACAACCTCAGTGTACTTGTGGTTACACTCAGATCTCACAGGTTCGTCATCTCTAGTGAGAGATTACTACTCAAATTAACTACACTCAATATTACTTTTGTTAATGCGTACACACTACTTAGATAATACTCACTATTTAGAATCATTAAAACATACACCTTATATAAACTCAGCTTATTATTGAAAATGCGAATACTTAAATTGTTATATTAGTTAGTAACTTTTATAAGTAAAATGAATTAAAGTAATTTATTAACTAGAGTATTGAACATGTTTGAATTATTAAAACATATATATTATATTTAGAAGAAGGTATTTTTATAACCAGAATGTAATTATGATGCGACTTAGAACTGAGATAATATATTGAAGTTTTATTTACTTATGTGTGTGACTCAAATTTATTTCAACACCTGCAGCATGTTACTCATATTAATATTATTATGGCTTTCTCAAACATTTACTCAAGTTATATGTCCATGAACATTTATTCTTATCTTTTCTATTCGCTGGTATTCGAATAATATTTTCACTTTATTTCTTACTAATTTCAACGCACTCCGTTTTCTCCTCGTCGCTACTGTAATATTCGTCTCAGTCAGCGGTTCGGAAGAACAGGATTCAAGGCATTTATTCTATAAGGCTTTATTTACGTGCAGATGTACACATCTCGAGTGCCTTTGACAGACTTACTCAGTGGACGAGCGTCGGTATCGCCTCGCATAACACATGTATTTACACACATACACACATAAACATTCTATATCCTAAGACACACTATTCCCATATATTCACTATTCACATACACTGCAATAATTTTATATATACTTTTGAAAAATGTATTTATGCAAAATCAAATATGCAGAATGAATGCAATTTCAGATCAAAATATACATTTAATGAAATTATTTGATGTAATTTAACTATTATCTTTGGAAAAACATTCTGATAAAGCAGTGCGCGGCGTTTTTTCTTTGTTTTTACTTCAATTAATTGATGATTAAAAGTTGTGCTGTAACCCACATATATAGCTGTATCCATCTAAAATCGAACAGCACGACTACATCTATGTATCATCACCAATACTGTTGAAAATTGAGTATACAGTTTCTTTTCATTCAATCTGCAATGCTCAAGATTACTTCCCGAATTCCGCCATTGAAATTATATTTCGTAGCATTATTTTCAAACTCCTACGGTTCCATGAGTTTTTTAATTTTTGGACTAAACAATACTTTAAGTAACTTAGTTTCAAGCGATGTGTCTTCCTCTGAAAACAATTTTTAAAAGAAATTAAGAAATTCTTTCAATATGCAGTTATTACTAAAAAAATACACGTTTTTATAAATCAAATTTTTGTATTTTTGAAGGTGGTGGAAGTTGGAAATACCTAGCTATAAGAAGTACGTGGGCTTTGAGTCCACGCAACAGTCTGTAGCGGTGCATCACGGTTTGCGCCGCCGTCCACTGCGCCGAGATGGCGCCTGCTCCATGTTCGCGCCGACGACGGCGCGACTCTCTCTCCTGTGCCGGACGCCGAATGATACGGACGCATCGTCATCACCTTCTCCTTGTGACACCTCACCGTTATTTTCAGAGCCTCAATAAAAGGATTTGTTTTATATATAAAGTGTTTTTTGGCCTCTTTAATTTACCCCCTCCAACACTAGCCAACAATATATTAGAGACTCTATAATATTACATTTGGAAAGAGTAAAACCATGTTTATCCCTTACTATTTATATTGTTTCTCTCTCTAAAGTCAGAACTACAGAATATCAAATTAATTGTTGAGAACGTGCTTGCACCATATATCACCACAAAAAATAAAAAAAATAGGAGTTTTAAGAAATTCTATTTTTCTGTAAAGTGTATTTTTTGTAATATCTGCATATTTAATGCATTTATTAATTTAAAAAAGAATCTCTTTCAGGAGGTGAAACATGGCTTGAATCCAAGTAATAAAAATTTAAAAAATTTTATGGAACCGCAGGAGTTCGAAAATAACTTTACAAAAAATAATTCCAATGTCAGAATTCGGGGACTAATTTTAAGCATTGCAGATTGGATGCAATTTTAATGCAATCGAAAAACAAGAAAATGCTTGTCAGATCATCCCAATAGAAAAACAATATACTTAAATTTCAATAGTATCGATGATGGTACATAGGCATAATCATGCTTATTCATTTGAGATGCCCACAGCTGAGGGTGCCCAGGTGATGATTCTTCATCTCACTTACTCTCAATTTACTGACGTAAAAACAAAAAAAAAGAACTAAGGTTCGTACAAAATTAAAAAATCTAAAAGTGCAAAACTGATTCATTGTATGAGTGTGTGCATGACCACGTTTGTATATGTATTTTACTTGTTGATGTAAACAAAGGAATTAATATTGACCACCAAGGCCTACCTTATAAGGCAAAATCCGATTGCACCTAATATTTTTTTCTCTTTCCATGAGAAACTATAGTATCGGACAAACTTGTTTTAATAGGCATTTCTTTCCCCTACCACCAAAAAAAATTTATCAAAAAAAAAGATGGGGTTTTTGAGAAACATGAATTTTCTAAAAAGTGCATTTTTTCGTAAAAACTGCATATCTCATACATTCTTTTATTTTTATCCACATATGATGCAGTGAGTGTCGCTGAAGTGAGTAAGAGGTCGTGCAGTTTACTGAAAGGCTTTAAAAACTCGTGAAATGGCCTCAGTTTGAAGATGACCTTCATAAATAACATTTGAAAGTTAGAATTCTGTTTATAATTTTGATCATTGCAAACTGGATGCAATTTAGAGAAGAACAGAAATACTTTAATTCCAAAATGATCGGTGATGTAGGCATACTCTAGCTGTTCGATTTGAAATAGATTCGGTCATTGAGAATCACTTATTTGAGTGGGGGATGCCACGTGCCAATTAATTGTCAGCGGCTTTTATCAAGACTCTTATTTCTTTTATCAAGATTCAATACTTTTTCATGTCCATTGCATATGAGTAATATTTCTGGATGGTTTTAGAGGTGATTATCTCCGCTATGCCATCGCGGCTATTACAGTGGAGGAATAATTTTTTTCCGCTTCGGATGTTTTATATCTTATCTTCTTACACTATATTAGATTGCTTATACATTTCTGTCGGATTCTCATGGCTTAACGAGACAAAGGTCATATTAAATCTTTTTCTATATATTTTCATAAACTTCTTTACCCTTACTTGTAACATAAATACTTGTATAGTTGCAGTCAATATAATAGACGCGTATTCAAAATTACATAGCTCATATCTCGAGAAAAAAGCTTATAAGAATTAATTATCTAAGAAATCAACTTTAAACCTTGCTGTGTAGTTTTTTGAAAGAGCTCGATAATATATCATAATATATGACAACGTATATTTAGTTGTATTTATGTACCTAATACAAAAATAATATAATTTTCAGGCTATTCTCAATGACTTTATAGAAGATTCTGGACGAAGGAATTCAGTTGATGGAACCAAGAAAACTGATAGCAAACCAGATGTTGTATTAAATATACCGATGCCGGAAGTACATTCAGTTGGTGGTGTGCTAGTGCATATGCCGCATGTACGTATACTTAAAAATATATTCAGTAATCCCAAGTATCGTATTGTTTTCTTTCTCAAAGAGAAAATTGTCTAATAATTACATTTTTTTATTTAAGATCATAGTTGGTTTAGTCAAATAAGTAAGATAAGCATTTAAGACTATGATACTTGAATCTCATGCTTGAAGAAAGATACATTTTTGGAATTGATATCAAAAAGGTACTAACTAAAGACTATATCATTTATGTTGAAGTTCAACTATTAAATACGAGCAAAAAGCCTCTCGTCATTTGATGTATCATTTAATAGAAAATGGACAGTGGCAAATTTTTTGCTCAACATTCAAACGTTTATTTGGAAAAAGACGGTTATCAAGCGCTCCGTACACGTAAACACTATATTTAGAAAATTTTTTGAGTGATTCTATTAGCAGCATTTTCGTTAGCTATGCTCGTTTGAAAAGTAGGTCACTTGCAGATTTCTATTTACTGACAGTACGGTTTTTATTTAATTAAATAAATTCTGATCATTTTTTTGGAAAAACACGTTTGTCAAGCCCTCCGTATATGTAAATACTATACTCAGATTTTTTTTTATGATTCTATTGGTATTTTCGTGAGATGTACTCGTTTGAAAAATAACGTCGGTACTCACATCCCATTAAGGAGTACACTTGATACTCAAGTGAAAATCCCTACGTTACCGATATGTCGGTAACATACTATATATTAAATAATAATTAAATTAACAATAATTTTTATGACAATAACGCTCTTTCAGGCTCTCGGAAATCCTTTGAAGATGATTGTGTCAAAGTTTCAGAACTGAAATGATAACGGTCATCGAGTTATCCACTTTCTAGTGAATATTTTTATCTAAAAAGTGGATATAAGCTCGAATATACATCTGATTTGTCTGAAATTTTACACATATGCTCGCCGTAGCATTTGCGAGCGCCTGAAAGACTTCTTTTTTGAAAATCGCCAAAAAGTAAGTTTTATTTTTTTCCATAAATAAACTTTCAATAATAAGTTGTGAGGTTTGCAAAACTGCTCACCACTAACGTAAAATGGATGTGCATGTTGCAAAGTAAGTCGTACCAACCTGTTTTCGCACCTCATATTTGTTTACGTTGTGTAATTCTCGTAAATTACTCTAGGTGGCGCTATGGCTAAATTTTTGTAGAATAAAATTATAAATTATATTATAAAATAATATTTGAAGTGAAATAGAATTAATAGACTTCAGTTTTGTAAATTATCTAACTGTATTATATTATATAAATTAACCAAAACTATATAATAGCGATGAATTGCATTCATAACCTCAAAAAATAAATTAGATTGTGTTTGAATTATAAATATAATACTATTGCTGTACGAAAATATTTGACTAGTTAGGAAATAAATAAATAACAATTTTAATAATTATTTATTACATTTTGTCTCATGAAATCTACCATACTTTAAATTGCTGTAGAAGAAAAAACAAAATATCTTAGATGAGGTAAAATTTTCTCTGCTTCTACGGCAACTTCTGTGTGTGCAAAAACTTTTTTAAGTTAACTGGTTAAAGAGTGGCTAGTGTGTGACACACATACACATGTCATGGCGTGTAGAGCACTGAATGCAGAGAAGGCCTGGGTTGCATTTGTTGCATATGCATTGATGATATCTTGTTATTCTGCATATGCTGCTGTTTTTGTTCACAGCTGGGCACTTACAGAAGTGATGACATAATTAGAGACTCTTGATGTGGTACAGCCGTGCTTTGCATTATCTTCAGGGAATGCTATTAACAACCATTGGTGCTGAGTAATCAGATCTAGAAATAGAATTATCATGAGATATTTTATACATATTATTATTATTCTTACAATCGTAGTCTTTTAAAACTTGAATGTACTTTTGTACTATACCTACAAAATTTAAATTAAGTTTAAGTAAAACTTTAAGAACGATATTTTTAGTATTTCACATTGGAAATATTATTTTTAAGAGTCTGTTAATTTTACATAAATGTAAAAGTATCAGAGGCGCAAAAAAAGTTAGATACAAATTTACGAGTGTGTCTACGAGTGTGTTTATAAAGCGAAGCAAGAAGATAGATGGGCAAAGATAGTGGAAATTAATTACTTCCTGTGAGCATGTAAATGTGTTATTCTGCTAAACTATTAAAATTGAAAAAATTAGTTAAAATTAAAAAATTGAATTAATAGTTTAATTAAAAAATTAAACTATTAATGAACATACCGAAATACTCATCGTCCTTGATGGAAAATGTTTTAACAATGAAGCTACAAAAGAAAGTGAACTTACACCATCGACAAATATTATCCGGAAAAGCTGTCTGTTGTGTAGATCATCATGCTGGTCTGATACATCATGCCATCTCCAATGCTCACACTCTTGATCAGTCTTCTACAGTTTATGTTGCTGCTGATATTGCTTTTTTGCTGAAGCTAGAATGAAATCATAACGGATTAGTATTACTTTAATAAAAAAAGGAACTGCTCATGAGGTATTAGAGCCATCTGCCAGATTTATGTAATTACTCAGTTTTATGCTAATAAAAAATATATAAGGCCGAATCCATTTCAAATCAGATGGACCGCGTATGCCTATGTCACCGATCATTTTGGAATTAGAGTATTCATGTTCTTCTCCAAAAATTATTTGACCCGTATATTTTTATTTTTTTGTTGCATCAAAATTTCATGCGTTCAGCAATGGCAAAAAATTCCGAGAAAAACCTTACTTAGAAACAAATTTTTTCAATGTAATTTTCAAACCGCTACTGCTTCACCAGTTTTTTAAGCTTTTTAGCGTGTAACACATAATTTCACTAAGGTTTGAGCTCTCTTTCACGTTCTTTATGTTATTTAAAAAAAAAAATAAAAAATGCACGAGTTATGTACTTTTTACTGAAAAATGCACTTTTTAGAAAAGTGCATTTTTCTCAAAAACGCCATTTTTTGCTCAATTTTTTTTGTCCTAATAGAGGACCTAAATACTTATCTAGACGTATTTGTGAAATTCCCGATCCGTGCCCAGGAATAGCGATCATTAATGAGATAATACACAAACAAATTTTTCACGCTTAACCCTTACATATATTCAATGGTATGACAGTCAATATAAAGGTTTTTATCTTTGTGCGTAAGCAATATACAAGTACACATAGTATCTGTTGTATTTTTTATTTTTGTCTTTTAGATTTTTTATTTTTATATCTACCTTTCTTTTTCTGCTTTATTGTTCTTACTTCAGTAAGGGGACAATCAGCGGTCTTTGCTGTTAAACAATGTACTTTATCATTGCACGTTTCTTTAATCCATAAATGAGTTTTTTGAATTCCAGGATACTTAGGAGTAGCAAGCCAATCAACATTTTTTACTTTTCTAAACTCTTCTACGTCAACGTCTTGTAAATGTATTATTTTAATTGCATCTGGAAATGTTTGAACGTGCTCTACAAAATCATTAGCATTTTGAATGGATTTTTCATGGAGACCTCGAAGATTATGCGAAGTAGCATAATACTTTATAAGTCCACCCACACCATCTACAGCTCCTTTGCCGTGCCCAGTAGCAGAGAACAACCATTTTATATCAAATGGTGCTCGTTTTAATTCATATAATTGAAAGCGATTTTTAAAGTGGCTAGCGGCGCCATCTGATACAATGGTAATTTTTTTTATTGAATTACGACAATTGTCTTTCAAGTAGATTATAATGTTTTCTATTGCTACCAAAGCATACGCTGAATCATGTTTTCGGTCATCACTTATGAGTGCGAAACTTTGTGTCGAATCCCCTTGATAAGATACTGCTGTGAAAATAGAAATTTGATCATTAACCCGATGATTTCCTTGAACAGCTTTATTATGAATTACAGCCCAGTTTTCAGCGAAGTCTATTTGAAGAACTAAATGATGTGAGTCATTTTTAGCATTTTCTCTTTCTGCTTTTATAGCTTTGCGTTGTATATTTTTTACATATATGAGAGTACTAATCTTCATGGTCCAAACCGAAAGTTCCTCTTTAAAAGCAGAAATTGGCACTGTTTTTTTAATCAAGTTACCATTTTCCCACAAAGCATACGTAATTTCTTCTGTGCTTCCTACATCTTGCAGTTTTAGAACATGAAACGTAATTCCGTTACTGCCTGGACAAATTTTACATTCCTGCAAATAACATAAATCAGATGGCTCAGAACACTTTGTTGCGTTTATTATTTCTGACCGAAGTTCATCCAACTCTGTAATGTTACTCCCTCTGAAATTAATCAAGCTCGTAAGAAATAAATCATAATTTGCGCAATAGATACAGAGACAAACTTCTTTGATGGGGCTAAGTAAAACATATTTTGGTCGCAAACTATAAAACTTCGATTTACCAATTTTTAATTCCGGATAATCATTTTTGAATGCTTTATACGTTGCTTTCAGACTTTGAGTAAGAAAACATTCAACTTTCTTCTCTTTTTTATCATTTATTTTAACGGTAATAACGTCACTCTTATTAGGACTCTGTCTTGAACAATTAAAATCGTCATTTATATAATATTCCATAACAATTTGTTCGGTCCTTTCGTCAATTGGATGGCCTGTGTACGCTTCTGGTTCTGAATAAACTCCCTTTTCTTGTGCAAGACTTTTCGCTCTTTCTATCATGTACAATGTTATGTCTGGAAATAAAGATAAAATTTCATTTTTCGTTAAAGATGAGGGTAGCAAAGTCAGAATTTTTACTTTTTCTGATACCGTAGAACACTTTTGCAAGGCTAAACCAACATTTTGTACCCATTCTGTACAACGCCATGCAGTTGATTCATTTGCTTTTATAGAAACGTCATAAACATTATTCAACTTCACATCGAGGGCATTAGACAATGTTGAAAGTATATTTTTTGTTTTCTTTTTTACGTAATTTTCAATTGATTTTTCACGTATAAGATTTTTCCTCTTAAGAGGCGATACACATCCTGAGGAAAATGTACTTATTTTATTATTAAATTCTTCCACGCGTTCTTGAGTACTTGGCAAAAAATCTTCATCTCTATCGATTCCGTTGTCGATAAAATTATCATCCGTTGGAAATTCATTGTCAGTGCTAATCACCAATTCTAAAGCATGCTCGTAACAACGTCTACACAGATATGTAGAGGGGATCAAAGGTAAATCAGGATAAAGAAGCTTCAATGGATGAGCAAGATTCTCAAGCTGTTTAAAACGCACGGAATTAGGTTCGTAAAAAATTTTTTTGTGCTCATTTAAAAAATCTGCACATTTGATTCTCTTCGTTGAATAATTTTGAGACATCGTAGTTAAGTTAATCAGGTGAAATATATAATAATTTTCAAAAATATGATAGTTTTAAAAAATACTGGAGGTGTACTTATAGCAGAAACCGAACTTTTCTTGGTACATAAAAGATCTAACGATAGCCATCTAGCGGACCAATGTATAAGTACATAAACTCATATGTGTACATATATGTATTACTTAACTACTAAAAACAAAGGTAGTTATAAAAATAAAAAATCTAAAAGACAAAAATAAAAAATACAACAGATACTATGTGTACTTGAATATTGCTTACGCACAAAGATAAAAACCTTTATATTGACTGTTATACCATTGACTATATGTAAGGGTTAAGCGTGAAAAATTTGTTTGTGTATTATCTCATTAATGATCGCTATTCCTGGACACGGGTCGGGAATTTCACAAATACGTCTAGATAGGTATTGAGGTCCTCTATGAGCACAAAAAAAAAATTGAGCAAAAAAAAATGGCGTTTTTGAGAAAAATGCACTTTTCTAAAAAGTGCATTTTTCAGTAAAAAGTGCATAACTCGTGCATTTTTTATTTTTTTTTAAATAACATAAAGAACGTGAAAGAGGGCTCAAACCTTAGTGAAATTATGTGTTACACGCTAAAAAGCTTAAAAAACTGGTGAAGCAGTAGCGGTTTGAAAATTACATTGAAAAAATTTTTTTCTAAGTAAGGTTTTTCTCGGAATTTTTTGCCATTGCTGAACGCATGAAATTTTGATGCAACAAAAAAATAAAAATATACGGGTCAAATAATTTTTGGAGAAGAACATGAATACTTTAATTCCAAAATGATCGGTGACATAGGCATACGCGGTCCACCTAAATTGAAATGGATTCGGCCATAATATTGGCGCAGCTTATAAGCTATGTTTCTTATACAAGGACCTGCATACAAATTTCTTTCAAGAATTTCAAGAAGTGAGAATTTTGTGATGCTATAGTATAGCAATAAGCTTCTGTATAATGTTAGCTTTGAGCAAAACATTAGCGCTTAATTACAACTGAAAATAATTGATAATAAAAATCAATCTATATTATTAGAAACTCTAATGATGTTACTTGAGTTTGTAATCGTATTCACAATTTTACTCCCCATTGTCAAATGTAAAAATTGTTGTTTTGGTCAATTCTGGCCAGATCAGTTGGGAGCAGGAAAGAAAATAGACTACGATGCTAAGTAGTTGCAACGTTTCGTCGACGGGTTTGTCGACCTCTTCAGGCTTTATTAAAAAAAATATATAATAATATAATTAACAGAACGAGCTCACGCTAGTCTTAACATACAATGGTTGAAAAAATTTAAAAAAATGCGAAACGAATTACCTAAGTTATCGCACAGCGATTCGTCGAGTAATGTGAAGGTACATAGCAACATGACTTTTATATATATATATATATATATATATATATATATATATATATATATATATATATATATATATATATATTGGCTTCCTACCAAAACGTAAACAATAACAAATTTTGAATTAGATCGAGAATATACTTTACTTTATATGTAACAGCTTAAAGATAGATTTGAATTCTCTACTGAGATTCTGTGTATCTTCTTTTTTGTTTATTGTATTTGGTGTACTGTTAATAAATAACATTTCAGAAATAAGTCTTTTATTATAGTTATTTTCAATATCTCTAATTGTTACTGCTTCAAAATCAAATTCATGATTATATTCATTTTTATGTATATTGACAACCAACTCATCATTATTATTCTTGCGATGTTCGGCAATTCGTTTATTTAGGGCATGTTTTGTCTCGCCTATGTACCGTGCATTGCAATCTTTACAAGGGAACTCATAAACCACATTCGTTTGCTCGACTTGGTTGGTTTTATCTTTACCAAGAACAACTAGTTTTGAGAATTTATTAACTATATTTGGGATCGTTACAATATTGTGTTTCCGTAAAAATTTTGAACAATTGTTGTAAAATTTTGAATAAAATGGAAGTGATACTTTAATGTTGTGGCGGTTAGTATTTACAGGACTGTTTGTTTTATTTTGAAAACAAATTTTAAATAGTCTAGATCTTATATGTTTGTCAATAAACTCTGCTGGACATGAGTTTTCTCTAAGTATATTTTTAACCCGCAATATATTTCTATTATGAAAACGTTTATCTGATAAAAGGATAGCTCTATCAATCAATTTAAAAACTATATTCTTTTTTAATGATATCGGGTGGTTGCTGTAGTAGTTTAAAGTTCTATTAGATGACATCGATTTTGAATACCAGTCAGTGATAATATTACCATCCTGTTTAATGAGAGACATGTCCAAAAAGTTAATATTGTTATTAATTTCAATTTCATAAGTAAACTTAAGGTTGGGATCAAAATTGTTAAAACATTGATTCAATACATGAATATCGTCTTTTTTGATACAACAAATCGAATCATCAACATATCGAAAATGGAACATAGGTATTATGTTGAATTCAGTTTTTAGTTTCTACCAACAAGCAATTTCTAAATCTTCCATGACTAGATCAGCAAAAAACGGAGAGATTGGAGAACCCATAGGTGTCCCAAAAATTTGTTGGTAATATTTGTTATTAAAAGTAAAAAATACATTTTCAAATAAAAATTTGGTACAGGAAATAATATCACCGAACGGTATTTTACAATTGTTGAGAATATACTGCGCTCGTTTTTCCAAACTCTGGATAACAAGGTCTACATAGATATTTGTAAAAAGTGAAACCACATCTAAAGATATCAGTATGTAGTTATCTGGAATTTTTATATTCGTAATTTTATTAATTAGATCAAAACTGTCATCTGTGTGTGATTTAGGAAGAGGGAAACATGTTTTGAGGTTTTCATAAATTATTTTTGCTAAGAAATGTGTAGGGCTGTTCACAGTTGAAATTATCGGTCTAAAGGATAGTTTTGGTTTATGGATTTTTGGTAATCCATAACATTTAGCAAGAGATGTGTTTGTCTGCGTAAGTTGTATATTATGATATTTTTGTTTTAGAAAGTTGTTATCATTCAGATTTTTCAGAATCCTATAGACATTATTTTGTAATGTATTTAACGGTTTTCTTTTTATTTCTCTGTACACCTTATTATCATTCAATAAACTATTCATTTTTTCTATATAGTCAGATTTCTCTAAGCACACGGTAACATTGCCTTTATCAGATTGTGTAAAGAATATATTTTTTTTATCGTTAATAAATTTTTGAGCGGTTTGCATTTTCTTAAGTAAAGATAAGTCACTATTTTTCGTTGGTTGTTTACAATTATTTTGAAACTTTATAGCTTTCACTATATCTTGTCTAATTTTATTTTTGTCATCGGTATTGAGTTGCGAAGAAATAAACATTGATTCTACGTTTTTTATGGTGTTAAAAACAATCGATTTCTGCATGTTGTGTTGTGTAAATGCGAAATTGCGACCCAGAGAAACGATTTCAGCGACATCGATCGGAATATGTGTATTAGAAACATTTTTGAAACATTTTTCAACATTTACATGTATGCGAGAATCCTGGTAGTTACATCTCTATTTGATCAAATTAAGTTTTATGTTGAAACGGTGTTTAAGGTTTTTATCCAAAGTTTTGATATTAATATTGCTTAAATTAAAAAATTTTTTTTAGATGTGAAAATCAATGTTTAAATTTTTAATCTCAATAAATACACGATGAGTAGCGACTTCTAATGCATTTTATTGAAAACTACTATCCCTAATTTCTAGTTTAAGCAATTTTATGGCAATCTTTTGGTTCTAGAAGACTTACTTCGGAATGTAAGGTTTTTTAATTTCTGTATTCTGTTGTGTATGGGGCTAGGTGTTAAGTCGAATCCTTTGCAGCTTTTGAGGAAATTCAGTTGATGAGTAACTACTCTCTGCTTGCGACGTAAGTTGAGCCATTCCTTTAATTTACTAGTTGCCCTCGATCCATAGGTAGTTGTGAGAAATTAAAAAAATGATGATTGGCCTGTCTCTGATCCTAGGCCGTAGTCGTAACTTGAGTTTGTAATCGTATTCACAATTTTACTCCCCATTGTCAAATGTAAAAATTGTTGTTTTGCTCAATTCTGACCAGATCCGTTGGGAGCAGGAAAGAAAATAGACTACGATGCTAAGTAGTTCCAACGTTTCGTCGACGGGTTTGTCGACCTCTTGAGGCTTTATTAAAAAAAATATATAATAATATAATTAACAGAACGAGCTCACGCTAGTCTTAACTTACAATGGTTGAAAAAATTTAAAAAAATGCGAAACGAATTACCTAAGTTATCGCACAGCGATTCGTCGAGTAATGTGAAGGTACATAGCAACATGACTTATATATATATATATATATATATGCGCTTCCTACCAAAACGTAAACAATAACAAATTTTGAATTAGATCGAGAATATACTTTACTTTTTATGTAACAGCTTAAAGATAGATTTGTATTCTCTACTGAGATTCTGTGTATCTTCTTTTTTGTTTATTGTATTTGGTGTACTTTTAATAAATAACATTTCAGAAATAAGTCCTTTATTATAGTTATTTTCAATATCTCTAATTGTTACTGCTTCAAAATCAAATTCATGATTATATTCATCTTTATGTATATTGACAACCAACTCATCATTATTATTCTTGCGATGTTCGGCATTTCGTTTATTTAGGGCACGTTTTGTCTCGCCTATGTACTGTGCATTGCAATCTTTACAAGGGAACTCATAATAGTCCGGGCGCTAGGGGGGGGTCGAGTATGCACTTTTAGGTCCCCTCGGTACCTTGACGGTTCTTTATGTTCTTTGGGTCGCTGATTCGGAATTTCGAGGGTACCGGACCCAAATCTGGTCCCATTTTGAGCTATGGCCCATTTTATGTCAAAAATCGCTGTTTTTCGACTTTTTATGCGATAAGTCAAGTTTTTTTGTTCAAATCGACATTATTATTGTAGCAATTGACGGTACTTTATGTTTTTGAGGTCGCTGATTCGGAATTTCAAGGGTAGCAGGTCCAAATCTGGTCCTATTTTGTGATATGGCCCATTTTTGGTCAAAAATCGTAGTTTTTCGCCTTCTATAGAATAAGTCAATTTCTTTTTTCTTCAAATCGACATTATTATTGTCGTTATTAAATATTATATATTAATAACTAATTATAAACATGTTTCGCAGTATAACATTTTTTCTAAATTTAATATTTAAGCCGCAAAACAAGAAAAATGGCAATTGTAGTCATATTTTAAATAATTTGTTTTAATTTATTGGACAGATATTTCTATAAGTAGGATTTAAATAAATTGGAATTCGATCAAATAAAGAATTGTTGAAATTAGAAATTATTAAAATATATTTTCTTTTTAACATGGAATTTAAATAAATTACAATAATTTTTTTAGTTAAAATTTTAATTAAAATAAATTGTTGCATGTAATATCTAACGATTTACAAACACAAAATGAAATACATGGTACACCAGATGATTTACAACTACATTGTTTTGTAGAGCATTTTTTACAATTACATTTTGGTGGTAATTCGTCGATTGTCGGGTACAATATATGTATCTTAGCTGGAATTAAGCAGTTTTCTTCTACAACGTATCTGAATTTCAAAGGATCTAATTGCTTAATATTTGATTGTAACAAATTAATTTGATAATATGTTATATATAAAGCTCTTAAAATGTGCAGTCGAATGGACTGGCTTGTAGGTGGGAGTTCATTAACTGAAACTGCATTAGTGAAATGGTACGTCCAATATCGTAAATCATCGAATGTCATAGATATATTGTTCTTTTTGACAACTTGCACGAGATATTGCTCAGCCTTATTGACAGAAGACATTACTTCTAAATCAGATATACCTAAGCAAAAATGAAAAGAATGAAATTTTGAATTTTGAAAGGCATTATTATACAAGTCATTATATGTAAAGGAGTTTTGACATTTCCATTTTTTAAAATATAAAACATTATTTGAAATAATGATTTAATTTTTAATTTTTTATTTTCAGAAAGTCCTGATTTTTTATTATTTTTAACTGATTTTCTTGTCGAATTAAAATCACTTCTTGTAAAATTATACATAACGCTTAAAAATAATAAAGTTTCATCTGGAATTTCAATATTTTCCCATGAATTTTTAAGCGTATTCTCATCATAAAATTTATCATCAAGATCAAAATTAACGTTTTGCATTGATTTTTTGATAATATTAGCACTCTCTTTTAAAATATTTTCTGGTCGAATTTTATCGATTAATACATCTAAAGATGTATTACAGCTATAAAACAAAGTGCTTTTACTTCGATTCGACGGAACTGAATATTCTATTTTCTCACCAAAATGTTTCGTTAGATATGTTTTTACATCTTTATTACTTATTTTACTTTCTGGAGTGAGAAGTTTGTTAATTTGATCACGTGTGTTTGATAATGTAAAAATTTCGCCAGAGCTTATCCCAATAACTATTGGATTAATCACATGAGCTATTGCTTCTTTAGCATCCGAAAATAATAATGGTGCGTTGTTATTTACAGATACATTATTACTACAGATCTGATCATCTTCATCGTTATTTACATGTTCACAATCTCTATTATATTTTTGCTCGTAAGCTCTTAAACAATTTTTGTGATAATATGTATCTGCCGCAAATATATCAGAAGAATTTTGTAAATGACAAGTGCGCGTAAATATACTTCGTCTTTACAAAATTTAGTTATTTCAAAAAACCGCTCAGCTCGTGGCATTTCACAGATTCGTAATACTTTTTTATTTTTATCATGAAAATACATACCACAAATTATACATGAATTAGTTTCACTTGAATTTTCTTTAGTTGTATGTAATTTTGATCTTGTAATCCGCGACTCATTTTCATTTTTACTTGTCGATTGGCTACTACTATCGTTGAATTCATTGTGTCCATCAGATTTTTTTGAAGCCCTTTCTATTTTTTCTAAATTCGTATAAGTTTTATAACATTGATTTGTCACATGGTATTTAAAAAGATCTTCATTTTTCAAACTATTCACTCTTTCTAACACAACGTCTTTTCTTTTACTCGCAGCCCACCGAATTTTTTCACAACCATTACGAGTACTTGTTAATTTTTCACCTTTTAAACAAATAATACACATACTCTCAGACATTTTTTCTTTTAGGAAGTTTTCATCTTTTCCGTACGAATGGAGCGTGATAACTAAACGGAGCGCGCTTTCCGAGTGCCGCTCGCTGTTGTAGCGGACTATAAACCACATTCGTTTGCTCGAGTTTGTTGGTTTTATCTTTACCAACAACAATTAGTTTTGAGAATTTATTAACTATATTTGGGATCGTTATAATATAGTGTTTCGGTAAAAATTTTGAACAATTGGTAAAATTTTGAATAAAATGGAAGTGATACTTTAATGTTGTGGCGGTTAGTATTTACAGGACTGTTTGTTTTATTTTGAAAACGAATTTTAAATAGTCTAGATCTTATATGCTTGTCAATAAACTCTAGTGGATATGAGTTCTCTTTAAGTATATTTTTAACCCGCAATATATTTCTATTATGAAAACGTTTATCTGATAAAAGGATAGCTCTATCAATCAAGTTAAAAACTATATTCTTTTTTAATGATATCGGGTGGTGCTGTAGTAGTTTAAAGTTCTATTAGATGACATCGATTTTGAATACCAGTCAGTGATAATATTACCATCCTGTTTAATGAGAGACACGTCCAAAAAGTTAATATTGTTATTAATTTCAATTTCATAAGTAAACTTAAGGTTGGGATCAAAATTGTTAAAACATTGATTCAATACATGAATATCGTCTTTTTTGATACAACAAATCGAATCATCAACATATCGAAAATAGAACATAGGTATTATGTTGAATTCAGTTTTTAGTTTCTTCCAACAAGCAATTTCTAAATCTTCCATGACTAGATCAGCAAAAAACGGAGAGATTGGAGAACCCATAGGTGTCCCAAAAATTTGTTGGTAATATTTGTTACTAAATATAAAAAATACATTTTCAAATAAAAATTTGGTACAGGAAATAATATCACCGAACGGTATTTTACGATTGTTGAGAATATACTGCGCTCGTTTTTCCAAACTCTGGATAACAAGATCTACAGAGATATTTGTAAAAAGTGAAACCACATCTAAAGATATCAGTATGTAGTTATCGGGAATTTTTATATTCGTAATTTTATTAATTAGATCAAAACTGTTATCTATGCCGTCGGCGAAACGTTGCAACTACTTAGCATCGTAGTCTACTTTGGATAAAAACCTTTGGATAAAAACCTTAAACACCGTTTCAACATAAAACTTAATTTGATTAAAAAGAGATGTAACTACCAGGATTCCCGCATACATGTAAATATTGAAAAATGTTTCAAAAATGTTTCTAATACACATATTCCGACCGATGTCGCTGAAATCGTTTCTCTGGGTCGCAATTTCGCATTTACACAACACAACATGCAGAAATCGATTGTTTTTAACACCATAAAAAACGTAGAATCAATGTTTATTTCTTGGCAACGCAATACCGATGACAAAAATAAAATTAGACAAGATATAGTGAAAGCTATAAAGTTTCAAAATAATTGTAAACAACCATCGAAAAATAGTGACTTATCTTTACTTAAGAAAATCAAAACCGCTCAAAAATGTATTAACGATAATAAAAATATATTCTTTACACAATCTGATAAAGACAATGTTACCGTGTGCTTAGAGAAATCTGACTATATAGAAAAAATGAATAGTTTATTGAATGATAATAAGGTGTACAGAGAAATAAAAAGAAAACCGTTAAATACATTACAAAATAATGTCTATAGGATTCTAAAAAATCTGAATGATAACAACTTTCTAAAACAAAAATATCATAATATACAACTTACGCAGACAAACACATCTCTTGCTAAATGTTATGGATTACCAAAAATCCATAAACCAAAACTATCCTTTAGACCGATAATTTCAACTGTGAACAGCCCTACACATTTCTTAGCAAAAATAATTTATGAAAACCTCAAAACATGTTTCCCTCTTCCTAAATCACACATAGATAACAGTTTTGATCTAATTAATAAAATTACTAATATAAAAATTCCAGATAACCACATACTGATATCTTTAGATGTGGTTTCACTTTTTACAAATATCTCTGTAGACCTTGTTATCCAGAGTTTGGAAAAACGAGCGCAGTATATTCTCAACAATTGTAAAATACCGTTCGGTGATATTATTTCCTGTACCAAATTTTTATTTGAAAATGTATTTTTTACTTTTAATAACACATATTACCAACAAATTTTTGGGACACCTATGGGTTCTCCAATCTCTCCGTTTTTTGCTGATCTAGTCATGGAAGATTTAGAAATTGCTTGTTGGAAGAAACTAAAAACTGAATTCAACATAATACCTATGTTCCATTTTCGATATGTTGATGATTCGATTTGTTGTATCAAAAAAGACGATATTCATGTATTGAATCAATGTTTTAACAATTTTGATCCCAACCTTAAGTTTACTTATGAAATTGAAATTAATAACAATATTAACTTTTTGGACGTGTCTCTCATTAAACAGGATGGTAATATTATCACTGACTGGTATTCAAAATCGATGTCATCTAATAGAACTTTAAACTACTGCAGCAACCACCCGATATCATTAAAAAAGAATATAGATTTTAACTTGATTGATAGAGCTATCCTTTTATCAGATAAACGTTTTCATAATAGAAATATATTGCGGGTTAAAAATATACTTAAAGAGAACTCATATCCACCAGAGTTTATTGACAAACATATAAGATCTAGACTATTTAAAATTCGTTTTCAAAATAAAACAAACAGTCCTGTAAATACTAAGCGCCACAACATTAAAGTATCACTTCCATTTTATTCAAAACTTTACAACAATTGTTCAAAATTTTTACGGAAACACAATATTGTAACGATCCCAAATATAGTTAATAAATTCTCAAAACTAGTTGTTCTTGGTAAAGATAAAACCAACAAATTCGAGCCAACGAATGTGGTTTATGAGTTCCCTTGTAAAGATTGCAATGCACTGTACATAGGCGAGACAAAACGTGCCCTAAATAAACGAATTGCCGAACATCGCAAGAATAATAATGATGAGTTGGTTGTCAATATACATAAAAATGAATATAATCATGTATTTGATTTTGAAGCAGTAACAATTAGAGATATTGAAAATAACTATAATAAAAGACTTATTTCTGAAATGTTATTTATTAACAGTACACCAAATACAAGAAACAAAAAAGAAGATACACAGAATCTCAGTAGAGAATACAAATCTATCTTTAAGCTCTTACATAAAAGGTAAAGTATATTCTCGATCTAATTCAAAATTTGTTATTGTTTACGTTTTGGTAGTAAGCCAAAATGTATATATGAGGCGTTTCGCCTCAACTCTCCCAGCGCGGCGCGCGAGCGTCAAATCATGCTATTTTCAAGTCGTGTTTACGATATCAATATGAATTTCAAAAAATTATGTGATAAGCGTTTCCGACGTATTTTTTCCTCAGCTTTCCAATGGTGTAAGTGGTTTTTCCGAAATTTTCCATTTTCACCCTCAAAAAGTATAAAACATACTATATCTCGGAAAGTATATTTTTAATATTTTTTTTGATCATCTAGATCGAAAGCTGAGCATTTTTTACGTCGGAAAGGATTTTTGCAAAATTTGCTCGAATGTTTTTCTTAGAGAAACAGAACGCGAAAGAGCAGACGCAGCGTCTCCTTCGTGCGCGGTATGCGGCGCACTGTACAGCGCGTGGACTAGATGTATTTCGCTCTCTAGTAACCTTATTATTTTTATTTATCATTTTTAATTCTTTATGGAATATCTTTTTGCACTTCGAATTTCACTTATATGCACGATTGACATTTTCATAGGTTATTTCGCAAAAAAAAAACCGCTGCCAATTCTTTGGCACAGCTTCCTCAAACTAATTCATCGTTTCCTAATTAAAAATTGAAATTCTGAAAATACATTTTTCATAAAAAGGAATGCTAAAGAATTTCAATAATACTTTGAACCGATGCGTCTTATACCAGTTTCTTGCAAAATAGTATATTACGTACCTATTTTAAAAAAAGCTTTGACAGACCACCAAGTTTAAAAAAATTGAGATTAAAAAGAGATAAAAGAAGGGGCTAAAAATGGCACTATTAATACGTTTTGATATTTTAATTTACTACATTATATAAAAATATTAAAATGATAGTTCTCGAAAATAAATGTATAATATATATTCATATAGATAATCACTTAAAATTGCAACACAATATTGCCACCAACAAGTGTAATAAGTAACAGTTAAAATTTCAAGTCGATAAATAAATTATTTTTTGAGATATTAATTTTTTAAATATAAAAAAGTTTTCATTAATAACAAATGACAGAGTGAAGATATTTTAAATTTTAAATTTAAAAAAAAGAAAATGTAGGTAATTTGAATACCTTATAAGAGAAGTATATTATTTTATGTAATAATTACTATAAGATACGAAAAAATCAAAAAAACTAAAAATTCAAAATCGTTTTTTGGTTATAAAACAAAAGAAAATCAATAAAATCCCAAATCCATCAGGGTACTTTCCTTTTGCCGCAAGACGAAGCGAATAAGCTTTACCCGACGAAAATCGGTTGATTAGTTTCGGAGATATTAAGAGTTGAAATATACACACACACACACGCACACACACACATACATACATCCACGAAATCAAAAATCATCAAAATCAAATAATATACACATATACCACCATAAAACATCTTTTTGAAGACTTTTTTTTCGAAAATTCTTTTCACCGTTACAAAGCTTCCTCTTTGAGGAAGCAAAAACATTACAATCAATTTGAAATAGCAGACGCAACGCTTCTCATTTACTTTTTACCCGATAGGTGGCTTGCGTATAGAAAATTTTTGCCCGAGAGTAATTTGTTGTATCCAATTATTTAAGTCTGATGAATTTTCGATCTTTGTTATCCTTGAAATTGTTTAAGAATTTTAACGCTGTTTCCGTTATATTTGTGTTCTTCGTGTGTTTGCTGATTAAATCATAATTTATTTTTGGTTTATTTATTGCATTTATTTTCTCGCTACTGAAATGGATCCAGCTTTGAAGCTGAAATGCATAAATCCTTTTAATAAAATTAATCACTCTGTGCGTAAAAATTTGTCGAATTTTCCTTCAATATTTAGGAGTGCGTATCCCCTCGTACCAGAAAGCGCGAAAATTTGTTCCAACTGTCAACGTCAACTTTATAAACATAAGTTAGATTTACCTTCATGCGATGCCAAAAAAGCTAAAATTGAATGTACTGATGAATATCATAAAGCAGGCGTGGCAGTTCTCAACCAATTAAAAAAAAAATTTTTAGAATCACCGGGTAAGGAAGATAAAATTCAGCTACTCACGCTTGCTCCTGATTTTTGGTCTCGCAGAGACTTAATCAGAGAGTTCGGTTGTACTGAGTGGGAAGCTCGAGAAGCGAAAAAGTTAGTAACTGAAAGTGGAATTTTTTCAAAACCTGAAAAAAAAAGGGGCAAAATATTTCCAGTTGAAAGTGTAGATTCAGTTAAACGTTTTTATGAGAGGGACGATATTAGTCGTGTAATGCCCGGATTAAAAGATTGTATATCTGTTAAGCAAGATAATGGTAAAAGAGAACATGTACAGAAAAGGTTACTACTTGGTAATTTACGTGAAATTTATTGTTTATTTAAAAAAGAGCATGAATCTGTTAATATTGGCTTCACTAAATTTACTCAATTGAGGCCGCCGCATTGTGTTCTAGCGGGAAGCAGTGGTACGCATAATGTATGCGTATGTGTACACCACGAAAATATCCAGCTGATGTTAAATGCTATTAATTTATAGAGTTTAACTGAAGGTACTCGACTATTTCTTAAAAACTACCACGATTGCATCCAAGCAATCGTATGTAGTAATGCTAGTTCGAAATGTTACTTGGGAGACTGTTTAGATTGCCCCAATATGCCTGTATTACGGAAACATTTGCTTGAATGTTTTGAGAGAAATGATATTTTTCAAATACAGTATGAGTCATGGCTTCAGACAGATCGTTGCACAATAGTATCTACAACTGTAAATGTTTATGAATTCATGAACATACTGGGAGAAAAATTAATAAAATTTAAAACTCATGACTTCTTTGCGAGAGAACAATATCTTTTCTTAAGCGATTTGAAAAAAACCTTCAAAAAGGAGAATTCCTTGTTTGTTGTGATTTTGCAGAAAACTATGCGTTTATAGTGCAAAATTCAACACAATCGTTCCACTGGAACAATAATCAAGCAACAGTTTTTACAACAGTGGTATATTATAACGAAAATCAAGATCTTAAACATATAAGCATTGCTATAATTTCTGATAATCTAAATCACGATACTGTTGCTGTTTATGAATATCAAAAAATTATAATATCGTATTTAAAAAGTAATTTCATAGTCAAGAAAATTTATTACTTAACTGATGGAGCAGGTCAGCATTTTAAGAACAAGTCTACCTTCCAAAATCTTCTGTTTCATCAAAAAGATTTTGGAGTTCCTGCTGAATGGCATTTTCATGCAACAGCGCACGGTAAAGGTGCGTGCGATGGTATAGGCGCAAATTTGAAAAGAGGGGCGAAAAGAGCAAGTCTTCAACTCTCTTCGAGTAATCATATTTTAACACCAGAAGACCTTTACAACTGGGCTTTACGTAATTGCAAAGAAACTAAAGTTTTTTACAGCACTAAAGAGACCTATGAAAAAGCCGTTTTGAAACTAAAATCAAGGTTAAGTAAAATTAAATCTATACCGGGAACTTTACAGTACCATGCCGTTATTCCAATGAATAAAACAACATTAATACTAAAAAAAACGTCAATGAGTTCAGAATATCAAATCTTCCCTAAAAAACCCGTAAAACAAAACAAAATAAAATTATCTACTTTAAAAAAAAAGAATTATTAATATAAATACTAGTTTATTGTTGCTATTATTAAGGAAATCAAAATTTTAAGTGGTTGTTAGAGAGCGAAATGCATCTAGTCCACGCGGTGTACAGCGCGCCGAAAACCGCGCGCGAAGGAGACGCTGCTTCTGCTCTTTCGCGTTCTGTTTCTCTAAGAAAACAGTCGAGCAAATTCTGAAAAAAATCCTTTCCGACGTAAAAAATGCTCAGCTTTCGATCTAGGGGGTAAAAAAAAATATTAAAAATATACTTTTCGAGATATAGTATGTTTTATACTTGTTGGGGGGGAAAATGGAAAATTTCGGAAAAACCACCTACGCCATTGGAAAGCTGAGGAAAAAATACGTCGGAAACGCTTATCACACAATTTTTTTAAATGCATATTGATATCGTAAACACGACTTGAAAATAGCATGATTTGACGCTAGCGCGCCGCGCTGGGAGAGTTGAGGCGAAACGCCTCATATATATAAGTCATGTTGCTATGCACTTTCACATTACTCGACGAATCGCTGTGCGATAACTTAGGTAATTCGTTTCGCATTATTTTAATTTTTTCAACCATTGTAAGTTAAGACTAGCGTGAGCTCGTTCTGTTAATTATATTATTATATATTTTTTTTTAATAATGCCTGAAGAGGTCGACAAACCCGTCGACGAAACGTTGCAACTACTTAGCATCGTAGTCTATTTTCTTTCCTGCTCCCAACGGATCTGGTCAGAATTGACCAAAACAACAATTTTTACATCTAATGATGTTGACCTTAGAAAAATACAGATTGCTTTATATCGTCAATTATTTTTAAGATTAATTAAACTCAGTTTTTTATAGACGTTAAAGGGATGAACAAGCTTATCAAGGAGCGCGGCAGCGCTCCGAAGGCAAGTAACATACACTATACAACATAATACTTTGAGTATTTGAGTATTAGATAACATTTATGGGGTATATTTTCTTTTTCTAAGTTGATCATAGATCATAATTATAGATTATATAAAACAAATTTTGATTTTGGTTTCTGGATAATATATGGCTTGTCAATTTCCTACTACAATGAAACTGATATTTAGAGGTTATGGTGAACTTTTCATAATTCTTACATCCTCCCAGATTTATTACTCAAACATTCCCTCTTAAAGTAAATATTGAATGCCATGCACATTGCAGACATGTCTGCTACATTTCATTAATTAATTTACAAGAATATAAAAGCTACATGTTGAATTTAGCTTTGGTATTAATATTTAGTTTATGGCGATATGGTTGAGAATTTAATTAAAAGGTGTATCGGAATTATGGAAAGCCACTATGGTAATGCATCTCTGTTACCTCGTGTATGCTCTGAAATCCTCTGAAAGTATTATGTCGTATAGTGATAAATCTTAAAAATAATTGACAACATAAAGCAATCTGTATTTTTCGATGGTCAACATCATTAGAGTTTCTAATAATATACATTGCTTTTTATTGTTAATTAATTTCAGTTGTGATTAAACTAATTTTTTGCTCAAAACTAACATTATAAGTACAGAAACTTATTGCTGTAGTTTTTTCCTTCTTGTAAGTTGATATGTTGTGAAGAAATTACTCACCATATAACCGTTAAATATCATCTGCTGGTCTCTATAGCGCTATGAAAGATTTCAATCCATGTTCTGTGCTTTTGGCGCAAATTATGTGTGTGTAAAGATTCCTTCAACTTAACTGAATGACTTGTACTTGGCAACTGACTGGAAATTCAACAGCGAACTGTCTTGTTTTATAAAGAGTTGTGACCTCTTATTGTTTTTCCTCATCCATCGCTGCTTATTCACTGGCACCATTTGAGTTGTTGAGTTATTTGGTGCAAATTATTGGCAGATGTGATGTATGTGATGAATTCATACTTGGCATCGGCATCTCTGATTGATGGCTCTACCTGGATGGGTAATGTATAAACCCTTCAAAATATTTGGCACTGTCAGATTCTGGCAGACTCTACGCTCGTGCATTGTCCATAGACACTGGAGGAGGAGGTGTCACTTCCTGATTGGCTTTGCGAGGAGCTCTTGGTGCTATTTTATTAAAAGCCTCCTGCCTTATTATCAAGGAGCGCGGGAGCGCTCCGAAGGCAAGTTATAGAAGAAGCCTAAAAGGAGCGACCCGTGCTACATATACATTGAAATGGGTGTACGAAAAATTCAATGCGCTTTTGCGTATATTGCGTTAGTTTTTACTATATAACATATCCCTCTTAATCGAAAGCCATTTCATTACTCTACTCAAATCAAAAGATTTTATTTAAAAATATTATCTCGTTCAAAAGATATAGAGAGCTGAATTTTTTTATGTGCTGTTTCCTTTCCGAACTTTTCTTCTCCTTGTTCAGATATCCGGTTTCCAGCTCTTACGACACTTCCGGTTATCGTCTATTTAACGCTTGTATATCTATATATATTTATATATATAGTACGTATACACACTCGTATCTGGTCGACGCCTAACCTTACATATAACATGTCAGTATTTTTATATACAAATGTTATCATTTAGTGAGTTAGTTAATAATAATATATTTCAAAGATCTCAAGAAATCAACTAATTATGAGAAGAAGTTAATAATAATATATTTCAAAGATCTCAAGAAATCAACTAATTATGTGTATCACTCAACGGGGAAAATAACTTTTATTAGTTAGATAAGTACTTATTATATATATACATACAGATACATATACAGATTATTTCATTTTGGATGAATTGGAATGGATTTGATTGGAAAAATATAACCTATATAAGCAGCTGTGAATATCAATGGGCAATAGCAATATGTTATAATCAGATAAGTAGCAAACTTTTATTATAAAGTTATAAATCAATAAAGTTTATAATAAGGATTGTTACTTTGTGAAATCTTGTTTTTATTTTTACAGAGTATATCAGAAAATGTAAGGATTATTACCAAGTAAATCGATCGCTGTTAAAAAATAGTTTTTAACAAAGAAGAGTTCATTAATTATTATTAATTATTCAAGTTCATCGAAAAAGTAGGGTAGGCTAACCGAATCTTCTGTATGTCCATGAGTCTCAAGAAATTTTTAAATCTTCAAGTGGATTGGAAAATAACCTATGTAAGCAGCTGTGAATATCAATGGGCAATAGCAATATATTATAATCAGATAAGTAGCAAACTTTTATTATCAAGTTATAAATCAATAAAGTTTATAATAAGTATTGTTAGTTTGTGAAATCTTGTTTTTATTTTTACAGAGTATATCAGAAAATATAAGGATATTACCAAGTAATTAGATAACTGTTAAAAAATATTTTTTAACAAAGAAGAATTCATTAATTATTATCTTACATATATTATACCAGAAGATTTTTTTAGACTCATTTTGGAAATATGGAGATATATGTAATATAGCCAATAATGTTGAGTTCTAATTGTGTACTGTCTGAAAAATCTAATTTTTAATTAGCAAAAATGAACGAGTGCCCTCATGACCCTGGTGGTTATTTTATTATTAATGGGCAAGAAAAAGTTATTTTAATACAAGAACAGACGCTTAAGAATAGAATAATTTATATTAAAGAAGACAGTAAGAATATAGTACTACTCAAAAAAGAAAAACCAAACCAATATTATTATGGAAGAGCAGGCAAATACTATTTACGACACAATATTTTTCAAGATGTATCTATTTATTCTTAACATGAAAATTTTTCATATGAGATATAATTTTAGAAGAATGTTAAAAATTTGTCTTCACATTTGACAGGGCAAATAGAGTACGTGGATGTCAATGAAGAAAATGACAGTTTCATTGCTTTCAGTGAATCACACATAAAACAAACAACAACTAAGATGTTTATTTAGACAGTATTGGACTCAAAGTACGAAAGAAGTAATATGTTTTGAAGTAAGTTTTTCAAAATAAGAAAAGAAAATTGTGATTTTCATAGATCGTCTATCTACTTGAAAATTATATTGATAATAAAAATGTTGTGATTATTAGAAAATGACATCTAATCAATGTTTTGTGTAATAAATAAAATAAAATACCAATATGATGTGCTGCATGAAGTGCATATATAATCAAATTTTATTGATAACAAATAACAAGTGATTAAAAAATGGCATGTAATCAGTGTTTTGTGTTAAATAAAATAAAATACCGGTATGATGTTTTGCATGAAGTGCACATATAATCAGATGTTATAGATAACAAATAACATAGTGATTAAAAAATGGCATCTAATCAGTGTTTTGCGTAATATAAAAAAATAAAATACCGGTAAAATGTGTTGCATGAAGTGTTGTATCAAATTTTAAAACTTCTACTTAAAATCAGTTTGAAATGTTTTGAAAATAGCTCAAGTATGTATTAATAAGTAATTACGTGTTATGAGGTTCATAAACTTCATAATACGCTTTTGCATAGAAGAAAATATTGCTGAGTGATACACGAGGTTATAAATATACAATATAATTTTCAGTGTTTTGTGTAATAATAAATAAAATATAGTATGCCGTGTTATATGAAGTGTTTATAATCAAATTATAAAACTTCTATTAAAAATCAGTTTCAAATGTTTTGAGAATAGAACAAGTGTTTATTCAATAATTATGTGTTATGAGGCTCATAATTTTCATAACAAGTTTTTGCATAGAAGAAAATATTGCTGAGTGACATGTGAGGTTATAAATATACAATATAATTTATGATGCCGATTTGAAATATTGGTCTGAGCCTTGGTTTAAAAAGCATCTGTCATCTTCAAAAAACTTAGTTGATATCAGTGCTGTGCTGTTGTACATATTTATTCAAGTGCCAATAAAAAGGTTATACCTAATGAACATGGCAATACTGAAAAAAGTAAAAATGATATGTTATTGTGAAAATTTAAACGAATAAAAGTGCTCAGTTAATCTAATATATGATTTCTCACCATGGGAGACATCAAAATGTTTCAGAGTTCTTAGTAAATATTTTTCTAGACAAGATTCAGATAATAATTTCAAAAAGTTTTATCTATACAAGAATGTCAAGAAAGCTTTTATTCTCAGTGATTCTTAGTTCATAAACTGGTTGCATTTTTTATTTTACAAGATTATGTGTGGCAATGATGGGTTATTAATTTAAGTAGTTTCAATAATAATTTCAGGAATTTATATCTCTACTATAAAAGAATATCGAGAAAGCTTTTTTTCTCACATTTTACAAGTCGTGTAGCAATGATGGGTTATTAATACAAGTGGTCTAATCTAATCTACTGAAATCTGTGTAAATCCACCCGGATCCAGCTAGATTTCCCATGTGACATAGATCCAACTGGGTTTCCTAGCTGGATATTTTTTACCGGGTTCTAGTGATAATTTCAACAAATCCAAGTGTTGAGAATAATATAATTAAGTATTGGCTCATGGTGCCAATAATTAATTGCGAAGCTACAAAAATACTTAATGATATTATCATATAGCAGTCTTATAGTAGAACTAATTTAAGGGTTTAATAATCATTTCTAGTACCAAAAAATGAAAATACTTATAATATGCTCTGAAAAAAAATAATAAAAATATGAACTAAAAGCTTCGTTTTAAGATCTAATTTGTTCAAAAAAATATCGATCCCTTTAGTATTTATGTAATTTGTGTTCTTAATAATAATCTTTGAAAGTATAAAATAAGGTATGTATATAAGTTTTTCCTGCAAACTGAAAACATAAAAAGAATGATATTTTCATATGACTTTACAATAATTAATAGTATTGTTAAATTATCATCATACCTAAGAATATACGCGTTTGATTATATTATTTCAAAAAATTTTACTAATGTAATCATTTTTCGAACTCCTTGAAGAAACATTCAAAGGACCCCGCACACAATGTATGGGAAAAAATCATTCGGTCAAATTGAACTAAATTGAAAAAAGATAGATTTCTTCAGGACCTCAAGATCTATTTTTTTCCAAAGTTTCGTTCAATTTGACCGGACGATTTTTTCCCATACATCGTGTGCGGGGTCCTTTAAAACTATTGTGAATAACAATACTATCATTTACTAATGATATTAAAAATATACTATACTACAATAAACCCTCATAATGTTATCACACTGTGTAATTATTATTTTCTCTTAAAAAGTTGTGGAATATATCTAAAAAACATTTTACAAAAGTTTAAACTAAGACAAGTATTAGTTTCTCCCGCCCTCCCTCCCTTTATCTCTCTCCCTCTCCCTCTCTCTTTCTCTCTCTCTCTCTTCCCCTCCCCTCTCACTCTTCCTCGCCCTCTCTCTCAACTTCCGTGAAACTGAGTAGCAAAAACTTTAATGAGAGCTTAAATATTTTTTTAAAACAATCAACAGTTCTTTAAAAGCTATTTTTTAAGTACGTTAAATTCTAACAACACAATTTGTCTAGTCCTTTTATTTCTTTTAGTCTCATCTATTCAATAAGGACTCTCTACAAATGGTAATAATTTTTTTCATGACTGTATAAACTCTCTCCCTCCTTCTCTTTCCCACCCCACTCTCTCTCCCTCCCTCCCCTCTCTCAACATCCGTCAACCTGAGTACCAAAAACTTTAATGATCGAGAGCTTAAATATTTATTTTAAAACAATCAACGCGTTTTTTAAAAGCTAATTTTTTAAGTACATTCTATAACAATATAATTTGTCTAGTCCTTTTAATTCTTCTACTCTCTTCTATTCAATCAGCACTCTTTACAAATGGTAATAATTTTTTTCATGACGGTACAAATAATAACATTGCTAATATAAAACTTTCTACGAAAGTATAAAATAAGGCAAGTATAGACGTTTCTTCTGGATAATCTATAAAAAACAACACAATTTGTCTAGTCCTTTTATTTCTTCGAATCTCATCTATTCAATATGCACTCTCTACAAATGGTAATAATTTTTTTCATGACTGTACAAATAATCTATAAAATAATAATATTTATGTTTTTGTAAAAGAAATCAAATAAATACGAATGAAAAAGTCTTTTAATTCTTTGAGTCATTGTATGCTGAACAAATTATATGTAAGTAAGTACATTCAAATTGTTCACTGCAAATCAAATAAACGAAAGTTGTGAAGTCAATTACCGATAGTCAAGTAATGCAAACAACTCTCGGAAACTACTGTATGACTGTTCTCAGAAATATATTCAAATCTGTTCATCTTTCTGAGCTATACAAATTAAACACAAGAAAGTACTGAAATCAATTAATTGTAGTCAAGAACCGGCCATAAGTTAACTTGACTGACATAATAGAACTTTTCGTATCTAGCGTGTAAAATTACATTTTACGCCCACGTTGTAACTTCAAAATTATTCAGCCAGCGGGCATAAAATACTACTGAGCGCCGAAGAGGCCCAATAGCTCACATACTCTTACAAAACTTTATAGAACCTACGCACTTTACGCCCGTGTGGGCGAAAATTATTTTAATTATATACTATAATGCCTTCTCTTTATTTCTAAAATTCATAAGAATTTTTTTAGATATTTACGAAAAGTCGAAGCCTATATAAAAATATTACATAGTTACCAACACATCACTATGTTACATGATTCTTTCTCAATTTTGAACTTTCTATAATATTACACACCTTGGGAGGAAAAGAAAAGTCTAGAGCTGCTCTAGCAGGGGTGGTCATCCGATGTCCCATACATACTTGGCGGGCCCGACGATTTGCAGTTCAAGGTGTAAGACATGGTCATTTTCATATAAATATTCATATGTTTATAGATCAGATAAAATGTATAAATGGGTTGCTTCTACATATTAACTACTGATCCGTGAATCTATCACTCTGTTTTTAAATAGAAAGTGCAAACCCGTCTGAAAGTATCATATGAGATCTCATATGTAATTCCATAATATATAAAATTACAGATGACATCGTATATCGAGATCTGATACGAGGTATGCGATGCCTGAAATTCTCATATGAGATCTTATATGATATTTACACGCGGGAAAAGGATACACAATAAGTTGCTTATAAAACGGTTAGTAAAATGTAAAGCACTTTAGAAGTAGACTATAAATTTATATGAATTTTTTATTTTATTCTCCTTTAAAAAGGACGGACACAAAGAAAAATATTGTGTGTAATAAAAGTAAATCATGATTCTGTACATATAGGGATGTTGTACTTAACGGTACCAATTAAAAATAAAAGCCAATGTAATTATTTATAGTAGACTTATAGGTATAAATATTGTTAATAAATTTATGCAAAAATTTTGTATTCTATATTTAAGTAGCCCACCGGTAAACTGTAAATCGTCGGGCCCGCCAAGTATGTATGGGAGATCGGAGGACCACCCCTGCTAGAGCAGCTCTAGACTTCTCTTTTCCTCCCAAGGTGTGTAATATTATAGAAAGTTCAAAATTGAGAAAGAATCATGAAAATTAGTGATGTGTTGGTGACTATGTAATTTTTTTATATAGGCTTTGACTTTTCATAAATATCTAAAAAAATTCTTATGAATTTTAGAAATAAAGAGAAGTCATTATAGTTATATAATTAAAATAATTTTCGCCCACACGGGCGTAAAGTGCGTAGGTTCTATAAAGTTTTATAAGAGTATGTGAGCTATTGGGCCTCTTGGACGCTAAGTAGTATTTTATGCCCGCTGGCTGAATAATTTTGAAGTTACAACGTGGGCGTAAAATGTAATTTTATACGCTAGATACGAAAAGTTCTATTATGTCAGTCAAGTTAACTTATGGCCGGTACTTGACTACAATAAATTGATTTCAGTACTTTCTTGTATTTAATTTGTATAGCTCAGAAAGATGAACAGATTTGAATATATTTCTGAGAACAGTCATACAGTAGTTTCCGAGAGTTGTTTGCATTACTTGACTATCGGTAATTGATTTCACAACTTTCGTTTGTTTGATTTGCAGTGAACAATTTGAATGTACTTACTTACATATAATTTGTTCAGCATACAATGACTCAAAGAATTAAAAGACTTTTTCATTCGTATTTATTTGATTTCTTTTACAAAATCATAAATATTATTATTTTATAGATTATTGTACAGTCATGAAAAAAATTATTACCATTTGTATACAGTGCTTATTGAATAAATGAGATTCGAAGAAATAAAAGGACTAGACAAATTGTGTTGTTTTTTATAGATTATCCAGAAAAAACGACTATACTTGCCTTATTTTATACTTTCGTAGAAAGTTTTATATTAGCAATATTATTATTTGTACAGTCATGAAAAAAATTATTAGCATTTGTAAAGAGTGCTTATTGAATAGAAGAGAGTAGAAGAATTAAAAGGACTAGACAAATTATGTTGTTATAGAATGTACTTAAAAAATTAGCTTTTAAAAAACGTGTTGTTTGTTTTGAAAATAGTACATTTCGATACTAGTGCGAGGATTTGATTTTCCCCTCGTGTGACTGTTTGCACCCGAGCGAAGCGAGGGTGGAAAGGTCACACGAGGAGAAAATCAACTTCTCACACAAGTGTCGAACCGTATTTTTTGATACGACGTGCGAGAAGTGAGATTTTTGCACGCATCGTTTAACGCAGCGTGCGAGAAATCGAACTTCTCGCACGGAGTTTCAAAAAAATATTTAAGCTCTCATTAAAGTTTGTGGTACTCAGTTTCACGGAAGTTGAGAGAGAGGGTGAGGAAGAGAGAGAGGCAAGGGGAAGAGAAGGAGAGAAAGAGAGAGAGGGAGCGAGAGAGAGAGAGATAAAGGGAGGGAGGGTGGGAGAGTGTTAGTAGTCTTTGTAACTTTCGATCAATGCTGAATAACCATACTGTGAAAAAAATTTTGTTTTTTTCTCGCATCTCTGCACGCGCGAGCATATACGCACACAAGCGTTCGGCTTCGGCGCACGGGAGAAAATGTGCTCTCGCGCTGCTCGTCGTCGTCGAGAAGCTTTCAATCGCCCTGCGCCCTGCCCTGTCGTCGACACCCGGAACGGAAACGAGGTGATCGCGAGCACGGCGCTGAGGACTGACACTGCGATGCTGTCTGCTGATAGCCATGACACTCGGCCGGCGGCTCGGGTACGCTGCCGCGAGCAAGGAGAGGAGTAGGTTATATATTCAGCCGCTTCGTGGCGCTAAGACAGGGATAAATACGTTTATTTTGAAAAATAAGTGTATATAACAGGTTATCCACATTGCATGATTTATGACTATGACCTATGTTAATACTTGTAGAGTCTACCACTGATTGGTTCATTCACAAGGCTCAACCAATCAGCAGAGTAGTCCACGAGTATTGGTCATAGTCATAAGTCATAGACCATGCAATGTGGATTGTTCGTAATCTTTTTAATCTAACTTTGGGACGTAGCTTGAAGCTGATAGGCTCGTTACATGAAAAAAAATACAAGGAACAGATACAGAAATAACGTGGGTTGGTATATCTATATATGAGGAACACTGCTTATTCCTCGCTGTTCCTCGTATATATAGATAAACAAAGCCATGTTAATTTTTATATCTGTGACTGTTCCTTTTTGCGTGTAAAATTACACGCAAAAAAGAACAGTTAAAGTTACAGGAACAGTAACAAAATAACATTGGGTAATATATCTATATATGAGGAACAGACACAGCTAAAAGGAACACCTCGTACTGTTCCTGTAACTGTTTCTGTTCCTCATATATATAGATATATTACTCAATGTTATTTTTTCACTTTTCCTGTAACTGTAACTGTTCTTTTTTGTGTATAATAGGACTAACGGACCATACCCTGCATCAAGGAAGAAAAAAAATCGAACTATAGCTAAATCCACCGACGGGGAGTTATGCCGAAACACCTCCCATCATCGTTGCCATAAATGTTTATCGAAGTTTGTACTCCGCACGTTCTACCCGCCAATGTACCGACGCGTCAAGAACCTGCACGAATGTTTCTCGTTGCATGCTCACAAAAGATATCCAAAATAAGACTTGGCGCAGTAAGCTAAAAAACGATGAATAACAAAGTTACTACAAATATTTTGCAAATGGAATAATCATCAGAAGCATACATATTATGTATATTTCGTATTCTAATCTAATTTATGGTGCAGTAACTTTAAAATGTAAAAATTGATAGTTAAAAATGAGAAGTATTTGATCATAGGTTTGATATAACAAAAATAAAATATTGGAAATCTTATTCTGACAAAAAATCTTAACAAATATTTTAATTGAAAAAATTTATGGAAATTAAAAATCACATATCTTAAGCAAGTTTGTTCGAATAAAACAAAGAACTTCTTTAAATAATAAAAGTCATGCTCTTCAAACTTGAGAAAATAATTCACGAAATTGTGCATAAAAAAGTAACGAAATCAAATATATATAGTTAACGAGTACTTTTATCCCTAGTTTAATTATTCGATTCGATGTTTTAGTAAACATTATTATTATCCCGCATAATAACGTAAATGAAAAATTATAAATAAAAATAATTTGCAATTATTATTAATAACTCTCACACACTTTCTCCCGCCACCATCTATGTCAATCAAATTTGTTAGAACAAAACAATAAATTTTTTAAATAATAAAAGTCATGCTCTTCAAACTTGGCTCCAAACCTGGCTATTGGATTGTCTCTTTTTACTGCATAACATTTTTGTTAATCACAAGACATTCTACAGTCTCTTTTTACAATAAAGAAATCTCTGTAATTGACTTACAATAATGTGTGTAACATTAATATTTGTTTCAGAAATAGTAGTATTCAATTCCAGTGCGATCAAAATTATTTTTCCTGGAGCGAGTTTCTCGTTCGACAAAGATTTTCCACCAGTCATTTTGAAAAATATTTTCGATATATGTACGGGAGATGATTTTAGACTCGTCTAATTGTCACCCTCGCTTCGCTCGGGCACCAAATTCACACTCGGACGATAATCATCTCTCTCACCCCTAGTATCAGAAAGTGCTATTTTTAAACTCAGTGTGCAAAATTCTAGTTGTCGTGCCTATTTATAGTCTGCGCACCTAATAGGTGTGTCGTTGTATAACTGAATAAACACATGTACCACTCTACGGGTGGTCGGAGTCGTACGGCACGCTAGCGAACTCGACCACCCGTAGTAGTCCAGTCGAATTAGGCTTAAAAATACCCTTTAGGGGAAAAAATTTTAGAGGTTTTCTGTGACATCTCATTCGCTTTATTTCATCGTGAGGAATGTTGTCACCAAAATGCCCGATGATCAGAGTGCCGCTAGTAAACAATCGAAACTGGAATTTCGTGCTTTTTTTCACGTTTTGGTTATTATCTCCGAAATAACGAATGATTCGTGGTTCAGAGCTATTATGAAAGTTGTTCGTTATTAAATTATCTAAAACATAGGCCCATTATGATAAAAAAAAAAAAAATTATTTAACTATTCGAAAATAGCATTTTTCGGTGAAAAACACGTTTCTGTAATATATCAGATCACTTTTGAGGAAAACATGTTGGACAGCCAAATGATCTGGTAAAATGTAGTTCTCAAAATACTGAATATTGAATTCCAAGCGAGACGTTGTCGGTCAAATAGTTTTTGCAGAATGCATTTAACAATTAAGATAAATAAAATTTTTGAAATTGTTACAGTTTCTAGCAAAGTTATTGCAAAATGTCTATCCAACGTGTCCATACTCTGAATTATATATACTTTCATGTACAATTACAAAAAATATAAATTTTTCATAATAACACGTTTTTTATTGCATAATAAAAAAAACGCTAGTTGTTTATTGTCGTAATTTAATAAATTTTAACTTTTTCGTAATTATTTTTTCAGAACTTTGTTACTAGTATTTTTCTCAAAATTTTAAGACCTCAAACATTAATTTTTGTCGAGTAGAAGTCGAGATAAGTTCCTTTTTTTTAAAATAGATTACCGCTAAAATATTGAATTTTAAGGACGCTTGCTCACAAAATGAGTTTCTATAGAATCTTATAAAACTTGCAGGGTAGATTCTTATTGTTATTATGTGCAACATCTGCAAACTTCAGAAAGCCTAGCAACACCGTTCATGAGATATAAGCTATCAAAGTTAGACAATTTAATACGGTGTCTTATGAAAAAGTCGTGAAAAAATTAACGTTTTCATTAATAACGCCAAAAGTTTTCTATAGAATTGAACGAAAAAGAGATATTTTACTCATGATGATATTTTAAATAAGCTCTCCAAAATCCAGAAAGCCTAGCAGCACCGTTTTCGAGATACAGTTGTTTAAAGTAGGTAACTTCGGCCGCGCGTGTCCTTGTGTGCGTGTAAACAAACCAATGGCGTGCCCGCGCGCTACGCGTGTTCTACACAGACGGAGCGCTTCGATGTGAATGTACACACCGATGAAGCGGCGCCATGTGTACGTGTACAGTCTCGCGTGAAATTTTGAGAGTGGGGAGACCCGAGAGAGCGCTAGGCGTACGGCGTTCGACTCGGCGTACCTTTGGTTACGATTGCAATGAGCAAGCGTCCTTAAGAAACGAGACCGGGCTTATTTTACTCTTAAATAATAGTAGTATATGTGATTTCTTTTGCCAGATGATTAAATAATGAAAACCAATCGAAAAATAATCCATAAAGTAACATGATTTTTATGACGTGACGAATTGTGACTAAAGAGACTGAATCGAACATTTCCGAAAAGTAATCTTAAAATCGAGCGCGTTGAAAAAAATCGCGATATCTTCGGAACGAAAGCAGCTAAATGGATGTTTTTTTTAAATTTGTGGTATCTCAACGATACAACGATAATGGCGTTATCAGATTTACAGTTCGAAGTAAACAATACCCGATAATTATTAACAATTATTTTTTATAAATTTTTCCACATTTTAACAAGATTTTTCTTATATAAATTTTATATTTCAGTATTGATACAATTAACTTTATTAATTTATTATATATTAACATTATTATAAATAATATTTTCAACAAACTATTATTTAATACGGTTGAAAACAATTGAATATTCTGTTTTTGACTTTCTTCTCTATATTACTGTACACTAATATAAAAGGAATAAGTAATAGAAAAAAATATAAACAAGAAAATGAAATAAATGTCAATAATAAGTGAACACTTCAAAAGATTTGAAATGACCAAGACTCGACAATTTGAACTCTAAATGTGCGTTAGTAATGTGATCCTGCCGAGTGACTCATCATTATGGGAGCCTGTATTTGAACTCTCCTGGAGGGGATAGCAGGTAAAAGACCGTTGACCCATGTCGTCAGCTGAGCAGCTGCCTTTGAGAAGAGCACATAGTTTAGTGCGCATGCGCATAAGAGCATAAGTTGGAGGCGTCTTTTTGAAGGAACGAAGTGTCCTAGCAGTCAGCTGACAACTCTCCTCATTTCAACATCTAAAAATCAACTTGATATTTTGTAAAGAAACTGTCTGCCCATTCCAACGTTAGATATATTTTAAGCTGCTTCAAGGAAACTGTGTATACAAACAACTTTGATTTTCATTGACAGTCGTTACATTTATTTCAAAACTTTATATTCGCAAGTATTATAATACTCTGTTTATTTAATTTTTTATTCTAAGCTCTTGCAAAGTATTCTGTCTATGATATTTTGTAATATTTTTAACGAAGATAACAGATTTGACTATCTATATAAAGAGCCCTGCAATACCGGCATTCCGGACAACTACACAGAGATTAGTTCAGATGACAGCGTATTCGATAGCATGCTGTTTACGTGCTTGCCTATTGTTCGGACGACTCGGGTTCAATCCCGATACCACTCGCATTTTTTTTTTTTCTGTTTTTCTGAAATCTGTTATCCCGTTACATATTACTGATATTTTAGCTATAATAAAAATATTTAATGTGATAGTTATAGAAAAATCTTTTCTTTGCAGTTTCATACATTGACCTTATATTTTATAATGGATGAGAAAATATGTTTTATCTGTGGAGCTGAAGTTCCAGAATATCAAGAAAGAATAGTAAAAGCTCTAGGATTGAAATCTTTAATCGATGCTAGTATTAAACGCAAAGATCAGAAACATTTACAATGGAAGCGAAAAACAGAAATCTTGGTACATACGAGTAGATCTTGCCAAACAAAATACCTTTTAGCATCGAATATTAAGAAGGCGGCTGATGATACACAAGCTGGTCCATCAAAGCGATCTGCATCAAAAACTACACCTTTTGACTTTGGTAATTTGTGTTTTATTTGCGACGCAGACGCTTCAGATAATTTTATTAAAAAAGAACTAAAGAATAAGATCAGCAATAGAGTTGAAGTGCGATCGGTTGTAGACAAAAAGGTTAGAAATAAAATTGTAGAGTTTTGCACAAATACTCCGACTGACATTGCCGAGAAAGTTTGGTCGCGTATATTAGATATACCAGATTTAGTTGAAGTAGGTGCCCGTTACCATGTAAATTGTTACAAAAATTTTTATAATTATAAGTCTACTAGTACTGTTGGTCGTCCACTTCATCCTGCATATTCGGCAGCAGAAAATTACGTTATTAATTATATTTTGGACAATACCGATGAATGCCAATTTTCTTTAAAACCAATCCTTGAATCTTACACAGAATCGTCGGAATTTTTAGAATGCCCTTCTATGAAGTACATGAAAAAACTATTGAAAATGCGCTTTGCTAATGAAATTTTATTTTATTCGGTTAAAGAAGATTTATATATGTGTTATCGAGACGTGGGGGTACAATTGTTGTCTAAAGTTTGGTATGAAAATAGATTGGTAGGTGAACGAGAAGAGCGTTTAAGAATTGTAAGGGCGGCGTCATCGATAATTTTTGATAATATTCGTAGTAAATTTTACGATACTAAAAATTACAATGCTCCCGACTATTTTTTAGATAATATTAATGATGACATTCTTGAATCATTACAAGTATTTCTTGATTCTCTAATAAAAAGGAATAAAAAATCTAAAAGCATAAAGTGGACTCATACTATTACAACCCTTGCTCATTGTATAATTTCAAGTGTAAGACCGCGATCATTTTTATCACCAGTTTTAATTGGTTTATCTGCAATGATGCGTAAAAAGCACGCATCCAAGGGATTGATGAATGCTTCATTATTTCTGAATCTTTGTGCATCGTATGACGAAACTGAACTCTTTGAAGCTTCGATCTTGCATGATCCTCAACAATACGATTTCAAAGATACATTTTTACAATTTGTATTTGATAACGCTGATCATAATACGTGCAGTATTGATAGTTATAGTACGATTCATTCAATGGGTGGCATTATGTGTGTGACTTCATATACGTCGGTCAACGCGAATAATAAAGCGTTTAAACAAAATTCCTTCTTCAGAAGTTGTAGGGAAATTTGGATTCTTCCCAGTAAAAACCTTCGAAAAAAACAGTCCTAAGAGCTTAAAACAATTTTGATTGAAGACGTATTAAAATCAAACAAGCAATTTGACATTTCTTTCAAGGATTTTTTATGGCTGTTGAGGCCGCACTAGTTATAACGCGAGTAGACAGTCTGCATACTGCGCTCTCCAGCCCCCGCGACGCACGAAAACCCTTTCGCCCGCACGCACACAGTGTTCTTGATATTAATAGTATTAATAGTTATTGGCTACGAGTATTTTGTATAGGCATTTAACCGTTAGAAACATTATAAGCTATAAGAATTTGTGTTGACTCACTATCAACCAATCAATAAACAGAGTTTGATTAGTGCCGTTAATTATACGTGTCTAAGTGATTTTTCCGAGTTATATTCTGCTTCCTCTGTCCGGCAAATGTCGAATGTCGCCCTCTGAATGCGCGTCCATAGTTTTTGGTCCTTCGAGCCGGATCGCGGAGGAAAAATCGGAAAATCAGTGCGTGTGGAAAACTGTTGAAAGGTGCGCTAATCTGGAAAAAGCGGGTTGCGGTTCATACATTGCTCGTGTAGAGCGTAAAACGCTGATTCACGCTCTTGTAAGTTTTTTGTGTGGTGATCTGAAGACGGAGCTGAAGATCGTCAGAAAATCGAAGAAGAAACCCGAAGAAGAAAACTCAGCGGTGGAAATTTCCAGTGGGCGCAGAGATTCGGCAGGAGTTGTGACGTCACGGCGGAGAGAAGACCCCGTAGCAGTACAGCCTGGAGGGAGGAGAGAGCACTCCCGGCCGATTCTGCTTTCCGCCACCCACCTGTGCCGGTGAGCGAGGAGCGCGCACGCAGGTCTCGGCCTCTCCTCTTCACAAGACGGTTCGCTTCTACAGCACGCAGCGGCACAGCAGTTATCGGCTCGTCCTCTTTGTGCGGGGCTTCGTAGCTGCAACGCTTGAATATCGCCGCGCGCAATGGTAACACAGCGGCTTTCTAATTGAGTTTCAGCATTATCTCAGCCCCGGTCGATCGATTTTCTTTCGGATTTTTTCTGAATTTAATACGAAACCGAATTCGCGCTCGTTAATACATCGCAACGACTAACTGTCTTGGTCAATGTCGGAGAATATTAATCCACGAACTCGCGCATATCACGATGAGTGATGTCAACGATGCGTTATTGGATCAAAAGCGTACTGCTTCCCTCGTCGCTACTTTAGCCAACCTTCGATCAACTTCAGCTAGTGAGCACTTTAGCGCCGTGGATCTGGAGGTGAGACTGGACTTGTTGGAGGTTTATTGGGCAGAGTTCAGTGCTCGAGATGTCACTCTGCAGCGGATGTCTGACAGTCTTCAAGAGCGAACCTATTTCAGGGAGAAAACGTTTGACTCGACAGTGTCGTTGTATCTTGTCTGCAAAGCATGGATGAAGGAACGGATTGGAATCCTTCGGGCACCCACTGAAAGAAACGTACCTGCCATCGGCACCCACGTTAACTCGACTCAATCTATTGGCTCAACACAAACATCACTGGAGAAATTGAAACTACCCCTCTTTGATGGAAATCAGCGAGAATGGGAAACATTCAAGGAGAATTTTACCTCGTTGGTGATTTCTGATCAGTCTATGACTAATATTCTTAAATTCCAACGACTATCTAACTGTTTAGCAGGAGAAGCAGCCGAAAAGCTGAACGGAATTAGCTTGACTAGTGCGAATTTCCAGACGGCCTGGGACACGCTCTGTAGTTGATACGATAACAAGTATCTCCGCTTTTCGCTACAGATGCAGTCTCTGACCAGCCTTCCGTCTGCCGCAAAGGAGTCAGGAAGACATCTCAATCAACTGCTGAATACCGTCAACGAGAGCGTAAACGCCTTCAAATCCTTGGAGCGACCGGTTGACACATGGGACGACATTTTGGTGTACTTTGTAGAAAGTAAACTGCCTCCAGACACTCGACGAGACTGGGCCAGAGAAGTAGAGAGGAAGCACGATTCAGGTTTCCCTAAGTACGCTGAGATCAAATCTTTCATTGAGGATCGGATCCGAACGTTGGACCTTGTGGAAGCAGGCACAGGATCCTCTTACAAAACAGCAGCTTGCCAGGATAACTCCAGTCGCGAGTATGCCACTCACTCTAGGGATTCTAGGAAGAATCACTTCTCCAAAAAACCCAAAGGAGCGTCTGTCAACTTGGCTACGTGCAGGCCACCCCAGGCCCCGCGCCCGAAGTGTTCGTTCTGTGCGGCAGAGCACTTTGTGGGGTATTGTGAAAAATTTTCTGATTATTCACAGGATCAAAGGAGAGCCCACGCACTTTCAGCGAAGCTCTGCTTCAATTTCCTGAACGCTGGGCATTCGGTAGATAGCTGCACTTCCAAGGGTAGATGTTTTGTTTGTGGCAATAAGCATCACACCAAGCTGCATTTGGACGAGCGTGGAAATCAATCTTCATCATCAACGCAGATCACAGCTGCGCATGCAGTTTCACAGTTACCCGAAGGTCTGAAAACGACGAACTATACCGCCAGGAGCCGTCGTAGGTTATTGTCGAAGGCCTGTGTCACGGTGCAATCGCCAGCTGGGCAGTCGATGACTGTCAGAGCTTTATTAGATTCCGGCGCTGAGGAATCTTTTCTGTCAGAGCACGTAGCGCATACGCTTGCTCTACCTAGGCGTCCTACGACTGTTGTGGTTTAAGGAGTCGGAGATACTCAATCAGCAGTCGCTCGAAGTAGAGTTGACCTTACACTCAAGTCTGGAAGAGTTGCTGATTTCTGTTTAAAATTTTCAGCCTTGGTCGTCAAAAGGGCTTCAGCTCTCATTCCGCATTCTGAGACGGCAGTGGATGAGTGGACTCATCTACAAGGGCTACAGCTGGCAGATCTACATATCGGTAAGCAGGGACGAGTGGACTGCATTCTGAATAGTGAAGTCTACGCTGAGGCTTTACTTTCTGGGCTCATGAAAGGACCACCAGGAACACCCGCAGCTCTGTCTGCTGTCTTCGGCTGGGTACTGATGGGAGCCTCGGGGAAACCAGGCGATTTGTCAGGCTACGCGTGTTCGCACTTGGTGACAGTTGACCATGAGTTGACCAAAGCCATCACCAAATTCTGGGAGACGGAAGAAGTCCCGTCTGCATCTCGTCTGTCGCCTGAGGAGGAGGCATGCTGGGAGCATTTCAACCAGACATGTACGCGCAACAAGGAAGGACGCTTTGTCGTGCGTCTACCCTTCTTCAAGCCACCTTCTGTCACCGATACTCGAGGCATCGCCGAGGCCAACTTCAGGCGCCTTGAGCGTCGTTTCTGTAAGCAGCCGGACCTGACCATGGCGTATGTCGGCTTCATGGAGGAGTATCGTGAGTTGGGACACATGAAGGTAGTACCACCAGATAAGGTAATGAAATCAGATTCATACTATCTTCCACATCACCCCGTGTTTAAGAAGGACGTAAGTAAGAAAATCCGGGTGGTTTTCAACGCGTCGCAACGGAATGCTCAAGGAGTGTCGCTCAACTCTCTTCTGCATATTGGTCCTAAACTTCAGGAGGATATTCTTATTCTGATTACGCGTTGGTCGTTTATGTCAGTTGTCTTTTCGTGTGATGTTGTAAAGATGTTCCGACAATTTCTGGTACACGAGCAGGACGCCGACTGGCAGAGGATTTTGTGGCGCCGGTCTTCTGACGTACCGATTGACACGTTTAGATTGACTACTGTCACGTATGGTATCGCCTGCGCCCTCTTTCTGTCCAATGCATGTATGCTTCGCCTTGCAGATTTAGAGCAGACAAATTTCCCGAAAGCAGCTGAAGTTCTTCGAAAAAGTCGATATGCGGATGACTTTTTCGCTGGGGGAGACACCCTAGAGGAAGCTGCCGAGGTCAAACAGCAGCTGATTGATATCCTAGCTTCAGCAGGAATGTCGGTAGGGAAATGGGCCGCCAATAATTCGAGATTATTGTCAGATTTAGGGTCTTCACAGGATGGTATGATGGGTGCCTCGATTGCTGAGCAGGATGCTGTATCAACGCTGGGGTTGCGTTGGATTTCTTCAGAGGATGCATTTTGTTTTAAGGTAGTTTGTTCAGAATTAGGGTCCAAAGTATTAAAACGATCGATGTTGTCAGAAATTGCAAGACTGTTTGACCCTATAGGTTGGTTGGCACCGGTGATCATCTGCGCAAAAATCATGCTGCAAAATCTGTGGATGCAAGGTGTAGATTGGGACGATCCCGTCTCTGAAGCGCTGGAAAAGGTGTGGATGGAGTTTAGGGATCAGCTTCTGCAGTTAGAGGCGATTCGTATTCCGAGATGGTTAGGCTCGTTTAAATCCTCGAAATGGGAGTTGCATGGATTCAGCGACGCTTCCGAAAGAGCATACGCTGCCGCTCTTTATGTAGTTCTACATTCTGAAAAGGGAAGTGGTTCAAAGCTGATCGCTGCTAAGTCCAAAATCGCCCCTCTTAAAGTTATTAGTCTTCCGAAGATGAAGCTGTGCGGAGCTCATTTGTTAGCTCGTCTAGCGTCATTTATCTTACCAAAGCTCGATAGTCAGCCTGTTCAGGTGTATTGTTGGTCAGACTCGCGTAGTTTTGGCATGGCATCAAGATCATCCATCCAGATGGAAGTCTTTCATCGGTAATCGAGTGAGTGAGATTCTAACTCTGCTGCCCTCTGCAACATGGAAACATGTACGCTCGGCTGACAACCCAGCTGACCTGGCAACGCGAGGCGTTTCCCCAACTCAGTTGAGAGAGTCTTCAATCTGGTGGCACGGCCCTGATTGGTTACGATGTCCACACTCTGAGTGGCCACATTCTTCGCCTGAGGAATTGACTACGGACTTGGAGGCACGTAAGTCGGACCGTGTTAGCGCCTTTGTTGCGCAGTTGTCAGGAGATTCGGCGGAGTGGTTGACGAGATTTTCTTCTGTTGACAAGATCATTCGCATCTTGGCTTATGCCCATCGTTGGCGTTTCAATACGCTCTCTTCTTCTGAAAAACGCCTTACGTGGCTGTCTGCATCAGAGTTGGCCAAAGGTCATATTTCACTGTTTCGTTTAATTCAGCGAGAGATGTTCAGTGCAGAGATTAAGACGTTGCGCTCAAGCGAGCCTGTATCAGCGACTAGCTCGATTAGACGTTTGGCACCATTCTTAGATTCTGAAGGTCTAGTAAGAGTAGGTGGTAGGCTGCAAAATGCTTACTTATCGGAGAATGAGAAGCATCCGATAATTCTTCTAGCGAAACACCACGTTTCGAAGTTGCTTATTCATCAAGCACACCTGATCACTCTGCATGGTGGCCCTACATTGGTTGAAAGTCATCTCGCACGCCAGTTCTGGTTTGTTCAAGGGCACAATACTATTCGAGGCGTCATACGCCGTTGTGTGCGTTGCACGCGGTTTAAGGCGTCCACGCTGGAACAGCGGATGGGTCCATTACCTGCTGTAAGAGTAAGACCTGCGCGTCCGTTCACAGTTACAGGAGTTGACTTTGCAGGGCCATTCTTCATTCGTGCTTCTTCAGGCAGAGGCCAGAAATCCTTTAAGAGATATGTGGCGATTTTTGTTTGTATGGTGGTTCGTGCCGTCCATTTGGAGGTTGTGTCAGACCTCACCGCTGCCGCGTTCTTGGCTGCATTTCGCCGATTTGTTGCCTGGCGAGGACTGTGTAAGACACTTTACAGCGATAATGGCAAGAATTTTCAGGACGCTGAGGCTGAGCTTCGTAGATTGTTCGCGAGTACATCTGCCATCAGTCAGGAAGTGGCGTCGGTTGTTGCTCGTGATGGTGTAGAGTGGGTTTTTATTCCGCCTAGAGCGCCAAACTTTGGAGGGTTGTGGGAGTCAAATGTCAAATCCTTTAAGATTCATTTCAAACGGATCATAGGTGAGTCTAAACTCACATTTGAAGAGTTTTCTACCGTTGCGGCTATGATCGAATCATGTTTGAATTCACGCCCTCTGTCTCTGCTTAGCTCTAGTGAGGAGGATGTTGCTGCTTTGACCCCGGGTCATTTTCTGATAGGAGCCCCTCTCATCTCATCTGCCGAGCCCTTCCTCGAAGCTAATGAGAACTGTTCTCCTTCTTGTAGATGGCAATTGGTCAATCGAATGCGCAACCATTTCTGGAAGAGATGGCATAGGGAGTTTCTTACTCAGGCTCAACAACGCAGTAAGTGGCTTCATCCAAATCGATACTTCAACGTCGGAGATATTGTCTTATTCAAGGACGAATTACTGCCACCAACGAGATGGCCATTGGCGAGAAACGTGCGACTGCACCTGGGTAAGGACGGATTGGCGCGTGTCGCTACCATCCAGTCAGGTACCTCACGGTACAAGCGCCCCGTCAACAAGTTAATCTTGCTGCCAGCCAACCAGGAGGCTGTAACTCATCTCTCCCTAGTTCGCACCGCTATTCCGGGCGGTTGGTGAACACACTACATTTGAAAGTTCAAATTGCCATGAACAGTGAAGAAAGAAGACTGAAGTTAAGAATGTCATTGCGTTCCTTATTTAAAATTGCGAATTTAGATTTATTGTATCAACATTAATTTGTGTTAACCGCGGTTTTTTGAAATTTCATTTATGTTCTTTTTGTATAGAGTCTCGTCTTTTTAACTATTGTAAAATTTCGTTTGATCGCGGTTAATTGCGTACGTTTTTTGTTGAGATTTGGCGAAAGATTGATTTTATTAATTTATACGTGCGAAATCGGTATTGTGTGCTCGGGAGTTCTTATCTTTAAATTGTACTGGTATTTAGCTTTCTGGTTACCAATCAAATTTGTCAATTAGATTGTGGCGGACGGTATGTGGAGGCCGCACTAGTTATAACGCGCGTATTTATTTTGGTGTTCGGCGGTTACCTCTCCCTAAAATCACGCGACACTTGTTGTCTACACGCGTAATGATCCGCGCTTCTCGCAGGTCTACTTTTCGTCTACATGCGCATTACGAAAGCAGTATTATACGAGCCGCTGGAGAGAGTAGACATTCTGCATACCGCGCTCTCCAGCCCCCGCGACGCACGAAAACCCTTTCCCCCGCACGCACACAGTATTCTTGATATTAATAGCATTAATAGTTATTGGCTACGAGTATTTTGTATAGGCATTTAACCGTTAGAGTCATTATAAGCTATAAGAATTTGTGCTGACTCACTATCAACCAATCAATAAACAGAGTTTGATTAGTGCCGTTAATTATACGTGCCTAAGTGATTTTCCCGAGTTATATCCTGCTTCCTCTGTCCAGCAAATGTCGAACGTCGCCCTCTGAATGCGCGTCCAATGGCTTTTTGTAAATGTAATCTGGAAATCACACAAGGCTGTAATGGTTACATGGGAGAATTTTTTAAAACCATGAATTTTCGTAATCAAAAATCATACCTCTGCCTTTTGTTAATGATTTACCTAGTAAATATGACACCATCTGTACAGTTTTGCTCCAAGCTGCTGAAAAATGTAAATCGTCAAATCAAAAGCATACATTTGTCACATTTGATCAGCCTTTATATCTGAAAGCCAGAGAAATCTTAGCTTGTCTATCCGATGACCCTAAAAATGAATTAGATTGCATTATTCTCCGACTTGGTGGCTTTCATACCTTAATGTCATTTATGGGTGCTATAGGCTACCTCATGAATGGTAGTGGATTGAAAGAATTATTGAGCGAAATATATGCAAGTGGATCTGTAGATCATATTTTAACGGGTCATGCTTATACAAGAGCTGTGAGAGGTCACATACTTTGTAGTTCTGCTTTAGCAACATTAATTTTTTCGTCCATTGATTTTAGTAATGAAGAAACTGTATATTTAGAACAACTTTTAAACGATGTTTGTGGCGAAAATATAAATAATGAAAGTTTTAAAAAAGTAATTAATAAATTTATATGTACAATAGAGAATTTAAAAGAAAATGGGCCAACAGCTAAACTTTGGATTCAGTATTTTGAAATGATTACGGTAGTAAAACAATTCATTGCAGCAGAGAGAAGTGGTGATTTTGAGCTTCATTTGCAATGTGTACAACGTATGCTTCCGTACTTTCACGCAAGTGGACATTTTCTTTATGCTAAAACTGTACACCTCTATCTTCAAGACATGTTGCAGTTAGAGACAAAAATTGATGTTTTAGAATATGACCTATTTACCAGGAAAGGTTATTTTACTATAAGAAGGATAGATAAATTTTGGTCGGGAATTTGGAGTGATATGACCATTGAGCAAGCGCTCATGAAAGAAATAAAAACTTTTGGAGGTTTGACACACGGGCGTGGACTCACTGACAGCGTTATTGCGAAATGGATTCTGTCTATGATTGTTCTAATAGCTGTGACCAAATCAATAGGTGATTTTTGTAATGTAAATTATTCAACATCGAAACAGCATATCGATGCTAGGTCATGGCGCATATGAAATGATAACTCTGATCTCAGAAGATTAACCGAATTTTTAAAAATACATGATCCGTTAAAAAAAACCGATTTTATTATGTCAATAAGCTCAGGTTTGAAAGGAGATGACTCGATTAAATGTTTTAATGCTTTAGAGGAAGGTACTCTTCTTTTAAAAGGCACAATTGGACAAAATTTTGGTGACGTTAAATTCCAACAAAAAAATAAAGTACTTTCTTTAAGTGCGATAAGTTCATGTGTTAAAGTCGGAGATGACATTTTAACGATTGATCCAACGCTTCTATTCCAAAGGATTTCATTGCAAATAAAGTCACGAGAAGACATGAAGGATTTTTTAAAGTATCAATTGGCTCCATATCCTCTGACTTTATTTGATGAAGTAGGAATGCGTAAAACGGCAAAATCGAATTTCCTTCAAAACTTCAAAAATTATTTGGAAGATCCGATCTTTGAAGTACATTCCTTCAAAAATGCCCATTATGTAGTCGATGGTGGCTTCCTTCTGCACCGTGTTGTATGGAATAAAAATGATGCAGTGTGTGATATTTTAAGAAGATACGTTGAGTATGTGAAAGCACATTACTCGGAAAATACAACGATTGTTTTTGATGGTTATCCATGCACTGCAAATTCCTTACACACAAAACGTGCAGAAACATTTCGCAGATCTAGAAAAGAAATTACACGAGAACTTATATTCGATACCACCATGAATATAGATATGCAACCACAGAAATTTTTTTCAAATGACGTCAATAAAAATAGATTTATTACATTTCTTCGAGATGCCCTTGAGGAAGCTCAATTTGCAACTAAACAAGCAGAGAAAGACGTAGACACTATGATTGTAAACACGGCGATCGAAGTTGCAAATAAAAAACATTTAACTGTGATAATAGGAGAGGACACCGATTTACTTGTTATTTTAACACAGCTGGCATATCCATTAAACTTGAACAATATTTATTATAACATCCCTGGCAAAAATACTTCCAAAGAAAAAATATACACCATCCATAGCTTCAAACCGGAAAGTAAACATTTAATCGCTTTTTTACACGCATTTTGTGGTTGTAATACTACGTCTGGGTTTTACCAAATCGGTAAAAATAAAATTGTGCCTGTTATTGAAAATGACCCTATTTTACAACAATTCGTTAAATGTTTTTATGAAAAATCTGATTATAACACAATAGCAAAAAATACTGAAGAAATAATATTATCATTATACAGCAAAAAACACATTTAAAAAAATCTTTCCGATTTACGCTACTTTATATTTAAGAGCTTAGCAGCAAAAAAATCTTTTAAATTAGAGAAGTTACTACCGACTACAATAGTTGCAACAATGCACGGGTATCGCGTTTATCACCAAGTGCAATTATGGCTTGGTAATAAATTAACAGCGACAGACTGGTGGTGGAAAATTTCCGCAAATGGTTTGCAACCAATTTATAGCTCGGAAGGCTTTTCATACCAAAGAGTTTATTGGAAAGTATTTTCTATCGGTGTCAAAAGGGCTGCAAAACGGCAACGTGTAGTTGCCGAAAACACGGCTTATATTGTACTGATATTTGCTTGACATGTAGGGGTCACAGTTGCACAAACATAGAATTAGAAGAAAAAAGCGTTAATGATTATGAGTGTTTAGAAGATTTCTTGTAATTTTATTTAACCACATGTTATATTAATAAATTTCAGACTTTATTTTATATACAAAATTAATTTTTTTTTAATTACAAACCACTTCCAAAATATTCATTTTAATTGCATCATTAAGAAAGTCAAAAACCGAAATTCAATTGTTTTAAACCGCATTAAATAATAGTTTGTTGAAAATATTATTTATAATAATGTTAATATATAATAAATTAATAAATTTAATGGAATCAATACTGGAATATAAAATTTATATCAGAAAAATCTTGTTAAACTGTGGAAAAAGTTTATAAAAAATAATTGTTAATAATTATCGGGTATTGTTTACTTCGAACTGTAAATCTGATAACGCCATTATCGTTGTATCGTTGAGCTACCACAAATTAAAAAAAAATCATCCATTTAGCTGCTTTCGTTCCGAAGATATCGCGATTTTTTTCAATGCGCCCGATTTTAAGATTACTTTTCAGAAATGTTCGATTCAGTCTCTTTAGTCACAATTCGTCACGTCATAAAAATCATGTTACTTTATTGATTATTTTTCGATTGGTTTTCATTATTCAATCATCTGGCAAAAGAAATTGCATATACTACTATTATTTAAGAGTAAAATAAGCCCGGTCTCGTTTCTTAAAATTCAATATTTTAGCGGTAATCGATTTTAAGAAAAAAAAGCTTATCTCGACTTCTACTCAACAAAAATTAATGTTTGAGGTCTTAAAATTTTGAGAAAAATACCAGTAACAAAGTCCTGAAAAAATAATTACGAAAAAGTTAAAATTTATTAAATTACGACAATAAACAACTAGCGTTTTTTTTTATTATGCAAAAAGAAAACGTGTTGTTATGAAAAATTTATATTTTTTGTAATTGTACATGAAAGTATATATAATTCAGAGTATGGACACGTTGGATAGACATTTTGCAATAACTTTGCTAGAATCTGTAACAATTTCAAAAATTTTGTTTATCTTAATTGTTAAATGCATTCTGCAAAAACTATTTGACCGAGAACGTCTCCCTTGGGATTCAATATTCAGCATTTTGAGAACTACATTTTACCAGATCATTTGGCTGTCCAACATGTTTTCCTCAAAAGTAATCTGATATATTACAGAAACGTGTTTTTCACCGAAAAATGCTACTTTCTAATAGTTAAATAATTTTTTTTTTTTATCATAATGAGCCTATGTTTTAGATAATTTAATAGCGAACAACTTTCATAATAGCTCTGAACCACGGATCATTCGTTATTTCGGAGATAATAAGCAAAACGTGAAAAAAAGCACGAAATTCCATTTTCAATTGTTTACCATGAGGCTAGCGGCACTCTGATCATCGGGCATTTTGGTGACAACATTCCTCACGATGAAATAAAGCGAATGAGATGTCACAGAAAACCTCTAAAAGTTCTTCCCGCTCAAATCCTAATTCGACTGGACTATAGGCGCTGCGACAGGTTCTAATAGCAGTGGAAATTTTAAATGTATGAAAAGGTATCAAAATGTATCAAAAGGTATCAGAGTGTACCTAAGTGAATGTAGAGGTTGCATTTCGTAATTTTTGTAGCACACTTTAATACCTTTTGATACCTTTTGATACATTTTGATACCCTTTCAAAAAAATGAAAAAATGTAATATTAATTTATTTATCATTCTATTAAACACATTAACACCTTTTGGTAGATCTTAAAACCTTTTCATAAATTTTGATACCTTTTGATATATTTGTATACATTTTGATACATTTTGATACATTTCTATACATTTATACAAACAAATATTCATTAATACCTTTTGATACATTCTGATACCTTTCTATATATTTCCTATATATTTAAAATATTATTTCTATTATTTTCTATATATTTAAAACGTATAATAATGTACATAAATATGTCAAAGTGTTTCTAAATGTACAAAAATGTATGAGAATGTAAAAATAATTTAATTTAAAAAAATATTTTTTTCATAAATGTATGAAAAGGTATCAAAATTTACATAAATATATCAAAATGTGTCAAAATGTATCAAAATGTATTAAAAGGTATCAAAATGTATGTAAATGTGTTAAAATGTATATAAGTGTACCAGAGCGTATCTAAATGTTTCTTTCATCAATAAATTTTTTCTTATATCAAAAAATGATTTTGTATATAAGTGTATCAAAATGTATTAAAAGGTATCAAAAGATATCAAAAAGTTCTACAAAAGTTACGAAATGCAACCTCTACATACAATTTGATACACTTTAATACCTTTTGATACCTTTTGATACCTTTTAATACATTTTGATACATTTTAGTACATTTTGATACATTTTCTAATTTCCACTGGGGTAGCTTCTGTCTTGTTACTCCATACTACAATAGCTAATGACGTGGCAATTTTCCTTACATAATAAATTTCAAATGTCACTTGAAACTTATGATTTCTAGTCATCGCATAAATTCATACCCATCCTACTCTATAGGTGGTCAGAACCGCCCGACACTCGAGCGAGCTCCACCACCCGTAGAGTAACTGGCCACGGACAGGCTCTGTTGATATCTGCCTTCTAATTGCATACTATAAAAATTAATCACAAAAATTAATTATACACATTTCCATTCGGTTATAATCTTATTTTCTGTCGTCGTATAACTGAATTTACACATGTACCACTATACGGGTGGTTGGGACCGCCCGTCACCCGAGCGAACTTGACCACCTGTAGGGCGTAGGGTAGCTGCGCTGCAACAGGTTCTAATAGCTTCTGTCTTGCAATTTTATTCTGCAATAACTAATGGCGCAGCAATTTTTCTTGTGTACAAAATTCCCACAGTCTCTTGAATCTTATTTCTAATAAGATATTTCTAATCATCGCATAAATTCATTCCCGTTCTACGCGACGGGTGGTCGGAGTCGCCCGATACCCGAGCGAACTCGACCACCCGTAGGGTAATAGCTGCGCACCGGCAGGTTCCAATAGTTTCTGTCTTGTAATTGCATACTGCAATAACTAATGACACGACAATTTTTCTTGTATAAAAAATTTCCAATGCCACTTGAATCTTATTTCGAATCATTTCATAAATTCATACCCATCCTACTCTACGGGTGGTCAGAGCCGTCCGACATTCGAGCGAGCTCGACCACCCGTAGAATAGCTGGCCACGGCAGGCTCTGTTGATTTCTGTCTTCTAATTGCATCCTACAATAGTTAATCAGGCATGCCGTTTATAAACATTTCCATTCTGTTATAATCTTATTTTCTGTCGTCGTATAACTGGATTTACACATGTACCACTCTACGGGTGGTCGTAGACGCCCGGTACCCGAGCGAACTCGACCACCCGTAGGGTAGCTGCGCTGCGACAGGTTCTAATAGCTTCTGTCTTGTAATTGCATACTGTAATAACTAATGACGCGGCAATTTTTCTTGTATAAATAATTTCCAATGTCACTTGAATCTTATTTCGAATCATTGCATAAATTCATACCCGTCCTACTCTACGTGTCGCCAGAGTCGTTCGACGCTCAAGGGAACTCGGCCATCCGTAGAGTAGCTGGCCATCGACACACTGTCGGTTTCGGTCTTACAACTGCGTATTACAATGACCAATTACGTGCCATTACACATAAAAAATTCCGAATTCTGCTATAAATTTATTTTTTATCGGTGCAGAATTTAATTTACACACGTGCTACTCTACAGGGAGTCGGTACCGCCCGATGCTCGAGTGGGCACTGCCACCCGTAGACTCGCTAGGCGAATCCTGACCCTATTGGCATGTCTCCTTCGACTGCATAGCATTTTTGTCAATTACAAAACATTTAGGTTATTTTTATGACACTTAACCACCTTTTTTTATGACACTAAACGTGACCAACCTTTACATCGATTTCATAAAAGAATATTATTTGAAATCAAGATAACTGAAATACGCGTCGGCATAGAAGAAATCTGCTCCTAAGAAACAAATATTTTTTGTTAGTTCGTCTAAAACCATATATTATATATACTATATAATAACCAATTGTGTAGCACTATTCATATAAAAATTTCCAATTTCGCCAGAATCTTATGTTGTGTCTGATTTTCATAGCATAATGATCTATCAAGGCTTAAATTAAAAGTAAAACAAATTATGTATTGATAGTATGTGTGCTGATTACACATTAAAAACATAATGAACAACTGAATTATCGACCTTTCTTAATTTTGTGTAGGCAGCAAAATATTTTGAGCTTTCATTCATTTGTGTGCTTATTGTAAAGAACGTGTACTACAGTCTTTTGAATTTTAAACGTTGTAGCGCTCAAAAAGTTAAGAGTTCCTGAGATTTACAGTTATATGAATGTAAATCTATCTATGAAAAATAGATTGTCACATTACGCTGTATTGCGCGCGCATCTCACGACGAAAGTAATGGTTCATTGTTCCGATTGGATCAGCATATAGATGGGGAAACAGAAGTGAAAAAGTCACGATACCTTAGCCAGCCGAAATCGCTAACAGCTGAAAACGGCTTGTGAGAGGCAAAGATACTCAGTTGCCAGTTTACGTGGGCTCATATCATAACATAGCAGCTAGCTGCCATTCGCAGAATTATTCCGAAAACCCCAAGCGCCGCCGAGGCGCGCCCGGATCGTCGCTACCGCAGTCGCGCCGCCGCGCTCCGTAGGCGACATTTGACAACACTGCGCTTTTGCGTAGTAGGAAGCGACAACAACACGACTGGACGCGGCGACGCTGGCACGCCGCGGCTGTGTGAGAACAGTAATGGGCAGAAACAAACATACACACAACGCGTACGTACACAGTCGAAAAGAGTGCACTTCCCGAGGTCATCACCGAGGCGAACACGACGGGGAAGCGACGGCGATGGTGCAGTTGAAGGTCCACGCTCCCGCGACCAAGTTGAGTAAGTACTTCACTTCGGACTAGGACTTTATTCTGTAGTATCTGTAGTTTAGCCGAACCTAACCCCCAAATTTCCATCTGCCTGATTTCCTGACCCTAGAAGTTCGATACTGCTCTCCTCATTCCTAATGCTTGACAGATTATTAATATATTTTGTTCTGCCTAAAGCGAAGAGCTGCTGTACATGACCACACGCATTCACATAATTCTACTTCCCTCGAAAGCGACGGGTGCAGCTACCACTTCTCGAGGGCATCACCGAGGTGAGTATGACGGGGAAGCGCCGGAAATGGTGCAGTTGAATGAAGTCCATGTTCCTGCAACCAATCCGAGTAAGTAATTTGGTTCGGACTGGGACTTTATTACGTAGCATATCTGCTCCCATTTACCTGGCAGTTTGATACTGTTTTTAATGCTTGACACGTTAATTATATATTTTGTTCTGCCTAAAACGAAGAGCTCCTGCAGATGATCACATGCCTTCATACGATTCTGTTCATCTCGAGGGTCGCATTAATACAAATTGGCAATACAATGGAGAAGCGTTGGGGACGCTCCGAGGAGATCACATTTTGTTCCATGGCACCTAGCTGTGCAGAGGTTCTCCTGGTGAAGTGTACGTTGCGGAGTGCTTCTGGAGTATCAATGTGTACAGCTGCCCTACGCTGCGAACAACATGGGGCAAACCTTAGTGAGAAATCTGTGATGTGCATAATTAGAGGCACTGATACTATCACCGACACTTCGCTGATCATCTGCGATGGATGAAAATGAACTGACAGCGATATATATGTATAGGAGCTATCTGAGTTACTGTTGTGCGAGTGAGTTCTTATCTCTTTTAACGTCATGTGGCTAAACCCCTGGTACCAATGAAGCTTCCCAATAACTGTCGCTGTCTTTTCAGCTGGTGAGTATACTTTCAATGTCATACTATTAGGATTGTTGCTTCAGCCATGTACTCTTCTATCAGCAGAGGCAGAATGGATTATGAAGTTCTGTATTGCACGTCTGGCTAGCCTCCAAGAGCATTTACCGGCCAATTGTGATTGTAACAGCTATCGTTTTAACTACTGTTTCTTTTTATTCTTTTATACGCCATGTAATGAGTGGTTCTAGTCCAACTAATCCTTTTTTTTATAATACAGGTACGATATGGCATATGAGAAAGATAAAGGCCTGCAAGGCCTAAGGGGGTGCAAGAGGAGCCGTTAAGAGGCCAACGTCACTACGCCTCAGGCAGCTGAACTCCTATTACCATCACCTAATAATTGTTGGGGCCTATAGAGAGCTTGCATGCTCTCTATCAACACTCAAATTTTGCTAGGAAAATACATTACAAGTAAGTCATTGCGCCTAGAGGGTTGATTTAGGCTGCTCACAGCCTTCCCTAAATCTGAGCTCTCTGTGTAGATTTTCTAGTCCAAACTTCTGTATTATATATGTCGACTCTAAATATATACTTTTTCTTTATTGTAACATCAACATGTGATGTTACAACCTTTGCACTCCTGGTATTATTGTATGTACAGCTGTCCTACTGTTTACTGTAGTTGTTGACAGCTAATGGCTCTCTGCTATATCATTTATATACTACAATACTGCAGAAATCGATTTTGTATCTCTTTGTTTATCAATTTATAACACAGGCCCACAAAAAAAAATCTGTCGGTTCTGGGATGGAGACTATACTTTTCTTTTCTTCTGTATTTTTTCCCGCTGAATCCGAAACCGGCATTAAAAGTAGAGGGTTAGCCGCATATTTTGAACATAACCTCAAAAAACTGTCGAAAAGCCGTGTTTCTGTGGAAAAACTTGAGAATAAAAAAAAACATTGTTTCCATCACATCAAAAATACTTTATTTTTATGTATTTTGGCTTGCTGAATCCAAATTTGTTATGGAGAAAGAGGTTTGACAGCCGAGTTTCGGAGATAACCTCAAGAAACTGTCAAAAAGCCGTGTTTCTGTGGAAAAACTTGAGAAGAAAAAAGAACATTGTAGTGAAATGATAACACAGCAAATGTGGGAGGACAACCCAAGGCTTAAATAAAAACTCCTTTAGTTAATTTTTTTCCATAAATACCGGCAACGTTTCGTCCCTGGTATGGGACCTCTTCAGGCCATTATTAAAAAATAATAAAAATTATAATTGTATAGTAATGTTTTCACAATAAATATGGATGTTATAAACTTTGTTATTGTATAAAAGTAAAAAAATTAATGGTCATACCATAATACTTAAATAACTAATATCACATTAGAGACGAATACGTCTCTATCGTCGTACGCGTTTTCAGTCTATGGCAGTCATGGGTTGTCCTCCCACATTTGCTGTGTTATCATTTCACTACTTGTTAATATGGAGAGGAATATCAATACTTAAAAAAAGAACATTATTTCCATCACATCAAAAGCACTTTCTTTTTATGTATTTTGGCTTGCTGAATCCAAATTTGTTATGGAAAAGGAGGGTTGACAGCCTAATTTCGGAGATAACCTCAAAAAACAACTCAGTCAATTTGCACAAGAACTAAATTGGCTTACGCTGGCGTATACGCTTGTCATCGAAAGACTATGCAAAGGATTTCTACGCCGCTTTTTGTTATTAGATTGTACATCTCTTTCTAGCATCCAGCAATAGTCCGCCATCATGTTCACGCCATATTTTCCTTGCCACCTACGTTCAAATTCCTTCATATCATGATAAAAATTTTTACCCTGCTCTTCACTGTAGTCACCTAGGACTGGTGGAAATTCATCGATGTGCGAATCGAGGAAGTGGAGTTTTAAATTCATTAAGCAACCTAATTTTTTGAAGTTTTGTACCATAGTTTCTACGATGCTCTTACAGTTCTCATCTTTATTGTTACCAAGAAATTTTGTTGCAACATCTTTGAAGCTCAACCAGGCTGCGTTCTCGGTATCATTCATACTTATGACGAATTCTTCGTTCCTGAACATTTTGCGAATTTGAGGTTCGTCAAAGATACCTTCCTTCAATTTAACCAGAGTTATATTCGTAAAGATGGTTTCTAAGTATTTGAAGCACCGTCCTTCTTTATCGAGAGCTTTAACAAATTGTTTCATCAGCCCTAATTTGATATGTAAAGGAGGTAAAAGGATTGTGCTAGGATCGACAAGAGGACGATTGATGACATTGCTGGAACCTGGAGTAAGTGATGGCCTCGCTGGCCATACTTTTGTATTATAGTGTTTTGATCTATCTCGACTGTCAAACATGCATAAATAGCATGGGAACTTGGTAAAACCTGATTGTTGACCTAGTATCATGAACAATATTTTCAGGTCTCCGCAAATTAACCATTCGTGCTCACTATACTTTATTTTATTTAAAACCTTTTGGGTGTTACAGTATTCTTCTTTGAGTACAGTTGATACCAGGTCCATGATACTACGTCAAGAATCAGGTTTTACCAAGCAAAACACTATAATACAAAAGTATGGCCAGCGAGGCCATCATTTACTCCAGGTTCCAGCAATGTCATCAATCGTCCTCTTATCGATCCTAGCAAAATCCTATTATCTCCTTTACATATTAAATTAGGGCACATGAAACAATTTGTTAAAGCTCTCGATAAAGAAGGGCGATGCCTCAAATACTTAGAAACCATCTTTACGAATATAACTCTGGTTAAATTGAAGGATAGTATCTTTGACGGACCTCAAATTTGCAAAATGTTCAGGAACGAAGAATTCGTCAGAAGTATGAATGATACCGAGAAGGCAGCCTGGTTGAGCTTCAAAGATGTTGCAACAAAATTTCTTGGTAACAATAAAGATGAGAACTATAAGAGCATCGTAGAAACTATGGTACAAAACTTCAAAAAATTAGGTTGCTTAAAGGGGCTAGACACCTTTTTTCTCTGAAATAAGAAGTCACATTTTAATACATAAATGTAAACTAATTATTTCATACTTTTTACATATAAAAGTGGGTATATTTACCTTACCTTAAAACTTTCTCCGATGGGCCTTTTATATGGTACAGAACCATAGTCATCGATGAAACAAGTTTTTTCACTATCCGTAAGCTTTGAAATTTTCCTGTGGATGGATTGACTTCAGATTTGAACTAAATTACTCCTGAATAGTATAATTCTCATACGAGTGTAGGGATTTTTGATCTAATGAGAAGAAAAAAAATTGTGCTGTTTTTCAAGAGTTTTTTTTTTAATTTTTTTAAATTTTTTATATTTTTTCATAATTTTTCTGATGTAAAAATTTTTTCCGACATTTAATCCTAAATAAATTTCTGAGATATTTGAGGTTAAAATTTTTTTAACCTTTTTTCAAATCGAAATTTCTCGAAAACGGCTCTATGTATCTGAATCGGATGGGTGGCATTTGAAAGCGAATTTAAATACCTATATTTTCTAAAAAAAATTATTTTTCTAGCTATCACAGTTCTTTTGTTATTAATAAAAACGTAAACATAGAAATATGAAAAAAAATGAGTTCGGTATGCTAACCATTGCAGGAGTAAAAATTGATTTAATCGCTTCAGAATTCCTCGTTGTGGTGGATTTTGTATAGTTTTCGGTCGAGTTATTTGGGCAAAATGATTGGTCCATAGATTTAAGAGATATTTCAGGTTAAAATATTTTTAACCTTTTTTCAAATCGTAATTTCTCGAGAATAGCTCTATGTATTCGAAGGGAATGGGTAGCATTCGAAATAAAATTAAAATAGCTGTATTTCCTAAAAAAAATTTTCTTTTATAGGGTGTTCTGTTATTATAAAAATAACGTTAGCATTGAAAAATGAAAAAATAAAAAAAATGAGTTTTGTATGTGCAACGATTGCTTGAATTGACTTATTCGCTTCAAAATTTCTTGTAGAGGTGTATTTTTTAGATTTTTATGTCGATTTCTTGGGGCAAAATGATTGGTCCATAAATTTCAGATATTTCAGGTTAAAATATTTTTAGTAAAATTAATAAATGAAAAAAATTGAGCTTTGTATGTCTAGCGATTTTGGTAGTAAAATTGACATAATCGTTTCTTTAAATCATTTATTAGATGCAATTAATAATGTGTCAACACAAAAGTATTTATGTTAAGATATAAATAATACAAAATAACCTACCTACTTGGAACGCAACTAATACACATTCAATTCACGATATATAAAAACCATTTTCATAATTAATATTACCTCCAAATTATTTTACTGTGATATTTTGTATAATTAATAGATAATATTTCTTAATAAAATTTCACAAATATATTGTTTATTCCACACACAAATTTTTTTTATAAATTTCATTTTTCCACTTATAAAACAATTTATTATCGCTGTCAAGCGCGAAACCTTCTGCTATTTTCGTGTTCCGATGGTAGAATGATGTTTAAAATTTAACAATGGTCCGCGTTATACAAATTGATCAGACGTGTATATTTTTGTTTTCAATTTTGAAATACTTTATTTCTAATGGAAAAAATTGGCATTAAAACCTGTGTAATTGTAAATTGTTTCAGACGCAGAAGACAAATTGTAACTATATACATTCTGTTAAAGACTAGATTGTTTTATTTAAGCAAAGAAAAATTATTTTATAAAAGTATAAAAAAAGTAATTGATAAATTAGTTTGAGGAAGCTGCGTGCCAATGAATTGGCAGCGGTTTTGTTTAATCTGCAATCAAGTGCTGCAGTTATAATTTTGTATCGTTTTATTTAATACCATAGTATTTGATTGCTTTATCTATCTACAATCAAAAATTGTGTTTGTGGTTTTGCATGATATTATATAGCACACGACAATTTCTTTATTTTACAATCAAAAATAGTTACTACAATTTATTATGATTTAATCTGCAGTAATTTATAATTTCTTTATTGATCATTAATCTCATATTGTTTTCACGATTTTGCATGTTATAAAAACGGAAGAAATTGATAATTTTTTTGTTGATCTGCAATGAAATATTTTTTATAAATAATTTTGCATGTTATATTTTGAATTATTTTACTTTTAACACTGTAGGAATTGATTTCTGTATTGATCTGCACATACTGTTTTTAAGATATTGCACGTTAAATACGGCAGTTAATTGATTATTTGTTTATCGATTTACAATCATAGATTGTTTTCATAATTTTGCATGATACTTGTATAAGTATTTAATTTTTTCGATGTGCAGTCAAATGCAAGTGTTGCAGCCATTGTGATATCTTTATCAATTATCGTCAATGATTATTTTCATAATCTTTTATAATAGTTTTTAATTGTGTATAAGTATTTTTTGCTTATCCTGTGTACAATTTCTCAGCATGGTGCACCCTAGCGTGGCAGGCGGCCACACTGTGCATGTGTATCACAATATCAGTGTAAATATATGTACGTAAATATTGATGCTGCAATCAATTTATTTTCTCTTTTTGGCTACGACATCCCTTTGCGAAGACGTACCCTAAAGCTTATACCTTACAAGGACGAAAGAAACACTCCCTTATATCTGTTACTTAACGTTCTAAAGTCGATGAAGTATAGTGCCAATGAAGTAACTGGTGAGAGGATAGGTCTGTAGAAAAAGGACATCGAATTGTTCCGTGTATGTGTTAGTTACGCTTCGGGAAGATAGATTTTTCTTTCAAATTATAGGTTAGATAGTGTTAATATATCTCAGTTTAATCAGTGTAGATTTTTCTGCTAAAGGTGTCTGTTGTGCAAGCATACATGATTATGTATATGGCAGACTTCCCAGCGAGTGATCCATAAGACTAACTTATTTGTTAACTGATATTTTACTGTAAAATAATGATTAACAATCATACTAGGAATTTTATGTTAATCTAGTACAAGAATAGTCCTTCTTTATCTGTAAATTTCCATAAAAAAAGTTTAGTATGGGTCTTAAGTTTGTATCGTTTTAACGCAATGAAGTCATCTTTTTAAATTCCAGTTTCCCAAAGAGACTGAATCCAATTAACAAGTTTCTATTGAGCTGACTACTTAGTCAGGTGGTATTTTGTTATAATCGACAAGAAAACCATCACCCGGAGAGATGATTTTGCAACGGTTGCTAGGGTACGGCGCACCCAAACCGGTGGATAAGAAATTCCACCCTCAATCTCTCAACCCTTAATCTGAAATCTGCACGAACTTAAATTGAGGCCCGCAGATCTATTATCTCGCACGTCAATAAATTGAATAGCGCGGACACTATTGAAAAGAAACCAAGTAGCGAGCGCAAAATAATAGATGTGCGCGAGCCAATAACGAATCCTAGATGAACACATACGTACGGGTGGTGCGCGTGTACACAGCAGTGACGAGACGTACAAAAACAATACATCCCGTAGGTGTATACTCGTATCTCCAAATGTATCTTCCCCAAAACGGGTCGGCGAGGGTAGGGAGAGCGAGCGAGGAGCAGGTGAGAGCACTCTTCCTTGGACGACCGGTGAGTACAGACACGAGGTGCAGAGCCCTCGAGTATTCGGTTATTTTCTCGCGCGCTCTTGCTTCACGTTTCGCCGTATTTTAAGATCCTGAGTCGACGAGTTAAGGGACAACACTGCAGCAGAAGTGAGATCAGCAAGACACGAACTTCACAACCAGAAGAAAAATTAGTAAGGTACAGACTAGATCCGGGATTACTACCACGAGGGAGAAACCGGATCGAGTCGGATAGCTCACGATGACCGGCGCCGCACATCAATTCCTTTTTTAGCGTTAATTTTGCATCTCGTCCGCGGGTGTCCACGGCGGAAAATAGGGGAGCTGTGTCTCTTCGCACGCGCAACTGTGCGTGGGTTGTCTGAGCGCGCGTGCGACGGGGCGCAACAGGTGCGGCGGTTTTGCGAGTGCGTTCCCCGACTTTAAGTATGCGTGTAATTTTGCTAAATTGTTTCTTTTCACGCGACGACTCAAGGAATTTCACATTTTAGTTTAGGTCTTGTTAATCTCTATTATAAAAAAAAACGTTGAATGATTTTCGGACGTATGGTGAGTTGTAGGTGACGAGAGTGTAGGCGATTATGCACCGGATTATAGGCGTTCGGTGTTTTCTTTTGTGGCTTAGAGTTAATTTTCTTACATAGATATATTTTCACTTATTTAGTTTACGATGTAGAGTCATTTCTTTTGCGGGTTAATTAAATTTTGCGTTTCATGACTAAATGAGGTATGCTTTGTGCGAAATAGACTTCGTGAATTAAGGGAAGACTCCGTAGTGTAGTTCCAGGGTAACTAACTTTATATTCAGCCAAATTTATATTAGTAAATAAATTCTTTGCGAATCAGAATGTCTCATTATAAATTAAATTTCTTCTCTTCATATACGATTTTATATTACACGGCATAGATTTTTTCTTTGACAATAGAATAAAGTTTATTTTGCGTAATCAATGTCCATGCATTTCGGATAAATTTCGTAGTATTAGATAAACTTTTCCCTAATGAAATAAAATGTCGAGTGTGCGTTATTAAATTTTTTTTTCTTGATTATAAAATAGAAATTATATTTTGCTGATTAATTGTGCGGCGAATTCTTTTTATGTTACGCGTGCTCGGGGAGAATTTTAGGAAAGAAGATCTCCTAGGTAGTTCGTCTGTGCTACGAAACGCACCATTTGATTTGTACTATAGGTGAGGATCGCAGCTGCACTAGTGTAGTATTCGCGCGAAGCTAAAGTGGCACTACCGCAGTCCGAAAAAAATAGTGCAACGGCTTTCCTGCTTTTCGTGCAACGCTAGACCGAGTTTAGTATAACATAACCCCATTTTAGTATAACATTCACACTACACGCGTAGAGCAGCCGCTCTCCCAAAACTTAGTGCGGCAGCGGTCCTAATTTAGCATAGCTGCAACTCGAACATTGTAGGGTAGCTACTACACTACCACTAAGATGTCTTCTGTCCTAAAATTCTCTCCGTGTGCGATATAAAAAAATTAAAACATCGATTGTATATTCAGTTGTATTAGATTTAAGATTTCATTAATAAAAATACAAATATCCAATAGGATAAATTACTTTATTATTTCACAGCGTCCGTCAACCTGTTTTCTCACCTAAGTCCTCATATTAATAATATATATATATATATTTATTTCTGAGTTTGCATTCCACTTTCATTAAGGTCTCGTTTTAAAAGTAACATTTTGTATCAAATTTTTAGCCTCTGTCGAGGGATATTAATGATGTCACAGCCGCCTTAAGCATATTTTGTATGGTATTTTCTTACCTATAAATTAACAATATAATTGGCATCAATCTGGAAAAATTCTGAGCAATTCTACTTACAATTTGTAAACTTTTTCCTATTTAATGTGCTATACAAAAAGTTTAAAGATTTTTAGTAAAAAAATCATGAAAATTGCTGTTTTTTGAAAAAAATCAAAATTTTCAAATTTTCAATTGATTCTAACTTTTTAACCATTGAATATTTCGCTCTTAAACACTAGGGTTGTATTTTGGAGCTAATTTAGAACTAGAAACCCCCATTTTTAGCCATTTTAAAATTTCGACCTGTCACAGTTGACGTGAAGTTACCCATATATATATATATATATATATATATATATATATATATATATATATATATATATATATATATATATATATATATATATATATATATATATATATATAATTAAATGAGAGAACGTTTCAATTTAATATTTCCTTTCAACTCCAAGAGATATCTGCACCAGGCTTCAAGCTGATTTAGATGTCATGGGTCCACTACACAGAATTCACAGATCGTTCGCTAAGCTTGGGACTGCGAATAAACGCATGGTATACAGGTCCTGCTCCGAAAGGAATGAGACCGCTTTCTCATTGGCGAAGCAGATGTACATAATTAATCAGTGCAACAGGCTTAAATAATCTCAAGGCATCTTTCATTCACTCATAAAAGTATCTGGTTTGTTTTTTCAGTGTAGTTTTTTAAGTTAATGGTTGCAGAACCACTGCATTTGAGTGCAACGGCGTCGACAGTTCTCATCGGAATAGCATTTAGCCGCCTAGTGATTCTTAAATCATATCACGCTGGTGTTTCTAACCTCTGTATTGTTTTGACGATACGGCGTCCTTCTCCCGATGAAGTATAATAGCATCACATATCAGTGAAACTGACAAGCATTTAATTAACAGCGCCAATGCAGCTCTTAACAGAAGATACAGTGCAGTGCAAGAGATTTAGCTAATGCCTTAACATTACAGTGAAATCTTGATGCTATCTGTATTATGGGTAGATTAGTTAATACATGTGTCCTTCTTGTTATTCTCTCAGGGTATTTGGTGCATACAGGAGCATGAGTATGTACTTTCCAGTCTTACCAGGAAGCCTTGTAATCTATCAGTAAGTTGGTAATTTTGCAATAAATTTTATTGGTATTTTATATTACGAGAGCTATATCTAATGGTGCTAGTGCACGTATTGTTGCCTTATTTGGTACTATTATGAACCACAAAATGACTATCAGTATGCGATTGCAAAACATCATAAAATGTTTCTATACAGTTTAAAATATATAATTTTGTAAAGAGACTAAGTAGATTTTTCAGCAAGACTCCCGTCTCTGAATAAGTTAGTAATCTAATGATAAATCCGATTTCGATTCAACGCTCTTATAACATGATCTGTTGCTTACGATTATTGACAAAGCATGATATGGAGATAAATAATGCACCATACATAAAAAGTAAGAAAATTAATAGTGCATGATTTAAGTATACGAAATAAGCAAAATAATAATGCATGATATACAATTAGAAATAAGAAAATTCAGAATGCAAGATATATTAGAACTAAGAAAATTCATAATGCATGTTGTAAAACAATTATATGTAATGATACTAATACACGTGATATTATTGCTTTATTCAGTACTATTATGTACAACAAAGTTACTGTCAATAAGCAATTGCATTACATGATACAATAATTCTATAAAGTTTAAGATGAAAATATTGATTTGTGAACCGATTTTCAGCTTTGGAAATGGTTTTTGAAAAATATTAATTTTACAAAAAAACTATTATTTGTATACTCATGACTCAAAAGAGACTAAGTAAATTTTTCAGCAAAACTCCCGTCTCTGAATAAGTTAAGAATCTGCTAATAAATGTGATTTTGATTCAATGATCTTCGCTTTTATAACATGATCAATTGCTTTTACAAGTATTAACAAAGCATGATATATGATATTAGAGATTAATAATGTATAACACAAAAATAAGAAATTAATAGTTCATGATTTATAAGAAATAATAAAATTCATAATTCATGATATATTAGAAATAAGAAAACTCAGAATGCACGTTGTAAAAGAGTTGTTTCTAATAATACTAATAAATGTGCCATTATCGCTTTACTCAGTACTACTCTGTACTACGAAATTACTATCAGTAAGCGAATTACATTACATGATATGATGTATACTTTGATTTATGAACCGATTTTATGCTTTGGAAATGGTTTTTGAAAAATATTAATTTTACAAAAAAAGAATCATGTACGAGAAGCTAAATTACAACTTTCTAAACATAACCTTAAAATCTATGTTGATACGATGTTTACAAAAATCCATTTAAAATCTCATTTATTCTCGCAAAATTTACTTAATGTTGTTTGACAAAAATTTATAAACTTGATACGAATATTTTCATAATTTTTTATGAGGAAAACTTATTTCTTATTTTATGCACTGAGAGAAGAATATGTTCTGCTTGAATTCGAAAATGCAATATTGTAACTGTTACACTATATTATTATACCTATTACAAAATCAATATTTACAGCAACATATTGAAATTGTTTAGAAGAACATGGTAACTTACTTAACAGTTATAATGCATATATTTGGAAATATTTAAAAATAGGCATGTTAATAGCTATGAATGTTACGACGCCAAGTTAACATTATAGTATGGTAGTTTTTTTTATTAGCAAATAACTTTAGTTACACAGCCATGGGGGGGAGGGGGGGCTCAATACAATGTTAACATTATGTTAAATTGGTTTGTATTGACTTTATTAAATATACATTGCAATAATTACATAATAATTTTAACATTAAAAAAATTCTCTCAGTGCACGCCATCTGTGAATGTTCTTTGGAATTGAAAGTTCTACGCATAGATTAAGCCTACCTGCAGTGCCATCTACTGTTATATTTATATATATTTCACTCATTTTGTCCTTAATTAATGACTCAGTATATTTCTCCAGAGACAAGCTTAGCATAAAGTAGTAAAATCATCCCTTTCTTCTCATAAAAAGGTTATCAGAGAAACTATAATACTTTAAACATGCTATTAAAGATTTCTTATTACAGGAAGATAATTACAGAAAGATTTTATTATTTTCAGACACAAGAATAGAGTAAACGTTGTAACGCTCACCTTTGAGTATTACAATTAAATAGCTTATAAGTTAGGGAAAAACCTCAGCATCGGCTGCTAAGGGCTTTCTTCTGTCAAAATACCCAAAATAGAAAAACCTATAGAAATTCGAGAGAGAAATACTTGGCAAAAGAGGACCCAAGCAACTCATTTGACACCCTAATCTAATACTTCTCCAGATGAAGAAGAAATAGCTCCTGCCATCTCTGGAATACGCTATAGCCCTGCATACTCGCACCTGCTAAGCACACTCTCCTCTTAATCTCTCTGACATGTGGAGTCGCCAGCCTGTGAGTGACAACAATCTGCAAGATAAATACTTAATAAGTGGAAAAAAGAAACATAAGTAATATCGTAACGAGGCAGGCAGTTAAATGAGAAACTTACTGTAAGAAGAGTTGGAGCCCAGCTACAAAAAATCCAGAAACGTAGTGAGCATCGGTCGTCGACACTGCCTCAGCTTCCTTGCTGAACAGACCTACGAATAAGCAAAGGCAATGTAGTATCTGTATAATTGCCCAAACAGAGGAGCGGATCCTGCCTTGCTTCTAATGAATGGATCAAAGCTGACTCTGCTACCTGGAAGAAATGCGAAACTGCAATGAAGAGACATGGTTACATGGGGACAGCCCACCGCTCACGCTAATAAATACAATCATTCGTGTAAATGGCACAACCTATTGTATAAATTAACATACAGATTTCGCCCATTTTGCGAGTGGTTAGTTGAGATCAAGAAGATGCCTTCTTAAAGCAGTTTTATATCGGCTAAGCGATGGAAGTTTCATAACCTCAGCAGGCAGAGAATTCCATAGATGCGTACCTTGTACACTTAAAGGTTTTATTCCAGTTTCAGTACGCATCGCAAAGTGGTCTCAAATGTCCAAAAAGTGATCGAAATTGTTGTGTCACTATTTAAAAGTGAAAAATTATAATTCAATACATGGATTTTTTTAGCTTAGCACCTAAGCTATCAAACTGCGTTTCCCTCGAAACCATACCGCACGACCAAAATTTGCCAAAGAAGTGTAAAGAACTGTAAAGAAAGTGTAGAAAAGGGTAAAAGAATGTAGTTTATCCGTTTTTACACTTTTTTATATTTGTTTACACTTTTTAACATTTTTTTACATTTTTTTTACATTTAACTGCATTTATTTACATTTTAAAATTTTTTCTAGGGTACATAATGAGAAGGTACAATTTGTAGATTTTTTCAAAAAAATATCAGAACAATCGAAATTAGGGTATCTTATACTATTATATTATTCGATCAAACTTTTAACGCTTTAGGTACGATATTTTGATATATTTAGATTTTTTATCAATATATTTAAGTACCAGATCGTAACGATTTGCATATACAATTGAAATTGATTTTTTTAAATCTTTAAATTGACTATAAACTAAAAATGTATACTGTTAAAATCGTTTAAATTTGAAAAACCATAATTATCAGAGTTTTTGGTATTGTTGGCAAATTTTGGACGTGCGGTATGGTTTCGAGGGAAACGCAGTTTGATAGCTTAGGTGCTAAGCTAAAAAAATCCATGTATTGAATTATAATATTTCAGTTTTAAATAGTGACACAACAATTTTGATCACTTTTTGGACATTTGTGACCACTGTGCATCGGTGGCGCTGTCCATTCTTTAATTTCGCCCGTAGTTGCGCGTCTGGGCACATACCTGGAGAAGAGACACTCCATGTAGTCCGGGGTACGCATACACAAGATTTTCTACATTAGTACCGCCATGAAATATTGTATTCTTGTATTTGTTCGTAGCCAAACCAGAGCCGCTCTATAGGGCAAAATATTATCAGTCCGTTTTACACCTAACATATATCTGACACATGAATTCTGAAGTCTTTGTAACGTGTATCGTAGTTCTTCAGATGCATCAAGGAAAACCGCCCAACAATAGTCCAGATTGAAGGGTTTCTCTAACTTTGACACAATAAATTTATTTGAAGAATGGTTCATGTATTACGTTTATTATATACTTAGGGTAAAGTAAAAAGTGATTGTTTTACAGTTATCGCTGTCGCGAATCGCCTAAATTAGATATACGTCGTCATAAAACATTCACACACATTCACAAATATAATATTTCCGCTTTATTCCGTATCACTCATTTCGCATTTCACCGATATGGATCGTTCAAAGGACTTATATACTACGAATTAGTTACCGCTGCCGCGGTCAGTCGGACGGTCGTCACCGTCGGGACGATATGATGCAGGCTGCGTAACCAACTGTAGCGAGGAGCGGGCTGGCTGGTTCTCTCGTACCTTCAACTTGGTGGCGACTGGGAGTACCGAACTCTGGTCCACCAGTTACATCCCGTCAGCTGAACACGGCTATTCGGACGGATGGTGAATGCGGCGTGAAAAACCCTCGGATGTGCAAGTTGTTTAGCTGCCCGCTTTCCTTCTATGATGTGGTCCTCACCAGCGACCCTTTCGAGCTTGGGGACCAGTGCCTCTGATCACGGATGCGCTGTATAGCTATTCTCGCAGGAGCCTCTTACTTCAGGCCTCCTGCTAGCGGTCTGACGCACGAATCTTCTCCCGCGAATTTCACCGCTTCGAAATTCGCCGATTACTCACACATGCACACACACACACACAAACTCAATCAATCACATCAACACCTTCCACAATAACAGAGCGAAGGAATGTATAATCTATTGTACATCTATTTCTCGCTCGAAGGATTATAAAATCTCCTACAAGATGGGGGAACAGAAGCACTGTTACTAGTCGTTTACGCAGAGGCTCGGTTATGTACTGACGGAAAAAGCGTAGACTAACATTACGCTATTAAATTTCTTAATAATATGTTTTACGTGTACTTTCAACGAAAGCTTTGTATCTAGCACAATACCAAGATTGATGACGGTGTCGGAAAATTGGAGGTCAGGTATCACCTGCGGGGTCGATCGTCTTCCGATTAGCACTCGAATAAAAATTATTGATAAAACGATTTTTACAGGCACCCCTCAGGCACCCTCAGCCCACCCCGACCCCACCTCTGCTGCCCTCTGCAGAGCTGCAACGACCACATCTATACTTTCTCGGGGAACCTGAATATAAACGTGTAAATCATCTGCATATATTATGTGCTTGGGGCATCTCCGATAGATGACGTCACGTATGTCATTTATGTACAGGCAAAGTAACTGAGAAGATAATCCTTGGGAATTTGTGCACACACATTGCTGCCTGCCTGAAATATAGGAGAAATCCACAGAAGAGCTGTTCTGGAGAATCCCATCAATCTCAGCCTTTCGAGAAGACGAGGGAGAGAAATTGTGTCGAATGCCTTAATGAAGTCGAATAGTAACAGTAACGTGATGAATTTATTGTCAAGGCCGTGCCGAATACCCTTCGTTAGTTTGAGTAACGCCGCACAATGTCGAATGTCCTCTTTTTTTGTGTTAAAATCAAATATCTTTAGAACGAAATAACTAATGAAACTTTTTGGAGAATCAAGGTAAAAGCATAATGAATACAGGAAACATATGGAGAAAGTATATACATTCTTACAGGAAACATATGGAGAAACTATATACATTCTTAACTTCAAAGACAGGGAAGAAATGTGTAAAATTTCGGAAAAATGTGTTTTGCTTCCTCCTAGAGGAAGCTTTGTGATAGTAAAAAAACAGTTTTGGAGAAAATGTGTTAGGAATGTTGTTTAGCACATTTGGAATCGAAATACGCCATTTTTAGAACATTTTCGTATAGATGTGGGTGTGCGTGTGTATGTGTGTGTGGGTGGGTGGGTGCGTGTGTGGGGGGTGTGTGTGTATGATCTACTCGACCGATTTTAACCAGAGAGGTATCATTTTTTTGCATTTTACTTTCACAGTTGGGGTCAATAGTATATTTTTTTCAATTTCGATTTTATTTTTTTTATAGCCATTTTCCAATTTTGAAAATTTTTATTTTCGTATTTTTAAATATTTAGAACTAATATTCTTAATATATTATGAATACACTTTATGCAGGATAAAATTCTCTACATTTAAAAAAAAAAGTCAATAACTATACTCTGTCACGAGTTATTGATAAAAACGTCAATTTTCGAAAATAGGTTATATTTCGAAATTGAAAAAAGATATTGACATGAATATTTTTTTGGTTAAAAAGAATATAGAGTACTATAATTTTCTAAATTTTCCTGTTTTTTTATCGATTATTTAAAAAAAAAAAATAATTTAAAACAAAAGTGACTTTTGTCGTTGCATAACTGGAGTAAAATTTACTTAATCGATTTGAAATTCCGTATAGGGGTAGCTTTTGTATACGAATCGAGTTCTTTCTTTGGGCAAAAGGATTGGTCCATAAATTTCGGAGATATTTGAGATTAAAATTTTTTAAACTTTTTTTAATCGTAATTTCTCGAGAACAGATCGATGGATTATCCTGAAATTTATAGTCGAATTTGCAAAGATATATAAGATTGAAAATTTTCAAAATTTTTTGAACAGTTTTTTGAAATTGTAATTTATTGATAACGGTTTGTTTTTATATATAATTTAAATATTTTAGTTATTCTTACGTGTTGTGACGGGCGCCGATATGAGTCACATTAACCGAGCAGACGGCGGCACGAGATTCGAATCTCGCGCGAGTTATGTTAGTGGGTAAATTGGGGTGTTTTCCGATTCTCGGTGAATGGAATAAATGAACACCACACACTCACTCGCAGATTCAATCGAAAGTAATCTTTATTAAAACACGTCTACAAGGCTTGAGGACCCGACAGAGACTGACGAGAGTATGTAATATTAAGTGGCTGCAACCGACTTCTTTCTTCTTCTTATCTCCAGATAGCCAGGAGCTGAGTATCCACCATCACTCCTCCATGCTGAAGTTCAATGACATCCTCGTCATTGGCTTGGCGGATAGGTTGGTTTTGAATCACATTGCGATTATTTCTCCTCTTATATATCAAGTATATTACCAAACTTAAAATAATCAATATCCCGATAATGATGCTAGATACTGACACATGAAACTCAATTCTGGAAGGTTGCAACTTTGGTATAATTACTGTCGGAACTGTTAAAGTTTTCAATGACTCAAAATTTAATTGATCGTCTTTAATAATCATAGGCAAAATTAAATCTGGCTGCTTTATGTCTCCAAAATTTTTGTTGAGTATATGTTCTTCTATTTGTAGATCGTTTTCTTCGATCAAACGGGTTCCTCAATGCATAATTTTGGTATTATTATGCGTAATGGTTGTTTCATAATTACTGGATATCAACGTTAAAGTATCGGACAAAGGATAAGCTAGAAGTAAAGGCGTATTTATTTGAAAAGAAGTGGTTTCAATTTCTCTCGTGACGATTTTCTGACACAAATAATTCTGCTTGTATATTTCTTGACATTTTTGAACTGATAATTTGATTAAGGGTCCGAATAGCTTCCATGGCGTAGTGATGATTTCAGTTTGGTTATTATTATTAATTATAGAAAGTCTTTGGAATAAGGAGAATTCGATGGGGTTTAGGATAGGAATTTTTAGCGTGTAAATAATGAGGTCATGGATACATACGATTGAACCTTGGGTGAAACGAAAATCCAACAGATTATAGTAATGCATTATTAATTCCTTTTTCGAGTAAATTCCTAATAGATGAGTAAGTATATCGACAATTTGTTCATAAGTCAACATTTCTAAATCAAACGTTTGATCTGAGAAAATAAATGAACGCTTTATTTTACCGAGCAAACTTAAGAAATTTTGTTCCTGTATTATGAGAGTAATGGCGGCTTCAAAAACATTTAATTTTTCGTTTTGTTGATCGAGAGCTGTGGAAATATTCCATAAATTTCGGTTAATTATTTCAGTGTTGTTATTTATACTTTTACTAATTTTGTTTATAATAGTGACTGATTTATTGAGAACTATCATATCTTCCTGTTGTTGATTATCGAGTAGATTTAGATAATTGTTGATTCTGTTTAAATCATTGGCATCCGGGTTTCCAAAAATATACTTAATTACTGTGCCAAGTCCGTTTATCAAACCTCTTTTTAATCTAGTGTTCGCTGGTGATATTTGCTGTAAATTTTGATATGATTCCTCGCAGAGTAATTCGGCCTGTTTTAGTAAATTTGATTCCAATCGGGATGATGATAAATCTGTGACTTGTAACTTCAATTCGGAAGACAGTGTGGTATAGCTATCAAGGATACGATTATAAGTATATTTTAACGTCGTGATATTGATGTGAAAGTGCACATGATGGAAATTTTGAATTATTCTCCCAATTCCATGGTGGTGGTCGTAATGAGTGCTATGCTCGTCTATCTCATTGCTCTTCACTAGTATGGTCAGAAGTATCATGATTATTCCGGTCTTCATTTTCCTGCAAAAACGAAGAAACTTTTCTTATCCTCTTTGCATCCTTTATGTTATAACGACGCGGTTGCCCGTGTATGTAGCAATCTAAGGAAGGACCCTGTTGTTTTTCTACGAGAAGTTTCTGATATCGCGGCGCGGTCTTATCACGTTGTTGTTGGTGTGTTTTGATAAAAATTTCTTTATCTTCTAACGTTTTATCCGAATCAACTGGCAGATTTTGATTTTCGCGTTGTTTTCGATAGAGTTCCTCATAAAACGGTAAAATTTCATTCTTTCGAAGCTCGTTATAACTTTCGATAGTATCTGCATTCGGGTCAATGACATGTTTATGAAGATCTTCGTACGGCCCGTATAACAGTGTAAATGGTGCATAATTTGTGCTCGAGTGTATACTTTGATTGTAGATCAAAATTGCGGTCGTCATGTGATTTTTTGTAGTCTCTCGTGGATTTTAATCGATTAGTATGCCTAATTTTTCCTTCAAGGTTGAATGTAGTCGTTCGATTGGTCCGTTGGAGGTGTGTCTATTGATGGTGGTCTGATGATAGTCGATTTTATGTAATCGACAAAATTCCTTGAATACCGTAGAGTTGAACTCGCTTCCGCTGTCTGTAGTAATTTTATCTGGGAAGTTGTGGTGAGAGCCATAATGTCTTAATTTGCTTATTACCGTTATTGCATTGCCATCAGGCAAATGATAAGCCTGAGCGTATTTCGAGAATGTGTCGATGATCGTCAGAAACTTCTCCTTGTTATAGTGGAATATGTCTAGATGTAAGTGTTGGAGGGGCCTATTCGCTATTATAGGTCCATACGTCTCCGTGATATATGGCTTTCTCTCGTATTTGTGTTCTAGGCAGGTTTCGCATTGGTTGATGTAGTTTTGGATCATCCTCTCCATATTGAGCGTGTATAATTTCTTTTTGAAATGCGCTACTGTTTCTCTGATTCCATTGTGGGTCTTATTGTGATATTTTTCCAATTCTTTTAAGAAATTATTTCGGTTGGTTACAGTAGTGTACGTATTCGTTTTGACTAATTTCAATTTTCCGTTAAAATTTTCTTTCAATATTCTATAACTGATAATTTCTAGATCTTCGCTCTCAAAATAAATTCGATACTGTTTATTTGGTTTTACATTTCCGTAGAAAAATTTAAGTAACTGCGCTTCTGCGTCATTTTTGTTTATTTTTATTAAATATTGAATTTTTAATTTATCTTTTGTTGTTTTGACTTGGTAATCATTCCCTTTTTTGATTATGATGCTGTAGTTAAATGCATGTATATTTTTATCAGACACAGGTAGTGAGAATACTGGGTTTTCTTCGGCTGTATGAATCGTTGCGTCATCCTCGTCCTCGAACATTTGAGCTAGCTGTTGGTTGGTGAGAGAGGTGATATCGGACGCTTGTGGGAGCATAGAAACAGAGTCGTCTTCGTCTTTTTCTTGATTGTTTATCTCGATTCTGCTTAACACGTCAGCAACTTTATTCTCACATTCTTTCTTGTACTTAATCTCATAATTATATTCTTCCAATTTCAGTCTCCAACAAATTAATCTGGTGTTAGGTGTTTTCAACGACCAGAGCCAACTGAGTGGCTTATGGTCTGTTTCGATAATAAATTTTCGTCCGTATATATAAGGTCGAAAATATCGACATGCTTCAACAATTCCTAACAGTTCTTTCTCTATAGTAGAATAGTTCTGTTCTGCAAAATTTAGAGTCCTCGAAAAGTTGGATATTGGATGTTGTTCTTGGGATAAAACTGCCCCAATAGCGGTATTTGATGCATCAGAAGTTACGTGGAATACTTTATCGAAATCTGGATATCTTAATACAGGTGCATTAGTAATGAGTTCTTTAAGTTTGTTGAAAACTTCAATAAATGTTTCATTTTTATAATCTACCTTGCCTTTTTTCTTGAGTGTGTCGGAGAGAGGTTTGGATATTTAAGCATAATTTTTTATGAATTTCCTATAAAAACCAGTAAGTCCTAAATATGTTCTTACTTCTGTTTGCGTTTTTGGTATGGGGTATTTTATTATAGCTTTAATTTTGTCTGGATTAGGCTTAATTACTTCCGGGGTAATAATGTGCCCTAAGAACGGCACTTCTTTCCTCAAGAACTCGCTCTTATCTAATTGTATTTTTAATCCATGTTCTCTGAGTTCGTCAAAAATAAGTTTTATGTGTTGAAGATGTTCTTGGAGCGATTTAGAAAAGATAACGATGTCGTCCATGTACACAAAACAAAATTTGTGCAAGTATTTCATTAGAATTTTGTCCATCATTCGTTGGAATGTAGCTGGTGCGTTTTTCAAGCCAAATGGCATCCTGGTATACTCATAATGGCCATTTTCGACGGTAAAAGAGGTCTTTTCTATGGAATTTTTCTCTACCGGTATTTGGTGGAAGCCTTGAGCTAGATCCAGTGTCGAAAAATACGCACATTTTCCAAGATTTTCCAAAATTTCGTCCATACGAGGAAGCGGATACTTGTCCTCTATAGTTTTGTCATTCAATTTTCTGTAGTCATTTACCATCCGCCATTTCTTTTTTCCACTAGCGTCTTGCTTTTTTGGCACTATCCAGGCGGGTGATGAATAAGGAGACTCGCTCGGCCGAATTATTCCATCTTTTAATAATTTTTTTTACTTGATTTTGAATTTCTTCTTTCAATGCGTATGGATAACGAAAATTTTTCACGTAGATGGGATCATCGTCTTTTGTTTTAATAACGTGAGAAACTGCTGTTGTAGCAGTAAGTTTTTCTTCTTCGTTGTAAAAGCAGTCACTGTACTTGCCGCATAGTAATGTAATCTTATCCTTCTCCTCGCTGTTCATATGGATGGTTCTTATCTGAGTAGCCGACTCTTGATGATGAATCATCTTCACGCTTTTGCTCTTGCTTGGGATATTTTTTAAGTAATTAATTTCGAATTTACTCGTACTGAATATTTCATTTTTACAATCGACGTTCGCCTCTAATTTTTGAAGATCTTTGTGGCCAATCAAGCAGTCATACGTTGAATGCCAGGGTGCGAGTAAAAATGTTATTGGCGTGTCGTCGCCTAACTCTTGTAAAACAGGAAAAGTTAATGCACTTGTTCCCTTAGTGACTTTATGTATAGATGAAATTTCAAAATTGTGTGAAAATATGTAATTTGGAAACAGTTTATTTGCTATACTCGGATTCATAATTGATGATGTTGCTCCGGAATCTATTAAAATTTTTAACGGCGGGTTGAGCGTGATTATATGCGGCAACTTTGGTGAATTTCCTATATTATTAAGATTTACTACGTCTCTTCTGATACTACGGGGTCTATTAGTTTGATTACCACCCGGTCGATTGGTATTTCTTGTACTTATCGACATCGGCGTCGGTTGATAATTTTGACGTATTGCTTGATTAATATTGTTATTATTTTGCCTAAAGCTGTTGCCAAAATTGTTGTTTCCAAAATTGTTATTTCCGAGATTGTTATTTCCAAAATTGTTATTTCCGAGATTGTTGTTTCCGAAATTAGGTAATGCAGGTCTAAATGGGGTTTGCGCTATGGCGAGCCGCGGTTGATAAGAAATAGCAGCTTTCGAGGTACTCGGCGCGTTAAATAAATTTGCTTTCGGTTTACTTTCGCGTTGCCTCATATACGAAAGAAAATTAGCTTGCTGTTCATGATTATCGTGTCTCCTACATTTATTTAGACAATCTTCAATATCGTTTAATTCGAAGTGTGTTAAGAATGAATCATAGGGTTCCTTTATTCCGTTAATAAAAGTGTTTTTAGCAACGTTTTCATAAAATGAAATTTTCATATTAACTAACTCTCTGTTTTCATTATTTAACTGAATGTGTTCTTTTAATCTATTTAATGGTAATTTTATTTCGTCAGCGTAATTTTCAAACGATTGATTCGCTTTTTGGTAACAAACACTGAGCTTATTAAATAATAGTTCTTCCGAACTCGCATCACTGTATCTGTTCACTAAAAATCTTTTATATTCAGTCCAGTTTGCTGGATTATTTACTACTATTAAATCTAACGCTTCGCCGCGTAATTTCGATTTTATAAGTGCATACAGAGATTCATTGACAAGTGGATCTGCTGTATATAACATTTGGGCAAATTTGTCACATTGTTGAATAAAATGCGATAACAATCTAGTACCGCCTTCGTACGTAGGAATAGCTTCGCGCCAAATAGATAAACGCAGCTTAAATTGTTCTAGAGTAATCTGAGGTGCTTGATTTTGGTTCGCCATGATTTATTTTATTAATTCATGAAACGCTTCAAGGTCAATCGTATGAAGGGTTTAAGGGATAAAAGGAAATTCCAAAGACTTACAGACGAAATATCTTTCATGATTTCTTGGTGAGTCAGTGCCAAGTAGGTGGGTCTCAAAGCTGACGTATAGATACTGCGACAGTGGGGAAAAATCACCGGCTGCCTCCTTGGTGAAGATTCTCGTCCTGAAGTTGGAGAGGAATCCGAAATTGGCAGTCTCGCAGTATCCTGTCCGCAGCGCCAGTTATGTTAGTGGATAAATTGGGCTGTTTTCCGATTCTCGGTGAATGGAATAAATGAACACCACACACTCACTCACAGATTCAATCGAAAGTAATCTTTATTAAAACACGTCTACAAGGCTTGGGGACCCGACAGAGACTGACGAGAGTATGTAATATTAAGTGGCTGCAACCGACTTCTTTCTTCTTCTTATCTCCAGATAGCCAGGAGCTGAGTAGGCAGCACGTACACATTATGGAAGGTCCACTCGAAGGGTGTCACATCACTTGCGCCGGAACGTCGAATGCCTCGTAGCGCGCCACGCGGCGCGCGATCGAGGCAAACGGAAAAGAAGCCGCGGTGCTGCCACGAAAGGGACGCCGCGGCCTTGTTGATTCTGACCGTGACACGCGAAGATAGTCCGAGGTACCTGCCGCGTATTTTGTGCGATAAGAGAGAGACAGAAAGTGTACTGCGCCTCTACCGCTGACTGCGCGACCGCCGGAGCGCCGCTACCAATCCCGAACGAGCGAGGGAGAGAGAGAGAGAGAGAGAGAGAGAGAGAGAGAGAGAGAGAGAGAGAGAGAGAGAGAGAGAGCTACGGCCAAAAGAAGAAGGACGGGGACAGTGAGGCTTTCTCCATCCCCGCCCCTCCTTGCTGCGGGAGCCTGTGGCATAAGCGCGAGAGAGAGTGAGAGAGAGAGAGCGACAGCAGCTATGGCTGGCCAGCCAACTTGCGTGAGTCGCCTTTAATATTACGCGCATATCTGAGTGTCGCGAGAATTATTTGTCGCCGCCGCGAATCGGCGACCGCGAGCGTGCGTGCGTCGACTAAAGTCTCGGCCTGTCGCGTTTTGTGTTGCTTCATTGTCCGGATTTCGCGCCCCTTCTCGCGTTTATCTTTCTTGGAATAAACCCCTTTGTCTTGTTTTATCTTAAATCGTCGAGTCACGAGTACTTATTGAGCGCGCCTTAACCTATGCATGATTTCCCGAATACCGCCCTCTACCCTTATCAGCAGCTGCAGCTAGTCACAGGCATTGCCTCCTAGAAGAACATCGGTAGCGGGAGCAAGTATCTCAATAGCCGCTTGAGAGGTAAACTCAGCGGCGTTGTGCGGGAAAGACCGGCTGCGCTGGTAACGCTAGGTCATAGCGAGCAGCCTGTAGTTCGCGGGCAGCAGTTGGCAGCAGCGGCAGAACGCAGCGCCGGTTCTAGTAGAAAGCGGCCTAGGCTTTCTACAATAGAAGCCGGCCTCGCATGTTCGGAACCTGTGCCGAGGCGCTTCGGCCGGACTACAGGTAATTCTACAACGGTGAGTTGCCCAGGCGTAGAATACACCCGTATATTACCCCGCGAACCCCGGAGAGGGACTAATACCCTCTCTACAGTGTGGATTATTTTTTTTTTTTAATTATATATTGGGCAAACTTTAGAAGTAAAAGATTTGATTATTATGCATAAATTATGATCTATTTCTTCAAAAAATATAACAAAATTCTGTAACATTATTTGTCCATTTAAAATAGTTGATTATTGTATCATTTATTTGAATATATTTATCATTCTTCATTAATGTATTAGTATAATGTCCGTCATTAATTGTACTACCATGTAACGGGCATTACGCCGCACATTAAATATATTCCAGAATACTATTAATGTCTAGAAGGAATTCTGTTTACCAACCCAATTCTCCGCTGCCAAATCGTACTCGACACGCGATCTAGGGATAAGTGTAAGAACGTAATGAGAAATAGCTAGATAAGCGCTCTAGTACTGATAGTAATGGTTACATGCTTAATTAACAACAAACACCGAGATAAACAACTTATGAATTATGTTTCTTAACCAATTAATCGCAATCCGATACCACCAAATTTCATATGTACCGAATTTGAATTTCGCGCGTGTTACAGATGGCGTATAAGTTTCCAGGAAATTGGAAACGAGATGAGTGCATAAAGTCCAGATGTTATCTGATGAATTTAGACAGAGAGAGCATTATGGGTGATGGTGCGAGTGGGAGTGACATAGAATGCATGAATCATTTTATTTAATTAATTGCAGCAAATATAGACCATAACAACATGAACAAAATTTATGTTTCAGCTAACTTGACCATCGCGCATCTGTTTTTCTTGTCGTTTTGAGTTAATATATACGTTTTTCCAGGATAAATGCATTAGCTAACCAGACTAACAATCAACTTATTCTCAATAATATTGTTAACATTTCATAATAAAATTGATTAACAAATTCATATTGAAATACTTCATTATATTTTCTTAGCATGAAATAAAGTAATTCATCTGCATTTTACATGTTCATGCGAGGAGATCCAGATGAAGATTAGCGGAATTATCTCAAGGACGAGGTAAACCAATTAGGAACCAGTGATTCTCGGAAGGTTGCGCATTTATAGCCCCCCCAGTGGAAATTATAAAATGTATCAAAATGTACCAAAATGTATCAAAATGTATTAAAAGGTATCAAAAGGTATCAAAAGGTATTAAAGTGTATCAAATTGTATGTAGAGGTTGCATTTCGTAACTTTTGTAGAACACTTTGATATATTTTGATACCTTTTAATACACTTTGATACATTTATATACAAAATCATTTTTTGATAAAAGAAAACATTTATTGATGAATGAAATATTTAGACACGCTCTGGTACACTTATATACATTTTAATACATTTTCATACCTTTTGATACCTTTTAATACATTTTGATACATTTTGATACATTTTGACATATTTATGTACATTTTGATACCTTTTAATACCTTTTGATACCTTTTCATACATTTATGAAAAAAATATTTTTTTACATTAAATTATTTTTACATTCTCATACATTTTTGTACATTTAGAAACACTTTGACATATTTATGTACATTATGATACATTTTAAATATATAGAAAATAATAGATATAATATTTTAAATATATAGGAAATATATAGAAAGGTATCAAAATGTATCAAAAGTACTAATGAATATTTGTTTGTACAAATATATAGAAATGTATCAAAATTTATCAAAATGTACCAAAATATATACAAATATATCAAAAGGTATCAAAATGAATGAAAAGGTTTTAAGATGTACCAAAAGGTGTTAGTGTGTTTAGTAGAATGATAAATAAATTAATATTACATTTTTTAATGTTTTTGAAAAGGTATCAAAATGTATCAGAAGGTATCAAAAGGTATTAAAGTGTGCTACAAAAATTACGAAATGCAACCTCTATATACACTTAGGTACACTCTGATACCTTTTGATACATTTTGATACCTTTTCATACATTTGAAATTTCCACTGGGGCCTGTAGTATATGTAAATGGGTTAATTGCGCACCCTCTCGAGTGAGCAGTAAGATAATCAATCATCTGCCTATTACTGGTGTAAATATGAGTTGCCGGGGAAGCGGAGCTCATTCTCTCTGTTCTTCTCAGCCTGCAGCTCCAGCCTTCACTTTAAGCAGCTAGTTCCAGCGATAAACTAACCAGGTAACAGCGTGAGGTACGACCAGGCTCCGGATTAATCCACCGGGACAAACGGAGCCAAGTCGAGTTGGTTCGACTGACTCGGCGACCCCATCACCGCGTAGAGTAGCGTAAAATAGGGAGACGTAGTCTTCTCCTAGGCCCTGCAATGGTCACCTCCAGTGACCCTTGATCGGGACTATAGGTTATTATTGTATCCGGTATATTAGATACACGAGGACAAGGAACAGACAACAGCGATAGTGATCTTCTTTTGTCAGGGATATTAGATTCACTTTTTTATATTTTCTCTTGGAAAATTGCGAGTATTTATTAACAATTTTCTTTCTTTTATTATAAATATTATATTTTTTTGAGTATTTTTATATTACCAAGTATAAATTTTGCATTTACATTTGGGCCAAGTGAAAAATTGAATTTTTTTTTTTTCTTTAAATAAAGAAGCTATCTTTGTATTAACAGATCATTTCTTATTTTATTTTATTTTTTCTATTTTTGTAATTATAACAATGTGCGCCCGACTAAGGGTGGTTAATAAATAACTCTGTTATCTCATAACCAATTGTTACGCCTGAATTTATGTGTTTATAATTAAATTATCGTGAGTTCCCACTATTCTAGGTTTAAGGAAATAAAGATTACAATATGGTTTATATATTTATGTATTATTTGTTACAATTATTATATTGTTACAATTGTTATAATATGGTTTATATATTTATGTATTATTTGGTACAATTATGTACTGAAGCTTTTCGTGTACAAATAGTTGAGTTAAATATAAATAATTATATTATAAGTTACGCTTTTGATGCAATGCTGCAATGAAGCTTTTCAGCGTAAATTTACAGTTAACCTAAATTCTTTGTTGAGTTGTTCGTTGATTCGTGGGCCGGCGATGCCTTGTTGACGCTGGAAACTTGCAGCGGGTACTCGAGTCTCCAGTATTTCGGCCGTAATCGGCTATGCAGCGGCGCGCCAGAGGAAGCCGGGAGTGACATTGTCTCCCCGTTTGTATATACGTTATATGCAGTTGTAGGTATAAATATATAGGTACCGCCATCATATAGGCAATCAAATGAGTAAACTTAACCAGCGCCTAGTGCATAGGCCACCAGTGAGTATGATTAGCCAGCGCCTAGTACGCAGACAACCAGTGAAGTGTGTCATCATTCTGTCGTAGCACGGGCATCGAGCGTCGGTCGTTGCTCTGTCAAAAACATCGCCCGTCATGATTTTTCGTTTAAGCTATCGAAAATACCTTGTGTTTTACGTTTGAACTTTCGTTGTTATAGAGTTCATTAACTTTTGACTCTGTCTCATTGCTCTCTAAATTCCTAAAATGTGTTATGAATCAAAGCTTGAGTAATTTAACAATTTTTCGGTAATTTAATTTTTAACATTACAGTATTGTTCTTAATAAAGCGATACAAAAAGAATTATGTGTTGAATTATTAATAACTGTAGAAGACTTTCAAGCTTCATGTATATATACCGTTTTTCATATATCAAATGTTTAATAATTTGTTTAAATGCGTTAGTATTAATAATTCATAACATAAATTAATTATAATATTGTATATTATAGTATCGTATTATTGTGTCAAATATTACAAAAAAATAATTTCGCATAAATAATTACAAAAGATCTTATTATTTCCAAATACAAATTAATTATTTATTTATCATAAATAATTCGAGAATCGTTTATGAAAATACTTTATTTGAATAATTAAGAAAAAAAAATTGAAACCAATTTTTTCTTGAATTATTTTTGACAAACAAAAAATAAATTTTAATTGTTTATAATTACTTTAATAATTGTTAATATTAATATATCATTAATAATAGTCATGGTTGCGATAGTAAAGTCATTCTTATTAGGCACGACCGCTTCTCGGGAGAGCCTTATATTTTCACCAGAGTGAAAATTATAACTCCCCGAAAACTAGCGATTTATTGTATAAAAACTATTTTCCGCCCAGAAATAATTCATTTTAGGCGTTTTTTATGATGTATGTATGTATGTACGTTCGTATGTAATCAAGTTTATGGATTATCTCAGCGAATTTTCGATCGATTTCATCGGAATTGCGGGAAAATAGTCCTCTAATTATAGCTAAGTGCTGGAATCCTATTCAGAAAGATCGATGGAAAATTTGTCAAATGGGAGCACAAAGAAATATCTCAAAAAATCGACTTTTCAGCCTAATGTCTAGAAAAATTAATTTTCAGTTAATATCTACAGGTCTGTCTGCTAAAACTATTTAAAATACACATTTTTTCTGTTCGACACTTTTCTCTACGAACAATATTTGCCAAGATAAACGCGAAAAACGGCAAAAAAGGTCAAAAATAGACGATTTTCGGCTATAACTTGACAGGATTTGATTTTACCCAAAATGTTAAATACAAAAATTGTAGATAATATTAAAACAAAACTTTTTTTCATTTAATATTTTTGTGTAAAATCAACTCCTGACGAGTTATGGTTGTAAAAACGGTTTTAAACGGTAAAATATAGATAAAGTGAAGATTTTCGGCTGTAACTTGTCAGGATTTGATTTTACACAAAAAGGTTAAATACAAAAGTTATAGATAATATTGAAATAAAACTTTTTTCCATTTAACATTTTTGTGTTAAATCAACTCCTGACGAGTTAGCCTTATAAAAACGATTTTAAACGCTAAAATATAGTTAAATTGGAAATTTTTGGCTATAACTTGACAGGATCTTCTTTCACACAATCTATAAATGTAAAAGCTGTAGATTATAAGAAAACAAAACGTGTTCCTGTTTAATATTTTCATGTACGATCAATACTTGACCAGCTAGCCTTATAAAAACGATTTTTTGTAATGCTTAAATACAGATAAAATTTCGACTATCATTAAGCAAAATTTGACTTGACATAAACAGATATAAACAAAAGAGTAAAATAATCGTTGAACAAAACTTTTTTCCTATTTGACATTTGTATATACAATCATTTCATAATGATAATATAACGGGCTCTGAGAAGAATTCTTAATTCCTAGCCAAACTTAGAAATTAACCAACCCAGCTAATCTTACCAGCGATAACTACCTACCCGTATTGTGTCTAACCACAAACATAGAGCTTTTTTATTATGATTCCCTTCCAATCCCTAATAACCTAACACCTCACATTCTAAAGTATTAACACTTAAAATAACTAACGGAGCTGCAGAAGTAGCAAAGTGGAACTACGCTACTTCATAAATATCAATTTGCTCAACATCATCTAACTAGCAACCATTGACTAGGTCAGTAACTATACCATCTGTTGTCTCACTGTAGAAATAACTTAAGCCTAAAGAGCGATAACGTACAAATAACAGATGAACCACTACTCTATGAGCCAAGTAAGAGAGTTGAGCACCTAAAACACATATGACTAATAAATACATGATACAAAAAATAATACCGTATGAAAAAAGTCTGAAGCAGTGGTCGTTATTGACTTACCTCGATACATCAGTTACCTACAAAAAATTAAATCGGACTCAAAATCATGGCTATTTAATACATGATAATAAGGCACTAGCGAGAAGGGAAGATGCATCGGAAGCGAGTGTGTGGGGCGCAGGACGGGATCCAGGGGCAGAAGCCCTGGTGGGGGTGCAGGGGGCGAATCCCCTGCTCAGGGTGGTGTGGGGGGCGAAGCCCCCACCTGAAATAAAATTACAGATAAAATTAAAAAAAAAATAGGGGGGCCGAGGCCCCCTGCGTGTCTCGCTGCGCTCGACACGCCAACCCCTGCGCCCCCACTAACACATTCTCCTCGCTTCGCTCGTCGCCCGCCCCCTCCCTATGTAAAAACTTCATTTTTACATAATAGGCAGAACAGCAATGCTCAAGAAAACCATATAATTTTATTATTGCATTAATTGTAATACCTATCTTCATTGTTATTATCATTAGAATACACATAAATACATCTCTACAGTAAAATTTAAATGGAAATCATGCATTTACTATTATATATTTATTATTTTTTGTAGAAAATTTGCCTTTTACTTCTACACATAAAGATATATGTAGATAACTTTTCAAATAGTCTATGATTCATATAAATTAATTAAGTATTATTAATTGATATGATTAAAGTACACATAGGAATATTAAATGTATAAGTACTATGAATGCAATTATATTTAAAATTAAAAACATTGTTTTCATAGCTTCTATTTGAATTATAATGATAGTTTTTATTTTTATTTACCAAATGTTGAATAGAAAAAAAGTTTTATTTCAATGTTATCCACAACTTCTGTACTTGAAATTTTTGTGTTAAGTAACATGCTTTTGAATAATATAAGAAAAAATACCGTTTCATTACTCCCGATTAATACAAAAATATAAAGTTAAATTTTACACAGTTTTAACGAAAACTGTAGACTAATCGCTCACTGGTATTCGTATAACTTATACATCTACCGTATACAATCTCAATTACGAAAAACTACTCGAGGCACATGCACAAATACACTAATACAGCGAATAGGAGAAAAACAAAAAAAGAAAACCCAACACTAGTGCATTCGGCAATGGTAATCTGTCTTGGTGCTACGTGCGTGCAGAGTACAGGAGTCGTTACCGTAACGGTTATCTCGGTTATATAGTGCTTTCGCACCAGCGGAAAAACGCATACGACCCACGTAACCGTTAGCGCTCCCTGTATACAGGATGTGGTATATATATATATATATATATATATATGAATCGCGCGCGCTACTTGCTACTAGCCCTAGTGAGTCTGTTTAACTGCAGCCCTACGGCGGCGTGCGCGCACATATGTCCATGGTGTGTGATGTCAACAATCGCCGACTCCCGGTTCCCACTTCCCAGTGATGACGGTGGCTACTGCAATACGCCGCCCTGAAGAATGTCGTCTCTTTCATCGTGTTACTGGTTAATGATGATATTCGTCAGAGACAGGAAGGCAGCGTGTCGACGGCCAGAGCAAATTTCGTAAGGCTTTTCTCGTTCCTAACCTCTCCGATAGGTAAGCTGATGGTACTTTCTCTTGTTCGACTTTTCATTCCAAAGACTCCTTTTCATTCTCTAAAAATATCTTAAACTTTACACACACTATCTTATACATGCCGAGGGATTAAACACCAACTTACAGATCTAAATAATCAGCTAGTGTGGAGATACTGCATTTTCTGTGTGTTATTCAAAATATTTTCAAGAAAAGTCATTTCCTCCAAACAGGCTGATTGAGTAGATCTGAAAGCTAATATACAATGCCTCAGCATGAACTGGATTGTGTGTAAACATTCTCATAAATTTTAAGCGAGGGTGAGGAGGTCTACATTGGAAATGCACACGCGCTATTTCGACTTTTCATTTCAAAGATCCCTTTCCATTCTACATATATTTCAAACTTTACACACACTATGTAATACATGCTGAGGGACTGTTTATCAAGTTTCAGATCTAAATAATTAGCAAGTGTGGAGATATTGCAATATGTATGCTCTTTTCCAGAAATGTTCAAGAAAAAAAGTTATTTCCCCTACACTGGCTGATTGAAAAGATCTAAATTTAATATACAATGCCTCAGCGTGCATTGCATTGTGTGAGAACATTCTGGTAAACTATGAGAAAGGGTGAGGAGGTTTTTGTCGCAAATGCACACGCGCTTTTCGATATTTCGTTCCAAAGGTCCCTTTCCATTCCCTACAAGTATCTTAAACTTTCCATACATATTAGAATACATGCTGAGGGACAGTTTATCAAGTTTCAGATCTAAATAACTAGCAAGTGTGGAGATATTGCAATTTCTGTCCTTTTTCAGGAAATTTTTAAGAAAGAAGAGTTATTTCCCCTACACTGGCTGATTGAAAAGATCGAAAATTTAATATACAATGTCTCAACATATTTTGGATTGCGTGTTAACATTCTGGTAAGCTTTGAGTAATGGTTAGGAGATCTTAGTTGGAAATACACTTGCGTTTTTTCGACTTTTCAGTCCAAAGATCCCTTTCCATTCTCTCAACATATCTTAAACTTTACACACACCGTGTAATACATGCTTAGGGACAGTTTATCAAGTTTCAGATCTACATAATTAGCAAGTCTGGAGATATTGCAATTTTTGTGCTTTTTTAGAAAATTTTTAAGACAGAAAAGTAATTTCCTCCAAACTCGTTGATGGAGTATATGGGAGCGTCCAGCAGAAACGGGCCACCGAGTGCGCGCTCTGTTTAACTCGTTCATAATTGTATGCTGCGTCTTTGAAAAAAAACCAAGGACCTATATCGATATATTTTTTCCTGCTCTTTCCAATGGTGCGATTGTTTTTATTGCGAAACGCTTTCTTCCGGACGAAAACTCGAGTTGAATATTGAAAGCCATTTTTCTCAAAGTATATCAGGTTTTTTTTCAAATAAACTGCACCATTGGAAAGTACAACTCTTAAGCTTCAAAACCCTATCTTGGAGAAGTTGGAGAAATAAAGGGTTTAAAAGTAACAACATGAAAAAGACAGCGCTGATGGTCCACGCGAGCCCCTCGCGCCCGTGCGTACGGCACGTTTAAGTGCAGGCTCTATTCAAATCGCTAATAGTCGTGTACCAAGTCTCTGAAAAAAGAACTAAGGACATATATCGATAGATTTTTTCCTGTTCTTTCCAATGGTGCTATTATTTTTATTCCGAAATGCTTCCTTCTAGTTGAAAATTCCATTTGAATGTTTAAACTCTATTTTTTCAATAAAATATCAGTCTTTTCTTCAAAATGAATTATATTCTTCAAAAGTACAAGTCTTAAACTATAAAATATTATATTTTTAAGTTGAAACATGAAAAGTTCAATAGTAAGATCAAAAAGACAGCGGCTGTCCGAACTTTTTACGCTATGCTCAAGGACGGATTAATACACGCGATGTGCTATTTCGCCCTTTCTTTTTTGTAAATATAAAATGTTTTGTAACTTACAATGCCAATGCGTGGACATAATTTTGTGGATCTAGTTGTAACAGTTAGTATAACATTACAATGAACTTTGTTCATTTATATAACAAAATTTGAAAAACATAATATATTAAACATAAAAATATCCATGAACGCACCAAAAGCAGTGAAACAGAAAATTGAAATAACCTTATAGATTGTTTAATCTGGCATAACAATATTACCTTTTCCTTTAAATTCTAATTTTTTTACATTTTTTTGATTTTATAAGAATTGTCCTTTTTGCGACATCCGCTTCTTTCTTTGTTTGAGTTTTAAGTACTTTTTCTTTTTTGATCGGTGGATATAATTGAGAATCTTCTGAAAGGGCGAAATAGCACATCGCGTGTATTAATCCGCCCTTGAGCATAGCGTAAAAAATTCGGGCAGCCGCTGTCTTTTTGATCTTACTATTTTTGAACTTTTCATGTTTCAACTTAAAAATATAATATTTTATAGTTAAAGACTTGTACTTTTGAAGAATATAATTCATTTTGAAGAAAAGACTGATATTTTATTGAAAAAATAGAGTTTAAACATTCAAATGGAATTTTCAACTCGAAGGAAGCATTTTGGAATAAAAATAATAGCACCATTGGAAAGAGCAGGAAAAAATCTATCCATATATGTCCTTAGTTCTTTTTTCAAAGACTTGGTACACGATTATTAGCGCATTGAATAGAGCGTGCACTTAAACGTGCCGTACGCACGGGCGCGAGGGGCTCGCGCGGACCATCGGCGCTGCCTTTTTCATGTTGTTACTTATAAACCCTTTATTTCTCCAACTTCTCCAAAATAGGGTTTTGAAGCTTAAGAGCTGTACTTTCCAATGGTGTAGTTTATTTTGAAAAAAAACATGATATACTCTGAGAAAATGGCTTTCAATATTCAACTCGAGTTTTCGTCCGGAAGAACGCGTTTCGCAATAAAAACGATGGCGCAATTGGAAAGAGCAGAACAAAATCTATCGATATAGGTCCTTGGTTTTTTTTCAAAGACGCAGCATACGATTATGAGCGAGTTAAACAGAGCGCCTTTTACGCGAAAAAAGGCACCGCGCGCGCTTGGTGGTCCGTTTCTGCTGGACGCTCCCATATCTGAAACTCAATATACAATGCCTCAGCATGCATTGCATTGTGTGAGAACAGTCTGGTAAACTATGAGAAAGTGTGAGGAGGTTTTTGTCGCAAATGCACATGCGACTTTTCGACATTTCGTTCCAAAGATCCCATTCCATACCCTACAAGTATCTTAAACTTTACACACACTATCTTATACATGCTGAGGGATTAAACACCAACTTACAGATCTAAATAATCAGCAAGTGTGGAGATACTGCATTTTCTTTGTGTTATTCAAAATATTTTCAAGAAAAGTCATTTCCTCCAAACAGGCTGATTGAGTAGATCTGAAACCTAATATACAATGTCTCAGCATGTACTGGATTGCGTGTAAACATGCTCATAAACTTTAAGCGATGGTGATGAGGTCTACATTGGAAATGCACACGCGATTTTTCGACTTTTCATTTCAAAGATCCCTTTCCATTCACTACAAATATTTCAAACTTTACACACACTATGTAATACATGCAGAGGGACTGTTTATCAAGTTTCAGATCTAAATAATTAGCAAGTGTGGAGATATTGCAATTTGTATGCTCTTTTTAAGAAATGTTCGAGAAAAAAAGTTATTTCCCCTACACTGGCTGATTGGAAAGATCTAAATTTAATATACAATGCCTCCGCATGCATTGCAATGTGTGAGAACATTCTGGTAAACTATGAGAAAGGGTGAGGAGGTTTTTTTCGCAAATGCACATGCGGCTTTTCGACATTTCGCTCCAAAGATCCCTTTCTATTTCTTACAAGTATCTTAAACTTTCCATACATAGTGTAATATATACTGAGGGACAGTTTATCAAGTTTCAGATCTATATAATTAGCAAGTCTGGGCATATTGCAATTTTTGTGCTTTTTCAGGAAATTTTTAAGAAAGAAAAGTAATTTCCTCCAAACTGGCTGATTGAGTAGATCTGAAACCTAATATACAATGCCTCAGCTAGTACTGGATTGCGTGTAAACATTCTCATAAACTTTAAGGGAGGGTGAGGAGGTCTAGATTGGAAATGCACACGCGCTTTTTCGACTTTTCATTTCATAGATCCCTTTCCATTCTCTACAAATATTTCAAACTCTACATACACTATGTAATACATGCTGAGGGGCAGTTTATAAAGTTTCAGATCTAAATAATTAGCAAGTGTGGAGATATTGTAATTTGTATGCTCTTTTTAAGAAATTACTATATATTGATGCTAATGGCTTATCTACCAGGTAATGTTTTTATAAATAAAAAACAACATTTGTCGTGTTTCGACGTTTCGGATACTTTTCTTTGTGTCCCTCATCAGGATTCTATCCAAAAAAAATGTTATTACATAATTATTACAGGTATGTTAAACGTAAATAACTAAATCACGTTAAATATATAAACAAAAAACTTACAATGAGACAGTGTCAATCTAGTAACGCAGAGAACAATCTGCTCGTCAATAACTAGATTTTACAAAATTCCCTCTTATATACTACCTAATGTATGTGTATTCGAAAATATACATTATTACAGCACCTCAGGGCGGCTCTCTTTTACGTGTGAGTATGTAGTGTTATGCCTGACTGTATATCTATATATACTGTATATATATAGTTATACATTCCTTGCAGTCAGAATAGTGCGGGGCCAACGCTGCTCGCAACAAATTCTTTCGTTTATTTGTTTATTCATATTTTGTTGTAAATAATTGTTATTTAATACTATTGTAATCTCTAGTTATGAAAGAATATTAAATGGAATTGATTTCATGCATTTCATTAGTTTTTGCACGCGTTTTTGTCAAATGTAATAGTCACTAGGCGATAACTTTCAATAAGGGAAAATTAATAAACAATGATAAATAAGTTACTTTTTTATGATAAATTTTCTTCTTGTGACTTATTTTAATTTATGCAACGTAAAAATAATTATTTGGTTCAATTTTTTTAATGCAGAAAATCACAATTTCAAATTTCGCGCTTGTAGGGTGTCACTTTTGGCTACGCTGGTTCCGGGGTGTAGAAGTTTTCGGAGCAGCGAGGCCGTTCTGGCTTTTGAGGTTAGGGTGTTGCATTTCGAACTGCACTAAAATAAGTGACTTAAAATTGATTTTTTATTTTTTCAAATAAAGTTGGTGGTTTTTGTTACTTTTATCGTTTAGTTTGAATAAAAAAATATGAACGTAGTTGCTAGATTCTTTTGTTGCAAACTCTGATTTTTTATTAACGATGTTTAACTTCAATCCTACACTGAGAAAAGGATTTGGTTACTGTTAATATGGCATTGTAACTATTAACATGCGTATGTTTAGATATGTTTAAATATAGGCATTGTAATAGTTACCTTACAATATGTAAGTTAACTATTGTTAAACATTGATATTGTATTAGTTACTATATCAAAATATTCTTCTCTCAGTGTTCTAGTTAATGTTAATTGATAATGAAATTTGATTATGAAACGTCTTAAATTGTTTTATGTGACTTTAAAATAGTTGAATTTATTAACAGAAGTCCCATGCCACCAAATTCTGGACCTGGAGCACATAACTCTGGTCCTGGACATACGACACCAAATTCTATGGTTAAATCGTCAGGGTGGCTTCAAAGTGACTGTGTCTTCAGTCACAGCAAACTACACTTCAAGATCAAGTTGGTCAATCAGAGCAAAATTTAGCTGCACAGAATGCTGCTTTAATAGCCCAGCAGCAAGGGAGTGTTGAGAATGCTGAAAGGCAGGTTCAGGTAAATACTTTACAAACCAAAGTGAATCTTCCCACTTGAATCTGCGTGACAGCAGCCAGCTACTCGTATGGCTATGTATATATTCGCGATCACAGGTTTTGATTCCTTGCTATTAAGGATAGGTTGCCAAGTGCCAAATACTGCTCTCTCTCTTTCGCTCTCTCTCACTTTCTCTCTTTTCCTATGAGTTTCAATAAAGAAGCTGCAGCTATACAGCACTGGCTCTATGCAAGATTTCTTCTTCCTTCTATTTGTTGTCCTGCAACTATATTCCCTTCCCTTTGATAGGAGCGTAGCTTCTCTCCTCCCTCCGCTACCAACCTTTTGTAATTATTTTTTGAAGAGCTGTGGACGAGATCGAATCAATCGAATCGATAAGTTCATGAAGGCCATTGAGAAGAACATTCTGGTGGTGTCTACTAGAGAATCTAGACTGTATGATAGAAGAAGTGAAAATGGAGATGGTTTGGTCAATGGTTTGCTCGATGATAAGGCCTCTCATTATGGCCAAGATTCTAATGAGGCGGAGATAGAGAATTGGGTAAAAAGCTGTACAGCCATTGCAGCTATTCTCGTGCATGCAGAAGGTCAAAGTGAGGGCATTTGTAGAAAATGGTCTGAACTCGCCATCCAAAACCACTTTCTAAGCAAAAGACTTTACATTGGACGAATCTAGTAAGCCGAAAATATACTCAGAAGTACTCAAGGATGCTAATCGAGAAGAAAGTACCAAAAGCACTGTCAGCATTGAACGTATTAAGGAAGAGGAGCCAGTTATACAGTCTACCTATTCGAGTGAGAACAAAAGTACAGGCGACTCGCAGAGGTCTGAGAAGTCAGACAATGCAGACATTCATTCCATTGTAAGTAAAGCCAAACAGGCTGATAAGAAGCTTGTGACTGAACCAGAATCAAGTGAAAAGAGTGAACCAGAGTCTACAAATACATGCGAATGGAGCTTCTCATTTATCATCAGCACAATGGAGGCTGATATGCAGAATCTTCTGGAGATCTTTCCTGGCAACTCAGTACTCGGTGACTCTTCTAGATTCGCGCTACATCTATAGGCGAGTTTTTACCCGCGAGTTTCCTTTTTTCTTCAGTGGTGTTGTGTATTGAACCTTCCAAACCTAACCGTCTTACTCCTTTCCTCGCCGACAGTTCCCCACGGTTTTGTAATCCCCTTTCTCCCGCCTCATGCCGGCCGGTGACGTCACTAATTTTTTGTTATTTGCCTAGTGCGAAGAACTGTAGACGACATCACGATGTCTTCAGGTGCTGCTGTTATCGTTTTGGTTATTGGAACCAGTAGATGGAGGCATCTATTTTAGGTGGACATTGGCACCCTTTAAACTTTTTGAAAAAATTTTCCCGTCAGTAGTTTGCTGTAAGGAAATTTACTTCTTTACTACAGCTGAAACCTATCCTACAACTATTCCCTTCCCTTTGACAGGAGCATGGCTTCTCTGCGCTCCCTCCACTGTCAGCTTGTTCCTATTTTAATTATATTTTATTGCCTAGAGCGGAGAGCTCCTGTAGAGGACATCACGACGTCTTGACTTGCTGCTGTCTCGGATTTGCTACATCCTCGGCTGCGTTCAGTTGCTGCTCTATATGGTAAGGTGTTACGATTCTGTGTGCAGTCATGCTCACTAAAGGCTCATTTAAGTAAGTACATTATTTCGATAGGGTGTATAGGTAAGCTTATCTTTAGAAATTTTGTAACCCTTTTTTAGGATTGCTTTTATAATCGTACGAGGCAATATCCAGATCTTTAATAGCATGCCGTTCATTGGTACTACGCTAACCTGTCCTGTCGAGAAAGGAGCTAAATAACTTTGTTATTTACGTGGTTATTTAGGTTATTAAGGCGGTCTTAGACCTATAGGCCTTTTTGGCAAAAATGACCAAAAAAATGATAAAAAATATTATACTAGAATAATTAAAATATATTGTAAATAGAACTTATTTTGAATAAAATGAGCCAAAGCAGAGGTCCTTGAACTCATTTTATCCTCAGTTATAGCATTTTCAAGAAAAAAAGTTTGTCGTTACTTTTCTCTGAGACCGCATGATGAATCTTCATAGGATAAAAAGCAAATTGTTCATAATTTATGTAGTTATGGGCCTGAGAGTTGCAATTTTACAGTTTTTATGTATAAGAATTTTTTTCATGGAAAAAACTGATTTTTTTACAATATTTGTTTCCATTTTTTTGGATTTTTAGGGTTTTTAGCATGGAAAAAATACTTACCCATGAAAATCTTAAAATTCCAACTCTTAGGGCCATAACTATATAAATTATGAATAATTTGCCTTTTATCCCATGAAAATTCATAAACTAGTTTAGTATTGCAGTTGCAATCATTCGAGGCGATGTCCTGAATTTTGTAATAAATAATAACTGAGACTGCCGTAAAGTGACTAACCTGCATCTTATTATAATAAGAAATTTGTATAGTCTAAATACTCATATTCGTTTATAATAGAATATGTGTATAGACGAAATACATAAAATCATTTACATGAGTGATGATCAGTTTTAAATTTCCTTCTTCTTATATTGCATTTGACAGTTTAGAATATTTTGAATCATATTTAACACCAACAGTTTCTTAGTAAACAATAGTTTTATTGAAAGATCGTATGTTGTGCGGTGATCATTTTTATTATTAATGATTTTTCACTATACCCGAGCTGAAAATATTACATTCGCGTTTTTGAGTTGGGAGCGTAGCTAGGCGTTTGCCCGTTCAGAACACGTATGAATTGCCACCAGAGTCGAAGGCGCGGGTGGCAAACATGTGATCTGGGGTGGTCTTCTTTATCCACGTGTTGTGTATATTATTTTTCACCATATTCTGACCGAAAATACCACGTTCCCATTGCGGAGTTGGGAGCAAAAGTGGTACTTTCGGCCAATGTATGGTGAATATTAATATATATATATATATACATTTCTTTTACCAGATTTATGGAGCCCTTTTATACACATGAGCATATTTATGGAGCCCGTTTTCTTTTATGGAGCCCGGGTCCCATAAAATATTCTTATACGGCGTTTATGGAGCCCGATCTAGAGTTTCTATACCCAGAGAGGGATTATTTCTTTAGTCACTTGTATACGGGAACTCTGGGCGTAGGTACTAATATACAGGGATGGGCTCCATAAAGAGGTTAAGTGATAATTATATATATATATATATATATATATATATATATATATATATGTGGCATTCTCTGTCAACGCGACACCCCCTCTGCCCAGAACAATTTTGATCCAAATGAGGTCTACCTAGGCTCACATGAAAGCTCTTGACTTCTACTTTCGAACGGCGTCTGGCGATTCCGAAAATTCAAAATGGCGGATCCAATATGGCGGCTGAAAGTCTCGCAATGATGGAAAAACAAGTTTTTCTTCACTCTAATAGCGAATCTGATACGAAAATTGTTATTTCTTGCCACTAATATGAAGTTAGCGACATATTTTCTTACTACTACCGTTCAAACCGAGCGGTTAAAATTATATTTCAAGGTCATTTTGAAGGTCAAAAGTTATTTTCTGGATTTTCGGACTAGTATTCCACGAAACTAGTAGATAACTTGATTACGATCATAACTAGACTTGACCTTGGATCATTTTTCAAGTTCATGATTTCTGTCTCTGCATAATTAATGTTTTGTTGAACGTAACCTCCTATGAGACATTTGTTCCTTTGTGCATATCGTGGGACCGACGATCTAAAAATTTCATGTATAAAATCCTTAGAGAAGATAAAGTTCCACAATAGAACTATCAAGTAGTTTTAGCATAACCCATTCTGAACCACGTGGAGGTACTACTTCTCTCAGAACATAAAAGAAATTACAAAAAGGAGGATAAAAAATAGAAAAACTTGAATATTATAAAAAAAATTCAGTATATTTTCCCATTGAAAATGAAAGTAGAACAGATATAGACTTAGCAGCATTCGAGTACCTTTTCATGATAACTTTCCCGTCACTTGATAATTAAAAAGAATGATGTTTAACAATCTGTGGGACAGGTAATGCATCTTGAAACCTACGATTGAGTTTCCTTTTGAATTTATTATGTTCAGTCTGCGTAAAATAAAAAATCCTGATATTTTCAAAATGATTTTTAGCCCACTTCACAAGAGATGTGTGCGTCAGAATAGCATCTTTCGGTTTCGCCTTCAAGCTAGCTCTATAAGCTTCTCTTTTAAATATTGCACCAAGACTATCATAACAGCTTTTACCATGAGCAGTGGCGCAAAAATGCCACTCTGCCTCAATACCAAAATTCTTCTCATGATGAAGAAGATTTGCTATCTGAAAGCGGTTCTTGAAATGCTGTTTTGCTCCATCTGTCACGTAAATAATCTTTTTAAGTTTTTTTACTTTTCTCTTGATTTCTGGAATCAATAAATTCTGAATAGTATAGACAGAAGAAGTGTCATGCTACAAACTATTCGACAAGAATACACAACTTTCATGCTTCAGCTCTGAATCTTCTTTATAATAGTAAATAGCTGGAAAAACAGTGCACTGGTCATTATTAAAATGGAAGGCTTGAGATGTATCTTGAACTGCAAAAGAGTAATTCTCAGAATAGTCGAACATTACCAGAACTTCTCCATTGCCTAGATTACTTTTTGTTTGAGCAATGAAATTACCTTGTTCTTTGGCAATATATGAGTGGGGTTTGAGTATCGCCAATTTGGCATATAATTCATCAACAAATTCTTCAACTGGTAGAGTTAAATTCTGCAAAGTTGATCTATCCGTTCCTGACCACGCACAGTACTCAATTTGTGAGATATTTGCTCCATCCAATATTTCAAGTAAACGAGACGTAAGATTTTCAGAACCAGGGCACTTCGAACATTCATCCAAGTGACAGTCAGGTGTAGGATTCTTACACATAATTTGCTGTAAACAATCTTTATAACTACAAATGGGTTCTTCTTGATTTTTCGTGAGCTTCTGAATATCGATTGCATCCAACATCAATTTACAATTTTGATGAATGGTGCAAACGCAGACGCTATGCGTTCCTCTAGCACCAGCAAGAACACAATGTTTTGGTCGTAATTTCGCGAAAGTACTGAATCCTACTTGCACTGTTGGTTCTGCTATCTTGAATAATTCGTAAAGTTCTCGTAAATTGAAATATAAAAGACGTTTCTGCACCTGAGTCCGCTTTCCATCAATAATAACAGAGACAGTATCTTTTCGACCCGGCATCATCCGACTGTGCAGATCGTTATTATAACATTCAACAATGACTTCTATCACTGCCTTTGACAAAGTTTTACCATGTTTAGCCGTTGTTGTAGCTAAAATGCCTCCGTCGGCTTTGAGTTTTTTCGACTTTCTTACTAAATGTCTTGATGTATTGAATTCACGGGAAATTCGACTAATATTCCAAGTTGATGGGGCGATTGTAAGTATAGTTAGTTTCAAAGGGTCATTAACTGCTAATCTAGAAAACTTTTCTTTTAGTTCTGAAAACATGTCTTCCAATTCGATTTCTCTAGCTGATCGTGTAGCTTCTTGAACAGATTTATCAATACCAGTGTTTTCTGATGTCTTCTCTATATCCAAGTTTTCATATTCGTTGTTGCCTTCGTTATCTCTTGTACCAATAGATGAAATGGGAGATCCACATAACTTTCTACACTTACTACAAATTTTTGAATTATCTGGCAAATCTGGAAATCTTCGTTTTAAGTTGTTCGACAACAAGCGTAAATCATTACCTATGTGACCCTTACCATTGAGAGGGTTGATACAACGATCGGACCGTGCTACAGTAGACATATTCAATCCATCTAAGTAAGTGATAATACTCGAATATAATAACGTAGGACTGTTAGAACAGGTGCTGTGAAAAATGTCTTCGAATTAATTTGAATCCTCTCGAAAATCGATGGGAACTATATGTACGAAATGTTTAGGAAAGATAATGCACGAAATATAGAACCACAGATACACCAAAGAGTTAGAGTAACAGCCGCACTAAACTTTTAGAGAAGCATCGGTACTTAAAGAGTTTCGAAAGAGGAATAAAAAAAGCTAGAGAGATTTTAGAAATGTTCTATTGTAAAGTTTAATTACAGGGTTATCAAAAAGTATGGGACCCCCGTATTTTCCCAGAAACGATATTTTTTTAAAAAGCTAAGGTCATACCGTAAGTAATTTTCAACGAGGATTTGTCTGGTCTGATGACCTTGAATCTGACCTTGTCGTTGACCTTCAAAGTCAATTCAAAAATTGCAAAATTCAAAAATTTTGCAATTTTTGATCGCATTGTATACGTGTATAGTCACACGGTCTTACACCAACTATAGCATCCACGGTGTTACGTCGGTTTTTTTCTCTCAGTATGTATACTGCACGATTTTTGTGCAGGAGGAGCACCAAATCAAAAAAGCAGTAGCAGCACAAATGTGTTGTATCATTGCCACACTTTTTAGTGCTTCTTCTGCCCTAAACTTTTGTACTCCTGAAGAACGATGAAATAGATTAAATGCGGAACAACTTTAGTGCAACATTTGCTCTAAAATGGGAGAGTAAAGTACTTAATGTTTAGTTACGAAACAATTCTTGCATTTGGTACTGATACTCTACGCTAACGTGTTTCTTCTCCACCAAACTTTTTTCAGTGATTCTGAAATGTTTCAAAGTGTGGATATAACCACAGTTTTTCTGTTACTGTTCCGAATTAGAACCGATTGATAGCATGAATTGAAGACGTATAACTGCGAAAGAATCGGTTTATTAAAATTAGAACTCACCATGAAAATGACCTTGAAAAATGATCCAAGCTCAAGTCTAGTTATGATCTTAATCAAGTTTTCTACTAGTTTCGTGGAATACTAGTCCGAAAATCCAGAAAATAACTTTTGACCTTCAAAATGACCTTGAAATATAATTTTAACCGCTCGCTTTGAACGGTAGTAGTAAGAAAATATGTCGCAAACTTCATATTAGTGGCAAGAAATAACAATTTTCGTATCAGATTCGCTATTAGAGTGAAGAAAAACTTGTTTTTCCATCATTCCGAGACTTTCAGCCGCCATATTGGATCCGCCATTTTGAATTTTTGGAATCGCCAGACGGCGTTCGAAAGTAGAAGTCAAGAGCTTTCATTTGAGCCCAGGTAGACCCCATTTGGATCAAAATTGTTCTGGGCAGAGGGGGTGTCGCGTTGACAGAGAATGCCCCATATATATATATATATAACTTAGTACACCGCTACCTTCCCGGACACCTACAGGTTTTCTGCAATAGAAGTAGGTATAAAACGTTAAACAGTATGTAAGTGACTAAAGAAATAATATCCCTCAGGGTGTTGACTAACACCACGACGCCTGCGGCGCCCCCTTTCAGTTCCGCAGTATTTTACGTTGATTTCGGAAAAATTTTACGGAAAAAAACGTTGTGAAAGAAACCCTAAATGTCCTGAATAATACAAAAATGTCCTGAAAGGTAGCGGTAAACATATTCCTAATTCAGTACAGTCCTGAAAACATGCAAATGTCCTGAAACATAGCGGTAAACCAATGAAAAGTCCTGTAACATAGCGGTGAACAGTTATATATATATATATATATATATATATATATATATATATATATATATATATATTGTTGTTGTTATTTTTTCTTTTTTTTAGTTTTATCAGTAATTTTATTTCAGGTGGGGGGCTTCGCCCCCCACACCCCTCTGAGCAGGGGCTTCGCCCCCTGCACCCCCACCAGGGGTTCTGCCCCTGGACCCCGTCCTGCGCCCCACACACTCGCTTCCGATGCATCTTCCCTTCTCGCTAGTGACTTATTATCATTTATTAAATAGCCATGATTTTGAATTCGATTTAATTTTTTGTAGGTAACTGATGTATCGAGGTAAGTCAATAACGAACATTGCTACAGACTTTTTTCATACGGTATTATTTTTTGTATCATGTATTTATTAGTCATATGTGTTTTAGGTGCTCAACTTCCTTACTTGGCTCATAGAGTAGTGGTTAATCTGTTATTTGTACGTTGTCGATCTTTAGGCTTAAGTTATTTGTACAGTGAGACAACAGATGGTATAGTTACTGACCTTGTCAATGGTTGCTAGTTAGATGATGTTGAGCAAATTGATATTTATGAAGTAACGTAGTTCCACTTTGCTACGTCTCCAGCTTCGTTAGTTATTTTAAGTGTCAATACTTTAGAATGTGAGGAGTTAGGTAATTAGGAATTGGAAGGGAATCATAATAATAATGCTCTATGTTTGTGGTTAGACACAATACGGGTAGGTAGTTATCGCTGGTAAGATTAGCTCGGTTGGTTAATTTCTAAGTTTGGCTAGGAATTAAGAATTCTTCTCAGTCCGTTATATTATCATTATGAAATGATTGTATATACAAATGACATATAGGAAAAAAGTTTTGTTCTACGATTAGTTTACTCTTTTGTTTATATCTGTTTATGTCAAGTCAAATTTTGCTAAATAATAGTCGAAATTTTATCTGTATTTAAGCATTACATAAAATCGTTTTTATAAGTCTAGCTTGTCAAGTATTGATCGTACATGAAAATATTAAACAGGAAAACGGTTTGTTTTCTTATAATTTACAACTTATACATTTATAAATTGTGTGATAGAAGATCCAGTCAAGTTATAGCCAAAAATGTCCATTTTATATATATTTTAGCGTTTAAAATCGTTTTTATAAGGCTAACACGTCAGGAGTTGATTTGACACAAAAATGTTAAATGGGAAAAGTTTTATTTCAATATTATCTATAGCTTTTGTATTTAACATTTTTGTGTAAAATCTAATCCTGACAAGTTACAGCTGAAAATCGTCCACTTTATGTATATTTTAACGTTCAAAACCGTTTTTACAACCATAACTCATCAGGAGTTGATTTTACACAAAAATGTTAAATGAAGAAAGTTTTGTTTTAACATTATTTTTGTATTTAATATTTTTGGGTAAAATCAAATCCTGTCGTTATAGCCGAAAAGTTATAGTTATAGCCGAAAATCGTCTATTTTTGACCTTTTTTTTTGCCGTTTTTCGCGTTTATCTTGGCAAATATTGTTAGTAGAGGAAAGTGTCGAACAGAAAAAATGTGTATTTTAATTAGTTTTAGCAGAGAGACCTGTAGATATTAACTGAAAATTAATTTTTCTAGACATTAAGCTTAAAATTCGATTTTTTGAGATATTTCTTTGTGCTCCCATTTGACAAATTTTCCATCGATCTTTCTCAATAGGATTCCAGCACTTACCTATAATTAGAGGAGTATTTCCCGCAATCCCGATGAAATCAATCGAAAATTCGCTGAGATAATCCATAAACTTGATTACATACGAACGTACATACATACATACATCATAAAAAAACGCCTAAAATGAATTATTTCTGGGCGGAAAATAGTTTTTATACATTAAATTGCTAGTTCGCGGGGAGTTACAATTTTCACTCTCGTGAAAATATAAGGCTCTGCCGAGAAGCGGTCGTGCCTAAAAAGAAAAAAAATAACAACAATATAGATATATATATATATATATATATATATATATATATATATATATATATATATATATATATATATATATGTATTACAGAAATTAATAATTTAAACTAGCCAACTCTTTACCTCCCTTGTTGTTGTTGTGTAATATTATATTCGCCATACACTGGCCGAAAGTATCACTTTTGCTCCCAACTCCGCAATGGGAACGTGGTATTTTCGGTCAGAATATGGTGAAAAATAATATACACAACACGTGGATAAAGAAGACCACCCCAGACCACATGTTTGCCACCCGCGCCTTCGGCTCTGGTGGCAATTCATACGTGTTCTGAACTGGCAAACGCCTAGCTATGCTCCCAACTCAAAAACGGAAATGTAATATTTTCAGCTCGGGTATAGTGCAAAATCATTAATAATAAAAATGATCACCGCACAACATACGATCTTTCAATAAAACTATTGTTTACTAAGAAACTGTTTGTGTTAAATATGATTCAAAATATTCTAAACTGTCAAATGCAATATAAGAAGAAGGAAATTTAAAACTGATCATCACTCATGTAAATTATTTTATTTATTTCGTCTATACACATATTCTATTATAAACGAATATGCGTATTTAGACTATACAAATTTCTTATTATAATAAGATGCAGGTTAGTCACTTTACGGCAGTCTCAGTTACTATTTATTACAAAATTCAGGACATCGCCTGGAATGATTGCAACTGCAATACTAAACTAGTTTATGAATTTTCATGGGATAAAAGGCAAATTATTCATAATTTATATAGTTATGGGCCTAAGAGTTGGAATTTTAAGATTTTCATGTGTAAGTATTTTTTCCATGCTAAAAACCCTAAAAATTTTAAAAAATGGAAACAAATATTGTAAAAAAATCAGTTTTTTCCATAAAAAAAATACTTAAACATAAAAACCGTAAAATTGCAACTCTTAGGCCCGTAACTACATAAATTATGAACAATTTGCTTTTTATCCCATGAAGATTCATCATGCGGCCTCAGAGAAAAGTAACGACAAACTTTTTTTCTTGAAAATGCTATAACAGAGGATAAAATGAGTTTAAGGACCTCTGCTTTGGCCCATTTTATTCAAAATAAGTTATATTTACAATATATTTTAATTATTCTAGTATAATATTTTTTATCATTTTTTTAAGTAAAATTGGCCAAAAAGGCCTATAGGTCTAAGACCGCCTTAATAACCTAATTAGCCACCTAAATAACTAAGTTATTTAGCTCCCTTCTCAAGGGGACAGGTTAGCGTAATACCAATTAACGGCATGCTATTAAAGGTCAGGATATTGCCTCGTACGATTATAAAAGCAATCGTAAAAAAGGATTACAAAATTTCTAAAGATAAGCTTACCTATACACCCTATCGAAATAATGTACTTACTTAAATGAGCCTTTAGTGAGCATTACTGCTGACAGAATCGTAACTCCTTACCATATAGAGCAGCAAGTGAACGCAGGCGAGGATGTAGCAAAACCGAGACAGCAGCAAGTCAAGACGTCGTGATGTCGTCTACAGAGGCTTTTCGATCTAGGCAATAAAATATAATTAAAATAGGAACAAGCTGGTAGTGGAGGAAGCGCAGAGAAGCCACACTTCTGTCAAAGGGAAGGGAATAGTTGTAGGATAGGTTTCTGCTCTAGTAAAGCAGTAAATTTTCTTACAGCAAACTACTCACCGGAAAATTTTTCCAAATAGTTTAAAGGGTACCAATGTCCACATAAAATAGATGCCTCCATCTACTGGTCCCAATAACCAAAACGATAACAGCAGCACCTGAAGACGACGTGATGTCGTCTACAGTTCTTCGCACTAGGCAAACAGCAAAAACTTAGTGAAGTCACCGACGGGCATGGCCCGGGAGAGAGAAAGGGGATTACAGAAGCGTGGGGAACTGTCGGCGAGGAAAGGAGTAAGAAGGTTAGGTTTGGGAGGTAGAATACACAACACCACTGAAGAAAAAAGGAAACTGGCGGGTAAAAACTCACCTATAGATGTAGCGCGAATCTAGAAGAGTCACCGAGGACTGAGTTGCCAGGAAAGATCTGCAGAAAATTCTGCATATCAGCTTCCATTGTGCTGATGATAACTGAGAATCTCACTTTGCATGTATTTGTAGACTCTGGTTCACTCTTTTCACTTGATTCTGGTTCAGTCACAAGCTTCTTATCAGCTTGTTCGGCTTTACTTACAATGGAATGAATGTTTGCATTGCCTGACTTCTCAGAACTCTGCGAGTCACCTGTACTTTTGTTCTCATTCTAATAGGTAGACTGTATAACTGGCTCCTCTTCCTTAATACGTTCATTGCTGTCAGTGCTTTTGGTACTTTCTTCTGGATTAGCATCCTTGAGTACTTCTGAGTATATTTTGGGCTTACTAGATTCGTCCAATGTAAAGTCTTTTCCTTAGAAAGTGGTTTTGGATGGCGAGTTCAGACCATTTTCTACAGATGTCCTTACTTTGACCTACTGCATGCCCGAGAATAGCTGCAGTGGCTGTACAGTTTTTTACCCAATTCTCTATCTCCGCCTCATTAGAATCTTGGCCATAATGAGAGGTCTTATCCTCCAGCAAACCATTGACCAAACCATCTCCATTTTCACTTCTTCTATCATACAGTCTAGGTTCTCTAGTAGCCACCACCAGAATGTTCTTTTCAATGGCCTTCATGAACTTATCGATTCGATTGATTCCATGTCGTCCAAGGCTCTTCGCCCTAAACAACAAAAAATAATTACAACAGGTTGGTAGCGGAGGGAGGTGAGAAGCTACGCTCCTATCAAAGGGAAGGGAATATAGTTGCAGCACAACAAATAGAAGGAAGAGAGAATCTTGTGGAGAGCCAGTGCTGTGTAGCTGCTGCTTCTTTATTGAAACTCATAGGAAAAGAGAGAAAGTGAGAGAGAGCGAAAGAGAGAGAGCAGTACTTAGCAGTTGGCAACCTAACCTTAATAGCTAGGAATCAAAACGTGCGATCGCGAATATATCCATACCCATGTGAGTAGCAGGCTGCTGTCAGGCAGATTCAAGTGGGTAGTTTCGCATTGGTTTGTAAAGTATTTTCCTGGGCCTGCCTTTCAGCATTCTCAACCCTCCCTTGCTGCTGGGCTATTAAAGCAGGATACTGTGCAGCTAAATTTTGCTCTGATTGACGAACTTGATCTTGAGGTGTAATTTGCTGTGACTGAAGACTATCTACAATTCACTCTGAAGCCACCCTGACGATTTAACCATAGAATTTGGTATCGTATGTCCAGGACCAAAGTTACGTGCGTAACTGTACGTCCAGGTCCAGAATTTGGTGGCACGGGACTACTGTTAATAAATTAAACTATTTTAAAGTCACATAAAATAATTCAAGACATTTCATAATCAAATTTCATTGTCAATTAACATTAAGTAGTACACTAAGAGAAGAATATTTTTATATAGTAACTATTACAATATCAATGTTTACCAATAGTTAACTTACAGATTGTAAGTTAACTATTACAATGCGTATATTTAAACATATCTAAACATACGCATGTTAATAGTTACAATGCCATATTAACAGTAACTAAATCCTTTTCTCAGTGTAGGATTGAAGTTAAACATTGTGAATCAAAAATCAGAGTTTGCAACGAAAGAATCTAGCAACTACGTTCATATTTTTTTATTCTATCTAAACGATAAAAGCAACAAAAGCCACCAACTTTATTTGAAAAAACAAAAAATCAATTTTAAGTCACTTACTTTAGTGCAGTTCGGACTGCAACACCCTAACCTCAAAAGCCAGAACGGCCTCGCTGCTCCGAAAACTTCTACACGCCGGAACCAGCGTAGCGAAAAGTGACACCCTACAAGCGCGAAATTTGAAATTGTGATTTTCTGCATTAAAAAAATTGCACCAAGTAATTATTTTTACGTTGCATAAATTAAAATAAGTCACAAGAAGAAAATTTATCGTAAAAAATAACTTATTTATCATTGTTTATTAATTTTCCTTTATTGAAAGCTATCGCGTAGTGACTATTACATTTGACAAAAATGCGTGAAAAAACTAATGATATGCATGAAATCAATTGTATTTAATATTCTTGCATAACTAGAGATTCTAATAGTATTAAATAACAATTATTTACAACAAAATATGAATAAACAAATAAATGAAAGAATTCGTTGCGAGCAGCGTTGGCCCCGCACTATTCTGACTGCAAGGAATGTATATCTATATATACAGTATATATAGATATACAGTAAGGCATCACACCACAAACTCACACGTAAAAGAGAGCCGCCCCGAGGTGCTGTCTCACCTGCCAGCGCTTGGTCCATCTTCGTGCGGCTGCGGCCTACGGCTGGCGACTCGCGCGAATCGCAGTCAGCGCCGCGCGCGCACTCTCCCTTCGTCACTAGCATACGGCTGTTGGCTCCTCCAGCTTCCTACGATTCTTCCCATAATTCCATTCCTTTTCATTCTTAAAAATTTCCTGAAAAACCACAAAAACTGCAATATCACCAGATTTGCTAATTATGTAGATCTGAAACTTGATAAACTGTCCCTCAGCATGTATTGCACGGCGTATGTAAAGTTTAAGTTATATTGAGAGAATGGAAAGGGATCTTTGGACTGAAAAGTCGAAAAAGCGCGTGTGCATTTCCAATGTAGACCTCCTCACGCTCGCTTAAAGTTTATGGGAATGTTTACACACAATCCAGGACGTGCTGAGGCATTGTATATTACGTTTCAGATCTACTCAATCAGCCAGTTTGGAGAAATTACTTTTCTTTCTTAAAAATTTCCTGAAAAAGCACAAAAATTGCAATATCTCCAGACTTGCTAATTATGTAGATCTGAAACTTGATAAACAGTCCCTCACCATGTATTCCATTATGTATGGAAAGTTTAAGATACTTGTAGGGAAAGAAATGGGATGGGATCTTTGGAACGAAATGTCGAAAAGCCGTATGTGCATTTGCGACAAAAACCTCCTCACATTTTCTCATAGTTTACCAGAATATTCTCACACAATTCAATGCATGCAGAGGCATTGCATATTGAGTTTCAGATATACTCCATCAACCAGTTTCGAGGAAATTACTTTTCATTCTTAAAAATTTCCTGAAAAAGCACAAAAATTGCAATATCTCCAGACTTGCTAATTATGTAGATCTGAAACTTGATAAACTGTCCCTAAGCATGTATCGCACGGTGTGCGTAAAGTTTAAGATTTGTTGAGAGAATGGAAAGTGATCTTTGGACTGAAAAGTCGAAAAAGTGCAAGTGCATCTCCAACTAAGACCTCCTGACCATTGCTCAAAGCTTACCAGAATGTTAATACGCAATCCAATACATGTTGAGGCATAGTATATTAAATTTTAGATCTTTTCAATCGGCCAGTTTAGGGGAAATAACTTTTTTTCTTGAACATTTCTTAAAAAGAGCACACAAATTTCAATATCTCCACCCTTGCTATTTATTTAGATCTGAAACTCGATAAACAGTACCTCAGAATGTGTTATATAGTGTGTGCAAAGTTTGAAATATTTGTAGAGAATGGAAAGGGATCTTTGAAATGAAAAGTCGGAAAAGCGCGTGTGCATTTCCAATGTAAACCTCCTCACCCTCGCTTAAAGTGTATTAGAATGTTTGCACACAATCCAGTACATACTGAGGCATTGTATATTAGGTTTCAGATCTACACAATCAGCCAGTTTGGAGGAAATTACTTTTCTTTCTTAAAAATTTTCTAAAAAAGCACAAAAATTGCAATATCTCCAGACTTGCTAATTATGTAGATCTGAAACTTGATAAACTGTCCCTCAGCATGTATTCCATTATGTATGGAAAGTTTAAGATACTTGTTGGGAATGGAAATGGATCTTTGGAACGAAATGTCGAAATGCCGCATATGCATTTACGACAAAAATCTCGTCACCCTTTCTCATAGTTTACGAGAATGTTCTCACACAATGCAATTCATGCTGAGGCATTGTATATTAAATTTAGATCTTTTCAATCAGCCAGTGTAGGTGAAATAACTTTTTTTCTTGAACATTTCTTAAAAAGAGCATACAAATTGCAATATCTCCACACTTGCTAATTATTTAGATCTGAAACTTGATAAACAGTCCCTCAGCATGTATTACATAGTGTGTGTAAAGTTTGAAATATTTGTAGAGAATGGAAAGGGATTTTTGAAATGAAAAGTCGAAAAAACGCGTGTGCATTTCCAATGTAGACCTCCTCACCCTCGCTTAAAGTTTATGGGAATGTATACACACAATCCAGTACATGCTGAGGTATTGTATATTAGGTTTCAGATCTACTCAATCAGCCTGTTTGGTGGAAATGGCTTTTCCTGAAAATATTTTGAATAACACACAGAAAATGCAGTATCTCCACACTTTCTGATTATTTAGATCAGGGGCCTGATTGTAAACCAATAGATGAGCTGAAACAACAAAGATAGAAGATACAAAATCAGTGCGTAAGACAGAGACAAGAGATACGTTTTATCGGTTAAGAATCACCCCCCTGTAACTTGGTGTTTAATCCCTCAGCATGTATAAGGTAGTGTGTGTAAAGTTTAAGATATTTTTAGATAATGGAAAGGGATCTTTGGAATGAAAAGTCGTACAAGAGAAAGTACCATCAGCTTACCTATCAGAGAGGTTAGGAACGAGAAGATGCTTACGAAATTTGCTCTCGCCATCGTCACGCTGCCTTCCTGTCTCTGACGAATATCATGATTAACCAGTAACACGATGAAAGAGACCGATGAAAGAGATCGCCGGGAGCCGGCGATTGTTGACATCACACACCATGGACATAGGTGCGCGCACGCCGCCGTAGGGCCGCAGTTAAACAGACTCGCTAGGGCTAGTAGCGGAAAGCGCGCGCGATCCTTACATATTTATATATATATATATCTAAAGGGGTTTATAAAGCCCGTTTTTTTATATATAGGGGTTTATCGAGCCCGATTTTGATTATGCAGCCCGGGCCTCATAATATTTCTAAATATAGGGGTTTATGCGGCCCGACCTAGAGTCTATAACCCCAGGGTCCATTATTTCTTTAGTCACTTGCCATAGGGAACTCTCGGCTGTAGGTACTAATATACAGGGTTGGGCCTCATAAACCCCGATAAACATATATATATATATATATATACACACACACACACCATATCTTATATACTGGGAGCGCTCACGGTCACGTGGGTCGTATGCGTTTTTCCGCTGGTGCGAACGCACTATATAACCGAGATAGCCGTTACGGTTACGACTCCTGTACTCTGCACGCACGCAGCACCAAGTCAGTTTACCATTGCCGAATGCATGACTAGTGTTGGCTTTTCTTTATTTGTTTTTCTCCTATTCGCGGTATTAGTGTATGTGTGCATGTGCCTCGAGTATTTTTTCGTAATTGAGATTGTATACGGTAGATGTATAAGTTATAAGAATACCAGTGAGCGTTTAGTCTACAGTTTTCGTTAAAACTGTGTAAAATTTAACTTTATATTTTTGTATTAATCGGGAGTAATGAAACGGTATTTTTTCTTATATTATTCAAAAGCATGTTACTTAACACAACAATTTCAAGTACAGAAGTGGTGGATAACATTGAAATAAAACTTTTTTTCTATTCAACATTTGCATAAATAAAAATAAAAACTATCATTATAATTCACATAGAAACTATGATAACAAGGTTTTTAATTTTAAATATAATTGCAATCATAGTACTTATACATTTAATATTCCTATGTGTACTTTAATCATATCAATTAATAATACTTAATAAATTTATATGAATCATAGACTATTTGAAAAGTTATCTACATATATCTATATGTGTAGTATTAAAAGGCAAATTTCTACAAAAAATAATAAATATGTAATAGTAAATGCATAATTTCCATTTAAATTTTACTGCAGAGATGTATTTATGTGTATTCTAATGATTATAACAATGAAGATAGGTATTACCATTAATGCAATAATAAAATTATAAGGTTTTTCTGAGCATTGCGGTCGTACCTATTATGTAAAAACGAAGTTTTTACATAGGGAGGGGGCGGGCGACGAGCGAAGCGAGGAGCAGGTGTGTGTGGGGGCGCGGGGGTTGGTGTGTCGAGCGCAGCGAGACACGCAGTGGGCTCGACCCCCCTAGTTTTGCTATATACATTTAAAGTAATGTGTATAATGCGCTACAGGTCTTTGCTTACATATACGGAGTTTACATGTGTGAGTAGTTGCAGCTGGGAGCGCAACTAATGTATCTTATTCTCGCGTTTGAATGTGTAAGTGCTGAATTTTCTAAACGTTATTTTAATGCAGCGCTTAGTGTTAGTTATTTTTGTTCACCACCACTTGTCATATTCCCCCGTCATGCTGTTATATAATTTAACATTTAAGTTCTAATTATAACAAAAATGATTCAAAAAAAGGAAAACAAAAATTATTTTGGGATTTAAACAAAAAAAACAATTTTGACATTCAAGTGAATAAAATAATCTTATTTTGATATATTTACCCGGTCATGTTTTCAATACTTAAACTACGCACTCGATGACTTCTCCTAAGGGGATTCTTCCGTTCCAACGAGAATTCTGTAGATCTTGATTTTTTTGTATAAAGGGATAATCATTCTATTTTTAGTATTACAGAAATAACATGGAGCTAACATATATAATGTTATAATTATTATGATGTTTCCGACAAAGCCAGTGGCCATATAGATCTTCGTTGAGTCTTGCGTCCTTCTTTGGGCCATTTTATGAAACTGGTGTTCGATATCATGGAACTTCCGAACAATGTGATATCTGATGTTTGTGCTACACATTCGCCCTTAAGGCTGAGTATACCGGTCCTGTTAAGTTGAATTTTAGTTTGTCGTACTCTGTCACATACTATATTAATATTTAATAGGCTTGTCATGGAATACAACCTTTAGGTTGTATAATAAGCCTTTAGGTTGAATACTCATGTACCCGCTTGCTCATGCATGTAATTCACGGGCACTGGCAATGAGTGCATTTTGTGTATTGGAAAATTTTCTAAACTGTTTAATGGAAATCTCAGTTTTACAAACAATTGACCTCCTTGCACGGAGACGCTGGTTTTTAACAACATGAACAGCCTCTCTGGTGTTATATATATATATATATATATATATATATATATATATATATATATATATATATATATATATATATATATATATGCCTTTAGGTTGAATACTCATGTACCCGCTTGCTCATGCATGTAATTCACGGGCACTGGCAATGAGTGCATTTTGTGTATTGAAAAATTTTCTAAACTGTTTAATGGAAATCTCAGTTTTACAAACAATTGACCTCCTTGCACGGAGACGCTGGTTTTTAACAACATGAACAGCCTCTCTGGTGTCACCTCGGAGGTTTTCCAGGGAAGTCGATGTTGTGTTTTCAACTGTTTAATGCTAGTTAAAATCTGTTGTTGAGTTTACATGTAACATTGCTTATCTTTATCTTTATGTTTAAGCATTTGTTTTCCATTCTCAGCCTCTACTACAATGTTATTATTGTCTCGAATTTCCCTTATTATAAATTTCCCGTTATAAAATCGATCCAACTTTCCTTTCCTTGGTTCTTTTAATACATATATGACCATTCCTACTTCTAGATATTGTGGCCTGGCTTTCTTATCGTAATATTCTTTACTCCGATGTTTAGCAGACATTATATTTTCCCTTGCAATATTTCTGATATTAATTAGGTTTTTCATGGGATCGCCGACGTATGATCCATAAGTTTGTAAATAGAACTCATCCGCTAACTTAGTCGTATTTCGAGCCTTTGGACCATAGATGATTTCGTAGGGAGTAAATCCTTTGCAAAGTGAACAGAAGTACTGTATTCTTGCATTGCAAACGGTATGACTCTATCCCAATCACTTCTATCACTCGCGTGATTTCTAAGGAAATCTGTCAGGAGCGCGTGACTTCGCGCTAGTGACCCATTCGATTAAGGATGGTAGGTAGTCGTTGTTACAAGTTTGAATCCAAAGAATCTAGACAATTCTTCTAGTAGTTTGTTTTGAAAACTTCGTCCTCTGTCACTTAGAATAATTGTTGGTACTCCATACTGGGCGATGAAGTGTTGGGCTAATGCATCAGATGTCGTTATTGCTTTGATATTGCAAATAAATGAAAAAAAAATAAGAGAATAAAGGTTTTAATTTTACATCACTTGCTAAATATTTATTTTAATTTTTAATTCAAATTAATATAATCAATTAAAAAGATAATTAATTTTCCATATAAGGGTGGAATAAAAAAAAAATAACCTCAATGGTGGAACAATCTAGAAAAAAGATTTTTCTTCGTAAATCTCGAAACACGTCAACTTTAATTTTTTATTTTCTTGATAATAGTGCGATTTTTAACCCAATCTAGCTGATTTGATAATTTTTATATTGAAAAAATAGCGAGAAATTGCATATTTACCCCTAAAAAAATAGGGGTTGACACCCTTCGGGGTAAAAATTATGTCTGTAGTACCGTCTTTTTATAATAAATAATTTAGCGTTGGTTTTATTTAAAAACTCTAATAAGTTTTTGAGATATTAAAAAAAAAACTGTTTTTGGGGGTAAACTTCAGAGGTGAGTTTCACCCCTTAAATCGATGAGTTAGCACGTAAGAAAAAATACGTGTCTAATATTTTTTTGAGTACTACAACATATTACGAAATAATCAAAATCGGTGAGGTACACCTGGGGACCCTTCCTGGTAAGCTGTCATGATGGAAAAGACCTATTAAAATTCTATAGTAGTACAAAACATCTGGATGATCCAAAGAAAAAATTGCTATCTCATATCATCATTAGGTACTTAAAAGATAAAAATATTAAGTGAGTTTTATGGTTATTTGTCAATCTTTTAATATTATTTTAATATTATGTTGCAACGGCGAAAATTTAAAATCCTTAAAATTAATTGTAGGATCTGTAATCAACTACTACATCAATTGTCTTTGAAGATCGTTGAATTATTTCCTACTGTAGTATACACTTCTTACTACAAACCACCTGTTAAAAAATTAGAGTCAAATGATGGGAAATCTAAACCTTCTTCCGGTAGATTAGTTTTTGCATGGAGAAACTCTAACAGGCGTTCAGTTTTGAAGAAAGTTAAAAAGACGACAGAAGTAGGAAAAGTAAATGGTAAATAAACTTTTAATTACTTATTTTTTGGTAAACAAAATAGTTTTTGAAAAAATATTTTTCATTTCAATTTTAGTAATTATGGAAATTCCTGAAGACGTGAATGAAAGTCTGGAATGGCTAAAAACTCATATGACTCCATGGACAGATGTAAAGTCCCATTAGAAAATAACGTTTCCTTTTCGTAAAGAAGAACTTAAAAACCTTGATGATAAAACATTAGCACGTATTTTTGCAAATTGGCCAATTTTAAAATTACCGGAAGGATATACTTTGATATTAGAAGATTTTAATTTATGTAAGTTATCAGAAGTAACGTTAACCGAACAAATCTGGGAGTCATTTATAAATATTGTGAAAAAATTCTATAAAATTAATAGTAAAGATGCTACAGGAATTGAATTACTAAATCACATGGATACACCAGAAATTGACATTGGTGAGATTTTTTTTATAATTAAAATTAATGAAAACTTAATTTTTACTTTTAATACAATTTTACTGATGTAAATGTTTTTTTAAAAGTACTAATATTTTTAATGCTATTTCCTCACTTTCTTGCTTCGCGAACAATGGTACGATTGCCAGGAAAAAAATTTTACAAATCGAGTATACACTGAAAAAAAATTTCGTAAAATCAACTAAATAAATTTATTTGAATTCCATTCAGTCAATTTAAATAAATATGTTCTTGAAATAAATACTAAATATTCAAGTTTAATAAATATTTATTAGAAAATCTCGATCATTTATTAAAAATAAAATTTATTAAAAATAACTAAAGCTTTAATAAAATTAAATTTATCATTTGCTAAAATTAGATAAACGAGTTTCTTAAATATAATAAACCAATTTATTTAAAAGAAATAAATACATTCTAATAAATAATTACTTAAAATTCATAACTAATTTATTATAACATACCGAATACGTATTTCTAAATGATTGATCATTTACTTGTTTACGGATGATTAAAATTGATAAATATTTATTAAATTTTACAGAATATTTAATTAATAAAGTAGAAAATTTATTACGTTCAAATAAACAATTTGTAAAATCAATATTTTTATTAACTATACCTGATAAAATTAATTTCTAAATATAATTAAATATTTATTTCAATGAATAAAAAAAGTATTTTAAATTACATAAATGCACTGACATAATAAATATTTATTAAAAATAATCGTAAATAGCTCACTTTTTAAATAATTATTCATTTAATAATTATGATTTCAATAGTAATAAATATTTTTGCACATTCGTGCTAATACCAATTTACATTGATAAAATATTTTATTACTTTTAATACATGTATTTTTAGAAACAAACAATTATTTATTAGTACTCAGAAACATAATTTTGTTGAATTAGACAAATCTGGATTTAAAAATAAATTCGCAATCATTACATATATATTTTGTTAATTTAAATAAATATTTAAATAGTACTATTTCAAGACTTTTTTTGATTTTAATACATTTTAGTTGAATTTCTGAAATATTTTCTCAACTGAAACAATTACTGAGTAATCTGTGTACTTATTTGCAATAAATGCTTTATTATTGTAAAAAATTTTATTGAATGTCTCTGATAAAAGTTATTTCTAAATATAAGTAAATATTTATTTGATTGAATAACAAAATTATTTTAAACTACATAAATACACTGACATAATAAATATTTATTCAAAATAATCGTAAACAGCTCACTTTTTAAATAATTATTCATTTAATAATAATAATTATGATTTCAATAGTAATAAATATTTTTGCACATATTGCACATACATGCAAATGCAACTAAATTATTATAATATTAATAAACATTTATTGTAAATAAGTACACAGATTACTGAGTAATTTTTTCAGTTGAGAAAATATTAACTTCATAGAACTTCCAAAATAATTATACTGAAAAAATATTTCATAAATTCAACTAAAATTTATTAAATTTTAATACAGTATTTATTCCAATACTAATTTTTAAATACTTATTCGAATCAGCAAAATCTCTGTAGTTAGTAATTACACATTTATCTATACAAAATATATATTTGTTAAGTTCACAAACGGTATCAATAATAAATGAGTATTCATTTCTAAAAATCTATGTATTGAAACTAATACAATATTTTATAAATGTAGATTAATATATACTCAAATCAAGTAATTAAAATTTAGATAAATAAATAATTGTCCGCTTTTACATAATCAATTTTATGTATTAAGGACGTTCTTCGAGAAAACGATTTTCTTGTGATTTTCCTGAAATTTCCAGAAAACGTTTGATTGTTAGTCCTTAGTACATGCTTCAAAGCCCCACGTCCAAAGCGGTATTCAAAATAAAAATATTTGATTTCAAAGTTTCAGCGTTAACATGGGATCCCTATCTAAGCTCGTTGGAAAAATACATTTTAATTTACTGTAAAAGAAGTTTTCTTTGTGATTTTTTTTCAACCATGGGATATAAAACTAGAAATCGAGAGGAATAATATGGTATAATTTTCAATATGGCAAGCGGTATTAATTTCGGAGACATAGCGATATAAAGAAAAACAACCATGTTATTTGTATATCTATATATAGTCACACCGTGTAAGTGGTATTTATTTAAAATATCGTATTGACATCTTTTTTCTTACGTCGTCATTTTTTATTAGTTTTAGAGTAGTGTATAGAGACTCATGAAGGGTTTCCATCATAAATAATATTTTTAGATCACAATTTTTCTGATATTGATGAAGTTGAGCCGGGGAACGTCCTTAAACAAATATTTATTTGGCACAGAGAAATATATAATTACTTAACTACATAGATTTTGTTAATTTCAATAAATATTTAAGTAATAGTACTTGAATAAATACTGTGTTTAATTTTAATAAATTTCAGTCAAACATATGAAATATTTATTAAAAAAATAGATTTCTACTTTATCAACATTATGTTTTTTACTTCATTACTCTGTTTTTCATTAGGCTTATTTATTGAAAAATCATTCAATTTATAGAAAAAAAAACATCTTTGACAGCTATAAATTATAATAATAATAAAAGTATTATACAAATAAATTTCTAACCCTTGTTTGTGTAAAGATCTGAAATCGATTTTCCATAAAGTATTAAAATTAGTTGTATTCAATAAATATTGATTACGTTTTTATTTTAATAACTATTGTTTAGATAATAATAACAATCATACTTTTGCTTCTAAATTCTTCCTAAAACCAATAAAGTATATTATTCGCATATTAATGAATGCACGTTATATACGAAGATCGACTGCGTCTTTACAAGCGTGCGATAGCGTAATGGATAGCGTGTCTGCGTACTAACTCGAGCGACCCGGGTTCGAATCCCCGTTGGATTTTTCTCTGCGATTTTTTTCAAATATTATTAATTAATTTGTACTATACTTAATGCGTTTCTTAGAGAAAACTGTACAAAATCAACATATATTTGTTTTCATCACTTCTGTAAAAGAAAAATACTTTAGTGTGTTGTGTGTCGATAAGGCAGGTAGCGAAAATTTCAAACTGGAATAGAAAAATAAGTAATAAATATTTGTATTTAATAAATTACATGTCTGTTTCAGATCAAATAAAAATAATCAGTTACAATACTGTAATTGACATGGAGAGACCAACTAAATAAGTGAAATAGAATTCAGCAAATATTTATAATTTTACTTTTTTATTATTTTATTAATTGTAAGAAATATTTATTTAAAACAAGTAAATCTTTTTTTCGTTTTAAACTCTTGAATAGTATAATATAAAGTACAATTATTAATATTTAAAAAAAGATTTCGATCTCTTCCGCATTTCTTAAATTTAATAAAATAAATTTTGTATGCAATTAAATAATTAGTTGATTTAAAGTTACATCTATTTTAAATGAATAAATATATAATAATTTTAATTAATACGATTTTGCTGGTTGTTTTACATGAAAATAATAAAATATTTATTGTAAGTTAATTAATAGTTTCTTAAACCTAATAATTGGAAATTTAAAACAAATAAGTAATTTTTTAAATTAAGATTATATTTTTTTAATACTAATAAATAGATAGTTAATTTAATACTTGCATATATTAAAAGTCACAAAATATATTATACATAAAAGTAAATATTTTCTTAGTTGAAATAATTAAGAATTTTAAATTAACTAAATAATTTCTCAAATCAAAATAATATTTTCCTTATATTAATAAATAAATATTTATTATAATGAGTGCGTACATTTAAATTAACAAAATATTTAATTAGTACAAATAAATCTTTACTTAAGTCAATTATTGGAACTTGTTAAATTAACTAAATAATTACTCATTTTTACTAAATCTATTGACACTATTTAATAAATATTTATTTAATATAGATAAATATTTCTTTAGCATAAGTAAATAAATTTTGTTAAGTTAAAGAAATATTTAAATAGTAGTATTCTAATAAATAATTTATTAGATTTTAAGAAAATTTAGTTGATTTCAAGACATATTTTTTTCAGTGTAGGCGATGCGAAAGCGAGCCTGATGACAGTAATAAATGTTTGTATTTTATACAAATATCTACTCTACAATGTTTACTTCCTTTGAAGTATTTCTATAATATATTTATATTTCTTTTGTTTTAGAATGCTGGTGATAAAACAAAAGTGAAAGAAGACGCCAAAATAAGGGCTGCGAATCTACATCAGCCTCTTCAACCTTACATGATAGTTATAGGAGAGCCATTGAAAGTCAATGAAGTCTACGTCATCGTCGACGATATCGACTACAAATTACCAAGTGTCTTGGAAGCAGTAGATTTATGTTTCAAATTATTTCACGTCTTACAATTGAAGTATCCCCTAGAATCTCAACACATATGGCTTATCATCCAAAAAGGAATTTATGGTACAGAGACGGAGTATGATATGTTGGTTACCTGACGTGATCGTGGGTAGTGGCCCTACTGTGTGTATGGCTATTTTTGCGAAGGGCTCACTAGGTATGTCTGTAATTACCATTGGTTCCTTTGTTTTAACACGGGTCAGCTTTTGCATTTGGCAAATTTCGCATTTCCTTACATAATCACGAATTTCCCGCTTCATTCCTTTCCAATAAAATCGTTCACGTATGCGTCTATACGTTTTCTCCATGCCTCGATGTCCTCGGAACAGGCTGTCATAATGATCTTGTATGACTCTTTTCCGGTCTTCCTCCGGTATTGGTCTGCAAGCACCCAAACACTCGGTGATGGTTAAATCCAGTTCACCTACAAATTTTTTTAGTCCTTCGGTTAAGACTCCCTTTTGTATACTATCGATGATTTTGCCACTCTTTCCTATGCGTATGGAATGTATGTCGAGATCACGCAACTTACTTGCCAACGTTTTTAGACAAGTAGCTAAATTTTTGGGTGTGATTGCTTCTCTACTATTAACAGATACCACTACACTGAATATATTACGATTTCAATACGGAATAATTATTACATCACCTACTCGAGTATTAATTTTTGATAGTTCCTGTTGAATGATAGCTTCGAGATCTAACAAAACTAAATTATTGTCAGAACCAAGGCTCAGATCCTCGGTGACTAAATGTACCCAGTTATCTTCAAATAGGTAAGATTCTCTCGAGTAGGGACTAACCTAAATTCGTTCTGGTTAGATGCCTTTCTTGCGAGTCCATTCGTACCTGGGCTCAAGATGGTGGGTAGGAATGTGTCATTTACAAAACCTCCAGATGTTTCTTTAGGCTTCTCCCAGGTCGTGAGTGTTGACTCTAATTTGACTTGATTTTCACTTGGTTCAACAGTCTCTTTTTCCCTGCTATCTTCTTGTTGAATTGCTGACAGCTGAGGTGTTGTGATTTCGGAGGGGTTATTGGAATTGGAGTAGAACGTGCAAGCTGTCGTGTCTCCGTCTGGGTTGACGAAGATGTTGAGGTAGACGCTACTTGACTTATGTCTGTATCTAAAATGGTTTTCCTTCTCCATGACTGTACTACTTCTAGTGCGACTTCTTCTTTATCTGCACGACCTCCGTATTCGCTTAGTGGGACGGCTTCGTGAGGTTTCAGAGGTGAAGGTGGTAAGATTTAGCATTACGAGAAATGAAAGGTACGGTTATGTCTTCAAAGTTACCGGAAATTTGCAACTCTCCATTCTCGTCTATCATCGGTGGCGTATGCGAGTCTTCACGAGCGACTTCCGGCTCTTCAATAGACTGTTGGTTATTCCCTGACTCATGGGTCTGTTGCTGGTATGAATCCCACCATAGACTAGTTGTATTCCATTCCTTGAGGAACTCGCTTTTGTCCTCTCGGCTGAAATTGGTTGGTTGCACACCTTCCTGATGGGTTTTCACAGACAGGTCGTCCGGTACTACCGACCGTCATATAGTAGATTGAAAAATAGGTAATAAGTCACCTTCGGAAGATGAAGACGAAGAATCATCGGATGGAGTGTGTGTGGCGGAACTATTTGGCGCGTCGTCTTCTATGAAATCCTTACTCTCGATCATGGTCTTATTCGTTTCCTCTTCAGAACTCGAGTCGCTGTTCTTCTCGGAACCCCCGGGATCTTCCTGATCTGTGGCCTCAGCTGGTGCATCGAGTAAACTCGATATGAGGGATTGATCTCGTAAAGCTATGGTTGGCATGTGTGGTTCTTCAGATGTCTCTCTTTTAGAGGACGAGAGTTCCGTCGATGCTTCCTCCGACGGTGTAGATGATGGTTTTACATCCACCTTCGAACCAGACGGTTCAGACTGCTTTTTCTTCCGCAGCCTTAGTCGCTTTGCCATTGTGCTAGCATCAAGATCTCCTTGGGTTGATTCTATCCTTAGTGGTGGAACAAGGGGAGTATTCTTAGAGCTCTTCTTTCTCCCACGTCGCGAGCGCGTTTGCGGTATCTCAGAGTCTGACCCACATACATCGGATGATGCTCGTATCTGAGCTTGTCTAGCCAGAGAAGTTTTGGTTGGTCTAGATATTTTAACAGGGCAGGCACGAATTTTTGATTCGGTTCGTTCTCTTCCGCTGAAGCATCATAATCCGGTGACCTCGAAGAAAAAGCGGTTTCACATTGGTGTTGTCGTAAGAGCTGACGAGGCGGATCTGCGGAGTTCGTTGACTCTCCCTCTGTAATTGGATTTCGCGACAAGGCATCTGCATTGGTATTTAACTTTCCGGGTTTGTATTTGAACTTATAATCATATCCTCTCAAACGAGCTCTCCAGCGGTTGAGGTGGCTCATGGAATCCTTGATAGAGTCAATCCACATCAGAGGCACGTGACCTCCGTAGACGGTGAAAGGCGACCATATAAGTAGTGTCTGAAATACTGTACCGCAGCTATAATAGCTAAGCATTGCTTTTCCGTCGTTGAATATTTGTGTTGACTTTTACTAAGACTGCAAGACACGTACGCGATCGGATGATCCTTTGGTGGATCACCTTGGCTCAGCAGATGGTTTCATTGGATGCGGCCCCGATGGTTTCATTGGATGCGTCTGTAGTCAAGATAAAAGATTTACTTAAATCTGCACATACCAATACGGGCGAATTGCACAGTGCAATCTTTAGTATCTGGAAACTCTTTTGTTCTTCTTCGGTCCACTTGAAACACCTTTCTTTGTGAGTGAGGCGATTTAGCGGATCTGCTTTGCTTGCGAAATCAGGAATGAATCGTCGATAGTAGCCAGCCAGTCCCAAGAATTGCCGAATTTGCGTTACACTTTTTGGAGCTGGAAGGTTTGCTACGGCGGCCACTTTCCCTGGGTCAGGTCGGACTCCACTTGATCCGATTTTGTGTCCTAAATACATGACCTCGGAAGTTAAAAATTCGTACTTATCCATCTGCAGACGTAGTCTGGCCTTTGGTAGGCATTCGTACGTACGAAGCACTTTATCCTCGTGTTCTTCCTGAGTCTTTGCATATATTATAATATCGTCTAGATAAACAAAAGGTTCCGTACCCTGCATTCCTAGTAAAACATGATCCATGAGACGTTGAAATGTCGGCGGTGCGTTGCTTAGTCCGAAGGGCATACAAACGTATTCGTAATGACCATACGGCGTGCTAAACGCGGTCTTCTGCCTGTCTTTCGATTCCAATCTGATAGAATCCTCTAGCCAGATCAAATACAGAAAAGTATTTGGCACCTCTCACTTGTTCCAGAATCTCTGTGATGTTGGGTAGAGGATAAGCATCTGGAATAGTTTTCTCGTTTAGTTTACGATAGTCAATTACTAAACGATGTTTCTTTTTTCCATCTGGACCAGGCTTCTTTGGAACGATCTATAGTGGGCTGTTGTACGGAGACTCAGAAAGCTGAATAACATTGTCCCTCAGGAGTTTGTCGACCTGTTCACGTACTTCTTGGTGGAGCGCCGGTAGATACCTATATTGTTTAGTAAATATAGGTCGATTATCGACTGTATTGATGTGATGCTTGACTACATGTATGAGGGGTGGTGGATCTCCATTTAATAGGAAAAGATGATGACACTTCTCTACAATCCTCCTGATTTGTTCGGTAGCTTAATCATCGTGATGTCCTCTATGTAATTTCTCGTATATATATATGATCTATCCTCTCCACGATTGGGGGTTCATCAGGCGTCTCGCTGTCTGAATCGAAGAAATCTTCTGATATGTCCACATCAAAAGGCTGCAACTCTTGTGGTGGTATTTCTATATCCACTTCGTGGTTGCACGTACTGATGGCCATTACGTAGCGGCGGCCATGGACATTGGTAACAGCTGCTTCGCCGATATAGACTCCTTGAGGTGTTGGTATTTGGGCCAAGTAACCTTCGCCGGTTGGTGATGTGTGAGTAACAGTGACGCTCAATGCTACTCTTGAACGTGCCGAAAGTCTTCGATACAGTGTAGTAGGCCTCAGTCTACAAACCCTTTTCTAGTTCCCGGTGATCTTTTGGAATAATCCTCGCTCCGCATCAAGGGCCTGAGGCGATCTGTTGCAGAAAGTAATAGGATCTGTAGGTCGAGAAGCCAGTATCAAGTCGTAACATATACGAGCTTTCTCCTCTTTGAAAAACGGGGCTTCTAAAATGGCGGCGTGTAAAATTGGATTAGTCGGAGATAAAACATGAAACTTATGATGTTTATTGAAAATCTTCATCTCTATTAGGCCTAGTGTTTTGACAGGATTAGTAGCGATGCCGGTTATTTCTAATACGTGTGATGAATCTATCATAACTGACGCTGCAAGCCTACTACTTTTTACTGCATTAATATCTGCTGCCGTATCTATTAAAAATATACCAGTTCCTCCTGCCATGTTCTCTGTTTTTACTTGAATTGTCGGGGCGACGCTCCTGGAGGTGACGTAGAGTGCGCTGGTTTCTTGAACCTCATTGTTGGACGCAGTGGATCGGTATTGCTCATCATTGCGTCCCGTCGTCGAGCACCTGAGGAATTTAAAGACTCGTCAGTATCGCGGTGAGCTCCGGATCTATCCGGCGTGACTTCTCTCGGCCGATAACTCGACTGTGACTGCCGTGGTTGCCGTGGATAATAATATGGTTGAGGAGGTAGCGTTGATAAAGGATAATATTGTGGTTGATAATATCCACTTGCTTCTCTGTAAGGAGACTGGGATCGAGGAGGCGTCGGCGATAAATAAGGAGGCAGTGTCCTGTTTCACATCGATGGTCCTGGTGGTGGGTGATCCTGGTAATAGGCGAGTTGTACTGGAGCATTTACCCCATCTTGCGTTACATAGTTTCCTCGGAAAGCTGTGTCATTCCTATCGTAGTAATATGGCATGACGTGCCTATGATAACTATCTGGACTGTTGAAGTCTACATACCGAGGTGGAGGTGGTAAGTAAATTACTTTCGGCTGTTTGGACTTTCGGTTATCTTTACGCCTGTCTCTTCTTGAGTGTTGGATTCGTGTCTTTTTGAACGACGTTTGTTCTTACTGCGACTCTTCTGAGGTTTGCTGATCAGCGTGGGATGTGGCACTGTATTTGCAGCAGCAGTTGAAACTGATAACGCTGCTCCTTGTGCAATGTCTGTGGGCCTGGCTAATATCAAATTCTCGCGTAGCAGCTGACAGATTTTGGTAGTATTAGATCCCGTCGGAACTCGGTAGCGTTCGTGGGATTGTGCAGTATTTAGCGCTTGTTCCAGACTGGTTGGAGCGATCGCAGCGAAACTAATACGCTATCCATCTGGTAACCCTTTGATCAAAGCGTCGATGGCTAGGTACTCCAGATGTGAAACTGAGTTGGCCTGGTCCGCTGTAGCCGGCAAGTCTTTCTTCAGAGCGGCAGCGGCTGCTATTTTATAGCTTACAATTCGGTCGTAAAAATCTTTGGCTAACTCTCCTGCTCGCATTTTTGCAGACCACATTAGCTTCACATACTCAGAGTATGTTTTCCTTTGTGTAGGGGCTGATAGCAATAGCGATTCTAGATGATCCAAATCCCGAACTGTTTGATTTCTTATGGCAGTTCGTGCATGTCCCTTGATGTGTGCGAACACTATCTTCAGATAACTTTCTTCTAATGGAGGATCATTACGTTCGGCACTGCCCATTCGAGCTACTTGCATAAATTCGTCTAAAGATAAACTATCTCCATCATAGTCAGAGAGTCATAACGACACTCGTGTGAGATTGTGTGTCTGTTCAGCAGCGACCATCCATTGCTGAAATGATTGCACCTCTTGTTTACAATACGTCTCTACTAAATATGACCACTTCTCGAGATCCTTTTCTTGGTCGATATCTTCTAGCGTTACCATGCTGATAGATTTGTAACCTTATCTTCAATTCTAGAACAGTTTAGGTTAGACTCCCCACAATGGATGCCAATTGTTACGCCTGAATTTAGGTGTATATGTGTTTATAATTAAATGTCCTGGGTCTGCCTCGCTCATGAGTTCCCACTGTTCTACGTTTAAGGAAACAAAGATTAGAATATGGTCTATTTATTCATATATTATTTGTTACACTTTGGTAAAATTATGTACTGAAGATTTTTGTGTACAAATAGTTGAGTTAAATATAAATAATTATATCTTAAGTTACGCTTTTGATGCAATATGGCAACGAAACTTTTCAGCGTAAACTTACAGTTAATCTGAATTCTGTTTTGAGTTGTTCGTTGATTCATGGGCCAGTGATGCCTTCTTGACGCTGGAACCTTGTAGCGGGTACTCGAGTCTCCAGTATTTTGGTCGTAATCGACTATGCAGCGGCGCACCAGAGGAAGTCGGGAATGACATTGTCTCCTCGTTTGGACTCGGTTTTATACCGGGCGTGAAGTTAAAAAGATGAAATAAGAGTTACGCGTAAGTCGGGCATTTACGCGTAATTTCGTCAAGCCCTTACAAAATTGTTGACGACGACCGCGATTTTATATTCAGACGATATACATTATTAGTATGCCGATGACGGATGTCATCATACTACGTGACGACGGATGTCACAATATAATTACATACCTGGGCGTCTTTCCGCCACCGATCGTATCTCCTAACACGTTCATTTATTGATAACAAATATATGATTAGTTACTCTATTTGAAGTAATAGACTTTATGATTACTTCATTATTCTTAACTAATGCTTTAATTGATTTATTATATTAATAATTAATGTATAATCATTAACTCTGCTTGAATTGATAGATTTTAAGATAACTTGATTATTATTAATTATTCCTTTCATTGTCTATTTAACGTTAATTGCAATTATTTTGGTATTATCTTTCACTTATCTTCCAATTATTTGTTTTGACTTTTGATTCTAACTCAAGGTAACAAATTTATTCTAAGGCCAAGGACAACAACCGCAGCATTGATATCATCAATAGGAGACAAGACTATCGTATACGATCCAGTCACCATTGCACTGAGGTGACTTCCAATTCCATTTATCCCTCTCCTGTCCTACGAACCCTGACATTGGCACCCCTGGTGGGTATTGGGTGAACGGATTACGCCCAGTGATACTTTATCAATCAATTAATTTATTATAATAACTTAATTAACTATAATTAATTAGCGTTAAAAAAGAAAAAAAATTAGACAGTAGTAATTTACTCAGTTTAGGATAGTAAGAAGGATAGAGAATAAGTAACATTTATAAATTTAGATGTTCCCTATTGAGAGTATGTTTTCTTTTAGTGATTTAGTACTCTCAATAGGGAATATCTAAATTTATAAATGTTACTTATTCTCTATCCTTCTTACTATCCTAAACTGAGTAAATTACTTTTCTTTTAGTGATTTAGTGAGGTCATGGTGCAGCCAATCGTTTTAGAAACTAATTTACGAGAGCGTATCGGATGTTTAGAGTACATATACAACCAGCAGATCCGACACGGGCAGTATTTAAAAGAGTTCTGCTGTAATAATTTGATGGAAATCTCTGTTGCTTCTCGTGCTCGCTTAGCATCTTCCATGCGCTCTTGCGCACGAACCAGGCGAGCCTCTTCCGCCTTCTGGAGGGCGACGCTGCGCTTTCTGACGGCCCTGGACTCTGCGGAGCCCGGTAGCTCTTAGCCCCGGCTTTGGGCCCGAGCGACCCACTTGCCGGCTGCCGCTCGCCGGCCTCGCCGTGGCACTGGAGAAAAACCTCCAGTGCGGTCACGGCTGCGTCCTCCGCTGCGCGCGAGTTCTTACTAAGGCGCCGCGCCTCCTCGAGGGCCACTTCCACGGGGACCCAGGCCGCGCCGACTCCCTTGGTCGGCGCTCTCTTCGGGGCCCGGGTCGGAGGGTCCTCTACCCGTTCTGGCGTAGCTAGGGTCGCGCCAGCGTTTACTTCCGGCGCAGTTTGTAGGGCCCAGGCTTCGCCGTTCCCTCTCTGATCCGGTGACGAATGAGGTCGCCGATGCGAACTCGGACCGGCCGATTCTTCGGCCGGTCTTGATCGACCCTCTCTTGGCTTCGGCTCCTCTATCTCCTCGATCATGACTGTGGAGGGCTTTTCGACTGGTTGAGGTGCCAGTGTTACCGCGTCGATGCCCTCCACGACCTACTCCAAAAAATCGACGACGGCGGGATCAGGGTTGCAGTGGATTAATCCAGCGATCATCTTCTTCGCCGTCTGCGCTATCTCGGGAGTCAGGACTTGCATGTCCTAAAACAGATAAATCGATCTCTGGGAGAGGTGAGATTGAGGACTGAAAAATTACTGCCTTGCCGTTTCCCTGGCGGTTTCCGGTCGCATTGAGGTTGAGAGTACTTCCCCTTTGCTCATTGCCGGGTCCTCTTTGGTACTCTGGACGCTTTGGAGGTCCGTTACTTCATGAACTTGGCTGCCTTGTCTGGCGGGTCGAGCTATTACCCCCACCAGGCTGGGTACCACATTGCCTGCCTTCTGGCTGCCTCTTCTCCCAGTTGCCTTTCTTCTTTTGCTTTCTGGACGGCTGCGAGTTTGGCATTTGCCCACTATTTCCGTCGGTTCCTTTCCTTATCAAGGTCGCTAAGCATTCGGCCATGACCCGACGGAACATATCCTCGTGGCTCTCTCGAGGCTCGTGCTGTTAAAATCCGTTAAAATCTGTTAAAATCCGCCTATATTCATGTGTTTTAGGATCTTCAAAAGCCTCTCATCCCCCCCCGCTCATCCTTAATGTACCCCCCTCATACCCCCCGTCAATGGCTTCCCACCATGCTCTTCCTCTCTTTATATGTTACAAAAATTCTGACTGATCAGCCCCACTTGCCTCCCCCCTCGTCACTCCTCAATGGCCCCCCTCGGTCCCCCTTCAAAACACCGTCGAAATCCATCTATCTATTAGTTTCAAAATCTTCGAAGACGCCTTAATGCCCCTCTTGCCTCCCGCAATTGCCCCTCCTCATTCTCCCCCTTAATTCCCCCTCCGCCGTGATGCCGGCAGAGACAGAGGCATAGAGACAGAGACGTAGAGACAGAGACGTAAAGTCAGAGACGTAAAGACAGAGACGTAAAGACAGAGACGTAGAGACAGCGATTAGATACCGAGACGTACAGGGGGCGTGCCAACGGATCAGAGCAGTACTCGAACGAGTTCATTTGCTTCGGTCATAACGCCGATCCGATTGCGTTCGAATGCTTTGTCCTAATACTTGGACACACGTATCGTTCCAGTTTTATTTAAATTAACATTTGTAACTGTTGTCTAGTCATTCTGGTCTCTTCTTTTCATTTATCGGGAACTTAATGATCTCTACTTAATATGGTGATTAAGTTAAACTTGAGTGCATATAGCTTGAAATTAAAATTATTTAATTCTATAATTTGATTACTTAATTGAGTTTGAGTTTATTATAAATTTAATTTGTAATAGCTTGCTAGTCGTGAGAAAATTGATTGCAATATTCGCCTTAGCAAATACTTATGTTATTAGACCTTGCAGTTTTATTGTTGCCTGCAGATACATCATCCTGACTACACATACGACTGCTGGCCCACATCTGGATGCATTGCTGATTCAGTTGCTGCCTACGATTCAGTTGCTGAATACATCGTCGGTAGTAACTTCACTTCGTGCAGTCAACGCTGTGGATCATCAGCTGATTCACCGTGGGAACGTTAGCAGGCGCACTCAACATTACATCTTCAAGCGCATCTTTACGTTCATACTAGCATAAGTATTATAAGCTAGGTTAAGACTTAGATGTAATAACTCTCACTATTACTTGTTCTACTCTCGTGTGGCCAAGAATAGTTAACTCAATACCAAGCTTTAATAGTCAAGTTTGTTGCTAATTTAATTACTTTCGATCTTAAAATTGAGGTGTTTCATGATAAGCAGATGACCCTCCAAGTTAAAATTGCAAATTCTTTTCATAATTTGAAATCTAAGGGTAAAGATAACATGACGGAAGGTTATGCGGAGTCATGTCTCGCCGGACTTGAGGCAAATTCTACGACTTTTCGGTTAAATCATGAGAAAATCCTTCTCATTAAGGATCTTGACAAAAATCATGTCTATTTTACAACTAACCTCTTTGATCTGGTTGAGGATAGCTTTTATGTCCACCGAGGAGAATTTCTTGATTACTTAAAGGCTGTTAGAGCAAGAGATGCCATTCAAGGCTCCTCTAATTCGAATACTGCCTCAATTAGTACAAGTCCTACTGAATCAACTAACGTTTCATTTCAATCACTGCCTAAGATGGATTTACCAAAATTTACGGGTAAATTCTCTGATTGGAAAAATTTTAGGGACGCCTTTCGCGCCGTCATTCATCGTCGTGAGGACTTATCGCCTGTTATGAAATTGCATTATCTTCGCACACACCTTATAGGTGAGGCACTTGAGAAAATTAAATCTCTTCCCATTTCGGATGATAATTATGAACAGGCCTGGACAACTTTAATTGATTATTACGAAAATCAACGTCGTATTGTTGGCTCTCACATTTCAGAAATCTTCTCAGTCAAACCCATGAAGACAGACTCTTCTTCGGAAATTAAACGTATTTACAGGGAACTTTACAACCCTATAGCTAGTCTAACATCCCTTAATAAAGCGGATTGTTTAGGTAGTGATCTGATGATACATTTTTCGCATAAGCAGCTTGATTTGAATACTCGTAAAGAATGGGAAGGACATCTTGGTGACAGTGTTGATCCACCCACATTGGAACAACTTCAAGCCTTTCTTCGAAGTCAAGCCCTCACTCTAGAGGCCATCGAGGCTGGCACTAAATCGTCTTCGAACAATAACCCGAAAACTCAGTCATCTAATTCAAAATCTCGAAAGTCAGAGCAAGACAATGCTCACTCGGCTTATTCTCATCAAGCATCGCCTCAAAACGTGAACAAAAAAGGAAATGTTTGCTATGTAATGAACCGCATTACTTAAATCGATGTGAACAATTCATCAATAAGACGAACCAGGAGAGGAAAGACTTTCTTAAGTCGTACAATCTGTGTTTTAATTGTTTAGGTAAGCACCCCATAAAGAATTGTCCTTCCTCTTATCAATGCTTTGTTTGCAAAGCTAAGCATCACACTTTGGTACACGTTGATGGTTATTCGCATAATCTATCGGATAATTCGTCAACACCTGTTCAAACTGTCTCAGTTACAGACTCTTCAAGCTCAAATTGTGGCAATTTTGTCCTTTATAACGACGTTCAATCTGCTTCTCAAGCAGCCTCCCTTAATAGTGGAGTAAGTATTAAATATACAGGAGTACTTTTAGCTACCGCTAGGGTTAATGCCCTTGGTCCTAACGGAACCAAAATTCAAGTTCGTGCGCTGATCAATCCTGGATCTCAAATCTCACTTGTTACACAGACTTTGTGTAACTTACTTTCTCTAAAGTGTTGAACCGGTCACATGCACATTCAAGGTATAGGTGAAAAGACAGCTGCCGTGTCTTCTAAGGTAGCTCGTCTTTCTATACAACCTCATTTTGATTCAACTTATTTTCTAGAAGTTGATTCTATAGTCTTGCCAAGACTATTTTCTTATAAGCCTCCCCCTCGTAGGTGGTATCTCTGATCTCGTATACTTAAAAGGGCTGCAGCTAATAGACCCCATGTATCTCGAACCTTCACGCATCGATATTCTTCTCGGTGCAAGCGCTTATGCGCAAATCATTGAAAGCCAAATAGTTAAGGGCCAAAGCCTTCAGCCGATATCACTAAGTTCTAAACTTGGTTGGCTCCTTACTGGCAATCTCTCGTCGTCACCCCCAGAAAGCGGGCCAAACTCTTTATCTCTTCATTGCTCTAGCGAATGTGAGCATAAAGCCAAACAATTGGAGCTCATACAAGATTTTTGGAGGGCGGAGGAGATAGTCACTGACAAAAAATCTTACTCGCCTGATGACCAAGCATGCGAGGAGTTTTATCAAAGAACTACTCGTCAAGATGAAACAGGGCAATATATAGTAAGTCTACCCTGGAAAAGTCGAGGTCAGTTGAGCTCTGCTCAACTAGAAAATTCTCATTCTGCCGCACTACGCGCACTCAATCGTCTCGAAGCAAACTTCGCTACGGACGAGAAACTCAAAATAGCCTATACAGAGTTTATGAAAGAGTACATTGACCTAGGTCATATGTCACTCTCCTCGAATTTCGATTCGTTGTCTAACAAAAGTCAAGCCTTCTTGCCACATCATGGGGTGTGAAAGGAAACCAGTACAAATCACGTACTGTGTTTAATGGTTCGAGTAAAACCAAAAAGGGGTCTCGGTCAACGATCTTCTACACGTTGGACCCAATCTTCTTCAGAATCCCGTCGCTTTGATCTGTGCCTGGCGTAGGTATAAGATCGCACTTTCAGCTGACGTGGAAAAAATGTTCAGACAAATTGGTGTCGAACAATGTGATTAACCTTCTCAGTCGATTTTATGGCATTTTAATAAGAGTGAACCCATTAAAGTTTATCGACTATTCACAGTGACATATGGATTAGCCTGTTCGCCGTTTCTAGCCATACGCACACTCTTGAGACTAGCCGAAGATTATGGCAAAACTTATCCGATCGCAGGTGAAGCTGTTCGCTGAGAAATGTATTCTAATAATGTGCTATCTGGTGCACATTCGTTAGAAGAAGCTTTACGTAAACAGGATGAGTTAATTCAACTCTTTAAACAAGGTCATCTTAATCTCCGCAAGTGGACTTCATATAATGCTGAAGTACTCTCTTCTCTACCTTCTAATATGTTAGCTGCAGATTCAATCGCTTTATTTGCCTCCAAAACATCTGTACCAATTCTAGGTATAGATTGGCAACCTAACACAGACTACTTTAGTTTTCATATCGAAGATGCTCCTTCTGACTCGCCCTTTACAAAACGCACCATTCTTTCAAGAATCGCTCGAATCTTCGATCCCATGGGATGCTTGGCTGCTGTTGTAATAACCGCAAAGATTATTATGCAGTCTCTGTGGATTCTTAAGGTTAGTTGTAATGAAGAACTTCCTCTCGACATCTCCAATCGCTGGCAGTCTTGGTTGCAAGATCTTCAACGTATAAGTCACATCAGAATCCCTCGCTGGAGTGGATACACTCTACAATGCGAACTTCTAGAAATCCACGGATTCGCAGACGCATCTAAGTTTGCGTATGGTGCAGTAGTCTGTCTGCGCTTAATCCGTACACAAGAAGTGCTCGTCACTCTTCAAGTAGCTAAAACGCGAGTAGCTCCACTTAAGACGCTAAACATACCTCGTTTAGAACTTTGCGCTGCGTTGCTACTTGCTCGTCTCGTTCAAACGTTTATCGAATCTTTCCCAATAAAGGTTGAAAGTGTTCACCTTTGGTCTGATTCAGCGGATGTGCTTTTTTGGCTGAAAGACCACCCTTCAAGATAGGGTGCTTTTGTGGCTAATAGGTGTTCGGAAATTCACACTCTACTATCTGCCGCATGTTGGCATCATGTGCGATCAGTTGACAACCCCGCCGATGTCATATCACGAGGGATTGAGCCCTCAAAGCTAGCCTCGCAAAGTCTGTGGTGGAAAGGTCCCGCTTGGCGTTCTGATAGCCATGAACCTTGGTCGAGGTCCCATGACGAGCTCAATTTTACCGTTAATAGCCTTAATCTTCAAGCTAGTCACACTCTAGTCGCTAGTAAGGGCACGCCAATTCTGTCGAGAGTACTCTAGAAATTTGGAGCCTCATTAAGAAATATTCGTCGTTAAATAAGTTATATCGACTAGCGTCGTACTGTTTTAGATTCATCTACAAAATCTGCACGAAAGCTGAACGTGAAGCAACTGCAAATTCGGTTGTTAGTTTTCGTACTATTCTTCAATCCCTACTATGCCATCACACTTCGTATTCTAAGGAGATAAGTGCTAGTGAGATTGAGAACACCAGACTTTGTCTAGTTCTAATAGCGTATTTTAACCTTTAGGCTGCGGGGAAATTTCAGTACAAATTGACTTCTCAGATTATATAAAATGTATACATAATATCACTGAATATTTCAGATAGAGTCGCTGACCTGACTGCTGGTCCATATATGGACCAGCCCCGCAGCTAAAAGGTTAAACTTGAATTCCAACAGTTACAGAGGAAAGGTAAACTTGCGACTAAAAGTACTCTTTTACCGTTAAACCCCATGATACAAAATCATTTGCTGAGGGTGGGCGGTCGTCTTTCTCACTCTCTTCTCGAAGAAGATGCTAAGCATCCACTTATCTTACCTGTTGATTGTCACTTTACAACTTTACTAATTAGGGATGCTCATCATCGCACTATTCATGGTGGCACTCAATTAACGTTTGCCACACTCAGACGTCAGTACTGGATAGTGAAAGGACGATCCGCGCTTAAAAAAGTCATCAGAGCCTGCCTCACATGCTCACGCCATGCTGCTCCAGTGCCTACTCAATTAATGGGCGAGCTACCCAAGTCACGCATGCACCCTTCATCGCCCTTTGAGCGGTTGGTGTCGATTACACCGATTCTATCAAAGTTCGACTTGCAAAAACTAGAGGTAAAGGCACAATTAAGGGGTATATTGATATATTCATCTGCATGGCTACTAGAGGTGAAGCCTTTATCGCAGCGTTTCATCGATTCACCGCTCGTAGAGGTCATTGTAGAGAGTTATACTCTGATCAAGGTACAAACTTTCTTGGTGCTGTCGCTCAACTGAGAAAAATGTTTGAGGCTTCTTGTTCATTTTTGTCTTCAATTATTAAGTATCTCGCTCAAGAAGCTACGTCATGGCACTTCAATCGACCCAGTGCATCTCATTTTGATGGCAGTTGGGAAGCCGCAGTTAAATCGGCTAAGCATCATTTACGCCGCATCATTGGAGATCAAGTTCTCACTTTTTCGGAGCTTGAGACTCTTATGTGCAGAATTGAGGCATGCCTTAATTCGAGGCCGCTAACTTCTCTCACGGACGAACCTTCTGATGTAGAGTTTTTATCACCATCACATTTTCTTATACAGCGTTCGTCTTTTATAGTTCCTCAAGGAGATGTCACCAACGACAACGTCCCAGCAGGAAAGCGCTGGCTCTTAATCAGCCAGCTGGCCCAGCACTTCTGGCAGAGATGGTCGACGGACTACCTGTCGTCTTTGCAATCCTGTCAGAAGTGGAGACAACCTCATCCTTCAGTTGCAGTAGAGGACTTGGTGCTCATTTGCAATGAGCTCACACCTCCGGCTAAGTGGCCTCTCGCCCGTGTCAGCGCCATCCATCCAGGAAGTGATGGAATCACCCGCGTGGTCAATCTGCGCACGGCCACCACAACGCTACGTCGCTCCATCGCCAAGGTCACAGGCCTCCAACCGCAGGATTGAGAATCGTTCGCCAGTTTGGCGAAGGTGGGCGGAATGTTCCGGATTCAGCGCAAGAACGCACGACGCCGAGAGCGTTTCCCTACTCGGGCTACATTACACTCGCGCGCTAGAGCCGCACCGCTCAGCACTCACCACGCGTCTCTCTTACCGCCCCTCCATCGACCAAGACACGCCGACGGCACTTCGCAGCACCGGCCGGCTCAGTTCAGCTCGCGACGGCCAAGAGACAGCAACGAGCGCCGGCAGTAGAGACTGCACAACGGCATCCTCAATAAAACTCAGTTACCTCTACATGAAAGCCTCTTCATTTTTGAACCTCTCCAGTCCACGATCCTCATTTTCATATCACACATAAAACAAAGCCGCTTACCGAAACTATATGTTAATTAGTTCATTAGTTATTGCAAATCAACCGTCTAAAATCGCTATTTTTCAAAATTATCAATAAAGAATTCAGATTTTGTCATTGAGGCTCGAAAACTACTTGTAAAGGTAGGTCTTACCCACCTTTATTACCAGCCATTAAGCCGAATCTGAAAAATTATTTTTTAAAGCTGTACGTTATTAATTAACTAAAAAATTTTTTTTTCACAAGAATTTCTACGTTTTTGAGCAGTCGTACAGAAGTCTGGGAGGGCACATTTTAACCTTAAAGAGTTGCACTTTCATGACCAAAAAAGACCTAAGCGATCAAACAATTAAAAGTTGCTTAAAAAACGTTTTAAAAATGTACTCCAAAATATTTATAAACAATAGGCTCGCGCGGTCAGATTATTATAGCTAGAAACTTCTCGACCTGGTATTCGCAAAGTAGGCTTTTTTTTAGGAAATTTTAAGACCTGAATGGTTGCTCTAGCATAATTAGAAGCTGAGATAATCTTTTTTTTTTTAAATCATTGCGACCTTATTTTTAAACATTAAGGAACGAAATATGATGCTTTGCTAAGTTCGATAGTTGTTCTAATAGTAAACAAAATTTGAATGTTATTTATCTACAATCGCATGCATGGTTGATTGATAAAGACAAACGTTTTTTCGGTCGTGAGCCGCTCGCAGCAACGGAACGCGCGCAGCGGCTGCTTGGCGGCTGGCGCGCATGCACGCTACGACTCCGCGCGCGAACTTCGCACGCTCACACTCGAAGACTATACTTTTTCTCGGCTTCTGCTAATCGGAATTTCATTATTTTTTATTTTTGGAGCAAAAATCTGTGAGTGCGTTAATTAATATATTAATTTCATGAATAATATCAATTAATATATTATTTGAATGTAATATGATCGCAAAACAGTAAAATAACATGAATTTTTTAGATATTAAAATCTTACTTGCAATTATAAATTCCTTATTATTATTATAATTAATTATTTCATGAAATAAATATAATAACTCTATTTTACCAAGAAATAAGCTTTATCGAAATAAATTGAACCAATACTATTTAATAATAATAATCGTATTATTTTTCTTATTTTAATTTACTGTGTAAACTACTATTATTTACACAGTAAATTAAAATATGAAAAAGAATAAATTACAATAATAAAAATAATGTTGGTCTGATATGACAATCGAGCAAGTTCTCATGAAATCAATAAAGAGCCAAGGGGGCTTAACTCATGGTCGTGGAATAACGCAAAGTGTTTTAACTCAATGCATTCTTAGTATGATTGCCCTCATAATAGTATGGAACAGTTTTGTAGCGTTTCCTATAATACCTCAGAACAACATGTCGACACTTCCGTTTCATCTATTTTGAGAGACACGGTAGATCTAAATAAATTACTTGAATTTCTTTAAAGCACATGACCCGTTCCCAGTATCAAATAACATTTTGCCAATTAGTACTGGCGTCATTGGAGAAAAAACAATAAATTGTTATAAAGCCCTAGAAGTAGGTCAAACTCTACAAAATAAAATGATATTATAGGCCAGTCAAATTAGATTATTTTAGCTCCTTTTCAGACTTAACTGTAACTAGAGACTTGCGAGGGGATTCTGGTCGGGGGGGGGGCATCAGGTACAATGATCCGGTGAGTGCGTCCAAAAATTATGTCAGGATCATTTTTTAAATAATGAATTAACGATCGAAACGTCAGTTTTTTGACGACAGAAGAAAAACTACTGACTTTACAGAAAAAAGTTAAATGTAAACTTTGTAGATATTGAAAAGATCTATCAAACGCAATTTACAGATTTACATTTAGTTAATTTGTTTATCTGCAAATCGCAAAAAACCGCTGAAAATAGCCATTTTAGCGATTGTTTATAACTCCTTTAAAAAATTTGCTAGGTGCTTGGTAACTCGCTTTAGTATAGCTCTTATAGTACTTAATAAGCAGTTAAAATTTTAGCTAAAAATATTCAATAGTTTTTGCATAATTCCATTTATTTATTAGATTTTGGTCATTTTTGCGCGATTTTTCCCAAGCCGTGGGACGTTGTACGAGGATGCAGTAAACGGATTTTGAAAGCTTAACATCTCTACTTTCACGAACAATGAATAGCTAAGCAATTATTTCAAATTTAGTTATTAAAAATCGCAAAATAAAAAAAAGTCATTTTTTTTGTTATAAATAAAAGCAATTGCGACTCCTGTATTTGTTGGAGATAAACAACAGTAGGTTCGTTGGAAAGCTCGCATTTTTCCCCAAATGTCAACGTTCCTACGAACTCTCTAAGTGCTCTAGAAGCCGAGATAATTTTTTTTTTTGTAAAAATCGCCGTGTCTTCAATTATTAATATTAAGAAACGAGACAGGCGCGAAAAATCGAATTAATAGTTGTACTCGCATAAAAAAAATATTGCGTCACGTTAATTGCAAAATTACATGGTTATAAATAATCACAAAAGTGCGGGTCAAAAATGGAGAAGGCTACAGTGTCACGCGAAAAAAACTGAACATAGGAACTTCAAATCCGACGCGCTCGAAAAATTTTTTATATCTCGGTAACTTATTGACATAAACACTTCATTTTTTTTTTAATTTGGGATGGCTCATAAAAATAATAACATCTGGCCTACTTATTTCCCCGAAAAAGTTTATTTAACAATACTTAATTAACAATAATTATTTTAATTAACTTTTTAACGTTTTTTTTCAGAAATAAATAATTAATTAATTATATATGTGTGGTTGGGTACGTATTATTAGTTTATTAAATAATAAAAAATAATATATTCACTTTAAAAAAATTTTTATTCAACATACAAATGTCTATTGTATTGGCATTTTTCGCTTTTTTGTGTGTGGTGCATCTGTGTGTATTTGTGAAGCGTGTTCTTCTTCTTCTTCTTCTTCTTCTTCTTCTTCTTCTTCTTCTTCTTCTTCTTCTGTTTCTTCGTTTTCTTCTTCGTCTACATGTTGAGTATCATCTTGCATCGGCATTTGCATCATTTTTTCGAAAATCAACTCTTCGTCTTGCGTATCATCATTAATACCGATGTCTGTGTTGTCGTCTATCGTGGTTCCTTCGACGTTCGTGCAACTATCACCATGACATGACGAGCACATTTGAGAGTATCGCAGCCCATATTTACGACAACTGCATGTTTTCTTTTTGCATCCCGTCTCGCACCTACAACTAATTTTACTCAGTAGCTCATCGGGAATAAGCGGTTCCAGCGTGTGCACTGGGTAGATAACATTTTGTCGCTCTTTCCAACCCCACGCTGTTGGATCCTTTTTATAACCAAGCCACTGTTGTAATTGTAGGTACGATCTGTATGCGTGCTGCTTAGTAGCACCTTCAGTCGGTGGCAAATGTTCTAATTTCAAACTACCTTTCAAAGCTGATTTTTGAAAGTTAAAAAATCGCCGCTCATGTAGAGTCTTTTTATCTTTCTTGGTGCCATACATTTGGCTAACTATATCGTTAGCACTCGAAGCTAAAACATCAGGAGTGATGTAGGGATCGTAGAAATGCTGTGCTTTTTGCTGTAGAACTACATCATCGGAAAGCGTCTTTATTAATTTGTTTTTGCCTTTTTTGAAAAAACAAGACGTTGTATCACATCTTGTGAAAGCATGCAGGAAACCTATTAACTTTTTTACTTTCAAATATTTAAAACTGTTGCTGTCATATATGCAATCATTCACATTTTCTTTTCCAGGTTTCAAAAAGTAAATAGTATTAATAGATGATTGCTGCGTTAATATTACCAATAAATCGATGTCTTCTCCAATTATCCAAGTTGTACCGCTTACGCTGCATTTGTCAGCCGTACTCACAATCAGAAAATCAGCATCTTCTTCCGCTACGACTGTACTACATTTTTCTTTTTCAAACTCTTCGCACAGTAATTCAATTAACTTTTTTTATTTTTATTCCTGCTCAAAAATTTGTCTTGCGAAATCGTAATAATCGTATCTCTATTGAATTCTACTTCTCGGCCTAAATTTTTATTCTCTCTCCGTGACCTCTCGGCTGCTTTTGTGCTTTTAACATTTATACCCTCTGGGTAACCATCGAAAACTATGGTGGAATTTCGACTGTAATTATGGGTTGTGTAATCAACATACTGTTTAATAATAAAGTCTATGGATTTCTTAGTATCCCACCGAACTTTATGCAAAAGGAAACCCCCATCAACCACATAAAAATCGTTTGGACCACGAGATACACCAGAAATCTTCGAAAAATTATCATAGAATGATGATTTTCTTCCTTTTCGCATCCAGCCTTCGTCAAAAAGAGAAAGAGGGTAGGGAGCAAGTTCATATTCTAAAACCTTATGCATATCTGTTTTGTTTTGAATATTTAATGATATTCTCTGGAATATAAGAGTTGGGTCAATTGTTACGACTTCGTTATCAATTTTTACAGAAGAATTTACTGCTTTCAATGATAGCACTTTGTCCTTTTTGTGAAATTTCACCGAACCAAAATCACCACCAATAATTCTGTTCATTGAAGACAAACTAATTTCTAATGCTTTGTAACAATTTATTTTATCCTCACCTATTATCCCAGTACTAATCGATAATATATTATCGGTCACGGGAAATGGGCTATGATTTTTGAAAAATTCTGTCAACTTTTTGGAGTCCTGTAATTCTCTTGTGATTCGCGAATTACTTGCGTCTACGTGTTGATCCGAAGTAACGTAAGTGATGTTACAAAATTGCTCCATAGCATCCGTTACTTCAATCAAAACGATAGTTGACAGAATCCATTTACATAAAGTACTTTCAGTTATCCCACGTCCATGAGTCAATCCACCGCTAACTTTCATCGGTCTCATTAGCATTTGCTCTATAATCATGTCCGACCATGTACCAGATCGAAACTTCTCAATTCGCCTTATGGTAAAATAACCTGAACGACTAAATTTGTCATATTTCATAACATCCATTATATTTTCAAGATTATTCATATCTTGCAAATATAGGTGGCTGCTTTTAGCGTAAAGATTATGGCCACTGGCATGAAAATAAGGCAACATTTGTTGGACACACTGCAAATGTTTAGACCAATTTCCGCTTCTTTCAGCCTGAATAAATTGCTTAGCCAGATCAACCATATTAAAATAGAGAATCCATAATCGTGCAGTTGGGCCATTTTCTTTTATCGATTCTAATTTATTTATAAACTTGTTTTTTATTTCTTTGAACTGATCATTTTTTAGCAACGTATGGAACTCCGATTTTCCTACGAGGTTAAACAAATTATTCAGAACAAGTACTTCTTCATCTGAGAGATCAATCAAAGAAAAAAGAATATTCGCCAAAGCATTTTGAATTAAAATATTCCCCCGGATCGCTCTAGAATAGGCATGGCCAGTTAGTGCTTTTTCGGCTGAAACTTCAGCATAAAGTTCACAAAATGCGTCCTTTAATCCACTACCTTCCATTATAGAACCTATTGCGCCAAGGTAGGACATAAGCATATGGAACCCTCCGAGCCTGACAATAACTTTATTTATCTTTGCTTTGTTTTGAGTTCCTTTACAGCACTCAATGATTTCTCTAGCCTTTTGATATAGAGGTTGATCAAAAGTGACGAAAACATTTTTTTGATCTTGGCTCTTGCATTTATTATTAGCTTCAATTAAAACAGTAAAAATTGCATCGTAATTACTTGGCGGTGCCTTGACAAATGGAACCGGAATTATTCTTGATATGTGAAATGGTTTTACTTGCATACATAGTTCCATAAAGCTATTCCAGCCGCTCATGTTTTCCCGCCGTACATAATTACCATAAAACCACAATAAATCAGAATCCTCCACTTGATTGTTCACAATTGGATTTGTTCCATTGAAGTCTTCAATTTTGATATTCTTAAGGCCATGTGAAACCGTGAATTTCAATATTTTTTAAATCAACATTTAAAAGTTTATTTGGAAAAAGACGAACGTCAAGCGCTCCGTACACGTAAACACTATATTCAGATTTTTTTTTGGGTGATTCTATTGGTATTTTCATGAGATATCCATGTTTGAAAAGTAGCTTAATTGCAGATTCCTACTTACCGACAGTACGGTTTTTATTTAATTAAATAAATTCTCATCATTTTTTTGGAAAAACACGAACGTCAAGCGCTCCGTATATGTTAATACTATACTCAGATTTTTTTTTGGACGATTCTATTGGTATTTTCATGAGATATCCATGTTTGGAAATTATGTCGGTATTTCACATCACCTTAAGGCCTGCATGAATACTTCTTTGAAAATTCTTTAAAGGAACAAATCCAAAAGTGCCTACATTAGTTGCCGATGGAATACGACGCAGGCGCTCTATTTTTGTACTGCTCGATATTTCAGAGGCAGGAGTTGCACAGATCACTCCACCCATGGCATGAAACGTATTTCTGCCGTCGATAGTACACGTATTATGATCCGCATTATCATAAATAAATTGGAAATACGATTTTCCTGCATCGTAACTTTCGGGTTGGCAAACTATAGAGGAGACGAAAAGTTGCGTTTTATAGTACGAAACACACAAGCCAATATACGCTAGCGAAACAATTAGATTTTTGGAAGCATGTTTCTTATACATCATCGATGACAGGCCTAGCAATATAGGGGATAAAAATGACCGAGGTCTCACTGAATTTATTATAATGTGACAAAGTGTTGTAATTCTTTTATCCCACATAACATAAGAATTTTCTGAACATTTGTGACTTTTAATTAAAACATCTAAAAATAATCGTAACGACCGTGGTATGTCATCATCAACGTTATATAAAAAACAATTGGGAGCAGGATAATTAGCTGTCGTAATATTTTGATCTAATATCATTCAAAATTAATTTCGCCGATGTCTCGATTATCCTTTCACTCTCCTTATCTTCATCTGAGTTTTTATTTCTGTACCATTCCTCAGAGAGAATTTTATTTCTTACAGATGCAAAACAAACCACTAAATCATTTTTTACTTTATAAATCGTAATTGTGCTACCAAAATATTCTAATAATTTGTTTTGTATTGTATCTAGTTTCATAGGAACTTCTCCTTTGTATTCACTTAAAATATCTTTAATCGAAAATTGACATTCGTCTTCACTACATTCGCACAAATAAGATATTATATACTCTACAGCTTCGGATGTACCTTCGCTCATCGGTCGGCTAGGCTGCTGAGTAAGTCTAAGAATTGAAAATTTCCTAAGACAATGATCATGGTAACGAGCGGCCCGTTCCACTAAATATACGTTTTCTATGCGTTTCTTAAGATTTCTATATTCTTCCTGACGAATATCTTGTAAATTACTATTTTCTAATAGCGAATTAATTTTTTCCATAATATTATTTTGTAGAGTATTGCTTAAAACATGTTGAACTTTATAAAGATTCATTTTAGTTTGAATCTTCCGTTTGACCTCATACTCATCGGACGCATCTTCTCCGCAAAAAGACAGTACTTACTAAAGTCAAATTTTCGTAAGCTAATACTACCTCTCCTTGAACTTACTTTAGAAGTTACAGCTTTTTTTTGCGCAGCCTTTATTTCTGACTCTTTAACATAATTGCCATGACAATTCTTGTGAATATTTAATGATTCACACTTTTCAAGCTGTTTGTGTTTGTTGTCTTTTCTCTGTAAGCTTGCTGCAATCAATGATTCAATGGCTCTTTGACATTTCTTTGCTAGTCGGGGGATATAATTTTGTCACACAGCAAACAGATATTCTCATCGTGAGTTTCCATGTTTTCAAAAAGCTTCAATCTGAAATAATACAATGCGCATAAAAAATAAAAATGATATCAATTAATTTTTTTAATTATCGAAACTATATGAAACTACTATATATTATATGAAAATTAAAAAAAAAATTAGTAATATATTGTAACGACCATAATTAATCAATAATTGATAAATAAATAAGTATACATAAAAGTTGTAATTGGAAAAATTTTTACATTTATAAGTATACGTTTATAATAAATTTAAAAAAATAAATTTTTAAAAATATATTGTAACGGATTAAGGATAAAAATAAAGAACTAAAATGGAGACATCGCGAATTGAACTCGATTCACCCGGGTGAGAAGCAAGTGCCCGTACCGCCGGGCTATCACCGCACTGGCAGTACAGTGGTACATACGACACTAACTGTCGCAGCCAGTGCCGGTACGGCAGGAACCTATGCGCCGACTAGCCCCAAATCCGTATCCCTTTATAGTATATAAATATAAATAAATGTAAATGCGTATTCCAATTACAAGATTTATATACACTTATTGACATTTATATACATAAATACACTTATTAAAAATACTTGAGATTAAAAATTTTGTCAAAATATAATTCGGAAAGATAGATAAGAATACAATAGCTTGTATATGATTTTATACCGACCCGTTTAAAGTCACAGGAGAGAAAAGCAAAGAACTTGATTCAAAACAAAGTGTTATATGTATGCATGATCCCTCTCCCCGCGAAATTACGTATGTGTGTGTGTGTGTCCATGTGTGAAGTAGTACACACGTTCAGCTGCGCTCTGATACATTATAGTATTATGCTTTTCTCTTAGTTACCCTGTAACTTTACATTATGCGAAATAAATAATTATAATGCTTATGTACTAACCAATGGTTCGATTATGCAGTGCGTCAATCTCGTTAAATCTCCATAAAATATTTCTCTTGCAGTTCTAATTTAATATTGAAACTAGATTGGAGTTTATTATGTATCTTCACTACAAACATAAAAGAACTGTATATATTCTTTTTGACAATGACAAATAAATTATGAATCAATTTTCTAAAAACACTATAAATAAATAATTATAATGCTAATGTACTTACCAACGGTTTTATATATGTACTGCGTGCGATATGCACTAAACCGCCGTAAAATATATCTCTGCAGTTGTTGCTATATTGCAGTTGTGAATTTAAACCGATTCGAATTGTCGTTAAAAAACAAACTACACAAGTTTCGTATAGAAATTATTGTGAGATTTCGTAATTGCACTAGAAATCAGAAGAACATTAATGCACTTAAAATCATTCAGTAATTGAAATAGTATATAAACACTATCAAACAGTATTTGAAACAAAATATTTTTCTGTTCACGTGCTGGATAGCGTCACTAACAGCTCAACTGTCAAACTAACACAAATAAAAGCAACGCTCCATTTGGAGGGGACATGCGCACAAAGGGCGAAGCAAAGGTTCTATCTTGAATGTCTTTCTGAACGCATTATTCTGAACACATAAAAGAGCGGCAGACTTCAAAACTACTCTCGCACACCTATACTCACATACACAGAATTAAATAGAAATAAGTTAAATTAATTAGTAATTTGTACCATTGCCTTGAATGAAATGTAATTAATTATTTATTTATGAAAAAAAAAATATTAAAAAGTCAATTAAAATAATTATTGTTAATTAAGTATTGTTAAATAAACTTTTTCGGGGAAATAAGTAGGCCAGATGTTATTATTTTCACGAGCCATCCCAAATTAAAAAAAATGAAGTGTTTATGTCAATAAATTACCGAGATATAAAAAATTTTTCCAGCGCGTCGGATTTGAAGTTCCTATGTCCAGTTTCTTTCGCGTGACACTGTAGCCTTCTCCATTTTTGACCCGCACTTTTGTGATTATTTATAACAATGTAATTTTGCAATTAATGTGACGCAATATTTTTTTATGTGAGTACAACTATTAATTCGATTTTTCGCGCCTGTCTCGTTTCTTAATATTAATAATTGAAGACACGGCGATTTTTACAAAAAAAAAAATTATCTCGGCTTCTAGAGCACTTAGAGAGTTCGTAGGGACGTTGAAATTTGGGGAAAAATGCGAGCTTTCCAACGAACCTACTGTTGTTTATCTCCGACAAATACAGGAGTCGCAATTGCTTTTATTTATAACAAAAAAATGACTTTTTTTTATTTTGCGATTTTTAATAACTAAATTTGAAATAATTGCTTAGCTATTCATTGTTCGTGAAAGTAGAGATGTTAAACTTTCTGAATCCGTTTACTGCATCCTCGTACAACGTCCCACGGCTTGGGAAAAATCGCGCAAAAATGACCAAAATCTAGTTAATAAATGGAATTATGCAAAAACTATTGAATATTTTTAGCTAAAATTTTATCTGCTTATTAAGTACTATAAGAGCTATACTAAAGCGAGTTATCAAGCACCTAGAAAATTTTTTAACGAAGTTATAAAAATCGTTAAAATGGCTATTTTCAGCGGTTTTTTGCGATTTGCAGATAAACAAATTAACTAAATGTAAATCTGTAAATTTCGTTTGATAGATCTTTTCAATATCTACAAAGTTTACATTTAACTTTTTTCTGTAAAGTCAGTAGTTTTTCTTCTGTCGTCAAAAAACTTACTTTTCGATCATTAATTCATTATTTAAAAAATGATCCTGACATACTTTTTGGACGCACTCACCGGATCATTGTACCTGATGCCCCCCCCCCCCCCCCCGACCAGAATCCGCTCGCAAACCTCTAGTTACAGTTAAGTTGGTGGAAAAACTAATTTGACTAGCCTATTATAATTATATGAAAAAGTAAGATGGCTGCCGAGGAGAAAGAACCTCCCGACAAGCCTAGTGATACAAATTTAAAGTGTTGTACTAAAACAAAATGTACAACGGTAGTCTGTATTATTTGCGAATCCACTTATCATCAAAGTTGTTTTAATCGCTTAAAAATACTAAGCATGTAGGTGGATGGTTGAAAACCTGCCCAGATCACAAAAGGCTGCTAAACATAACCTCAAACGACAAAAACGTGCTAAGCGAATTGGTCAAAACATTAATAGCAGAAATAAAAATGAAAAGCAGAGAAGAAATCAGGAAGGACGTATTGGCAGAAGTAGAAAACAAGACACAGGATTTGATTAATTCATCAATTGTTTATAATGATGCCGATGTTGAATTACTAAAAACTGAAAATACTTTGCAAAAAGAATTGATCAAGGAATTACTAGAAAAAAAATGAATTGTTGAAAGAGCTGCTTATAAAAAACAAGGAAAACATTCCTAAAAAGTCATTCTCAGAGGTAGTCAACAACATCAAACCGCAACCGAAACGTGTGCCAAAGATTATTGTTAAAAAAATTGATAAAAAAAGTGATGTGAATATCAAACAGTGTATTACAAAGTGTATAACAGATGAAACAAAGATACAGGCAAAACAGATACAAGTCAAAGAAAATAAGGATATTATTATATGACGGTGTGATTGCTTTTGTACATAAGAATATTGTACATGAAACTAAAACTGCTAAATATGGAAAGATTAAAATAATAAATACACATATTAGATTAAATGATAACAGTAGTATAGAACTTTCTGCCTTGTACAGATCCCATGACATACCTAAGACTGAATTCATAATAGATTTAAACAAATTTTTGAATAAAAAGAGAAATATTAAAAATCACTTAGTTATAGGAGACTTTAATTTTGATTTATTGCAGTCTGTAAATACTAGTCAAGAATTTCTCTGCAACTTCTTAGACAAAGATTTTTTCCTGGTTTCGGGGGTATTACAAGGCCATCGGTAGGAAACTGTAAGGGATCCTGTATTGATAATATTTTCATTAAAACTAATAGCCTTAGTACAGTAACATACAAATTAAAACACTCTTTAACAGATCATTACCCCAGTTTTATTGCTATAAATAAAATGAAAACACAAAGTAAGGCACCCACTATCATAATAGATTACAAAAAATTAAGAAACACAGCTAAGACAATAGATTGGAATGACACTATTACAATACGTAATCCTAATATAGCTACTGATAAAATATTGAGAGAAATTAAACATTGCATTGAATTGGCAAAAATAAAAAAGAGGGAAAATAAACAAAAAGGAAGGAAAAATTGGATTACAGATGCTATTATAAAATCATGTGAAACCAAAGAATTTTTATATAACTTATGGCAAATGGATCTAAATAATAATCAACTCAAATTACAGTATAAAAGTTATGCAAAAATTCTAAATAAAGTAATTAGAGATGCCAAAATCAAATATGAAATGAATTTAGTTAAAAATAATGCAAACAACCAAAAGCAATTATGGAAAATTATAAATACTAAAATAGGATAGAATAAAAATGAAAATAGTGTCATAAGTTATATGAAAATTGAAAATAACAAAATTACAGACAAAGCTGAAATAGCAAATTATATGAATAGGTATTTTTGTGGAATAGGTACAAAATTAAGTGAAAATATCGTTAAACGTCCAAATGCAGAACTTAGACTGCCCGATATGAATGCAAATTCTATTTTTCTTACGCCAACAAGTGCTGGTGAAGTACTAAGTATAATAAACACATTAAAATTAAAAAATGGAGGTGTTGACAGAATCAATGCAAAAACGTTGAAAGTAATCGGTAACCTTATTGCTGAACCTCTGGCACATACCTTTAATTCATGTATTGAGAAAGCCATATGGCCAGATGTACTAAAAAAGGCGGAAGTAATGCCGATATATAAATCGGATGAAAAACATAACGTTTCTAATTATAGGCCTATTTCACTAATATCAAATGTTGCGAAAATACTTGAGAGGATAGTTTATAACAGAATTTTTGATTTTGTTAAAAAAAATAATGTGATATCAGAACACCAGTTTGGTTTCATGAAGGGAATAGGTACAAAGAATGCTTTGAATCATATAACGAATGTATTGTATAATAATTTGGATAAGAGTAAACCAACGATTGTAACTTTTCTGGATTTAGCAAAGGCTTTTGATACAGTGTTTAACTTTAATTTTCTTTGATATATACAAATAAGTTTTATTATAAATTGTGGAATAGCATGGAGCATTTACTAATGTACATATTGTTAAAAATTGAAAATTTTATATTTAGTTTTAAGTTTTAGTCTTTGAGTTTTTTTTGTACTTCTTTTGACAGACCTGCATACAGATAACTGTGTTTATCTCTGCAGGGTTTATTGGAGTTAATGTTTACTCTGTATTTTCTTACTGGTTTGAATAAATAAATAAATATATTTATATAAAATGAGATTTTATCACTTTGGTCTGTAAATTCCTCTATAAAAATTAATGACGATATTGTAACTATAGATCCACTACTGATTTTTCAAAGAATTTCATTAAATATTTCAAATTAAGAAGATATGAAAGAATATTTAAAAAGTGAACTTGCTCCTTTTCCTTTGGCATTGTTTGATGAAGGCGGGATGCGAAAAACTCAGAAATCTGTAATTTATACGAATTTTGAAAGTATAAAAGATATGCCTTCACTAGAAAATCTTGTTTATGTAATCGATGGCAGATTCTTGTTACACAGAGTAATTTGGCATCAGAATGATACTATCGATGACATTTTGCATAAATATGTTAATTATATAATAAGACATTATACTAAAAATAGTTTTGCAATTTTTGACGGATATCCAGATACTTTATCTACAAAATCAGTTGAGCGTCTGCGTCGAACTCAAAAAAATATTGGCCGAGAAATCAACTTCAACAGACAAACAAAAATCACATTTGCACAAGAAAAATTTTTATCAAACAATGACAATAAAAAAAACCTGATTGACTTATTAAGAGAAGAATAATCAAAAAATGACATCAAAAAGGATCAGGCCGAGGAAGATGCAGATGTACAGATAATTACTACTGAAGTCGCTGCTAAGGAAAATGTTAAGATTGTTGGTGAGGATATTGACTTGCTTGTGCTTTTAACTCAATTAGCGCCTCAAAAAGAAAATATTGCTTCCTCATAGAGGAAGCTTTGGATAGTAAAAAAAAAGTTTATGAGATAATGTGTTAGAAATGTTATTTAGCAAATTTGGAATCGAAATACACTATTTTTAGAAAATGTCCGTATGGATGTGTGTGTGTGTGTGTGTGTGTGTGTATGTGTGTGTATGTCCATGTACGCTGATATCTCATGATCTACTCGACCAATTTTAACGGGAGAGTGATCATTTTTTTAGATTTTGCTTCCACAATTGGGGTCAATATTCTATTTTTGTAAAATTTAATTTTTTTTTTTATAGCCATTTTTTAATTTTCAAAATTTTTTTTTCGATTTTTTTAATATTTAGAACAAATATTGTTTATATATCATGAATTCTCTGTATGTAGGATAAAATTATCTACAATTTAAAAAAAAAAAGTCGGTAGCTATATTTCGTCATAAGTTATTGATGAAAACGTAATTTTTTGTAAATAGGTTATATTTCGAAATTAAAAAAAGATATTAACATGAATATTTTTTTGATTATAAAGGATATTAAGTACTATAACTTACTAAATTTTTAGGCTTTTTATTCATTATTTTTTGAGAAAAAAAATAATTTATAAAAAAAAGTGATTTTTTTGTCGTTCAATATCTATAGTAAAATTGGCTCAATCACTTTGAAATTCTTTGTAGGGGTAGATTTTGTATACCAATCGAGTGAGTGCTTTGGGCAAAAGGATTGATCCATAAATTTCGAAGATATTTGAGGTTAAAATTTTTTTCAATTTTTTTTAAAATCGTAATTTCTCGAGAACGGCTATATGTATCTAAATGGGGTGGGTGGTATTCGAAAGAGAATTAAATTACCTATATTTTCTAAAAAAATTAATTCTCTAGCTATCACGGTTCTTTTGTTATTAACAAAAACGTAAAAATTGAAAAATGAAAAAAATGAGTTTTATATGTTCAACTATTACAAGAGTAAAATTGTATTATTCGCTTCAAAATTCATTGTAGAGGTATACTATTGATAGTTCTCGGATGACTTCTTTTGGCAAAGTGATTGGTTCATAAATTTCAGAGATATTTGATGTTAAAATTTTTCTAGACATTTAGTTCTAAATATCAGTTGCAAATTTATAGGCAATTGTGATATATATTTTATGTATGTGAAATTTTGTGGAAATGTATAATCTATAAAAATTTGAATAAATTATGTTGGAGTTTTGTTATTTCTGTCTTTCTGAAGTATTAAATTTTAAATATTGGAATTAAAAATTAATTAAAGGAATCAGTAAATTAAGTTTGAGGAAGCTACGTGCCAATGAATTGGCAGCGGTTTTTTTTACGGTAAAGCCAGTAGGGAGCTGTTCCGGAAGAAATTTATTCAATTAATAGTTTCAAGTACCCTTCGTTAAAATATGTAATAGCCTTTTTACATATTTTTACTGGTTGCGACACTACCTCATGCTTCTTTAGACAGGGGCAAATAAATTAATTAAAATATTTTCAAATAACCCTGATTTAGTAGAGTTGTGTCAAACATTTTATAATCCAAATGCTAACTCAGCTGAACTAGCAGCGTGCGGTAATAAAATTATTGCACGCATGTACAGTAATGATAAAAATATCACCGACTTAAATGATCTAAGATTTGTAAACTTCAAGAAATCATCATCAAGGTCAAGTTTTAAAATAGAAAACCTTCCCCCAACAGAAGGTGCAGGAAAGCAATACTCATTCCGCACCTTCCAACAATTACAGCAATGGTTAGGTTTATAATGAAGCACATGAATGGGGATTGAAAAAAACTGAAAACGGCCTTAAGCTTGTCTACTCAGAATATCTGTTAATTACAGAACAATTGCTAAAGGTGATCAGTTATCGATGTACAACCAGCTGTAAAAAAATATATGTGGATGTGTTAAGAAGGGGTTGTTCTGGAGTTACGTATGTGCATCAAGTGAGAATTGTTGTAATAAAGAGAAAGTATTTGAAGAAATTGACTAAAACGTAGATGCACAAGAAACCGAAATAGTTTCTTACATAGAAAGCGATGCTTTAGAATCCGCCATAGACGATGACGTTGATCCAGATGATCCTGATTGCGATCATCTCGATAAACGTCAAAGATTAGAATAAGTTCCGTATATAATTACACAGGCACACAAAAAAAAAGTGGTCTGTTACTGAGACTTGACATACCCCCTCTTATGCATTTTGACACGCTGCGCCATCACTCCTCAGTTTTTTTTAAATCGTGTAAAACCACCCCTAAATACAAAAATCCGGGATATTCCGCTTTTAACGTTGGAAAAATTTTTATAAACTGCCTAAAAATTGCTGCAGTTCTAAAGCTATACACATTTTGAGGCGCTGAATCCGAATCCAAAGGCAGATTCGTGCCACTACCCCTCAGTTCTTCTTAAATCGTGGAAAACCACCCCTAAATCGAAAAATCCAGAAATTCCGCTTTTAACATTAGGAAAATTTGAATAAACTGCCTAAAAATGACTGCAGATATGGAGCTATACACATTTTAAGGCGCTAAATCCGAATCCAAAGGTAGATTTGTGCCATCACCCCTCAGCTCTTTTTAAATCGTTGAAAACCACCCCTAAATTGAAAAATCCGGAATATTCCGCCTTTAACGTTGGGCAAATTGGTATAAACTGACTAAAAATGACTGCAGGCTGGAGCTATACACATTTTGAGGCGCTAAATCCGAATCCAAAGGCAGATTTGTGCCATCAGGCCTCAGCTCTTTTTAAATCGTGGAAAACCACCCCTAAATTGAAAAAGCCGGAATATTCCGCTTTTAACATTCGGCAAATTGGTATAAACTGCCAAAAATTACTGCAAATCTACTGCAATACATATTTTGAGGCACTGAATCCGAATTCGAAACGACATTTACGACATTCCCTCTCTTTTTTTTCAATCACGGAAAACCACCCCTAACATAGAAAAATTCGAAGAATTCAGCTTTTGACCCTTTCTCAAACCCGGAACCCTTGAACTTATAACCCTTAGACCCTAAACCTTGAAACCTTCAACGCTTAAACTGAACCCTTAAATCCTGAACCCATGAATCCTGAATCCCTTAAACCTGAACCATTAAATCCTGAACTCCTTAACCCTGAATCCTTTAATTCCAAACCCTAAAAACCTTAAACATTAAACCCACAACCCTTTAACCCTCAATCATTTGAACCCTTAACCGTTGAACCCTGAACTCTTGAACCCTTAAAATCTTAGATACTGAACCCTTAAGCTCTCAACCCTTAAACCCTGAACCCATTAACGATGAACCACTAAACTCCGAACCCTTATATGGTCAACAAGAAATGCGCTCAATCCTATCCGAATCCAAAGGCAGATTTATGCCATCACCCCTTAGTTCTTTTTAAATCGTGGAAAACCACCCTTTAATGGAAATATCTGGAATATTCCGCTTTTAACATTAGGCAAATTTGTATAAACTGCCTAAAAATGACTGCAGATCTAATGCTATACATATCTTGAGGCACTGAATCCGAATTCCAAACGAGATTTACGACATTCCCTCTCCTTTTTTTCAATCACGGAAAACCACTCCCAACATCGAAAAATTCGAAAAATTCAGCTTTTACCCTTTTAACCTTTAAACCCTGAACCCTCAAACTTATAACCTTTAAACCCGAAACCTCAAAACCCTTAACACTTTAACCTGGAATCTTTAAACCCATACCCCATAAATCCTGAACCCCTTAAGGGGGTGTCAAACTCAATTCTGCGATTTGACCGACCCATAGGTCGGTAAGGTAGGAAGTACATACTATTGATGAAATATGACACAAGCGCCATCTCTGGAAAATCGTAATAGATTTTAACATAGATGGCGCTACATATTTCAAAAATATTAAAGATACGCGTTTTTTTATTACAAACAATTGTACGTATTTCGCGTATACGTATTTCTTTTTATAATTAATTATCCGTATTTTGCGTATACGCATTTTTATTGTTAATAATAGTGCGTATTTCACATATATACGCATATTTATTACAAATAATTTTGCGCATTTCGCCTATACGCATTTTATAATAAATAATTTGGTGTATTTCGCCGATACACATATTTTATTCTAAATAATTATGCGTATTTCGCTTATACGCACTTTTCAGTGTTATCAATTGTGCGCATTTCGCCTATACGCATTTTATAATAAATAATTTGGTGTATTTCGCCTATACACATGTTTTATTATAAATAATTATGCGTATTTCGCTTATACGCACTTTTCAGTGTTATTAATTGTGCGCATTTCGCCTATACGCATTTTATAATAAATAATTTGGTGTATTTCGCCTATACACATGTTTTATTATAAATAATTATGCGTATTTCGCTTATACGCACTTTTCAGTGTTATTAATTGTGCGCATTTCGCCTATACGCATTTTATAATAAATAATTTGGTGTATTTCGCCTATACACATGTTTTATTATAAATAATTATGCGTATTTCGCTTATACGCACTTTTCAGTGTTAGTAATCGTGTGCATTTTGCCTACACGCATTTTATAATAAATCATTTTGTGTATTTCGACTATACACATGTTCTATTATAAACAAATGTGCGCATTTCGCCTATACACATTTCTTATAATAATGAGATGCAGATTCATCACTTTATTATATAGTCTCAGTTATTACTGACATTTCAAAATTCAGGACGTCGCCTCGCATGATTGCAAATGCTTTTTTAAAAATTGTAGTGCGCTTCGTACGTTTTTGTGTCCCGGTGAAGGGACAGATCGGATGCGAGGTCTAGGTGTTTAGATGGCTGATGATGGAGTCCGGGTTATGCGCTCCATAGGTTTTTGTACCCAGGTGTTGAGACAGCTCGATTACGAGATCTAGCTGTTCCAGGTGGCCGGTGATAGAGTGTAAGTGATGCGTTCCGAAGATTTTTGTGTCCAGATGTCGGAACAGATCGTATGCGAGGTCTGAGCGTTCCAGGTGGACGATGATGGAGTTTACGTGATGCGCTCCGTAGGTTTTTGTATCTAGAGACCAAGACAAATCGAATGCGAGGTCTAGGTGTTTCAGATGGCCGATGATGGAGTCCGGGTAGTGCGCTTCGTAGGTTTTTGAGTCCAGGTGTCGGGACAGCTCGAATGCGAGGTCTAGCTGTTCCAGGCGGCTGATGATACGCTTCGTAGACTTTTGTGTCCAGGTGTTTTGACAGATCGGATGCGAGGTCTAGGTGTTCCAGACGGCCGATGATGGAGTTCGGGTAGTGCGCTCCGTAGGTTTTTGTGTCCAGGTGAAGGGACAGGTCGGATGCGAGGTCTAGGTGTTGCAGATGGCCGGTGATGTAATCCGGGTGATGCGCTCTGAAGGTTTTTGTGTCCAGGTGTCGGGACAGATCGAATGCGAGGTTTAGGCGTTCCAGGTAGCCGATGATGGAGTTTACGTGAAGCGCTCCGTAAGTTTTTGTGTCCAAAGGCCAGGACAAATCGAATGCGAGGTCTAGGTGTTCCAGATGGTCGATGAGTCCGGTGATGTAATCCGGGTGATGCGCTCCGTAGGTTTTTGTGTCCAGGTGAAGGGACAGGTCGGATGCGAGGTCTAGGTGTTTAGATGGCCGATGATGGAGTCCAATTTAATATTATGATTTTCAAAATATTACCTGCATCTGAAATTTTGTGGCACAGTACTGCACTTTTTTGTACATATTCTGGATATAGTTTACAAAATTTCTACCAAGAGATAGTTTAGATTTGGTTTTTATTTTTTGGTTGAGGGTTTAATTGTTTATTGAAATTTAAACAAATTTCAATCTATTTAGTTTTTATGAACAAAAAATGTTCCTCAAATTTTAGGTCGATATTTGCAAAAATAAAAAAGCTATGCAATATTGAAAATTCAATTTTTTTGCAATTTTTGGTTAAAATCCAAGTTTATTCATTTTTTAACTGAAAATCTTGAAACTTTTTGTATAGTACATTGATTGGCAAAAGGTTTGAATTTTTTCTGTAGAATGTGCCAGTATTTATTTTATGACCCTTTTTGAAAGTCTCTGATTGGGTGCTTCTTAGTATACCTTCATCAAAGGATATTGAGGCTGCGGCCAAATATTCTTTATTCGACAAATTTTTTTTGTATTCTTCTTCGAAAACCCTTCAAAATGCTTTTTTTGATCAATACTGGCCGAGCAAAGGGAAAAAAGTGACAATTTTTTTAAATATCAAGAAAAATCCATAATTTCAATTTTTGATAACATAATTAATGAAACTGAATATTATTCATACATCTTATGGCATGGACCGTACCACTGAATTTTGTTAGAGCATCAAATAGAACATTAGAAATATCTATTTTCAATAATATTAGGCTTACACAATAAGCAATACCTAATTATGAATTAATAATAAATTAAGCTATAGAGGTTAATTACTATAAAGCTGTCAAAATGAAATCAGGCAACAGACTGATAATTTCATTCATAATTAGGTATCGCTTATTGTGTAAGCCTAATATTATTGAAAATAGATATTTCTAATGTTCTATTTGATGCTCTAACAAAATTCAGTGGTACGGTCCATGCCATAAGATGTATGAATAATATTCAGTTTCATTAATCATGTTATCAAAAATTGAAATTATGGATTTTTCTTGATATTTCAAAATTGTCACTTTTTTCTCTTTTCTCGGACAGTATTGATCAAAAAAAGCATTTTGAAGGGTTTTCGAAGAAGAATACAAAAAAAATTTGTCGAATAAAGAATATTTGGCCGCAGCCTCAATATCCTTTGATGAAGGTATACTAAGAAGCAGCCAATCAGAGACTTTCAAAAAGGGTCATAAAATAAATACTGGCACATTCTACAGAAAAATTCAAACCTTTTGCCAATCAATGTACTATACAAAAGTTTCAAGATTTTCAGTTAAAAAATGAATAAACTTGGATTTTAACCAAAAATTGCAAAAAAATTGAATTTTCAATATTGCATAGCTTTTTTATTTTTGCAAATATCGACCTAAAATTTGAGGAACATTTTTTGTTCATAAAAACTAAAAGAAAACGAGTTTTGAGGGATTTTAAAATTTTGAGCTGCTGACTTCACGTGAAATATCCCATATACCTGAAACAACAGGAGGGTGTAACAAAATTTGAGACCAAGGGTTGAACTTCAAATGAACCTGAGTATGGTATATAAGTTGATCCGCATTTTAAAATATACACCTTCCATCATATAAACGCATAACTGCAAATTGAACATTTTAACAAAATTTGTATTATTAGAAGTATTGTCATTAATAATTACTTTGCATTATACTTGTCATGCTACTGAATGATTGGCAAAAGTAGAGCTACTATAATTTTATTGAGCTAGGCTCATAAGTTTCTTTAGCTTCTTTTCAAATTTTATGAGTTTTGTTGGAAAAAAACGGAAAAGAATTAATTTTATGTCAAGACATCTAGTTTCTTATAAATAGATAACTAAATAAACTCATGTAATTGTAATTCTTTTCTGTTATAATTAAATATGTTCGCCCATACACCTTTCCTTATAACTAATAATTGTGCGTATTTCGTCTATACGCATTTTTGCATTATAAACAACTGAGCGTATTTCGCTTATACATATTTTTGATATTGTAAATAATTGTGCGTATTTCGCTTGTACGAATTTTTTATTATAAATAATTGTGCGTATTTCGCCTATACGCATTTTTGTATGATAAATAATTGTGCGCATTTCGCATATACGCATTATTTATTATGAATAATTGTGCGTATTTCGCCTATACGCATTTTAATATTTACTATTTTTTTTATTACAAACACATGTCAATTTGAACGTAATTACGATCGAATAAGTATTTATTTATAATCACAATTTTTACTTATAGTATAAAATTACGTGATTAGTAATACTTTAAGTTTTGACATGTCCAACACCTATTAGCCAAAAACTACGGAGCGCACCACCTAAATATCGTCACCGGCTTCCCCGAAGACCTGGACCACGATTAGATACGCCCTGATATCCAAACGCAAAAGACTACAAAGCGCACCACCTAGACCTCGTCATCGGCTACCCTGAACACCTGCACTGCGTATTAGATGCGCCCTGATATTTTAATGCAAAAAACCTAGACTCCATCATCGGCTACTACAAAGACCTAGACGACGCATTCGATGCTTTCAATTATCGATAAGTAACACTTCCTTATAATAGTTGTCATTTCCGTATTAGCAGGTAGCAACCGTTACCGCTATAGTATTTCTCCCTTACAATTGAAGGTGGAAGCAATGTATACTAAAATCGTGTGACGCTGTTACGTCGGTATATGCCGCTGATCCAACGATCGTATAATTGTGTAATTGTTGTAGTATGAAAAGCAACATACCGTAAAAGTATGGGTCCCTTACTAAGATTGCTAAAACCACCTTACTTATATAGTAAAGGAACTCCTATACTCCACGAGTAAGCCGTTTTAACTGTAGCAGTAAGAGTTTTCTTTCCGTGTGCACCCGCAGAAAACTGTTACTTTTTGGGGAGATATAATTCGTACCTAAAAATCAGGTGTGCCCTAAATACTGACATTAGTCTAGGCACCAGGGGGTTTCCGTGGCCGATGGATGTCCACGCCTCCACCAAAGCTTTTCTTACGTATTTTTGTCTGCTGATTCTGAATTTCGAAGGTGAACAGTCGCCAGAATGTTAGTTTTTGTTATTAACAATTTAATTGTTTAAACTGCGGCCAAATCAATATGATTAATTATAACTGAATCCTAACTGTCTAAAACTGTAGTAAATTGATCTAGAATTATGCACGTTTGCGCTCGAATTCGCGACTTATTGCACTAAATTTGCAATAATTCGGGTTCTAATCAAAATTTTTCAATTCTGAAAAAACGAGCATATTCTAGATCAATTTACTACAGTTTTAGGCAGTTAGGATTCAGTTATAATTAATCATATTGATTTGGCAGCAATTTAAACAATTAAATTGTTAATAACAAAAAACTAACAGTCTGGCGACGTTCCACCTTCGAAATTCAGAATCAGCAGTCAAAAATACGTAAGAAAAGCTTTGGTGGAAGTGTGGATATCCATCGGCCACGGAAACCCCCCTGGCGCCTAGACTACATCTCGAGTCTGTCGCGGGAGCGCAGACGTTCAAGTATACCTTCGTCGTCCCTTCTCCGTCGTGTCCGCCTAGGTGATGTCCTCAGGAAGTGGTAGTTGCGTTGGCTGCCCTCGAGGAGAGTAGAATGATATGAAGACCTGTTGTCTTCTGCAGGAGCTCTTCGCCTAGAGCAAAACAAAATATATTAATAATGTTTTAGGCAGTGGGGATGAGAAGAGCAGTATCAAACTGCCAGGAACAGAGGAGTAGACAGATGGAAAGTTGGAGGCTAGGTTCGGCTATACTACAGGATAAAGTCCAAATCCGAAGTGAAGTACTTACTCGAGTGTCACGGAAGCGCGAACTACATTCAACTACACCTTCGCCCTCCTTTCTCCGTTGTGTTCGCCTAGGTGATGTCCTCGGGAAGTGGTAGTTGCGTTGGCTGTCCTCGAGAAGAGTAGAATTATATGAAGACTTGTTGTCTTCTACAGGAGCTCTTCACCTAGGACAATACAAAATATATTAATAATGTATTAAGGAGTAGGGATGAGGATAGCAGTATCGAACTGCCAGGAACAGAGGAGTAGACCGATGGAAAGTTGGAGACTAGGTTCGGCTGTACTACAAGATAAAGTCCAAATCCGAAGTGAAATACTTACTCGAGTCTGGCACAGGAGATCAAACTATATTTATATACACCTTCGCTCTCACTTCTACGATATGTTTGTCTAGCTGATGTCTTCAGGACGTGGTAGTTGTGTTGGCTGCCCTGGAGGGGAGTAGAATTATATGAAGACGTGTTGTCTTCTGCAGGAGCTCTTCGCCTAGGGCAAAACAGAATATATTAATAAAGTGTTAAGCAGTATAGGAATGAGGATAGCAGTATCGACCTGCCAGAAACAGAGGGAGTAGATAGATGGAAAGTTAAGATATCTGTAGAAAATGGAAAGGGTCTTTGGAATGAAAAGTCGAAAAAGTGCATGTGCATTTCCAACTAAGACCTCATCACCCTCGCTTAAAGTTTACCAGAATGTTAACACACAATACAATACATGTTGAGGCATTGTATATTAAATTTTAGATCTTTTCAATCAGCCAGTGTAGGCGAAATAACTTTTTTTTTTGAACATTTCTTAAAAAGAGCATACAAATTGCAATATCTCCACACTTGCTAATTATTTAGATTTGAAACTTGATAAACAATATCCCTCAGCATGTATTACATAGTGTGTGTAAAGTTTGAAATATTTATAGAGAATGGAAAGGGATCTTTGAAATGAAAAGTCGAAAAAGCGCGTGTGCATTTCCAATGTAGACCTCCTCACCCTCGCTTAAAGTTTATGAGAATGTTTACACACAATCCAGTACATACTGAGGCATTGTATATTAGGTTTCAGATCTACTCAATCAGCCAGTTTGGAGGAAATTACTTTTCTTTCTTAAAAATTTCCTGAAAAAGCACAAAAATTGCAATATCTCCAGACTTGCTAATTATGTAGATCTGAAACTTGATAAACCGTCCCTCAGCATGTATGCCATTATGTATGGAAAGTTTAAGATACTTGTAGGGAATGAAACGGGATCTTTGGAACGAATTGTCGAAAAGCCGCATGTGCATTTGCGACAAAAACCTCCTCACACTTTCTCATAGTTTACCAGAATGTTCTCACACAATGCAATGCATGCTGAGGCATTGCATATTGAGTTTCAGATATACTCCATCAGCCAGTTTGGAGGAAATGACTTTTCTTTCTTAAAAATTTCCTGAAAAAGCACAAAAATTGCAATATCTCCAGATTTGCTATTTATGTAGATCTGAAACTTGATAAACTGTCCCTCAGCATATATTGCACGGTGTGTGTAAAGTTTAAGATATGTTGAGAGAATGGAAAAAGCGCAAGTGCATTTCCAACTAAGACCTCCTGACCATTGCTCAAAGCTTACCACAATGTTAACACGCAATCCAATACATGTTAAGGCATTGTATATTAAATTTTAGATCTTTTCAATCAGCCAGTGTACGGGAAATAACTTTTTTTCTTGAACATTTCTTAAAAAGAGCATACAAATTGCAATATCTCCACACTTGCTAATTATTTAGATCTGAAAGTTGATAAACAATACCTCAGCGTGTGTTACATAGTGTGTGTAAAGTTTGAAATATTTGTAGAGAATGGAAAGGGATCTTTGAAATGAAAAGTCGAAAAAGCGCGTGTGCATTTCCAATGTAGACCTCCTCACCCTCGCTTAAAGTGTGTGAGAATGTTTACACACAATCCAGTACATACTGAGGCATTGTATATTAGGTTTCAGATCTATTCAATCAGCCAGTTTGGAGGAAATTACTTTTCTTTCTTAAAAATTTCCTGAAAAAGCACAAAAATTGCAATATCTCCAGACTTGCTAATTATGTAGATCTGAAACTTGATAAACTGTCCCTCAGCATGTATTCCATTATGTATGGAAAGTTTAAGATACTTGTAGGGAATGGAAAGGGATCTTTGGAACGAAATGTCAAAAAGCCGCATGTGCATTTGCGACAAAAACCTCCTCACTCTTTCTCATAGTTTACCAGAATGTTCTCACACAATGCAATGCATGCTGAGGCACTGTATATTAAATTTAGATCTTTTCAATCAGCCAGTGTAGGGGAAATAACTTTTTTACTTGAACATTTCTTAAAAAGAGCATACAAATTGCAATATCTCCTCACTTGCTAATTATTTAGATCTTAAACTTGATAAACAGTCCCTCAGCATGTATTACATAGTGTGTGTAAAGTTTGAAATATTTGTAGAGAATGGAAAGGGATCTTTGAAATGAAAAGTCGAAAAAGCGCGTGTGCATTTCCAAGGTAGACCTCATCCTCGCTTAAAGTTTATGAGAATGTTTACACACAATCCAGTACATGCTGAGGCATTGTATATTAGATTTCAGATCTACTCAATCAGCCAGTTTGGAGGAAATGACTTTTCTTGAAAATATTTTGAAAAATACACAGAAAATGCAGTATCTCCACACTTGCTGATTATTTAGATCTGTAATCTTTGGAATGAAAAGTCGAAAAAGCGCATCAAATCTATAGTTGGCCGTTGTTATTTATACGCCAGATTGCTAGATAGGTATACCTATATATACGTAAAACCTAACCTTCAATTTTCTTTAGCCGAAGAATTGCCTCTTGATTAAAGAAAAAAATAGGCAAGGATTGACGCTTGACTAAAGAAATAATAGTCCCTTCCATCTCAGACTTTCAAAACAGTGATTTTTACACGTTTCTAAGTGGGTTATAGGTTATTTGTACGACAGATCTGTCGTACAAATAACAACGCCGTAAAATAAATAAATTCTTGAATGACTTACTTTTCTGTCTTACGGCGGGGCCAAGTCCAAGCGGCACGGTCCGTTGGGTGTGCACGCACACGGTGCGGTACGGACGCTACGGTCTGCGAGGTGGGCGGCTGATGCGGCGCTCCAGGCTGCGCCGTCTGCGAGCGGTCCAGGCGGCAGGCACACCGATGACACGTCGATTAGCAATGGATTATAGAGGAGGGCACAGGTGGCGAAGGTGGCGGCGGAGGTGGTGGCGGCAACACGGGACCGCCTCCCGGAGGGCCTAGGCCCAGGCATCGGCGATGGACTGATGGCTCACAGGCTCAGCTGTGCTGCAGCCAGCAGCGCATGCGCGTACACACACACGGGCAAGGCCGCGCCGCTGGCCGCTGCCGTCGCTGCCGTCGCCGACTCGCGAATCTCGCGATGCTACATATTACCCATATGGTACAATAATCTATTTTTTTTTTTTTAATATTATGCATAATCATGAGTGCATTGCCCTCCGTAATGACATTATGAATCATTCTGCAAAGTTTCACGTCGATATTTTAAGGCATCTGAGAATGGCATTTGAACGAAATTTTCGTTCAAATGCCATTCTTAGACGCTTTTGAATATTGACTTGGCATTTTGCAGAATGATTAATAATGTAATTACGGAGGGCAATGCACTCATTATTTTTCATATATCGTTATATTTTTTTTTTCTATTAAAAACAATATATTTTTGCTCGGTCGGTAAAAATTGAGTTTGACACCCCCTTAAACCTGAACTTTTAAATCATGAACCCTTTAACCCTGAATCCTTTAATCCCCAACCCTAAAATCCTTAAACATTGAACCCACAACCCTTTAACCCTTAACCGTTGAACCCTGAACTCTTAAACCCTTAAACCCTTAGAACCTGAACCCTTAAGCCCTCAACCCTTATACGATGAACGACTAAACTCTGAACCCTTAAAACATCAACCTTGAAACCTGATGGTTTGACTGTCCCTCAAAACCCTTAAGAAGTGAAAACTGAAACCCTCAGCTCTTAAACCCTCAACCATTAAACCTTGCGTCTTTAAAAAACTAATTCAATTCTCTCTTTTTCGCTTATAGCGGATTCTCTTATCCTCAAATGACCTGTGTAAAGGATTTCTGGATCTTTTTTATCACTTTGATTAGTTTCTCTTTTCAACATCCAGCAGTAGTCAGCCATCATATTAACACCCCAAGTGCCTTGATATCTCCTCTCCATTTCTTTTAGGTCTTGGTGAAACCGCTCACCTTGCTCTTCGCTGTAGTCACCTAAGTTCTCAGGAAAATATTGCAAATGTGAGTGCAAAAAATGTAATTTCACACTCATCAAACAACCTAAACGTTCGTAGTTATCGAATAAATCTGAAACAATTTGTTCATATTCCTGACTTTTCTGATTACCTAAAAAATTTTCAGCAATACTTTGAAAACTGAGCCATGCTAACTTTTCTGTTTCGTTCATTGTGTTGATGAAATTAGGATCTCGAAACATTCTTCGAATTTGAGGGCCGTCAAAAATTCCTGCTTTTATTTTAGCGTTACTGAGACCTGGAAAATGATTTGACAAGTATTGGAAACATGCTCCTTCTTTATCTAATGCTTTAGTAAACTGCTTCATTAAACCAAGTTTAATGTGCAGTGGAGGAAGAAGGATTTTTAATGGATCGAGCAATGGTTCTTGAAGCACGTTGTAAGTACCTGGATTAAGCGCATTTCTTTTTGGCCATTTTCTCTTCCTGTAGTGATTTATGCGATCTCTGCTGTCCCATAAACATAGAAAGCATGGAAACTTTGTGAAACCTGACTGTTGCCCTAATATGATGGATATGATTTTTAAGTCTCCACAAACTTGCACTTGTGTTCTTCATATTTTATTTTCTCTAGGACATACTTTATATTTTCATAACTTTCTTTTAGTTTCGTGGAATGAGCTATTGGGATGCTTGCGTATTTATTTCCATTATGCAGCAAAACTGCCTTTAGACTTTGCTTTGAAGAGTCTATGAAGAGTCGCCATTCACTGGACTTGTAAATATTAGGTTTTAATTCATTAATCAGACTCTTTACATCTGTGCAATAAACTAATGTTTTATCCTCATCTACAGTGAAATATTTTGTAAACTCTCGTTCCCGTTTTCTATAAACAGAAGATTTAGTTCCAGGTTCTACTAATTCCCGCCTCTTAAATTCCGCTGCCATGAATTCTGCAACATCTTTAGAGACGCCAGTATTTCGAATAAAATCGTTTAAATCTTTTTGGTTAAATGGTTTAGGATTCTATGGCTTAACAGAATGTTGAACATACTCGTCTTAACTGTCATCCATTTCACTTTCACTAATTTCCATCGATTCGCTCTCACTGTCATCTTCATTTTTTCTTATGTCGTCTTCTTCAATATCGTTTTCCATAAAATCTTCTTCTACATCCATAAGTTCACCAGCATCACAAATAGTTTCCTCTCTTTCAAATTCATTGGATGTATGAATATCTGATTCCATGATGGGTTTTATCATTGAAGAGACATTAGCATATTTTATTTTAGATTTATTTTTTGAGTTGAAGCCACTTGTAATAGTTTTGCAAAAATAGCAGTCATCGCATGACTGTGGTTTCTGCCATATAGTTGGCGTGGTAAATTGTAACACTTTCTTTCCTTTGCTTTTCTTCCATCGATTCAATATCGTTAGACAAGTACAGCACATCACTTAAGGGAACCCACCATGTATTTTCAACAGGTATCTGCATTTTGAAGCAGTCAAGAAAAATTTTTCTATTTAAATCCGTAATAGGTCTGCGGTACTTTGCTACCTCAAATTTACCACATATGTAGCAAAACCGATTTGGTTCTCCAAGGCAATCGTGGTTACTTGAGGGGTTTCTTGTGGCATTATGCTCAACACTGGCCAAGTTATCCACCTGTGAAGAGCTGCGGTCGTATGATGACGACAACTGCGGGCCCGCTTGCTCACCCTGACCAGTCGCTGATACTGGGTTTACGAAGCCCTGCATCGTAATAGATATATTACTTATATCTGCCATGACGGCGAAATACCCTTTTCCAGGAACTTTGCCAAAATATACAAAAAATTTATACAAAAAACCGAATCGAAAAAAAAACCAGCAAAAAATTTATACGTTGCCCACCGTCACCACGGGGAGGTGCCCTGGGTGCAGATATAAGTGATTCACGATGCAGTGCTTCAGAAACCCAGGGCGACTGGTCAGGGTGAGCAAGCGGGCCCGCAGCCGTCGTCATCATACCACCGCAGCTCTTCACAGGTGGATGACTTGTCTAACGATGTTGAATCGATAAAAAAAAAGCAATGGAAAGGAAGTTTTACAATTTACCACGCCAACTATATGGCAGAAACCACAGTCATGCGATGACTGCTATTTTTGCAAAACTATTACAAGCGGCTTTAACTCGAGAAATAAATCTAAAATAAAATACGCTAATGTCTCTTCAACAATAAAACCCATTACGAAATCAGATATTCATATATCCAATGGATTTGAAAGAGAGGAAACTATTTGTAATGCTAGTGGACTTATGAATGTAGAAGAAGATTTTATGGAAGAAGATATTGAAGAAGACGTCATAAGACATCCATAAGTTCACCAGCATCACAAATAGTTTCCTCTCTTTCAAATTCATTGGATGTATGAATATCTGATTCCATGATGGGTTTTATCATTGAAGAGACATTAGCATATTTTATTTTAGATTTATTTTTTGAGTTGAAGCCACTTGTAATAGTTTTGCAAAAATAGCAGTCATCGCATGACTGTGGTTTCTGCCATATAGTTGGCGTGGTAAATTGTAACACTTTCTTTCCTTTGCTTTTCTTCCATCGATTCAATATCGTTAGACAAGTACAGCACATCACTTAAGGGAACCCACCATGTATTTTCAACAGGTATCTGCATTTTGAAGCAGTCAAGAAAAATTTTTCTATTTAAATCCGTAATAGGTCTGCGGTACTTTGCTACCTCAAATTTACCACATATGTAGCAAAACCGATTTGGTTCTCCAAGGCAATCGTGGTTACTTGAGGGGTTTCTTGTGGCATTATGCTCAACACTGGCCAAGTTATCCACCTGTGAAGAGCTGCGGTCGTATGATGACGACAACTGCGGGCCCGCTTGCTCACCCTGACCAGTCGCTGATACTGGGTTTACGAAGCCCTGCATCGTAATAGATATATTACTTATATCTGCCATGACGGCGAAATACCCTTTTCCAGGAACTTTGCCAAAATATACAAAAAATTTATACAAAAAACCGAATCGAAAAAAAAACCAGCAAAAAATTTATACGTTGCCCACCGTCACCACGGGGAGGTGCCCTGGGTGCAGATATAAGTGATTCACGATGCAGTGCTTCAGAAACCCAGGGCGACTGGTCAGGGTGAGCAAGCGGGCCCGCAGCCGTCGTCATCATACCACCGCAGCTCTTCACAGGTGGATGACTTGTCTAACGATGTTGAATCGATAAAAAAAAAGCAATGGAAAGGAAGTTTTACAATTTACCACGCCAACTATATGGCAGAAACCACAGTCATGCGATGACTGCTATTTTTGCAAAACTATTACAAGCGGCTTTAACTCGAGAAATAAATCTAAAATAAAATACGCTAATGGCTCTTCAACAATAAAACCCATTACGAAATCAGATATTCATATATCCAATGGATTTGAAAGAGAGGAAACTATTTGTAATGCTAGTGGACTTATGAATGTAGAAGAAGATTTTATGGAAGAAGATATTGAAGAAGACGTCATAAGAAAAAATGATGATGACAGTGAAAGTGAATTAATGGAGATTAGTGAATGTGAAATGGATGAAAGTAAAGACAAGTATGTTCCATATTCTGTTATGTTATGTAATCCTAAACCATTTAACCAAAAAGATTTAAATGACTTTTTTCGCAATACTAGCGTCTCGAAAGATGTTGCAGAATTCATGGTAGCGGAATTTAAAAGGCGGGAATTAGTAGAACCTGGAACTAAATCTTCTGTTTATAGAAAACGGGAACAAGAGTTTACAAAATATTTCACTGTAGATGAGGATAAAACATTAGTTTATTGCACAGATGTAAAGAGTCTGATTAATGAATTAAAACCTAATATTTACAAGTCCAGTGAATGGCGACTCTTCATAGACTCTTCAAAGCAGTCTAAAGGCAGTTTTGCTGCATAATGGAAATAAATACGCAAGCATCCCAATAGCTCATTCCACGAAACTAAAAGAAAGTTATGAAAATATGAAGTATGTCCTAGAGAAAATAAATCATATCCATCATATTAGGACAACAGTAAGGTTTTACAAAGTTTCCGTGCTTTCTATGTTTATGGGACAGCGGAGATCGCATAAATCATTACAGGAAGAGAGAATGGCCAAAAAGAAATGCGCTTAATCCAGGTACTTACAACGTGCTTCAAGAACCATTGCTCGATCCATTAAAAATCCTTCTTCCTCCACTGCACATTAAACTTGGTTTAATGAAGCAGTTTACTAAAGCATTAGATAAAGAAGGGGCAGGTTTCCAATACTTGTCAGATCATTTTCCAGGTCTCAGTAACGCTAAAATAAAAGCAGGGATTTTTGATGGCCCTCAAATTCGAAGAATGTTTCGAGATCCTAATTTCATCAACACAATGAACGAAACAGAAAAGTTAGCATGGCTCAGTTTTCAAAGTATTGCTGAAAATTTTTTAGGTAATCAGAAAAGTCAGGAATATGAACAAATTGTTTCAGATTTATTCGATAACTACGAACGTTTAGGTTGTTTGATGAGTGTGAAATTACATTGTTTGCACGCCCATTTGCAATACTTTCCTGAAAACTTAGGTGACTACAGCGAAGAGCAAGGTGACCGATTTCACGAAGACCTTATAGAAATGGAGAGGAGATATCAAGGCACTTGAGGTATTAATATTATGGCTGCCTACTGCAAGATGTTGGAAAGAGAAACTAACCCAGGTGATACAAAAAGAGCCAGAAATCCTTTACACAGGTCATTTGAGGATAAAAGAACCCGCTATAAGCGAAAAAGAGAAAATTGAATTAGTTTTTTAAAGACGCAAGGTTTAATGGTTGAGGGTTTAAGAGCTGAGGGTTTCAGTTTTCACTTTTTAAGGGTTTTAAAGGACAGTTAATGGTTTGAGGGTTGATGCTTTAAGGGTTCAGAGTTTAATAGTTCATCGTTCAAGGTTTTAAGGGTTCAGGGTTTAAGGGTTGAGGGTTTAAGGGATCAGGATCTGAGGCTTTAAGGGTTTAAGAGTTCAGGGTTCAACGGTTAAGAGTTTAAAAGGTTGAAGATTAAAGGGCTATGGGTTCAATGTTTAAGGATTCTAGAGTTGGGGATTAAAGGATTCAGGGTTAAAGGGTTCAGGACTAAAGGGTTTTAGCGTTGAGGGCTTCAAGGTTTAGGGTTTAAGAGTTATAAGTTCAAGGGTTCAGGGTTTAGGGGTTGAAAGGGTCAAAAGCTGTATTTTTCGAATTTTTCGATGTAGGGGTGGTTTTCCGTGATTGAAAAAAAAGTAGAGGGAATGTAGTAAATCTCGTTTCGAATTCAGATTCAGTGCCTCAAAGTATGTATAGCAGTAGATCTGCAGTCATTTAGGCAGTTTGTACTAATTTGCCCAATGTTAAAAGCGGAATATTTCGGATTTTTCAATTTAGGGGTGGTTTTCCACGATTTAAAAAACACTGAGGGGTGATGGCACAAATCTGCATTTGGATTCGGATTCAGCGCCTCAAAATGTGTATAGCTTTAGATCTGCAGTAATTTTTAGGCAGTTTTCACAAATTTTCCCAACGTTAAAAGCGGAATATACCGGATTTTTCGATTTAGGGGTGGTTTTCCACGATTTAAAAAGAACTGAGGGGTGATGGCACAAATCTGCCTTTGGATTCGGATTCAGCGCCTCAAAATGTGTATAGCTTTAGATGTGCAGTAATTTTTGGGCAGTTTTCACAAATTTTCCCAACGTTAAAAGCGGAATATACCGGATTTTTCGATTTAGGGGTGGTTTTACACGATTTAAAAAAAACTGAGGGGTGATGGCGCAATTCTGGCTTTGGATTCGGATTCAGCGTGTCAAAATGCATAAGAGGGGGTATGTCAAGTCTCAGTAACAGACAACTTTTTTTTGTGTGCCGGTGTTATTATTAGAATTAGCGCCTTCATGTGTATATTTTATATTTAAGTCTATACGATTTGTATGATTTTTTATACTATTTGTATAATTTTTCGTATGACATTTTTATACGGAACCTTATAATTACAAAGAAAAAATTAATAATTGCCAAATGAATGTTATTTTATTTCTTTGCGACCTTAAATAATATATTAATTAGCGTACTCGAAAAGTTAATTATAAACGTTAATAATTATTAGCAATTTACATAGTACTTTAAAATAAGAAAGAATAATATGATTATTATTATTACATAGTATTGGTTTAATTTATTTCATGAAATAATTAATTATAATAATAATAAGAAATTTATAATTGCAAGTAAGACTCTAATATCTAAAAATTCATGTTATTTACTGCTTGACGACCTTATTATTGCATTCAAATAATATATTAATTGACATTATTAATGAAATTAATATATTAATTAACGCACTCACAAATTTATGCTCAGAAAAAAAAAATAATAATAATGAAAGTCCGATTAGTAGCAGCCGAGAAAATTTATAGTCTTCGAGTGTGAGCGTGCGAAGTTCGCGCGCGGAGTCGTAGTGCGCATGCGCGCCAGCCGCGAAACAGCAGCCGCGCGCGTTCCGTTGCTGCGAGTGGCTTATGGCCGTAAAAACGTTTGTCTTTATCAATCAACCATGCATGCGGTTGTAAATAAATAACATTAAAATTTTCTTTACTATTAGAACAACTATCGAACTTAGCAAATCATATTTCATTCCATAATGTTTAAAAATAAGGCCGCAGTGATTTAAAAAAAAAAATAAAAAGATTATCTCAGCTTCTAATTATGCTAGAGCTACCATTCAGGTCTTAAAATTTCTTAAAAAATGCCTACTTTACGAATATCAAGTCGAGTAGTTTCTAACTATAATAGTCTGACCGTGCGAGCCTATTGTTTATAAATATTTTGGAGTACATTTTTAAAGCGTTTTTTAAGCAACTTTTAATTGTTTACTCGCTTAGGTCTTTTTTGGTCATGAAAGTTCAACTCTTTTAGATTAAATTGAGCTCTCTCAGACTTCTGTACGAATGCTCAAAAACGTAAAAAGTCCTGTTAAAAAAAATTTTTTTTAGTTAATTAATAGCGTACAGCCTTAAAAAATAATTTTTCAGATTCGGCTTAATGGCTGGTAATAAAAGTGGGTAAGACCTACCTTTACAAGTAGTTTTCGAGCCTCAATGACAAAATCTTAATTTTCTATTGATAATTTAAAAAAATATCGATTTTAGACCGTTTATTTGCAATAACTAATGAACTAATTAACATATATTTCGGTAAGCGGCTTACTCGGTAGATCTTTTTAATATCTACAACTTGCAATTAGGACTTTTGTCCGTCAGATCAATAGTTGCAAATGTATAAGCAGAAAACCATTTTTTTCAACTTTGAGCATTGTTTAAACAATGAAATTTCACTATTCTCAAGCAGCAACTATATACATTATGTGTCTACTATCGGAAACTATAAGAATCCGCTGAGACATTACTGTTCACAGTCATCGTAATGAAAAATGCTAGTTTGCCTGGATTAATATTAGTTTGTGTCCATCTGCTCTTACTGTACTCCACCCACCTAACCTGCCAGGTTTGCCGCACCTACCGGTGGGACTCTACTGCGGCCTCTGTTCTACGTACGTACGCGCTCCTATTGTAGATCTGCTCACGCTCCGGTGCACGTAGATCGATAGGAGTCATACACGCTATAACCTCGACCGCCTTCGGGACCCCGTCCTATACGCAAACGTACCCCTCAAAGCACCCTTCTGCTGTACCACTGCTCTACTCTTCTTGTAATTTTCAACTTCCATGGCTTCCGCCCAGATCTCCGCTCGGTACATAAGCATCGAGTTAGTTGTCGACATAAGGAGTCTCCTCTTTCCTATCCTCAAGCCTCCTATGTTGTTCATCAGTCTACTAAGAGCCATAACACTCTGCCTTGTCACTGTTTTTTTCGTTACCTATTGAATGTGTGACCAATATGTTAGCTTGGAGTATAGGGTCAGCCCCAGATACTTCACTGTTGACCTCGTTTCCACTATTTCCGACCCTACGTACATTGGCACTAGTTTGGGGATCATTTTACGCGTGAGCAGAAGTACCTCTGTTTCCTTTAATGCGAGGCTGAACCCGTGTTCCGCGATCCACTTCGCCACCCGCTTCATTACCTGGCACAAGATGAGTTGCGCCAGGTGCGCGTTCCGATCCTGTATCGCTGCTACTATGTCATCCGCATAGCCCACAAGGAAAGAATGTCATATAGTATGTTCCAAAAGTCAGCTGCTGGAATCAAACCCTGCACTACTCCACCTGTGATTTCCCTAACTACCGTTCCTTGGCTAGTTTCGAATATCACTTGTGTATTTTGAAAATAGTCCTCAACGATCCGGTTTAAGTACGGTGGATCCCTTTAGAGCCGCGAGCATGTCCGTTCATCTAGCCAAATTAAACGCGTTTTTAACGTGTAACATTGCTAACAACGACAAGGGGCGTGCACCGTAGCACCGTTCCCTCGTCTCATCTACTGCTGAAATAACCGATCGTATTAATCCAATCGTTGAAAACCCCTATCTGAATCCGTGCTGATTTTCTGACAAGCTTCCCGAATCTTGAATCGTGAAAGCTAAGTGGTCTGTACGCTGACGGTGATCTCTGATCCCACTTTCCCTTACTTATGAGTACTGGCTTTACTTTTTTCTAACTACTGTTAAAGTCACCCTCGTGAAGGCATACGTTGTACGTATCCAGCAAGACTTTAAGACCTTAAGAGACCAGCGAGAAGCGATGACCTTTAAGACCTCCACTGGAATACCGTTCGGCTTCGGCGCTTTCCCACTCTTCAGAGTTGAAATGGCCCTAATTAGATCTGCTCTAGTAAAATCAGGCATATTCTCAGTTCGAAGGTGTTCGTAAGTAGGCCCAGTCAAAAGAGGGTGTCTTGGAAAGAGCCCGTCAATGATCACGCTGATTGTTCGCGCGTCTTTAATCTCTGGCGGTCTCATTTACCCTATTTTGTGTATGACAAAATGGTCCGAGTCTACTGCGTTGCATACTTCTTTTCAGTATTTCCACTTACTGGTCTTGATCGCGTCTCTTAAGTTTTTTCGCGCCGATTCGGAGACATGTTTTTTGTAGCTCCGCAATCTCGTCAGTCCACCAGTATACTAGTTGCCGACGCCATTGGCTTCCGTTTTGCGGCATGGAGGCAATCCATACCCGCATAATTGCCGACATTGTGTTGCTAACGTGGGCTTCTGCTAGTTCACGGTCCACCGGTCCGTGGTCGTCAAATGTTGGAGCTCCGTACTACTTCTATTAATTATTCCCTTTTAGCCGTTTAATATTTCAACGTTGAAGTATATACTAGTTGTATTTATTCCATCTTGCATGCTGTCTAAGACCGTGAAGGTGGACGCTGCCTTTCTCCTCCTCTAAGACCTGCCATCCCTGAATCCTACATGGCAGTTGTTCAGACGGAAGGTGACATCAGATATCTACTCACCGAATCTCGGTCTTCTGTAGGTTAGAACGGATTTTTCGTTTATTGCCACTAGTCCCAACCTTGCTGCCATTTCTAGTATCGTCCTACCCTTTGTGTTTGTTTTCGGCATTCCCCATTCAACTGCACTTGTGTTAAAATCACCGGCTACGATAAGGTCGTCTAGTAGTTCTCGACGCGAATCCTTCATTTCTTCGACTAATCTAAGGAATTCGGATCATCGGAGATTGACAGATAGGTACTCACGTATATGGTATCTCCGACATATACCCATACAAAGCTCGTATCTTTGTCATTCCCAGTGATCATTCCTCTGTCGTTTTCAGTTACCCACAATGCCGCCATGTTTGAATCGTCCGCAAACCACGTCGCGTTGTTTCGGGCCGGGTACTTGTATTGTTCGCTGATGATAATTATGTCCGCGAGCGTTAAACTCACTTGTTTAGTGAGTAGGTCGACGGCGAGTATGGCATCGTTAGTATTTATCTGAAGTATGGTCGTCATATTCTAGTCCGTTTTAACTTCTCTAATTAACGCTGGCGATAGGACAGGTGTTTCTAATAACCACCTCTGTTTCTCCGGGTTTTACTGGTGTCGTTAACTCCTTGTAAATGTCCGCAAAGCTCTTTTCCTCCAGCGAAGCTATGTGAGTCGCAGTCCGTCTCGGGCGAACGTTTACATTGCTCTGCCGCACCACACCAATCGGCGTCGCCTTACCGCTCTGGTGCTGCTGTTTTGGTACCGTTTGGTCCTCCTCCCTTTTCTTGGTTACCATCGTTGTGAAGTCATCTTAGTCAGTCCGTCTTTTAATCCTCTTGGGTGACGTGTCCAGAATTGGGCTATCATCCATCAGTCCCTTCTTTTTCGTGGTTGGTGTGTCCTCATTTCTCTTGTCTGCTGCCATCCCTCCTTATGTTGTTTGTGTTGCGGCTGAGTGGATTTCGTCTATGCCTCAGTCGCCGTGGCCAGGACTATTATCTTATCCTTTACCGGCGTGGCGGTGTTTCTCCGTTTGGACGTTATATCCCGCATGCAGCCCAGCAAACGCTTCATGACGCCTAGGATGTCTCCTATTCTCTCAGATTGGTCTCCCGTGTTCCTACACTCACTAATTAGCCGCTTCATCTCCTGGGCGCTTGTGTTCCATCCGATCTGCTGTCATTCGACACGTCCAGGATCGTCTGCGCTACGTGGTCAGTCGGAGTCTTAGCTCCACCTCCCATTCCTTTAACTCCTCCGATTCTGTCGTTGTTTGCCGGGTAAGTAATCGTGCGTACAATATGTTTAAGATGGTTTACACATCATGGGAGCCACACCTTGGTGTGGATACTATCCCCGCCTATAAGAAACCCCATTTATGTGTGCCGAAGCCGAGAAGCCGATTGTCGATCGGTCATTCCTATCGGCATCTAGTGACTTTATAAGGAAAAGGTTACTGGATAAGCCCACGCCATAATGAAGCAAAAGGTTTAACGTACCCCTACGGAGTGGACGATGTCGAGTCCGTCCCAACACCTGACGCAAACCTTGGGCTAGACGGTGGTCGATTTACCCTACGCAACTTCTGATATAAGGTAATGCTGACCAGGTAATCCTTCACACCTGCGCCCAATAATGATTGCTTCAACCCCTCCATTGGCTCCAGTCAGTGGTCATTGGTCCTCCCACATTGAACATGCATTTTAAATGCTAACGTAGAGGTTGGATATTGACATCTCGTATCACCCCGGTTAAGGAGTTTACCACTATCCCTTTGGCTAGTCTATCGGGAATATACATAATTCGTCAACCGCAGCCCATTCATACTGTGCTCATTCATTCGTGCATTCTCACGATTCCTATATCCTCGACTGCTTATTCAAAATATTCGCAGCTGACCAGTCTTGGCTGGTTCTCCCCCGATCCGCAATCACGGGACGCGTCCGGTACGATGGAAAAGTGCTCATCTACCGTTAGATAGAAACCGGGAAAGTATTTCTACTGCGAAGCTTATAACTGACATTGAATGTGCATAATGAAAAGCAACAATGAAATATTTTCAAAATTACTGGGTACAGCAAACAAGAATTTAAAAAATATAATTCTCATTTGAAACTCAATTTTGTAAGTGTTTAAAGTAATTTATAGATTTTAGATTGTAAAAGTGAATTCCGCAACTAAAATCGGTCTAAGGTTTAACCTGAATTAGGATAAATGCCTCTATGCAGAACTTCTTATTTCTTAAACAGAACTATGCTTACAGAAAGCTCTGTCTGTCTCTCTCTCTCCCTCTCCCTCTCCATCTCCCTCTCCCTCTCCCTCTCCCACCCACTCACTCTCTCACTCTCTCTCTCTCTCTCTCCCTCTCTCTCTCTTATGATTATGATACTTGATTAAATTGATAATTATATATTTTTGGTTGTGAATTTTCTATAAAACGGAGAGAGAAAATGAGAGAGAGTAATCAAGAGAGGGATGAGTGAGGGGGGACGGGGAAGAAAGGGTTGGAAAGAACGACAGCGAGGAAGATATGCTAGGGTAAGGGGATTGATGATGAGGAGAAGGGGTGAGAGGAACGGGAGTGCGGAATGTAGGTCGAGTGAAGAGAGTGGAGGGAGAAGGATGAGAGGGTTGGAGGAGAAGGGAAGGAAGGAGGGACAGAGAGGGAAGGGTACCAGGTGTGTGGAAGAGAAAGAGAGAGAGAGAGCGAGAGAAAGATCTCTCTCTCTCTCTCTCGTTCTCTCTCTATATCGCTCTCTTTGTCTCTCTTCGTCTCTCTTTCTCTCTCTCTTTCTCTTCTCTCTTATGGCTATGATACTTAATTACATTGATATTTATATATTTTTGAATCTTACTCTATTATAAAATGGATAGAAAAAAGAGGTAGGGGAATCTAAAGGAGAGGGATGAAGATAGGGAGAAAGTGAGGGAGCCAGAAAGAGAGGTTCGGAAAGAGGGAGAGGGAGAAAGGGAGGAGTGATTAGAGGGATGGGTGATGACCTACATTCCGCACCCCCTTTCCACTCCTGCTCGTCACCTCATCATCCATCCGTCTATCCAATCCTATCTTCCTCCCTTTTCCTCCTTTCAACCTTCTGTTCCTCGATCCCACCCCCTCCCTCATCTCTCTCATCATCCCTCTCTCCCTCTTTTTCTTTCCCCGTTTCATAATGAATTAAGAATCAAAAATATATAATTATCTATGTAACTAAGCATCATAACCATAAGAGAGAGAGAGAGAGAGGGAGACAGAGAAAGCGAAATCGAGAGAGATCTCATCCCCCCCCCTCTCTCTCTCTTCAGTACACCTGTTCCCTGACCCCTTTCCTCTGACTCCTCCTCATCATCCATCCCTGTACCCAATCCTCTATTTCTCCCTCTCCCTTTTTCTAACCCTCTCTTCCTCGTGCCCCCTCACTCATCTTTCTCTTCATCACCCTCACTCTTTCTCTCTCCGTTTTATAATAAACGAAGAATCAATAATATAAAATAATCAATGTAATTAAGTATCATAACCATAAGAAAGAGAGAGAGAGAGAGAGAGAGAGAGAGAGAGAGAGAGAGAGAGAGAGAGAGAGAGAGAGAGAGAGAGAGAGAGAGAGAGAGAGAGAGAGAGAGAGAGAGAGAGAGAGAGAGAGAGAGAGAGAGAGAGAGAGAGAGAGAGAGAGAGAGAGAGAGAGAGAGAGAGAGAGAGAGAGACAGAGAGAGAGCTTTCTGTAAGCGTAGTTCTGTTTAACATTTTTCTATCAATATATGCCATAATATCTGTATAAAATTTGACTCCAAGTAAGCTATAACTCTATAAGTTAAATAAATTTTCCGAAAAAAGTACTTTTTATTTGTTTATAAGACGATTTGACCTCTTTTAAAAAAAAAACACAGATTACAAATTACATAGAATTATTCCTTGTTTCGTAAAGAACAAATTCATGTCATATAATGTACAGTTATCACTATTGGTTTGAGAGAAATAGTGATTGCTGCACGAGGCGCCGAACCATGCGAGACGCATAGAAGCAAGTTACTCGATTTCACAGTCCATATACGTTATTAACCGTTGTCCTTCTGTAGATTTACTAACTTAATCTATTTATAAAATGTAAAATATATTATTTATTAACATTTAATTGCACGTTTTACAACTAACTGGAAATATATAACGGGGTAATGAAATCTAAACTATATTTTCAGGTAAAAAAAATAGAAAAACTGATATTTATTATGAAACTTCATTCTTACCAATAACGTTTTCAGTAATATATTCACCAATAAATTTGTTTTTACACGTTTTCTTGCGTTTACAATGACAGAAAGAGCAGCACGATATTTCCCCAGATACACAGCAGCATGATTTTGTTGAGCATACTTTACAAGTACAATTCAAAACTAATTGATTAGACGGGGGAAATAAAATTTCTACTCGTTCAGGTAATAAGAACTTATTCTCTTCCTTCCATCCAAACAAGCAAGGATCTAACGGTATATTTTTATCTAAACAATGTATTTGCGTAAATACTGCGTACAAAGATCGGTCGTGTTATAAACAAGTTAAAAGTCGAATAGCGCAAAGCCGCGCGCGCGACGCTGCTCGCACACTTCCGCGCGCTTTTCCAGTTTTTAAGATTTTTTCCAAATTATTTTTCATTACATTCAGTATTAGTTAGCTTGATATTTTTTATTTTATTTATCATTTTGACGTCTAAAACTAACATTTATATTCAAATATATTCAAAAAGCGTCCAGCTATACAATCATGAGCTTCGAGTTAAACAGCATAATGGCATGTATTATGTTCCTCAAGAAAATATAAAAATAAGAGACACGTATAGCGATTCATAAAGATAAGTTTAACTGAAGAAAACATTATGAAATAATTAAAAAATATTAAATATGAACCTATATCACTATTTTCAAAACATGTAGATATGTTTAACAGATGTTCTACTTAGATCTCATTACCCCGTTATCTATTTCCAGTTAGTCGTAAAACGTGCAATTAAATGTTAATAAATAATATATTTTACATTTTATAAATAGATTAAGTTAGTTAATCTAGAAAAGCGTCACAGTTAATAACGTATATGGACTATCAAATCGAGTAACTTGCTTCTATGCGTCTCGCGTAGTTCGGTGACTCGCGCGGTAATCCGCGTCTGCGTGTTTTAGAGTTCAATCACTATTTCTCTCAAACCAATAGTGATAGCTGTAAATTATATGACATCAATTTGTTCGTTATAAAACAAGGAATAATTCTATGTAATTTGTGATATGTGTTTTTTTTTTAAAGAGGTCAAATCGTCTTATAAACAAATAAAAAGTACTTTTTTCGGAAAATTTATTTAACTTATAGAGTTATAGCTTACTTGGAGTCAAATTTTATACAGATATTATGATATATATTGATAGAACGATGTTTAACCTTTAAAATGAGATGTCATAAGTTAACAAAATTCGAAGTTGCCGAAAATTACAAGGTAAATAGTGAGCGCGAAGCGTAATTCTGAAAGATAATTCAACTTTTTTTAATTCTGCAAAAAGGAGCTGATTTCTTAGAAAAAATGCAACAAATGTACATGTTTAAAATATCATTTTAGTTTATTGTCTCGTTTCTACAGCATTCTAAACAATTAAATTGTTAATAACTTTTGAAAACAACAAGATACAACACAACACCCTCGAAATTCGTAATCAGCGTGCCAAGATACGTCTAGAAGCCTTTGGTGTCTGACTGGACCTCCATCGCCCACGAAAACCCCCCTGGCTCCTAGACTAACAAGCATCACAGTAGAAATACTTTAAAACGATATTTATCTTTTTTTTCTACGGTAATAACTGTTGTAAAGATCATCATTTCTACAATTGTTAACCCAACATGAGGTTAGAATATTTTCATTATATGATTTTTGGTTTTAACATTATTCTTTAACATACTTTTACATTTAAGTACATAAAAGTACTTTATCAATCCATTGAAATAAAGAAATTGGACATGCTGTCCATTAAGACCATGTGTGCTGATTGAGGGTAGGTTTCCGACAAATTCCAGTTGCGGTATCATATTCAACGATCCATATTCTACCAAAAATTACTAAAAACGCTGACGTACTAGTACAGAATCTTTTTTGGCAAAAGACAAAACATATTTTTCCGATTTGACAAATTTCGTTCCTGTTTTCAGGTTAGGAATGTATATAACACTTTCTACATATGTTTCCTGCGTTCCTCATACCTTTACCTTGAATCTGCAAAAAGTCTCATTACCCTAAGTTATTTCGTTCGAAAGTTATTTGATTTTAACACAAAAAAAACATAATTCGACACGGTGCGTCGTCTGGGACGAGTGATGCTTTTTGAAACCAGTCTGCAGAGGGTCAAGGATTTTGTTGGTTATAAGAAACTCTTGCATCTGGTAGAGCTATCTTCTCTAAAACCTTAGAAAGCATAAAATCGAAATAGGCCTACATTCTGCTCTACTTTTAGGTGCAGAGCCCTTTGTTAAAGGTGTTATGTGCGCTTTCTTCTAAAGGTTAGTCATCTGATGACTGACACTATGAAATTAAATGATTACTATAAAGCGTTTATACATAGAAATAAAATTTAAGTTTCACCTTCCCAATGTTATGTAACGGAGGTTAGCGCGAGGAATCAGTATTAGGAGCACATAAAAATAGAGAACTGTCGAGGTTTATATACATTGGTATGGTTGTGTATAGATGTATAGTAGTATAGACTAAGTGTATTATAGACGTAGTCTATCGCAAGGCTAAATAAGAGCCACAATGCTTCGTGTATCCCTAATACTCCTATAAAGTATATGCTTGACTACGCGTATTGACTCGCGTCCCACCTCTGCCGCTTGCTATTTCATACCTTTTCTTACTAATACATGCAGAACGATTAGTATATAAAGTCGAGATTGTTTACGTATTTTCTCTTTGACTGGTAGTTGTCGCTGTGTAGAACACGTTTCATGAAATGTAATCTGTGAGTATCTATTGCGCTGTGAAATCGACTTTTCTGTAATTTTGTATATTTTTCTTTTAATTAAGACTGTTACTTATTGCTTTCAATAAAGAGCCTAGAAGAGGGGCATAAAAATGCCCGAAACGTCGGCAAGAAAACAACTGGTTTATTCATTTTGAACCACTTCGACAGCTGGACGATTCCTATCATCATCCCAACATTACATCAAATAATTGTTTTAAATGTATATTTTAATATAAAATTGCATTCGTACTGATTATTTGATTTTGCATAAATACATTATTCAAAGGTATATATAAAATTATATTTAATAGTACATTAAAATAAAAGTACTTTACTCCAGCTAATTTACTTTATTCCAACTATTTTACTTTATTCCCGCTAAATGACTTTATACGCGCTAATTTACCTTATTCCCGCATTATGCGGGAATAAAGCAAAGAGGAAATCAGACGGTACTTTTGCCCCGCTTTTTAGGGTATAAAATGTCCATTATAGTAGAGGTGGGAATAATAGTACATTATGTAACAAGGGACTAATGTCGCAGATTATTCGTGCGAGTGAGTTCACTGCTCGAGCGAGCGTAGTGAAGCGAGGGCAATGATCACCCAAGGGAATGATCGACTTATGCGGGACTTATCGAGTCTGCGGATAATCGACTTATCGCATTATGCGGGAATAAAGTTGTAACGAAGGCAATCATGCCCCGTTACTAACCTGCAAATAAACACATCGACTCGCGCTCCAGAAATAGGTTAGGTCCGCGCCGCGTGCTCTGGGTGTCCACGAACATGCGCGCGCGCGCTCACGCCGCTTCATGTAAGTTCGCTTGTCCACGAGCGTGCGCGCGCGCGCACTCACGTCGCTCTATGTAAACCCGCCTTGTCCCGAGATTGCCGCGACTCCACACCGGCGCGCGCACACCGCGACCGACGCGACTTCAGACCGGCGCGCGCATCTTATCACCGAATCTGTACTGTATAAGCAGCTCACACACCGACGACAAGAGAGACCGAGACCGACCGTCCCAGGGACTGGAACTACCGCCCTCCTCTCGTGAGCACACGTGAAGAATTCGGTATCGCCAGCCATCGGACAACACCAATCACCAGGACACCTGCTGTTACTACCGTCGTGGGCACACGAGGTAGTCACAGGCCATGTACCCGGATTCGCTGTTCCTTAGGCCTCGTGCGCACACGGGACTAGGGGAACACGAACTTACGTTTCCTCGCCTACTGACCCCGGCACACCTGCTGTCACTACCGTCGTGGGCACACGTGGTAGTCACAGGCCGTGTACCCGAAACGGCTGTTCCTTAGTCGGCGTGCGCACACGTGACTAGGGGAACACGAACTACGTCTACCTGTGCCAGGAACACCGGAACAACCGCGCCGCTACCGTCGTGAGCACACGAGGTAGTCGCGAGGCGTGTTCCAAGAGCCGCAGGGACACTATTCTGCTTGAGCACACGTGACTAGCGGAACGCGGACTAATTGGACCGGCACCAGGAAAGCCGGAACGAACCCTGCTCCTACCACGTGAGTACACGTGGTAGGCACAGACCGACTTCTCGAGGCTGCCAACCCCTCCTTAATCGGCGTGCGCACACGTGACTAAGGGTAAGGGGCCAGTCAAGTACCGTAGACACCGGAACAGGACCCCCGGAGGTTACGACTGTGACACCGACTCATCGCGCTGACGGCACCGTGACTCGACATACGCGTTGTAGCAAAGCTTAGCATAACCGAGACCCTCCTGCGAGAGGGCGCTGCGATAGCACTTAGCCTATAAGTTCCGCGGACTTGGTCGTACGCCGAAGTAAGCACGTTTGTTTTGATTTACTTGTTTCAGGTGGCGATCTAAGGTGACTGCGGCCAGTGACGGCAAAGATTGTTACTCCCTTTTGTTTTCTCTTTCATTCATTTCATTTTTGTAAACTAAGATATATTAAGTAATCAAATAAATTAGCCTTTCTATATTCAAATATACATCCATGCATTTCGTCTCTTAAGCCACCGGACACTCCATTCTCCCCCTTCCACACCCTGGTAAACTCCTGAGCGTCCGGCAGGGGAGGAGCAACTGTTACATGGCGCCCGAACAGGGACCGTCTTGAAAACAAACGTGCTTAGAAATTACGCCAAGTGCGAACTATTGTATAACTTATCAATTGTCAAGGTGTATGTAATAAACATTTAATAAATTCCGGTCCTATTCTATAACATAGAGAATAAGATCCGTTGTAGCTAGCAAGTAAGGAGACTGTAAGCTCATCGAGGAGTGACCATGGCCGTGTCGTGGATCTGCCGCTTGAAGAAGGAGGAACTCGTGGAGGAACTGCACAAGTACCAGATTGACATCCGAGGTTCCGTCGCAGTACTCCGCCAGCGATTCGTGGAGTTTGTCAGGAAGAACGAGGAGCTATTTCAGGACAGACCGACCGACCCAGAGGATTACAATGAGGAACTGGACCGTAAAAGAGACGCAGCCGAGGAGCAGAAGCCGGCGGACATTTTAAAACGGCCGCAGGACCTCGGCAGCGCCAATCAACAATCCACCGCCCACGAGCGCAGAGGGGAGGGTGCATCCCCTGTCGCCGGAAAGACGCGCTGCAGCAACGTCCGGTACGTCCCAGCAACCGACCAGGGTGACGAAGGTAACGCACCTCTACCAGCGCAAAGGTCCGAGGACATGACCAACCGGATCCCACCTTTTAGCGAGGAGTCCATGCGAATGTCAACGCCAGCCGGGGGTGTTCCCCGACCCACGCAGTCGGTCCCCACCACATAGCCCGTAGTGACCGAAGGGCGGAAGGTGGTGGATCAGATGCGGAAATGGAACTGCCACTTCGATGGTAAAGACGTATACTCTTTCCTCGAACGAGTAGAGGAGCTAAGACTCGCTTACGGCGTCGAAGAGAGCCAACTCCTACAAGGCCTACCGGAACTGCTTCGCGGTGATGCTCTCCACTGGTACCGGAACGCAGCCAGCCGATGCACTTCCTGGGCGGAGTTTGAGGAACAACTCAGAGGCTTCTATCTGCCCCCCCTGGAGCGCCGCAAACTGAGTCGCCAGGTCGCCGAGCGGACGCAAAGACCCCAGGAGCCAATCCGCGCCTACGTCCGGCGCTACAGACACTGATGAGGAGAAGGGGACGGTATTCGGCTGAGGAACAACTCGACAACCTATACTTCGGCATGAGACCGGAGTTGAAGCTTCACCTTCGCCGAACCCAAGTATCCGATGCCATGACACTGGTGCAATTGGTGGAAGAACACGAAACAATCCTCCTCGAAATAAAGAAGGACCAAAAGAGCACGAACACGGCGGTGGCCAACGCCGAAGTTCCGTCGCCCCGCGATCCTCCGAGATACAACCGCCGGGACCACTTTTGGAGATGCAAACAACGAGGCCACAGTCGGGCCGAGTGTCGTAACGCACGCATACTCTTCTGCTCTGTTTGCGGAAAGGACGGAGTGTACACAAAGGATTGCCACGGGTTGCCGGCGGGAAACGACCGTCGGGTCGAGAACGACGCGGCCGGCTCTCGACCCTCCGGGAGACACCGACCCCCGCCGCTACGTCTTCATCACCATAAATGGTCAAATCTTCGACGGACTGGTCGACACAGGAGCCGTTAGTTCCTTCGTTCACCCCCGCATCGCGGAGTGTGCGTCTCCTCCGGATGGACAAGGCAACCATCGCAATTGGTCGCCACTTTAGCCGACAACTCCGAAATCCGGATCGAGAGCAGTGTCACGGGCACCTGTTATGTCGGCAGGAGACAGGTGACCTGCACGTTTCTGGCCATGGAGCAAATGGGCTACGAGATCATACTAGGGATGGATATCCTGGAACAGCTCGGCTTACAACTGACCATCGATGGACAGCCACTTGCAGCGACCACGCTGGCCACAAACAAAACCGTCTGCACCGTCGGAATCAACGAGCTAACCTCGGAAGAGAGGGAGTTCATCAAGGACTTCATCGCCGGAGAGAGGAAGCTGTTCGACGTCATCACCGGCCCGACTCACCTGACATCATATCGAATTAAACTAAAGGACTCCACTTCTCTCAAGCAGAGGTACCGCCCCAGAAACCCAGCCATGCAGAAGATCATTGACGAAGAGGTCAGTCGTATGATCGCCGAGAGGGTGATCGAACCCTCTAATAGCCCGTGGAGGGGGGCAAAGTACCTGTCCACTATCGACCTGAAAAACGGATATTGGCAAATACCCCTCACCGAAGAAAGCAAACCACTCACGGCCTTCACTGTGCCCAACCGTGGCCTGATGCAGTTCACGGTCATGCCATTTGGACTGCACTCGGCACCGGCCGCCTTCCAACGCCTTATCGACAGCATCATCACTCCGGAGCTCGAGCCCCACGCCTTTTGCTACCTGGATGACATACGTAGGTTAAGAGAAGCGAAACTCAAACCCAACTGGGACAAGCGTCAGTTCGGACATAAATGTCTCCGATATCTGGGGCATGTAATCGACGAGGAAGGGAACCGGACCGACCCAGAGAAAACCGCGGCCATCGCCGCCCTGACCGCGCCGACCAACGTCCGGGAATTACGACGGTTCGTCGGTCTGGTCTCATGGTACAGGCGGTTTGTGCCGAACGCCTCTGCTTTAGCTTCGCTATTAAATAAATTGTTAAGGAAAATAATGAAATGGGTATAGGGTGAAGACCAGCAGAGAGCGTTCGAAGAGCTCAAACTCCGTCTTACCCAGGCTCCCTTCCTGGCTGGCCCGGAATTCACCAAGCCCTTCATCTTGCAGACAGATGCTAGTAACGACGGGCCTGGAGCTATGCTGACACAACCGCACGACGACAAAGAGCGGGTGATAACTTACGCTAGTCGCTCTCTGTCGCCGGCAGAGCGAAATTACTCCGCGACGGAAAAGGAATGCCTGGCTGTTAAATGGGGCATCTGGAAGATGAGAGACTACCTTGAAGGTTATCATTTTACGGTGCTGACTGATCATCAGTCATTGAAGTGGTTAGAGAAGATTGATAACCCGTCTGGACGTCTCGCCAGGTGGGCCATTGAACTAGGTCAGTGGGACTATGAGATTCGTTATCGTCGAGGGGTCGAAAACCATGTAGCGGACGCTCTGTCGCGTCAACCCCTTTCAATATGTACAGTAAGCACAAAGGACCACGGAAAATGGTATCGAGACACCCTCGCCGGGGCGCAAGCCAATCCTCGCAGCTTTCCGGAGTATTGTATTGAGGAAGGACAGTTGTTTCTGCACATTTTGCACACGTTAGATTTTAATGAACACTCCGAGAGCGAGGCGTGGAAACTGTGCGTCCCGGCAGTGGAGAGGCAACGCGTTTTAAGAGAGGCTCACGACAACCCGACTGCAGGACACCCGGGAATTGCAAAATCGCTGAACCGCCTCGCCCGCCACTACTACTGGCCCGGAATGCTGCGAGAAGGAGCCAGTCACGTGAGTAACTGCACCAGCTACCAGAAGCACAAGCCCTCGCAACAACCCCTTCCAGGAACAATGCATGCCACCACCATCAACCAACCCTGGGAGATGGTGTCGGTAGACTTGATGGGTCCAAAGCCACGGTCCGACCGGGGGAACACCTGGCTCCTGGTAATGCAAGACCGCTACACTAAGTGGATCGAGCTCAGAGCCCTCAGCAAGGCCACCAGCGCGGCCGTCGCCAAAGCTCTGAAAGAACAGGTCATACTCCGATTTGGAACCCCCACGGCTGTCGTCAGTGACAATGGCCGCCAGTTCATCGGCAAGGAGTTTACCCAACTCCTGGAGGATTACAAGGTGGAACACCGGAGGACTCCGCCCTACACCCCGCAGTGCAACCTCGTCGAGCGGACCAACAAGGTTCTGAAGACGGCCATCAACCAGTACCTGGTAAAGATACAGAAGAAGTGGGACGCACTGTTGCCAGAACTAGCGTTCGCTTACAATTCTGCAATCAGCGACAGCACCGGGTACACCCCAGCGTACCTCAACTATGGACGGGAACTAATTCCACCGGGGACCTGCACCAGGAGAAAGGAAAACGCCCGGACATCCCCCTTGAAGACCGAATACGACGGATCCAGAAGGCGCTGGAGCTTGCCGGAACCAAAATGGCCCAAAGTTTTCAAAAACAACAGAAATACTACAATCTGCGCCGCCGGGACTGGGCACTGAAGAAGGGGGATAAGGTCCTGAAAAAGCAGCACGTCCTGTCAAATAAAGCCGCCAATTTCGACGCCAAGATGGCACCGAAATACGAGGGACCATTCCTCGTCCACCGCAAGAGGGCACCGGTCATCTTCGACCTGAAGCACCCTAGCGGAAAACTCGCAAAACATATACATATGCGCGACCTCAAGCCTTTCCACGAGCCTGAGTAGGGGAGCGAGAGCGAGCCCGACACCGAGCAGCCAGGGGATATAAATTGCTGCGGCAGTCAAAGGCCAGAACAGTCCGCGCCGAGATGTCGCCCCAGCGGAATCCCTACGAAACGTACATGATGCACACACAGCCAGCTCTCCTCGTACCAATAAAGGTACATGAGACCAGCTACGAGGCCATCATCAGCACCGCCAGCCTCATCACCACAGTGTCCCCAGCAGTAGGAGAGCTGCTGATACTACACCGCGCCCCCTACATCTGCTTGGACACCTTTGTTGCTAGCGCTCACCTCCAGCCCACGCGAACACCACCTACGCCCTGGTTCTCACCCTTTACACTCCTCGCTACCTTCGAAGCCAAAGGGAGGCTATATAAGCGACCATGGGTGGTGGTGCAGGACCAGGCCCCACCTATTGTACTGGGGATGGATTTTGTATCAGCCGCCGGCACCAGGATACTCATGAACGGCCGAACGGAGAGACATAGAGAGACCCGCCGACGACGGCGCCGACGACAACGCCAACGCCGATGGCGCGACGAAGACGAAGGCCTCGGCGGCAGCATTGCAGACGACCCCGAAGATGAGGTAACTAACAATTTTTCCGGAAACCGGGAGTCGAAACTCCAAAACATTGTAGAACGACCCTGATGGTAGTTACCCTCGGCACCAATCGAGCGCGGACAGGTACCAAGCAAACCAGTCTCCATTGTAGACATACCCTTAGTCCACCGCGAAGGCAGGTCACCGGATCCGCGAGTGCGAGCATAACCGACAGGTGGCGCATGCCATGGGGATCCCGCAATCGGAAAATCACACCCCGAAACGCGCACGCTAGATGGCGCACGACAACCCCTACCTGGTGGAGAAAAGATTCAGCGAGGGCCATAAACGGACCGTCCGTGCCTCTCGTACTCAGTATAACCGTAACTAATCGCCAGGATGTCTCTCATGGATAAGTATGCCGCCACCTACCAGGAGGAACTCGACGCCCTCGAGAAGGAGCTCGAAGAGACGGGATTTATCCTGTTCGATCGACAGCGCCGACTTGAACGCCTCCAGCTAGAGGAAGCGGAACAGAAGAAGAAGGCAAGGGAGGCGTTGGCCAGGAAGGGCGTGGAGTACGTGCCGAAACCCCTCAAACCAGGCACCGAGCCCACACCGGCCTATACACCAACGCCAATCCGGCTACTGGCGACAAGGCAACCGACGGAAGCCAAACCACGGGTCACGTCCGTGGTGAAGATCAACCCCGGAGCGCTCCCGCAACTCCAGGAGGCGCTCAAGGAGCTGTGGGCACGAACGAGGCCCAGCGTCGCGACGATCAGCCGACCCACGCAGGAGGCCGCCCCCGTCAGGATCATCCAGGTGAAGGAACTAGCGCCGGGGGCGCTACCTCCACTCCAGCGCTCCCTGAGAACGCTGAAGTTCCCAAAGAGGGCTACCGCCGCCGCAGGGAGCGCGCCGCCGGCCACAGTAGCCGAAACCCCCAGCATCGGCCCCGCACCAGCACCGCCTGCGATGGAAGTAGCCATGCTGGAAGGGCGCTCTGGGCCGGAGAAAATGGCCGAGACAGCCATGGACATGGCCGACGCCGCCGGCGTAGCAGTCGCCGGCAACCAAGTACCGGACAGGCAGTACCTCGACTCCACCGGATCACTACCCCGAGTCACCCGGACACTACCCGACGGCACCGAGGTGGACGTACCGACCGGGGTTAAGAAGTATGTAGTACGGTACGGGGGAATCAAGCGGCTGCTGCGCCTCGTCCCCAAGACCGGAGAGATTCGACACGTGGGTACCCCGCGCCAAGTAAGTTGTCAGCGAGTTTCCGCTCTTCCCGAAGAGAGAGGGAGATGTAACGAAGGCAATCATGCCCCGTTACTAACCTGCAAATAAATACATCGACTCGCGCTCCAGAAATAGGTTAGGTCCGCGCCGCGTGCTCTGGGTGTCCACGAACATGCGCGCGCGCTTACGCCGCTTCATGTAAGTTCGCTTGTCCACGAGCATGCTCGCGCGCGCACTCACGTCGCTCTATGTAAACCCGCCTTGTCCCCAGATTGCCGCGACTCCACACCGGCGCGCGCACACCGCGACCGACGCGACTTCAGATCGGCGCGCGCATCTTATCACCGAATCTGTACTATATAAGCAGCTTACACACCGACGACAAGAGAGACCGAGACCGACCGTCCCAGGGACTGGAACTACCGCCCTCCTTTCGTGAGCACACGTGAGGAATTCGGTATCGCCAGCCATCGGACAACACCAATCACCAGGACACCTGCTGTTACTACCGTCGTGGGCACACGAGGTAGTCACAGGCCGTGTACCCGGATTTGCTGTTCCTTAGGCCTCGTGCGCACACGGGACTAGGGGAACACGAACTTACGTTTCCTCGCCTACTGACCCCGGCACACCTGCTGTCACTACCGTCGTGGGCACACGAGGAAGTCACAGGCCGTGTACCCGGATTTGCTGTTCCTTAGGCCTCGTGCGCACACGGGACTAGGGGAACACGAACTTACGTTTCCTCGCCTACTGACCCCGGCACACCTGCTGTCACTACCGTCGTGGGCACACGAGGTAGTCACAGGCCGTGTACCCGGAACCGCTGGTCCTTAGTCAGCGTGCGCACACGTGACTAGCGGAACGCGGACTAATTGGACCGGAACCAGGAAAGCCGGAACGAACCCTGCTCCTACCCCGTGAGCACACGTGGTAGGCACATACCGAGTTCTCAAGGCTGCCAACCCCTCCTTAATCGGCGTGCGCACACGCGACTAAGGGTAAGGGGCTAGTCAAGTACCGTAGACACCGGAACAGGACCCCCGGACGTTACGACTGTGATACCGACTCATCGCGCTGACGGCACCGTGACTCGACATACGCGTTGTAGCAAAGCTTAGCATAACCGAGACCCTCCTGCGAGAGGGCGCTGCGATAGCACTTAGCCTGTAAGTTCCGCGGACTTGGTCGTACGCCGAAGTAAGCACGTTTGTTTTGATTTACTTGTTTCAGGTGGCGAACTAAAGCGACTGTGGCCAGTGACGGCAAAGATTGTTACTCCCTTTTGTTTTCTCTTTCATTCATTTCATTTTTGTTAACTAAGATATATTAAGGGGTTATATCTGGTTGGAATTTTTTTTTTTTCCATTTTTTTTTTATTGGCTTAAAGTATGGTAAAACATCCCTAGAGTTATGATCAATAATGTCCAAACATGAAAGAAACTCAGACAAATTTTAAAAATCAATTTTTCCAAAGCAATTCTGAGGTGAAAAATGAAGAAATTTCGTCTATTTCGTTGACGGTGCATTTTTGAATCTCGCGGTCATATATATGCTTATATATATTTCGGCGAGAAAAAAGCTGGAGGACGAAAATACGACCTTAGAAGGACAATTATATGGTGCTGGGATAGCAGAGTAAAGGTAAAAAAATTATTACGGTCCTCATTACGATTTCACAAAATTATAAAGTTTTCAAATTTCAAGTGCGTTTATCTCAAAACCAAGTTTTCAAAATCGGCACGCAGTAAAACTCGATGAGTTTTCATCCGATTGATTTGAAATTTTAACTGTAGCTTCTTCATTAGATTATCTGTTTAAGTACACACGATTTCAACGATCGATAAACAATTAAAAAAGTTATAAACAATTTAAGTCGATTGTTTTCGTCGAAAACGCAACTTTTTGTTTGAACAACCGCCATTTTGCGAAAAAAATTCCTAAAAATATAATCGTGTGTACTTCAACCGCAAAACTCATGTATATATGAAAAAAATTTTTTTATTGTTCCAGATGGTGATCCAGAGGACTTCTACTGCGTGCCGCAGAGATACTTTTTCAAATACTGCTTTACATTTATTGACAAATAGCCGCCATTTTGTAAATTTTCACCAATAAAAAAATTTTTTTATATTCCCAAAAAAGAGTTGCTTAACCGATTCATATATTATTCATTTATGCTAATTTAAAAACGAGCTCAAAAAAAATATGAAAAAAGGCCTTTTTTTTTTTGAGCTCCAACCAGATATAACCCCTTAAGTAATCAAATAAATTAGTCTTTCTATATTCAAATATACATCCATGCATTTCGTCTCTTGAGCCACCGGACAGTCCGTTCTCCCCCTTCCACGCCCTGGTAAACTCCTGAGCGTCCGGCAGGGGAGGAGCAACCGTTACAAAGTAAAAGAGGGAATCACACGCCACTTTTGTCCCGCTTTTCAGGTTATAAAATGTCCATTATAGTAGAGATGGGGATAGAAATATTTACGGAGTCAAATCGTAATTATTAAATTACAAATTAAAAAATTTATGGTGTCGACAGTTGCTATTTATTAATCTAAAAGGAGAAATGAATTGCTGTCAAAACCTAGAATAACGATAATTAGAAATATTTCATTATATACATTTTCTTAAAATATACAAAATTTTTAAATATAAATGGGCAGATCCATTAATTTTCGGTAAAAGTTTTCTGATATTTCTTTTTCTAAAATATATTAAAAAAAAACGTCTGCAAGTTTTAGCCCCAAAGGTCTCATTAAACATAACCTATAATTTTAAAAAATTTTCAAAAACTGCTTAAAAATGGCCATGTTCAATCATTTTTCGTGAGTCTTCTATTCAAGCTTTTTAGGCGTATAATGCGGCATTTTTTTTTGTCTTTCTGCCAATTTTGAGGATGTATTTTTTTCGTTTCATTTATTTATTTATTTATTTATTTATTTAATAATTTGACGGGCAAATTGCCCTTTACAAGAATATAAACAACAAATAGAGCCTTTTAGTAATATTACAACATGTGATATAGTACATATAGTGATGCAGTAGAAACAGTGAATTAATATTGTGTCAAAATACCTCCAAGAGTATTTTTAAATGCCGCAATAGAGATTGAATATAAAGCTATTCGGGGGAGAGCATTCCACGATCGTCTTATATAAAACCCTATGTTGGAGTTTAGCATACATTCCTGTAGGATTCTAAAATTGCGTAGAGTGTAACTGACTTGTCTCTCTTGGAAGAGAGACGTAACGATTTCAGAGTTCAAATAATTTTTTTTAATTTTGTATGCTAATAAACAATCATGATAGTAATGGGGTGATTTAATCGTTTGTATATTACACCTTTCCGCAATTTCAGAATATTCATGGGCCAGACGACACATTGGTGTATTCATTTTGAACGCAATATATCGCAATAATTTATGTTGCACAGATTCAAGCTCCTTAAATGAGACATCTGTATAAGGGGACCATATTTGTGCGCAATAGATTAAAGTCGGTAAAACAAGTGTTTTATAAAGATACAAAATAGAATTTACATCAGTGAATTCTGATGTGATGCGTTTTATAAATCCTAGTGTTTTCAGCGACTTTGAAATAACATATTCAATGTGCCCTGCAAAAGATAGCGTAGAGTCGAAAAAGACTTCCAGATCTTTAACTTCGTGTGCGCGATTTAAAATGAGATAATATTACATTTCTTAGTATTTAGCGATAAGCCATTTTGTTTAGACCAATTTACTAAAGCGCTCAAGTCATACTGTAATTTCATTGCATCTTTGGGAGATTCTATTACTTTATAAATTTTTATGTCGTCTGCATATAATAGTATGTTAGAGTGGGTAATAAGAGGTATTAAGTCATTAATAAAAATGCAAAACAATAGTGGGCCGAGATGCGAACCTTGAGGGACTCCAGATGAGACTAAGATGGGCGTGGAAATACAATTATTAATTCTTACAGCTTGAGATCGATCGGTTACATAAGACGCAAGTAAAGACAGAATGTTTCCACGAACACCAAAGTTCCACAGTTCCGAGATTAAACGTTTGTGACTAACGCGGTCCAATGCCTTAGAAAAGTCGGTATAGATAGTATCTACTTGTTTATAACCCATTAGAGAGCATGATAAAAAATCATTAAATATTAAGAGGTTTGTAAGCGTCGATCGTCCCCTGATAAAGCCATGTTGGAATATAGATAGGTTTCCCAACAACTTGGAAGCTAATTCGTTCGTTAGTAAACAATCGAACACTTTGGCGAGGCAGCTAATAATCGAGATAGGACGATAATTTGAGATGTCTTGTTTATCTCCATTCTTAAAAATGGGAAATACATAAGAAAACTTCCAAGCTTTGGGAAAATATCCCGAAGAGAAAATATTTCTAAAAATAATAGAAATTGGCTTTTCTAAGGCTAATCAGCATCTTTTAACAATGTATGAGGGAATACCATCGGAACCAGGTTTAACATTGGTGTCTAGTGACGAGATAATTAATCGCAAGGATTCCTGAGAGTTGTAAATCGGACAGGACCTCATTACTAAAATTAGATTTTATAACTTCTTCAATTTCTTCATTCACATATACCGAACCGAAATATGTGGCAAAAAGGTTCGTTGTTTCAGAGTCATTATGTGCTCTAACAGAGTTAAGATACGTATTGGAAGGAATACCAGATTCCTTTTTGTTATTATTTACATACGACCAGAAAAAACGAATATTCTTTTTTACAGAGCTTTGTACAGCAATAATATAGTTTTTATATTTTAACCTGGATAGACGGATACACATCGCTCTTAATCTCTTAAATTCTATGTAGCATTGTAAAGTACCTAATCGTTTCCATTATAATGTGCGCGTTTTTTATCCTGAATTAATTTAATAATTTCCAGATCGTACCATTTAGGATATGTCGCGGGTCGGTGCTGAACGATAGGCACATACGTATCAATAACGCTATGAAGAGTAGTATAAAATTTCTCCATAATGGAGTCAACATTACCATCTTGTAGTAAAACATCCCAGTTCATATCCAAGAGACTACAAAGAATAGTCTCGTAATCGGCATCTAGAAAATTGCGATTTACTATCCCTCTTTTAATCCCTCTTTTAGGTAACGCTACATACGTAAGAACGTAAACATCAAAATTTCGAGTTTTTTGATCATTTTTAAACTTATCGTGTTCTCTCAAATCAAAAGATAATTAGATTCTTAAAAAATTATTTTTTGCGTATTGAGATAAGCTTTAATTCTTTTCTTCTCAATTGGAATATTGATATTTCAGTCCAAAGTTATACACACTTGAATACTACCCTTTTTCACCCTTTTTTAAAAAGTCGCCATTCTTGAGGTGCTGTAAATATTTTCTATATAAACATTTTTTTTTTAATTTGAAGGAAAATTTTCTTCCTTTCATATATTAATGATCCCCAAAGACCTATTTTTGGGAAACACTTTGGGGCAATATGATGGCTTCGTTCCATGTTCATTTTCTGTGTATTATTATATGGAGGGGGCCCATCCAGTTCAGTATGATGAAACAATCCTCTTTAGGACTCGCAAACAACCAATGGAATCATATTTGAACGTAAGAAAAAATAAGATGTGGCTATTTATACATACACTTTTCTCGTTTTGTGCCACCATAATCTGAGAAAAACCGTATTTGTTACCATTTCATTACAGTAAATTTTTTTGACGCGAAGTTTCAGAATAGATTAGACGTAGCAACGTTTTCTACAAGTACATTCAATTTTGTATCCATTCCTATTTTCTTCGTCCCAATCGGATAACATTAAGTCGATTAAGAAAAAACAAAAATATGAAAAAATCGAAAATAATTTTTTTCGACACAAGGTTTAAAAATCGGTTAGAAGTAGGAGCATTTTCTTAAAGTACATTTTATTCATTTCTATTTTCTTCGTCCCAATTGGATAATATTAATCTGGTTAAAAGAAATAAAGAAAAATATCAAAAATGGAAAATAATTTTTTTAAAAAAGAGGTTTAAAACTAGGATAGAAGTGGGAGTGTTTTTTAAAGGTACTTTCGATTTCCTATCCGTTCCTATTTTTTTTGTCCCAGTTGGATAGGATTAAGTCGTTTGAAAAAAATATAGAAAAATATGAAAAAATCGAAACTAATTTTTTTCGATGCAAGGTTCAAAAATCGATTAGAAATACAAGTATTTTCTAAAAGTACTTTCGATTCCCGAACCAGTTCTATTTTTTTCGTGCCAATCGGATAATATTATGTTGGTTAAAAGAAATAAAGACAAATATAAGAGGATCGAAAATCATATTTTATATTACGGGGTTTGGAAGTCTGCTAAAAATTAGAGCATATCCTGAGACCGACTGTCATCTTCATTTCTCACATATTTTTTGGAGGGTATCGGATGAATACTAAGTCGTTTAAAAAAATATACAGAAATCTTAAAAAATTGAAAAAAAAAAATCAGCTCCGAATTTAGATAGTTTACACGAAATTAAATCTTATTATTACACTACTATTAATTATCTTCTTATTTCTCTTTTTTGTACTTAATCTGATATTATTAATTTTATTTAAAAGCAATGAGAACTTACAAATAATCGAAAAAAAGGTTTCGTACCTGGTTTTGGACATCTGCTGGAAATAAGGAGTTCTTAAATTACTAGTAACTTCTTTTTCATGAATTAAAATTCATAGGTAATTGGATAATATTAAATCGTTTAAAAAAATATACATGTTTGAGAATGCTATAAATTTGCAACGATTTTATACAATTTCATACGGATTTTTACGTTTTACAGAATTTATAAAACGTAAAAAACGTAAAAACGTAATTAAGTTTTTATAAACATAAAAATATAAATTATTTATTTATTTTTCTATTTATTTTTTTTTTTATTTTGTATGAAAATGTATTAAACTGTATAAAAATGTATAAAACCGTATAAACATGTAATAGATTTGAGAAAATCTACGGAAATATACAGCAATATACATTTTTCTACAGTTTCCTATGTTTTATTACATTAACCTTTTTACAAAGTTGACATGGAAGAATTTCTGAATTGTAAGAAAATGTTTATACATTTTCGGCATGTTCTTGTTTGTGCACATAAGGATTGTGCACATATTTATTGTGCATAGATAGCATTGGTACAGATCTATATAGATATAGATATATGCCAATGTTAAAGTGTGCACAATTAATATGTGCACAATCAGTATGTGCATAAACAAGAACACGTCACATTTTCTTACAATTCATTTTCTTACAACTGTATAAAAATGTAAAAAATCTATAAAAATGTTTAAAACCGTATAAAATATGTCCAAAAACCAATAGAAAGGATCATTTTTATACATTTTTACATGTCTTTATACGTTTTCCTACGGTTTCATACATTTATTATTTCCATACGGATTATTTCCAAAAATTTTACAATGTAATGATTTTATCGAGCTCCTTGAAGAAACATTCAAATTTAAAACTTTTGTGAATAACAATACTACCATTTAATAATAATATTAAAAATATACTATAATAAACTCTCATAACGTTATCACACACTGTAATTATTATTTGCTCTTAAAAAGTTGTGAAATCCATCTAAAAAAACAATTTACAAAGATTTAAACTAACGCAAGTATTAGTCCCTCTCTCCCTCCTTCTCTTTCTCCACCTGTCTCTTTCGCCCTCTTCTCCCTTCCTCTGTGTTCCTCCCCTCTCTCTCTCAACATCCGTCAAACGGAGTACCAAAAACTTTAATGGGAGCTTAAATATTTTTTTAAATAATCAACATGTTTATTAAAAGCTAATTTTTAAGCACTTTACGCCCGTGTGGGCGAAAATTATTTTATAATTATATAACTACTATGCCTTCTTTTTATTTCTAAAATTCATAAGAATTTTATCAGATATTTACGAAAAGTCAAAGCCTATAGGTATAAAAAAATTACATAGTTACCACCACATCCCCATTTTTCATTGATCTTTCTCAATTTTGAAATTTCTATATAATATTACGCATCTTGGGAGGACCATAGAAGTCTATAGAGCTGCTCTAGCAGGGGTGGTCCTCCAATCTCCCATACATACTTGGCGGGCCCGACGGTTTGCAGTTTACCGGGGGTTTGTAAATGCAGAATACTAAATTTTTGTATAAATTCATTAAGGGGGTGTCAAACCCAATTTTTACCGACCGAGCAAAAAATATATTGTTTTTAATAGAAAAAAGTTATGTAACGATATATGAAAAATAATGAGTGCAGTGCCCTCCGTAATCACATTATTAATCATTCTGCAAAATGCCAAGTCAATATTCAAAAGCGTCTAAGAATGGCATTTGAACGAAAATTTCGTTCAAATGCCATTCTCAGATGCCTTAAAATATCGACGTGAAACTTTGCAGAATGATTCATAATGTCATTACGGAGGGCAATGCACTCATGATTATGCATAATATTAAAAAAGAAAAAAATAGATTATTGTACCATATGGGTAATCTGTAACATCGCGAGATTCGCGAGTCGGCGACGGCAGCGACAGCAGCGGCCAGCGGCGCGGCCTTGCCCATGTGTGTGTACGCGCATGCGCTGCTGGCTGCAGCACAGCTGAGCTGTCCATCGCCGATGCCTAGGCCTAGGTTAGGCCCTCCGGGAGGCGGTCCCGTGTCGCCGCCATCACCTCCGCCGCCACCTTCGCCACCTGTGCCCTCCTCTATCCATTGATGCTTATCGACGTGTCGTCGGTGTGCCCGCCGCCTGGACCGCTCGCAGACGGCGCAGCCTGGAGCGCCGCATCAGCCGCCCACCTCGCAGACCGTAGCGTCCGTACCGCACCGTGTGCGTGCACACCCAAAGGACCGTGCCGCTTGGACTTGGCCCCGCCGTAAGACAGAAAAGTAAGTCATTCAAGAATTTATTTATTTTACGGCGTTGTTATTTGTACGACAGATCTGTCGTACAAATAACCTATAACCCACTTAGAAACGTGTAAAAATCACTGTTTTGAAAGTCTGACATGGAAGAGACAATTATTTCTTTAGTCAAGCGTCAATCCTTGCCTATTTTTTTCTTTAATCAAGCGTCAATTCTTCGGCTAAAGAAAATTGAAGGTTAGGTTTTACGTATATATAGGTATACCTATCTACAGCGATCTGGCGTACGAATAACAACGGCCAACTGTAGATTTGATGCGCTTTTTCGACTTTTCATTTCAAAGATCCCTTTCCATTCTCTACAAATATTTCAAACTTTACACACACTATGTAACACATGCTGAGGTACTGTTTATCAAGTTTCAGATCTAAATAATTAGCAAGTGTGGAGATATTGCAATTTGTATGCTCTTTTTAAGAAATGTTCAAGAAAAAAAGTTATTTCCTGTACACTGGCTGATTGAAAAAAGATCTAAAATTTAATATACAATGCCTTAACATGTATTGGATTGCGTGTTAACATTCTGGTAAGCTTTGAGCAATGGTCAGGATGTCTTAGTTGGAAATGCACTTGCGCTTTTTCGACTTTTCAGTCCAAAGATCCCTTTCCATTCTCTCAACATACCTTAAACTTTACACACACCGTGCAATACATGCTGAGGGACAGTTTATCAAGTTTCAGATCTACATAATTAGCAAATCTGGAGATATTGCAATTTTTGTGCTTTTTCAGGAAATTTTTAAGAAAGAAAAGTAATTTCCTCCAAACTCGCTGATGGAGTATATCTGAAACTCAATATGCAACGCCTCAGCATGCATTGCATTGTGTGAGAACATTCTGGTAAACTATGAGAAAGTGTGAGGAGGTTTTTGTCGCAAATGCACATGCGGCTTTTCGACATTTCGTTCCAAAGATCCCGTTCCATTCCCTAAAAGTATCTTAAACTTTCCATACATAATGGAATACATGCTGAGGGACAGTTTATCAAGTTTCAGATCTACATAAGTAGCAAGTCTGGAGATATTGCAATTTTTGTGCATTTTCAGGAAATTTTTAAGAAAGAAAAGTAATTTCCTCCAAACTGGCTGATCGAGTAGATCTGAAACCTAATATACAATGCCTCAGCATTTACTGGATTGTGTGTAAACATTCTCATAAACTTTAAGCAAGGGTGAGGACGTCTACATTGGAAATGCACACGCGCTTTTCGACTTTTCATTTCAAAGATCCCTTTCCATTCTCTACAAATATTTCAAACTTTACACACACTATGTAATACATGCTGAGGGATTACATACCAGGTTTCAGTTCTAAATAATCAGCAAGAGTGGAGATACTGCATTTTCTGTGTGTTTTTCAAGAAGTTTTAAAAAAAAAAGTTATTTTCTCCATACTGGTTAATTGAGTAGATCTGAAATTGGACATACAATCCCTCAGCATGTATTGCATAGTGTGTATGTAATTCTAGTAAATTTTAAGCGAGGGTGAGGAGGTCTTAGTTGGAAATGCACATGCACTTTATCGACTTTTCATTCCAAAGATCCCTTTCCATTCTCTACAGATATCTTAACTTTCCACCTATCTACTCCCTCTGTTTCTGGCAGGTCGATACTGCTATCCTTATTCCTATACTGCTTAACACTTTATTAATATATTCTGGTTTGCCCTAGGCGAAGAGCTCCTGCAGAAGACAACACGTCTTCATATCATTCTACTCTCCTCGAGGGCAGCCAACGCAACTACCACTTCCCGAGGACATCACCTAGGCGGACACGACGGAGAAGGGACGACGAAGGTATACTTGAATGTCTGCGCTCCCGCGACAGACTCGAGATGTAGTCTAGGCACCAGGGGGATTTCCGTGGCCGATGGATGTCCACACTTCCACCAAAGCTTTTCTTACGTATTTTTGTCTGCTGATTCTGAATTTCGAAGGTGGACAGTCGCCAGACTGTTAGTTTTTTGTTATTAACAATTTAGTTCTTTAAATTACTTCCAAATCAATATGATTAATTATAACTGAATCCTAACTGCCTAAAACTGTAGTAAATTGATCTAGAATATGCTCGTTTTTTCAGAATTGTAAAATTTTGATTAGAACCCGAATTATTGCAAATTTAGTGCAATAAGTCGCGAACTCGAGCGCAAACGTGCATAATTCTAGATCAATTTAATACAGTTTTAGACAGTTAGAATTCAGTTATAATTAATCATATTGATTTGGCAGCAGTTTAAACAATTAAATTGTTAATAACAAAAAAACTAACATCCTGGCGACTGTCCACCTTCGAAATTCAGAATCAGCAGACAAAAATACGTAAGAAAAGCTTCGGTGGAGGCGTGGACATCCATCGGCCACGGAAACCCCCCTGGTGCCTAGACTAATGTCAGTATTTAGGGCACACCTGATTTTTAGGTACGAATTATATCTCCCCAAAAAGTAACAGTTTTCTGCGGGTGCACACGGAAAGAAAACCCTTACTGCTACAGTTAAAACGGCTTACTCGTGGAGTATAGGAGTTCCTTTACTATATAAGTAAGGTGGTTTTAGCAATCTTAGTAAGGGACCCATACTTTCACGGTATGGGTCGCTTACTTTTAAAGTATGTTGCTTTTCATACTACAACTGTTACACAATTATACGATCGTTGTATCAGCGGCATATACCGACGTAACAGCGTCACACGATTTTAGTATACATTGCTTCCACCTTCAATTGTAAGGGAGAAATACTATAGCGGTAACGGTTGCTACCTGCTAATACGGAAATGACAACTATTATAAGGAAGTGTTACTTATCGATAATTGAAAGCATCGAATGCGTCATCTAGGTCTTTGAGGTGGTCAATGATGGAGTCGAGGTGATGCGCTCCGAAGTTTTTTGTGTTTAGATCTCAGGGCGCATCTAATATATAGTCAAAGTGTTCGGGGTAGCCGATGATGATGTCTAGGTCATGCGCTCCGTAGTTTTTTGTCTCTCGATGTTGGAACGTATCAAATGCATGGTTTAGATCTTTGGGGTGGCCGATGATGGAGTCTGGGTAGTGCGCTCCGTAGTTTTTTGCATTAAAATATCAGAGCGCATCTAATATGCAGTGCAGGTGTTCAGGGTAGCCGATGACGAGGTCTAGGTGGTGCGCTTCGTAGTCTTTTGCGTTTGGATATCAGGGCGCACCTAATACGTGGTCCAGGTCTTCGGGGAAGCCGATGACGATATTTAGGTGGTGCGCTCCGTAGTTTTTGGCTAATAGGTATTGGACATGTCAAAACTTAAAGTATTACTAATCACGTAATTTTATACTATAAGTAAAAATCGTGATTATAAATAAATACTTATTCGAACGTAATTACGTTCAAATTGACATGTGTTTGTAATAAAAAAAACAGTAAATAAAAAAATGCGTATAGGCGAAATACGCACAATTATTCATAATAAATAATGCGTATATGCGAAATGCGCACAATTATTTATCATACAAAAATGCGTATAGGCGAAATACGTACAATTATTTATAATAAAAAATTCGCACAAGCGAAATACGCACAATTATTTACAATATCAAAAATATGTATAAGCGAAATACGCACAGTTGTTTATAATGCAAAAATGCGTATAGACGAAATACGCACAATTATTAGTTATAAGGAAAGGTGTATGGGCGAACATATTTAATTATAACAGAAAAGAATTACAATTACATGAGTTTATTTAGTTATCTATTTATAACAAACTAGATGTCTTGACATAAAATTAATTCTTTTCCGTTTTTTTTCAACAAAACTCATAAAATTTGAAAAGAAGCTAAAGAAACTTATGAGCCTAGCTCAATGAAATTATAGTAGCTCTACTTTTGTCAATCATTCAGTAGCATGACAAGTATAATGCAAAGTAATTATTAATGACAATACTTCTAAAAATACAAATTTTGTTAAAATGTTCAATTTGCAGTTATGCGTTTATATGATGGAAGGTGTATATTTTAAAATACGGATCAACTTAAATACCATACTCAGGTTCATTTGAAGTTCAACCCTTGGTCTCAAATTTTGTTACATCCTCCTGTTGTTTCAGGTATATGGGATATTTCACGTGAAGTCAGCAGCTCAAAATTTTAAAATCCCTCAAAACTCGTTTTCTTTTAGTTTTTATGAACAAAAAATGTTCCTCAAATTTTAGGTCGATATTTGCAAAAATAAAAAATCTATGCAATATTGAAAAATTCAATTTTTGGCAATTTTTGGTTAAAATCCAAGTTTATTCATTTTTTAACTGAAAATCTTGAAAATTTTTGTATAGTACATTGATTGGCAAAAGGTTTGAATTTTTTCTGTAGAATGGGCCAGTATTTATTTTATGACTCTTTTTGTAAGTCTCTGATTGGCTGCTTCTTAGTATACCTTCATCGAAGGATATTGAGGCTGCAGCCAAATATTCTTTATTCGACAAATATATTTTTTTGTATTCTTCTTCGAAAACCCTTCGAAATGCTTTTTTGATCAATACTGGCCGAGCATAGGGAAAAAAGTTACAATTTTTTGAAATATGAAGAAAAATCCATAATTTCAATTTTTGATAACATGATTAATGAAACTGAATATTATTCATACATCTTATGGCATGGACCGTACCACTGAATTTTGTTAGAGCATCAAATAGAACATTAGAAATATCTATTTTCAATAATATTAGGCTTACACAATAAGCGATACCTAATTATGAATGAAATTATCAGTCTGTTGCCTGATTTCATTTTGACAGCTTTATAGTAATTAACCTCTATAGCTTAATTTATTATTAATTCATAATTAGGTATTGCTTATTGTGTAAGCCTAATATTATTGAAAATAGATATTTATAATGTTCTACTTGATGCTCTAACAAAATTCAGTGGTACGGTCCATGCCATAAGATGTATGAATAATGTTCAGTTTCATTAATCATGTTATCAATAATTGAAATTATGGATTTTTCTTGATATTTCAAAAAATCCACTTTTTTCCCTTTGCTCGGCCAGTATTGATAAAAAAAAACATTATGAAGGGTTTTCGAAGAAGAATACAAAAAAAATTTGTGGAATAAAGAATATTTGGCCGCAGCCTCAATATCCTTTGATGAAGGTATACTAAGAAGCAGCCAATCAGAGACTTTCAAAAAGAGTCATAAAATAAATTCTGGCACATTCTACAGAAAAAATGCAAACCTTTTGCCAATCAATGTACTATACAAAAAGTTTCAAGATTTTGAGTTAAAAAATGAATAAACTTGGATTTTAACCAAAAATTGCAAAAAAATTGAATTTTCAATGTTGCATAGTTTTTTTATTTTTGCAAATATCGATTTAAAATTTGAGAAACATTTTTTGTTCATAAAAAACTAAAAGAAAACGAGTTTTGAGCGATTTTAAAATTTTGAGCTGCTGACTTCACCTGAAATATCCAATATATTTTTAGCAGCAAATACTTAAAATCTACCAAAAGATAACTTGATTTCATATTGATATTTTTTTTATGGTTAGATTGAATAAAAAAATAAAAACATTGAAATTTGTTTAAATTTTAATGAACAATTAAACCCTCAACCAAAAAAATAAAAATCAAATCTAAACTATCTCTTGGTAGAAATTTTGTAAACTACATCCAGAATATGTACAAAAAAGTGCAGTACAGTGCCACAAAATTTCAGATGCAGGTAATATTTTGAAAATCATAACATTAAATTGGACTCCATCATCGGCCATCTAAACACCTAGACCTCGCATCCGACCTGTCCCTTCACCTGGACACAAAAACCTACGGAGCGCAATACCCGGACTCATCGACCATCTGGAACACCTAAACCTCGCATTCGATTTGTCCTGGCCTCTGGACGCAAAAACCTACGGAGCGCGTCACGTAAACTCCATCATCGGCTACCTGGAACGCCTAAACCTCGCATCCGATCTGTCCCGACACCTGGACACAAAAATCTTCAGAGCGCATCACCCGGATTACATCATCGGCCATCTGCAACACCTAGACCTCGCATCCGACCTGTCCCTTCACCTGGACACAAAAACCTACGGAGCGTACTACCCGAACTCCATCATCGGCCGCCTGGAACACCTAGACCTCGCATTCGATCTGTCAAAACACCTGGACACCAAAGTCTACGAAGCGTATCATCAGCCGCCTGGAACAGCTAGACCTCGTATTCGAGCTGTCCCGACACCAAGACTCAAAAACCTACGAAGCGCACTACCCGGACTCCATCATCGGCCATCTGTAACACCTAGACCTCGCATTCGATTTGTCTTGGTCTCTGGACACAAAAACCTACGGAGCGTATCACGTAAACTCCATCATCGTCCACCTGGAACGCTCAGACCTCGCATACGATCTGTCCCGACATCTGGACACAAAAATCTTCGGAGCGCATCACTTACACTCTATCACCGGCCACCTGGAACAGCTAGACCTCGTAATCGAGCTGTCTCGACACCTGAGTACAAAAACCTATGGAGCGCATAACCCGGACTCCATCATCGGCCATCTAAATACCTAGACCTCGCATCCGATCTGTCCCTTCACCGGGACACAAAAACCTACGAAACACACTACAATTTTTAAGAAAACAGTTGCAATCATGCGAGGCGACGTCCTGAATTTTGAAATGTCAATAATAACTGAGACTATATAATAAAGTGACGAATCTGCATCTCATTATTATAAGAAATTTGTATAGGCGAAATGCGCACATTTGTTTATAATAGAACATGTGTATAGTCGAAATACACAAAATTATTTATTATAAAATGCGTGTAGGCAAAATGCACACGATTAATAACACTGAGAAGTGCGTATAAGCGAAATACGCATAATTATTTATAATAAAACATGTGTATAGGCGAAATACACAAAATTATTTATTATAAAATGCGTATAGGCAAAATGCGCACAATTAATAACACTGAAAAGTGCGTATAAGCGAAATACGCATAATTATTTATAATAAAACATGTGTATAGGCGAAATACACCAAATTATTTATTATGAAATGCGTATAGGCGAAATGCGCACAATTGATAATACTGAAAAGTGCGTATAAGCGAAATACGCATAATTATTTAGAATAAAATATGTGTATAGACGAAATACACCAAATTATTTATTATAAAATGCGTATAAGCGAAATGCGCAGAATTATTTGTAATAAATATGCGTATATATGTGAAATACGCACTATTATTAACAATAAAAATGCGTATACGCAAAATACGCATAATTAATTATAAAAAGAAATACGTATACGCGAAATACGTACAATTGTTTGTAATAAAAAAACGCGTATCTTTAATATTTTTGAAATATGTAGCGCCATCTATGTTAAAATCTATTACGATTTTCCAGAGATGGCGCTTGTGTCATATTTCATCAATAGTATGTACTTCCTACCTTATCGACCTATGGGTCGGTCAAATCGCAGAATTGAGTTTGACACCCCCTTAACAATGTTTATACCTATAAGCCCATTATAAATAATTACATTAGCTCTAATTTTTAATTATTACTGTTTAAATATAATATCCCTACATGTGCAGAATCTCATGAGTTACTTTCATTACTTTCATTTATTTAATTTCAAAATATTTTTCCTTGTGTCCGTCTTTTTTAAGCGGGAATGAGATTAAAATTGCATATAAATTTATTGTCTACTCAAAAGTGCTTTAGCTTTTATTAACGATTTTGTAAGCCACCTATTTTTTATTCTTTTCCGTCGTGTAAATATCATATGAGATCTCATATGAGATATCATATGTGTGATGTCATCTGCAATTTTACATATTATGGGATCTCATATGAGATCTGATGTCCGATATTCTCATATGAGATCTGATGTCCGATATTTCCAAATGAAATCTGATGTCCAATATTTTCATGCGGGTTTGCACTTTCTATTTAAAAACAGAGTAATAAATTCAATATTGAGCCCTATTTAATATGTAGAAGCAAACATTTATACATTTTATCTGATTTTTAAACATATGAATATTTATATGGAGATGACCATGTCTACACCTTAAACTGCAAACCGCCGGGTCCGCCAAGTATGTATGGGAGATTGGAGGACCACCCCTGCTAGAGCAGCTCTGTTGACTTCTATTGTCCTCCCAAGATGCGTAATATTATATAGAAATTTCAAAATTGAGAAAGATCAATGAAAAATGGGGATGTGGTGGTAACTATATAATTTTTTTTATACCTATAGGCTTTGACTTTTCGTAAATATCTGATAAAATTCTTATGAATTTTAGAAATAAAAAGAAGGCATAATAGTTATAATTAAAATAATTTTCGCCCACACGGGCGTAAAGTGCGTAGGTTCTATAAAGTTTGGTAGGAGTATGAGAGCTATTACGCCCGTTAGGCGTTAAGTAGTACTTTATGCCCGCTGACTGAATATTGTTAAGTAGTTACGAAAAGTTGTATTATTCAGTCAAGTTAACTTATGGGTACTTGACTACAATAAATTGATTTCAGTACTTTCTTGTGTTAAATTTGTATAGAAGGATGAACAAATTTTAATACATTACTGAGAATAGTCACACAGTTGTTTCCGAGAGTTGTTTGCATTACTTGACTATCGATAATTGATTTCACAACTTTCATGTGTTTGATTTGCAATGAACAATTTGCAATTTTCAGCATGCAATGACTCAAAAAAGTAAAAGACTTTTTCACTGGTATTTATTTGATTTCTTTTAAAAAATCATAAATATTATTATTTTATAGATTATACAGAAAAAACGTCTATACTTGCCTTATTTTATACTTTCGTAGAAAGTTTTATATTAACAATATTATTATTGGTACAGTCATGAAAAAAATTATTACCATTTGCAGAGTGCTTATTGAATAGATGAGACTAGAAGAATTAAAAGGACTAGACAAATTGTGTTGTTAGAACGTACTTAAAAATTAGCTTTTAATAAACATGTTGATTATTTAAAAAAATATTTAAGCTCCCATTAAAGTTTTTGGTACTCCGTTTGGCGGATGTTCAGAGAGAGGGAGAGAGAGGGGAGAAACAGAGCGGAAGGGAGAGAGAGGGCGAAAGACACAGGTGGAGAAAGAGAAGGAGGGAGCGAGAGACTAATACTTGCGTTAGTTTAAACTTTTGTAAAATGTTTTTTAGATGGATTTCACAACTTTTTAAGAGAAAATAATAATTAAAGAGTGTGATAACGTTATGAGAGTTTGTTATAGTATATTTTTAATATTATTATTAAATGGTGGTATTATAGTTATTCACAAAAGTTTTAAATTTGAATGTTTCTTCAAGGAGCTCGATAAGATCATTACATTGTAAAATTTTTTGAAATAATCCGTATGGAAATAATAAATGTATGAAACCGTAGGAAAACGTATAAAAACGTATAAAAATGTATAAAAATGAACCTTTCTATTGGTTTTTGGACATATTTTATACGGTTTTATACATTTTTATACATTTTTTGCATTTTTATACAGTTTAATACATTTTCTTACAATTCAGAAATTCTTCCATGTCAACTTTGTAAAAAGGTTAATGTAATAAAACATAGGAAACCGTAGAAAAATGTATATTTCTGTATATTTCCGTAGATTTTTTCAAATCTATTACATTTTTATACGGTTTTATACATTTTTATACAGTTTAATACATTTTCATACAAAAAAAAAAAATAAATAAATAGAAAAATAAATAAAAAATTATGTTCTTATGTTTATAAAACCTTAATTACGTTTTTACGTTTTTTAAGTTTTATAAATTCTATAAAACGTAAAAAACCGTATGAAATTGTATAAAATCGTTGCAAATCGTAGAAAAATGTATTAAAATGTTAGAAACCGTATGAAACCGTATTAAAACATGTTAAAACGTATAAAGTTGTCCAAAAACCAATGTTTAGATCCGGTTTTATACGTTTTTATACAGTTTTTTACGGTTGTATACGGTTTCATACATTTCTTAAAACAGAAATATTCCATACGGGAATATAATCAAATATGTATTTTCTTAGGTATGATGATTAATTAACAATACAGTTAATTATAAAGTCATATGGTAATAATTCCATTGTGTGATAATAACGTTATGAGAATTTATTATAGTATATTTTTAATATCATTATTAAATGGTAGTATTGTTATTCACAAAAGTTTTAAATTTGACTGTTTTTTTAAGGAGTTCTGTAGATCTTCAAAACAAAGTTTGTTAGTATATTATTCTTTTACAGAACCTCTTGTTGGCTGTTTCAAAAAAATATTTAGGCTCTTCTTAAAGTTTTTTGAGGAGTCCTTATAAAGTTGTTGAGTAGACGAGTGAGAGAGAGGGGGGGGGGGGCGTTCAATTTTTTTTAAAAAGCGATTTAACAGTTGTTTAGAGAGATAATAATTCAAAATGGAACCAGTTTATGAACCAAGAATCACTGAGAATAAAAACTTTCTTGACATTCTTGTATAGACAAAACTTTTTGAAATTATTATCTGAATCTTGTCTAGAAAAATATTTACTAAGAACTCTGAAACATTTTGACGTCTCCCATGGTGAGAAAATCATATATTAGATTAATTGAGCACTTTTATTCGTTGAAATTTTCACTATAATACATCATTTTTAATTTTTTCAGTATTCCCATGTTCATTAGACATAATCTTTTCATTGACACTTGAATAAATATGTACAACAGCACAGCACTGACATCCACTAAGTTTTTTAAAGATGACAGATGCTTTTTAAACCAAGGCTCAGACCAATATTTCAAATCGGCATCATAAATTATATTGTATATTTATATCCTCACGTGTCACTCAACAATATTTTCTTCTATGCCAAAACTTATTATAAAGTGTATGAACCTCATAACGCGTAATTATTTATTAATACACGCTTCTTCTATTTTCAAAACATTTGAAACTGATTTTTAATGGAAGTTTTAAAATTGATTATAAACACTTAATCTAACACATCATACCAGTACTATATTTTATTTACTATTACACAAAACACTGAAAATTATATTTATAACCTCGCGTATCACTCAGCAATATTTTCTTCTATGCAAAAGTGTATTATGAAGTTTTCTGAACCTCATAACACGTAATTACTTATTAATACACACTTGTGCTATTTTCAAAACATTTCAAACTGATTTTATGTAAAAGTTATAAAATTATCATGCAACAAATTTTACCGGTATTTTATTTTTTTATATTACACAAAACACTGATTAGATGTTATTTTTTAATCACTATGTTATTTGTTATTTATAACATTTGAATTATATGTGCACTTCATGCATTATATATCATACCGGTATTTTATTTTATTTATTACACAAAACACTGATTAGATGTCATTTTTTAATAATCACATTTTTATTATCAACATAATATATAATAACCTCGCATGTCACTCAGCAATATTTTCTTCTATGTAAAAGTTTATTATGAAGATTATGAACCTCATAACACATAATTATTCAATACACACTTGTTCTATTCTCAAAACATTTGAAACTGATTTTTAATAGAAGTTTTAAAATCATCGTGCAACACATTTTACCGGTATTTTATTTTCTTATATTACACAAAACACTGATTAGATGTCATTTTTTAATCACTATGTTATTTGTTATTTATAACATTTGAATTATATGTGCACTACATGCATTATATCATACCGGTATTTTATTTTATTTATTACACAAAATACTGACTAGATCCCACATAGCACGTTAAGTTTTGGAAACGTTTTTGAAACAATTCTTTAGGAACCTAGAAACGTTTCCCTAAAAATATAGAAACGTAACAGAAACGTTTCAGAAACGTAGAAATGTCCTAAATCTGAAAAAAATTGGATAAAAATCGTAAACGTGTTTAAATCGTCTCAGAAACGTTTCTGAAACAGAACTCAAACGTTTGTACCAAGTTTTGAAAACGTCTCTGAAACTGGACAATTATTCACGTTCCAGATTTGTTTCAGCGACGTTTCCGATGGAGCCGGAAACGTTTCTATTCCGTTCAGAAGTGCAAGGTTACGTTGCAAGAACGTCTTAGAAACGTTTGTGAACCATATACAAAACATTAAGATTGTAAAGTACTCGATATCCGACCCGCCGATAGATGGCGTAGTTCAGTCCATAAAAGAAAAGACATTTCCAGGATATATAAGGAACGTCTACTCTAGCAAAACGTACCGAATACTGTTTGAAGTAATATCAGTGTTAATAACTGACAATGTAAATTATCTTAATTTTGTTGTAGAAACATTTCTCAAACGTTTCGTGCTATGTTTTAGAAACGTTTCAGAAACTTTTTTGAAACTTTTCTTAAACGTTTCCAATTAGTTTTGGAAACATTTTTAGACGAATCTGGAGCATGAATAATTGTCCAGTAAGTTTTTTGTCGAATCGATTATATACGTTTCAGAGACGTTTCCATAACTTTGTACAAACGTTTGAGTTCTGTTTCAGAAACGTTTCTGAGACGATTTAAACACGTTTACGATTTTTATCCAAATTTTTTCAGATTTAGGACATTTCTACATTTCTGAAACGTTTCTGTTAAGTTTCTATATTTTTAGGGAAACGTTTCTAGGTTCCTAAAGAAACGTTTCAAAAACGTTTCCGAAACGTAACGTGCTATGTGGGATGTCATTTTTTAATAATCACATTTTTATTATCAATATAATTTTCAACTAGATAGACGATCTATGAAAATAACAATTTTCTTTTCTTATTTTGAAAAACTTACTTCAAAACATAATACTTCTTTCGTACTTTGATTCCAATACTGTCTAAATAAATATTTCAGTTGTTTGTTTTATGTGTGATTCATTGAAAGCAATGAAACTGGCATTTTCTTCATTGACATCCACGTACTCTATTCGTCCTGTCAAATATGAAGACACATTTTTAATATTCTTCTAAAATTATATCTCATATGAAAAATTTTCATGTTGAGGATATAAATAGATACATCTTGAAAAATATTGTGTCGTAATATTTTAGATGAACTTGAATAATTAATAATAATTAATGAACTCTTCTTTGTTAAAAACAATTGTTTAACAGTGATCTATTTACTTGGTAATAGTCCTTATATTTTTTGATATACTCTGTAAAAATAAAAACAAGATTTCACAAAGTAACAATATTTATTATAAACTTTATTGATTTATAACTTTATAATAAAAGTTTGCTACTTATCTGATTATAATATATTGATATTGCCCATTGATATTCACAGCTGCTTATATAGGTTATATTTTTCCAATCAACACCAAAATCCAAAATGAAATAATCTGTATATATGTATCTGTATGTATATATATATATATATATATATATATATATATATATATATATATATATATATATATATATATATATATATATGTATATTGTTTTTCCAATCCACTTCTGAGATTTTAATGATTCCAAAAACATTTCCTTTAACATTTAGCCATTTAATATACTTATCTAAAAAAAATTTATTTGCCCCGTTGATGCTCATAGATAAAAATTATTTTAATCAGTCGACTTCCTGAGATCTTTGATTATTTAAATAATATATATACACTGGTGTAGTTTCGTTAACTGGTTCTGGTGTGGCCAAAGTTGAAATTGGGCACAAAGGGAGTATTCGATAAATCTTGTCTGAACCTGGTGGTTCTAACACTTTGCTATGACGATTGAAGTGACTATCTTCCATGCGTTTGAGAAGGGCTGTTGCACCTAATGCCATAATATTTCTTTTGTTTTTAATCCTATTTTCTTCCTCTATGAAGACTGATGGAATTTGTCCAGTAGTAGTATATTCCAAAATTGTATCTAACATCCAGAAGCACGCTATACCACCAACAATAAAATTTATACAAATTTGAAAAATTTGGATGGTGCAGATAAAAAATTTCTGGGAATGACTATCATCAGTTTGAGTCTCCATATATAGTAATATTCCCTGCTAAACTCAATTTTGACTCAGTTTCTTTTATTTCATTATTTTCAATATCATTAGTTATAATATAACATGATATGTAAAATTCACCAAAGACTGAGAATTGTATAATCTGAAAATGAAAAAGGTTACACAAAGTATTGATTTTTTATTGTATTATATTTTACATGTTATATCTTCTAGTATAAAAATAATACTTATCTATAAATAAAAGTATATGATGCCATGCCATCAGCTGATTTGAGTTATAAAAATATATATATCCATACCATATTTCGAGGTTATTTTAGAATTACAGTTGTTCGTTTTATCATATCTTCTCTCTCTCTCTCTCTCTCTTTCTCTTTTCGAGTCTATACTATAAGAGAATAAAAATACCATACGATATTTCAAGGTTATTGTAGTCACAAAATTTTGTTGTTGTTATATACTCTCTCTCTTTCTTTTCGAGTCGAGTGAGATTTATTTACTATACGATATGCTATAACTATATATATTATAAATATATATAGATATAAGCGTAAGATAGACGGCAACCGGAAGTGTCGTAAGAGCTGCAAACCGGATATCTGAATAACAAGACGAAAAGTTAGGAAAGGAAACAACACATAAAAAAATTCAGCTCTCTATATCTTTCGAACGAGATAATCTTTTTAAATAAAATCTTTTGATTTGAGTAGAGCAATGAAATTGCTTTCGATTAAGAGGGATATGTTATATACTGAGACCTAACGCAATATGCGTAAATGCGCATTGAATTTTTCGTACACCCATTTCAATGTGTATGTAGCGCGGGTCACTCCTTTAGGCTTCTTCTATCCTTTAGGCTTCTTCTATACTTGTCTTCGGAACGCTCCCGCGCTCCTTGATATAATGAGGACATGCTGTGGGTGATAGAAATAAATTTGAATCAGACACTAGTTAAACAGTTAACCTTTTAGTTGCCGGGCTGGTCCATATATGGACCAGCAGTCAGGTCAGCGACTCTATCTGAAATATCTAGCGATATTATGTATACATTTTATATATTCTGAGAGGTCAATTTGTACTGAAATTTCCCCGCAGCCTAAAGGTTAAGTTCACTATATATTGTAAGCAGTATAAAAATTCAAATAACTATTACATATTTACAATGATTATTAAGATTACAATTGTAGTACAAAAGTTAAGTAAAATAGGTGTTAAAAGTTGTGTGTAAGTTTTATAAAAGATCTGTACAAGTTTGTGGTTTTTATGCGGAGAAATTGCTAAGTTGTACTGGGAAATTCCATTGAGTCTCACAGTGAAGGCACTGCTTGCATAAATGATCACATTTAATATTATTGATTAACGTGATGTGAGAGTTGTCGAGAATTACATGTGCAGAGTATATTCACGTTGTATTACTGCTTACTTGTATCAACAAAATGGTTGTGCGTGTATGAGAGGTTACTTTAGTTTCATGGCGATATATTAATCTTGAAGACGGTGAAAAAGCCGATTGCAATGCACAGCCGATGATACAGAGGCAGGATGAGTTTCAGTAAATTTCCCTTGTTGAGAGACGCTTGAGTATTGAGATAGCAGTTGCAGTGAGGTGTTACCTCGTGGCATGCTAGCTGTCGAGTTGGCACACATCGCACTTGATGATCATTGATGTGAAGACATGCCCAATCCCGATGATGTTATTGATCTCGGTGATTTTGAGTCTGCTGTCGGGGCTGAATTGGTGAGAGTATGGATGTGATCGAGAGCTGGTAAGAAAATGCCATGTGAGAAGCTCTACCGTATAAGAAGATGCCGTATGAGACTATACCGCGTGAGAAACATTGCTGTATGAGAATATGCCGTGCCCGACAGACGACGCCGTACGAGATGTACATGCTGAGAGAAAGTGACCAAACTTGAGTTTATCCAACGAGAATAGCCCAAGGTGCACAATGAGGTTTTGCACGTGGCAGACCGTTACTCAGAAAGTTTAAGTGAGAGAGATTTCTGTCTTATTCCTCGTTGAACCTATCACCGAGTCGGGAGTAAAATCAGCGTTTCTCCCATTTACATGTGGAAGAGTGAGAGCGACACATGATTTTAGCCATACTCGGCTAATCAGCGCAGCATGTAAGCTGTTTCGGAGAGAAACTGATGAGTGGTGCCGCCGCGCGACTACGGACCGCCTGCTGAGTTATACCTCTAATGCGCAACCGCATGAAATTCAGAAGCCTTGCTAATTCCCTAACAATACAAAAATGGAAAAGAAATCCTGATAAAAATTTTATTTTCTTCGTTTATTTATAAATAATGCATTAAACATTTTTATATTTTTTATATTTTTTTTATAATTTATGTATGTTTCGTCGGGTCGGAAGAAGAAGGTTCTATCTCAGCTGAGCGCGTATGAAGGTTCCATCTTGGCGAAGTGCGTGAAAAGGTGCTATCTATACTGAACTCGTAAAAAGGTGCGATTTCGTATCCCTTATAGTATCGAGATGGCGCCATTCTACTCGCTTGTCTAGAGTCTCACATAGCATGAAAGGTTCCGGAAGAAAGTTCCAAGGAAGCTTACAGTGGAAGGTTAATGGAACCTTCCAGGAAGCTAACTGAAACTTTCAGGAAGATTACATTGGAAGATTTCTAAGTAAGCTTCCAGAAAGATTCCAGGAAGGAAACAGAAAACGTTTCAAATACTTAACTATGAAATATTACATGGAAGTTCTACGGAAACTTCCAAGAAGCTTACATAGAAGATTATCGAAAATGAGTACTGGAAGCTTTCGCGGAAGGATCTTGGAAGCTAACATAAAGCTTCTAGGAAGAATAAAAGTTAAATTACATATAAATATTACGTGAAGCTTTTGAAATATATTTCAGGAAGCTTCCTCTGGAAGTTCCAATTAAAACTTTAGGAAAGCTTTAATTGAAGATTCTAGGAAGTATTCAAGCAAGGTTCCTGACATATAAATAAAACCACTGGCCTAAAGTTATAACGGAAGCTTCCAGCTAGATTCCGGAGTAACCTTTTTAGGGAGCTTCCAGAAAGCGTTAGGAAAGTCTAACAGAAAGGTTCCAAAAGTGCTACGGTGAAACAAATGTTACTCAAAATTTACGAGAAAGCTTCCATCAAGCTTACATAAACGATTACTGAAATGAGCACTGGAAGCTTCGCTGAAGGCTCGTGGAAGCTAACAAAAAGTTTCTAGGAAGAACAAAACTTAAATTATGTATAAATATTACGGGAAGCTTTTGAAATATATTCCAGGGAGCTTCCTATGGATGTTCCAATTAAACTTTGATGAAAGCTTCCATGGAAGATTCTAGGAAGTATTAAAGGAAGGTTCCTGAAATATAATAATAGTTATAACAGAAGCTTCCGAGTGGACTCTGAAATAATTTTTACAGTAAGGTTCCAAAAGTGCTAGGGTGAAATGTTGCTCAAAATTTACGAGAAAGTTTCCATGAACCTTACATAAACGATTACAGAAATGAACTTTGGAAGCTTCGCAGAAGACTCTTGAAATCTAACATAAAGATTCTAGGAAGAACAAAAGTTGAATTACATATGAAGATTGCGGTAACTTTTTGAAATACATTCCAGGAAGCTTCCCATGGAAGTTCCAATTCTACCTCGAGAAAAGCTTTCATGGAAATTTCTAGGAAGTATTCAAGTAAGATACCTGACATACAATAAAGCAACTGGTCTAAAGTTATACCGGAAGCTTCCGAGTGGATTCAGGAGTAACCCTTTTAGGAAGCTTCCATGCCGAAAGCGTTAGGAAAGACTAACAGAAAGGTTCCAAAAGTGCTACGGTGAAATGTTACTCAATACTTACGAGAATGTTTCCACGAAGTTTACATAAACCATTACTGAAATCGGCACTGAAAGGTTCGCGGAAGGCTCTTGGAAGCTAACATAAAGCTTCTAGGAAGATCGAAAGTTAAATTACATGTAAAGATTGCGGGAAGTTTTTGAAATACAGTCCAGGAAGCTTCCTATGGAAGTTCCAATTCAACCTTGAGGAAAATTTTGATGGAAGACTCCAGGAAGTATTTCAAGCAGGGTTCCTAACATAACATAAAAAATAGCTGGAGTAGATAATGGCTCAGTGAGCCAGAACCCGTCCAACGTTCTGGCTCACTGAGCCAGAACCCGTTCAATATTCTGGTGCAGTGAGCCAGAACCATCCCACCATTTTCGGTCGTGATTTTCAGCGAGCGAAAATCGACTGAGCCAGAACCCGTCCGACATTCTGGTGCAGTGAGCCAGCCTACCATTTTCGGTCATGATTAGTGAAAATTGACCGTCACGCACGTCAAGCAGCGAGAGAGTGCGCATGTATACTGCGAGAGTGCGCGCGTTCGCTCGCAATTTATTTTAATCTTTTATACTTATCGCGTTCGGGTAAAGAATTGGTATTCGTGGAATACTTTTGAGAATACTGTTTCCATTTCGAATTCTCCTTTTTCTCCTGTTTAGAATCAAGAAGAGGAGTATAAGCGCTTGAACTTGTGTTTTAACCCATCTTGTCCGACGTCAGGGACACGAATGAAGCATTTACTCCCAATCCATAGACGTCTCGCACGTTTCGTAGAATTTTTTGAGAAGTTTAACGTTATGAAGAGCACAGCTGGTTTTGTAGGCGCTCTCGTGGTTTGGGCAAACTGTTACAAGCTTGATCTTGTCCAACGGTGGAAAACCCATCTCCGTTACATCGTGAACGTTGAATTTGAAACGTTCGAGCCATTTTTTCTTGATGGAGCCCATACCGAGTATCTGACTAGCATCATACAGACATTCTCGAAGAACACTTCCGATGTCGGTGTAGGGACGGTCACCTGACTTCCAAGAAATACCGTGATAGAACTTCTTCAGCCAAATATTTTCTCCCTTATACTTATCGGTGAGTCGTTTCCAAGGAAAAGGTTCCTTGAATAAAAAGATTAGAGGTTGGACGTCTTCGTCCAACGGAACTATTGCCAGTTCTTTCAAAACGAAATCATTACCAGGCTGTTTGAAGCCCTGCATATCGACGATGTATTTCATTTTTACACAAGCTTCTTCACGTCACCACTGACGGGACTATACTGAACGATACGGTCGTGCAGAATGAGACAATACGCGGCTGTTCCAGCTGGAAAATTATTTCTCGATTCAAATTCTAAACGCACGTCCACGGGAGCGTTTTTCAAAGATTCGTTTTGTTTGGAACAATCGATCACTATCAAAGGTAAGTATTTTATAAAATTTACTTTATTTAAAAGAGGTTCAGGATTTTTTTCATAATAAGCACTCTGAAAATTTGCATACATATCATACAGTACAGCGTACTGGTTACGATCTATATCTAAATTTAAATTTCCATACGGGTAACATTGCGAATTTAAAAATAGTTTAACATTACTTAAGTGGCAATGATCGAACTGACTCGCGTTTGCCTGCCTCCGAGATTTTCTATTCGTTTGAAAAGCGAGAATAATGAAGCGTGGTTTTTCCAACTGATTGGATGTCTTCACAGTCCAAACGTGTTTAGGAGAAGATGGAAGGAGGGGATATTCGTAGAATTCCCAACTGCGGTAGCTCATAACCACAGGTCTGTTTTTCTCGATATAATTGAATAGAGGAATCTTTCGCTTATCGGAGAGAAATATGTATGGCATCAACCAGTCTATCTTCGTGAGATCAATTTTAAATTCTTCATAAGTATTGTCTGATCCTGCTGTCTGTATGATGGCATTGATATCATTTCTCGATCTCGTGAGTATGAGTTCGTGTTTAACATTTACTAAAATTTTTCTATAATCTTCGGCAAATCCAAGAATCATGCAGAGAGGTATAGATAGGTCGAAGTAACAATCATCGTTGGTAAGTTTTTGCGTTTCTTCTACATCGAGTCAGTCAGCGTTCTCGATGACCAATTTTTGACTACGATTGAGAGAAACCCAACCTTTCATGAGAGTAGTTAACCCTACATTTTTACATTTATCAATTTCAATGGCATTTATCTCGTATCTGATTTCTTCAAACATGTGACAGATGGCGTTGTTGACTAACATAGAACGTTCGAGTGGAGTGCCATTCGGCTTAACTAATTTACCACATACATGTATTGAACTTCGTGATGGTAGAAGACATAAATCCTGATGTTGAATGGCGATGCGAATTTCATCGCTGTTTCCAAACGATGACGTGGTGTAGGGTTGATGTGCATGAAGTTCGTAGTGGGTCACTGACCATCAAATGTTACATTAATGTTTAGAATTTCTTCCATCTTTTTGTAGGCAACAGAAAAAAATACAGGTTATTTTCCACCAGCGACGATTCTTAGACAGAGACTTCTCAGGAACTGAATGTTTTGCCGTGTTAGCGCTCTGCTTGTTCGCGGACGACTGATGGTCTGTCGACATGTTGACTTCTTTATATAGCCCCTACCGACCTTGCTATTGTAAACGATCCCCATCACACTTGCTTGATGTGAAGTCTGATTGTGATTACCTCTCCTCGAAAATGAACTAATCGTCCGTCTTGATCGATTATGCGTATTTGTAAGTGATCTATGCTTTTAACTGTAACTGGAAGGTAAACGACCTATGAGGGTACTTCAATGATCTTATATCCTGGCGGTACTTCTGGAAAAAATTCGTGTATCGTATGAACCTTAGAGCCTATATATATATATGCGCTTGAAGTTATATTACACTCGACTCGCAACGCGTTGGTCTTGGGGATAGTTACAGGCAAATCTGAATTATGTATTAAATTAGCTTCTAGAACGCGTTTGGTGAAGCCAAGTAGTTGACCAATAGAATCTTGAGGACGAAAATCAATAGGCTGACTACACTTAATAACACTGCGAAGTGTGTTATTGTTTGGCTTCAGACTGAATGAAATACCATTGGGTGTTAAAGTTTCACGGAGAAAGTTTGCTATATCCTCTATCTCGTAACTACCAGTTGGTAAAAATAACTCTTCTTTACCCACGTAAAACTTATTATTGCCTGTATCGATATTTGGTATGGAATTGAAGGTTAAAAGTTCAACTAAACCGAGAACTTAATTTTTGTTTGCTGAAAGTTCAATAGGTGGAAAATGCTGTACTTCGAGAACTGATGAATTACCGGAGAGACTTAACGTCAATGTATTCTCCATGACTATTCAATGTAGAATGATTAAATTATCATTGCGCTAGCCTTTATATAGCCTTACCGAGCTTATTACATAAGAACTTGAGACAAAGGTGACCACAGTTGAATGTATTGTAATCTTGATATCTCTCATGATTGTATTTAACCTCATTTACACGTAGATATAGCATGAAGTCAATAGGTGGTTGAAGATCTCCAAAACTACCAAAGTGAAGTACATTCTCACCACGTTTGCGATATGCTACCCAATGTGTTCCAGGCCCATCTTTATCATCTAAATTTACAATGGCTGATTCCCGATTATGAGGTCCGCTTGCAGGTAAAGCATTTCGCATAAAGACTCCGCGAAAATATGGGATTTCTAGAATTTTAGCATACTTAATTAGATCGAGATCTGTGAGAGCCCTCTGTGGTAATCTCACTTCAGGGTTCTTTTTTTTCTCTTCAGCCTGAATTTTTTTTTGTTACCACCTATACGAAGACCTGCACCTGTTTTATACGGTTTCAGAAAGAGACCCTTTCCCAATGGTATTTCTTCCATTTTCATGTTATGCCTCTGATTCTTTTCTAATTGCTTTTTAGCTGTACTCGCATCATTAACCGTTTTTGCTATGCCAGCAGCACCACCAGCCACTGCGCCAACAGCACTCAGGCCAGCAAATATTGGCACAAGAAACGGTAGAAAACCACCTACTTTTGAGGGTACCGGTAAAACGCGTGTAATGATAATTTTACTTTTTCCACCTGCTTTCCTGACAGCAGAACGAGCACCTTTCAAAGCAGAGAGAATCACGTTACGAGCGGAGTTACTTTTAACCATTGATTTTGAAGCAGCTTTTATTATCTTGTTTAACCGTGTTGACTGCTTTCTCTTTACACCTATTCCGAGTTTTGATTTGGCTTTCATAATATTTGTAATTGTATAAGCAGCTACTTTCTCGCCAATACTTGAATCTTTGGCCTTAACTCTCTGCCACGCCTTATCTGCTAAAACTCTATCCGCGTTGTTTCTAGACTCAATGTTTTCTCTGTTCTGAGAATAAGTTATGTCGTGCTCTTGGCAAGCTCTATCAAGTAGATTGATACCTTTATCACCTCGAGCTAAATGTTTTGCTAACTTAGTACCTGGTCCGCAGTACTGATATCCTCGTAAATGAAGTTCTATTGGAAGACTGTTGAGAATTTTACTGATTAAACCGCGACCTCGACGTCGTCTGTGTACGATCATCACACCACGAAGGTTCGATGAAGACTGAACCCCGCGAGTATAAAAGCGCTTTATTTATAGTCGAACGATCAGTTGCGATCGAGACCTTGTACTGTACACATGAATGTCAAGGAACACTCTGTTCAACTCCCGGTATTTAATTTCGATAATATCGTGGAGCAAGAAAAAAGACAAAGCGGCATGGAGACTTACTTCCAAACAGTATTAGAGCTGTATTTTGTGGACTGTCAAATTGTGGAAAAACCAATAGTTTGCTTGCACTTATTACACATCCCAATGGTGTTCGATTTGAGAATGTTTATACATAATCAAAGTCTTTGAATCAACCGAAGTATAAATTTCTTCAGAAACTCGTAGAACCATTAGAGGGCGTGCAGTATTTCCCCTACAGCGAACACGATGAAGTTATAGCTCCTGAAAATGCTCTTTCGAACTCTATCATTATATTCGATGACATAGCTTGTGAAAAACGAAACCATGTTAAAGCATTTTTCTGCATGGGTAGACATAAAAATGTAGACTGTTTTTATCTTTGTCAGTCATATGCTCACATTCCAAAGCATCTCGTTAGGGATAATGTAAATCTTTTGGTAATTTTTCGGCAAGATGATGTTAATTTAAAACACTTGTATGAAGATCATGTTAATTCTGATATGACTTATACACAGTTTTAAGATTTATGTGTTAAATGTTGGAGAGATGAGAAATATGGATTTCTAATGATTGACAAGGATAGTCCAATCAATGGAGGAAGATATCGTAAGGGCTTTGACTGTTTTGCTATAAATATGGGCGGCACTTAGTCTTTCATTCACAGTCTACAACTGAACGTTGAAGCGTCAACATGGCAGAATTCAGTCGAAGAAAGGATATACTTCATGAGCTTGTAAAAGGTCGAAATGCAGTTAAACGTAAATATAATTTGTTGAAGTATGGAAAAGATACTTTTGAGAAAGCAATGGAAGATACTTTCAGACTCATTGTTGATCCTCTTCAGAAACTTGTTGAAACGTCGAAAACCCATATTCAATCGGAAAAAGATGTGACGGATCAGAAAACCAATGATACTTTAGACATTAGTTATATTCCTAATAGTACTCTCGATGACACATACGGTAATGATACTTTAAATAATACTATTAAAAATATCAAAATAGATAGCTCATTTGAAACCGCAGGTAGTGAAATCGAAGAAGAAGGGGGTAATTTATTAGATAATAAATACATACGCATGCTTAGTCTGAAAAATAGTAAGTATCTTGATAAAATTTATGGAGTACGCAAAGAACATGGTCAAATGATAATCGGCAATACGCCGATACACTTTGATAGTGATTACGTTAGAGTAGAAGATGAGAAGTATCCAAAGACTCGAGGACTTTTGGAGTTATTAATCACAAAAAATCCTGAGCGAAAGTATGTGAGTTCACATGACTTAGAAAACTATCGCAGTATTCTTGAGACAACTAATGCTCACAAAAAGAGATACAGAGGTGATGAATCTATTCGTAAACACAACAGTAAGAAATATGATGAAATTATTGTTCCTCTTTTCTTTAATGAATCTAAAAAGCGTAAGATGACCCCTGATAAAGAGTGGTTTTGGTGTCTTACCTAGACATAAAATTGCGCGAAAAAATTCAATGTTAGATTATGTGTACTGGGATGATCCAAATGAACTTGTGGATCGTCTTCGTTTACTAATAGCTGAGAGATCAGCTGGAAATCAGAGTCATACCAATGAAATCCATTCCATCATCGAAGAGCTTCGCGAGGCTGGGTATATATATACTGAGGTGAAATTAATGCAATGTTCAGTATCAAGATGAGTGTCGACGTGTTCAGACGAAATCTGAAAGAAAGAGATGGCATTAGAGGTCCTCCAGGAGTGGGATATAAAATCACATCTGATGGGCAGCTTGATCTTGAAAATAAGAGACTATGCAATGTAGGAGCACCCAATGATCTCGATGCAGTCAATGTGCAATCATTACAGCGTATAGTGGAGGGAGAAGTTCAGAAAGTCATGAATGTTACATATGGATTGAGAAATGATTTCAATAATTTAGATGATATAGTGGAAGCTCATCGAGATGAATTAGATAAAAAATATTGCTAGTCTCGAGAGAGAAATGGAGAGTATAAAAGAGAGATACTTCAGTTATCACAGAACAGTAATTCGATAGATACCAAAGAGTCAACATCGAAGTATGGATCATCAAAAGAAAGTAGTAGTAGAAGAGTTGTATAAACCTGCTCGAAGAAACTATCAACGCCGTAAGTTTGATATGCGAGGCATAGATGAAACTTGGCAAGCTGATTTAGTTGAAATGCAGCCTTACGCTAGAGAGAATAAAGACTACAGATATATGCTCACTGTAATAGATGTATTTTCTAAGTATGCTTGGGCTGTACCGGTTAAGAGAAAATCCGCAGACAACGTTACAGCAGCGATGAAATTAGTTCTGTCTCAAGGTCGGGTACCAAAAAATTTACAGACAGATAGAGGTAAAGAATTTTATAATTCAAGCTTTCAAAATTTGATGAAGCAGTATAAGATTAACCTATACTCCACATACAGTAACTTAAAAGCATCTATTTGTGAGAGATTCAATCGAACGCTGAAAAACAAGATGTGATGCAATTTAGTTTACGTGGAAATTTTAAGTGGTTTAACATCTTACCTGATTTGATTACTGCTTACAATAATAGGAAACATAGAACTATACATATGAAACCAAAAGATGTTACAACAGTCAACGAAGCGCAGGTTCTGACACAATATTTCAGCAAATCTCAACCTGTAAAAAAGTAAAAATTTAAAGTTAATGATAGAGTACGTACAAGCAGATTAAAGCAAGTATTTGAGAAAGGATATACGCCTAATTGGTCGACTGAAATATTTACAATAGTTAAAGTATCAAAAACAAATCCTGTTACTTACCATTTAAAAGATTATCAAAATCATCCGGTTTCAGGTTGCTTCTATGAACACGAACTTCTGAAAGTGAAATATCCAGATATTTATCTCGTAGAGAAAGTGATCAAGAAACGTGGTAATCAAGTTTACGTAAAGTGGCTTGGTTTCAACAGTTCTCACAACAGTTGGATAAACAAGAAAGACATATAATTTGTTTAATAATAATTAAAATAAAGAGAAAGTGGTGAGAGCCCCAACCAACGTTCTCTACCTGTGAGGAACAACCAAACATTTTTCCCCTCCGTAAACTTTCTCTTTATTTTTTTTTTTATTAAATTTGTTTTACAAGTTCATTAATTTACATTATAAAGTTATTAATTAAATTACAATGTTAATAATTTATTTACATATTTAATCTTTACGAAATTCAAAATTTTGTTCACCTTGTTATAATAAAAATAATTTGTACTTATTAGCCCTCTCGGCAAGTTCATCGAACAAATTCCCATTTTCCTCAAGGGCCTTAGAAACTCGATTGGGAAGGAAGACTTGGAACTCTCCATCGATGACAACAACGGCTTTCAATCCGTACTTGGTGCTGACCTGCTTCATCTCTGTAACTATGTACATTTCACCCTTCTCTAATTCGGACAGATTCTTCTTTGGAAGATAGGTATTTGAGCAGATACGATTTAATATGGCAAAGTCCATTCTGAAACAGAGAAGAATATTAACTATTTTCAAAGAATATTACAAGTCAATAAATGAAATACTTACCTTTAAGTGTCTGGAGTTGTTCAAAGTCTGTCTGTTGCTGGGAGGCTCTCCGTTCTCAGGCTCATTGAGTGAACGAATGGGCTGACTGCTCGACGCGCGCTCCTTATGTAGGCCTCCGTCGGCTTCCCCCTCTCCATCACTTTCACTCGTGATTGGCGTTTCCACCTCCATCTCCTCCAGCTGTATCAAATTTTCTAGAACTTCTCTGTCCTCCTGCTCATCGAAGATTCCATAGTGTCCCCAAGGAAGTGTATCCGTACTATTCACGGGGAGATGACGTTTATCATCATGTGGGCTTAGAGCAACCTTCTTCTCTTTCTTGGTTCGAACGATGTGATTCTTAGAACGTATATTATTCTGTTGACAGATCACCGTTGACTCATTGAAAAGACAGTCTCGATAGTTATCGAAAGTGATACTTGTTTTCACAACAGTTGATTTGACTCCCTTGGCTTTTTTAATAGGTTTATCGTTTTGTATGAGGACACTATACATTTTGCTTCGAAGTCCAATAAATTCGGTCATGATGTTACCATTACATTCGTCCTTCATTAATTCTATTACTTTCTTATTCTTACGAGGTAGTTCGAATGGATTATTTTCAGGATAATCTGAAGTATCAGACTAGTTGGTATCCTCCTTCATAATCTCGTACATGTTGACTCCTCGAATTTCATATATCAAACTATCTGTGTCAGTGTAGAGAAGTTTGCTATTTTTACCCACTCTTTGTCTCATATACAAATAATGAAAATCATAAATGAGAGTCTTAGAGATATCGAGAACGCTAAGACCGACATAGATCGGTTTCCTGTTTGAAATCGCCGTTCGAGCAAGTTGAATGGCAACCAAGTTTTCATCAAAGATCGAGCGACTATGGAAATTTGGTTTAGCAATCAATACCTCCGCCCCATAGCGGCCAGTCTACTTGTTAACGAGTTTCACATCTACTCGTTTTCGCTCATTTTCCATTGTCTTACCATACACGGCATTAATCAGAAGTTTGAAAAAGAGTTTTTCAAACTTATTTTTTGCCTGTTTTCTCTTCTCCGTGTTTAATTCGACATAAGGCTTGAGCCATGGACTCTGCTTGAATCTGAGTGCCCTATGAACTTTCTCTAACACTAGTCCGTGTTCGACAGCTTGTTTGAGGGTACGATAATGAATAACATACCTCTTTTTGTTGAATAAAGTAATCAGCAGCTTCTTTTGACGAGAACCAGGCGGAGCCATATGTTCAGGACACAGAGGCAGGTCTTTATGATCATCGTGAAGACTTACCGGATATTCCAAATCCACCTCCAAGATATAACCGATAGGACCATCATCTGGAATGTCAAAGAAATTTGGTTCGTTTACATTTTCCACCCAGCGAAAACCTCCCTCTGGTAGGTATCGCGTCATAGCCCATCCGTACAGGTTATTAGCATCGTGGTACATTAAATATTTTTCCTCTTCGTCTGGATCATAACCATCAGACATAAATTTGTTGTTTGCCTTAGCGTAGCGGTTGGAACATTGGCTGACTCAACCTCTGATTCCCCTCTCAATAAACATCAGCATGTCTATATCCGTGAGTAGCTGGAGCTCGACTTGTGTGCACTTCAACATGGCATCCCACGTTAATTCTGGAGTAGTGTAGTAATGCGCAAGACCCAAGCCATAAGCCTCGACGCACGTTGTTCGAAAATTCTCAAAGACGTCTGCTAATAGAAGCACATCTGTTTTCAGATAAATGTCAGAATACTCACCAAGCGTTCGGATATTGAAAGTATTCCAGACCGTCTTTGCATGATTATATTCAGTGTCCGCAATGGCGCACTCAGTTAATTTACTGTAAAAGTCTTCCTTTGAAGGCAACCCTTTTTCCTCCAATTTTTCGAGTGATGGAACGTAATCATACGGGAAAACGCCTTTTCTCAGCAACAACTTTATTTGTTCTTCTGTATATCCATCTTCCATAAAGACGCTGCTGGCAATGTTTTTCTCGTCCAAATACGACGCCAATTTCTCCAAGGATGATGCCATGAGCCTGAAGGAATCTATAAATCTGAAATTGAAATCAGTACCTTCGATATATTTCGAAAATGATATGTAACGCTCTTTGTTCTCAGCAATAAGTTGCACACGCCCTTTGAGATAGTATCACTAGCAAGTTCCTTGATGATGAAGTGGGAGTCGTACCCAGTAAGATTGTGGAAGACAACTGGAATGAACCTTGCATCCTTCGTGAGCAGCGCCTCTATATCTGAAATCATAAACAATATTAAGAATTAAATAAATGTTTTAATAGTTTATTAAATAATTAATAAATAAAATACTTACATTCCAGTGATATGACAGTGGTCTCTCACTTTCTTGTTCGTGGGTAAAAACGCTTTACCACAAATGTGACATGACTTAGCTTCATCAAAGTTTCTATTCTCTTGATTATTTAAATTTATTGGTTGAGGTGCATTATACAGTTTATTTAGATGATCAGCGAGTTCCTAAAGTTTGTATACAAACCACTCGGCAGGAGTCATTTCGTCGGCTTTTTCCAGTCGGTAACTGTGGTAGCCAGACAGTCTGTCATCGAAACTACACTTCAAATAGTAACCAATGCTGTAAGCCTCATGTTCTTGAAATGCATGCAATGATTCATCATTCACAGGCTTTAATAAACATTCAAAGTCTGCATAGATAACATAAAATACTTTAATCTGACGCTTAAAATTTTTAAATGAAAGAACATTATCCTGGGGTATGGGCAATTTAATCTTACATTTATTAAGTTGAGTGCAGTCGATTTCATGCATCAATAACTTCTCATTTGTTTAAAAAAAAATGTAAACATCGGTCACAGATGAAACACTGTTGATTGACGGATGTTAACTGACTTCTCACCAAGCGCGATAAGTTTTTTATCCAAACATAGTGAAGTTTTGGAGCTGAAGTGTTTTCAATATTAACCTCATTATGTTCTTCATCATTCAAATCTATGTAATAGTCTTGTACAAGAAGTAAATTAACGTGCGAATTTTTTTTAAATGATGTTACATAACACGGATTAACCCGAAATTTACTGTTACACATATTTAAAATATAAACATTAACAGAAACATGATTTTGTTTTTCAAATTTACTTATTTGCTTTAATGTAACAGGAAAATCTATTCTTTTAAAATTAAGTTCGTTTTCAAATTTTTTATACAGACTAACTCGCTCTGAATTATGTTTTTGAGGATGTAGTGCAGCTAATATAGACCACTTGAAGCATTTATTATCTTCGTTTTGAACATTTATACATGCCTTTTTTGTAAGAATTTCTTTAGGAAGTGGTATATAAGAACTACCCTTCATGGGTTCGAATTTATTAATATTTATCGTAAGACTTTAAATCTGACGTAAACTCCATCCCGAATCTCTTTCCGCGAATTCCTCCATCTCTCGCTGAATAACTTGCTCAATATTAAGTTCAAAACATTCCTTGAAGTTCTTAATTTTGTAAATAGGTACATTCTCTGTGTTAAAGTATTTTACTTCAGCACTTACCGAATCACTTTTCTCTATCACGTATTCCGCAGCAAGTTCAGCATTACTTTGAGCGCGTTATACTCCTTGAGGGATGATTCAATCTTTGACTTGAAAATAGCTTGAGCATCCTTCATGAATGAGACAATATCCAAATGGCCCAGGTTTGTTATCACGCCTGATTTTATTCATCTCTCAAACGCCGAAAACACATCATCCCATTTTACACTAGTTTCACTCACTGTTGGTGGATTTTGTCTTAATTCACCACCTGTCTTGAGCAAATCTCGCAACTTATTTTGAATGCAGAGCAAATGTATCATAAAAGTTTGACTCCTCTTCTTCTGAGCTCTAGTGAGCGTTCCTGAAGATATTATCTTCTGTAGCTCTTCAATAAGGCCGACGCACATATCAAACCACAGCTGTATATCACTAGGGACCGCAATACCATCCTTTGCATACTCTAAAGATTTCCATAAACACTTGATATTCTCACCGAAAACGTTTAGTTGTGCCATCCTTCCTGGTTAAATCACATCTTGAAGTGATGTAGCTCTACGATGACTCATAACTCCAAATGATGGCTAGCTGAAACGATGAGCTCCTTATATGCTGATCACTCAATAGTAGATTGTTCTCACTCGACGTGTCTCGCTGGAATGATCAATCCTGCGATCGCAGCTTCCTTATATCCCCATCCTGGTGGTGGTGGGGATAGTATTCCGAGAAATTTCAGCTATAAGGAGAGACTTCCAGAAGCATATTAAGCAATTTAAAAAGAAGAGAGAGGAAATGGTGGGAGCCCTAACCAGCGCTCCCGACCTGTGAGGAACATCCATCGACTATCTAGAAAATTTTCCTCTCCATTTTTTTTCCTCTCTCTTTTTTATTTTTTTATTTTTTATTTTTTTATTTAAAAACATTTTTTTTTGTATCACCTCCCCTAATTTTATTCCTCAAAATAATAATATTCTTCACGATTTTCAATAATATTATCACCCCAAAGGGAAAGTGGTTTACTATACCCTCGTGGATGGTCGAGGAGCCATTTGCGGAGAGCCATAACCTTTCTCACTGCACATGCTGGATTGTCATGATTCTTATGTATTGTACAGGAGACATCTACTTCTTTCAAAATATCCTTTGGTACATCCGGGCCTTGGCATTTATTTCCCAAATCAGAGATGAATCTATAAATCATAATTCTAGTTTCCAATAGAAAGAAGTTAACTTATATATATATATATATATATATATATATATATATATATATATATATATATATATATATATATATATATATATATATATATATATATATATATATATATATATATATATATATATATATATATATATATATATATATATATATATATATATATATATTACTTACTTAAGGGGGAAAAATAACATCAACCAATGGTAAGTAACCGTTCCGTGAACATAAATGATTTTCGAATCAGCCAATATGCTGTTTCTTATCAAAAGGAAGATGTATTTAGATGAGATGCTGGCTGAGTTCCACGGTATTCCATGAACCGTTTCTTCAAACATCTTTGCGATTGTCCGCTCCGTTTCTGTTAAACGATAAGGAGTGTAACGGAACCGTCTACGATGGGAAAATTTTTTTTTGTATATATTTTTATGCGATGAACCATAGTCATAACCCTGAACACCTACTACCCTACCGACACTATTGCACCAAGGGTTGTAGATGTGACCTGCGCTTCTCGGAGTCTCAAGCTGTCATAAAACACCGACGCGGCGCATGCTTTAAAATTTCTGAATTTTTAATCTTGTAATTTCCTTTTCCTTAAAAGGCTATATTTAGACTTAATATAAAAACGGACTGTAAACTTTCCTTTCTTCTTGATAAAGACAAACACTACTTTTAAATAAATAAAAATTATATCCGATTACACCTACGATCACATATACTGTGAAATTATAATACGCAATTGTTTATCGAAGATTATTATATTCTCTTGTACAAAAGTAAGTAACCTCACTCTAATACAAAAAATGTTCAATAGTAAAACCTTTAGTTGAATTACAATATTTCTGCAATACAATTTTATTTAGAAATACTTCAGTTGTATTAATGAGTTAGTTATAAATTAGGGTTAATTTTCTACAAGGATATATTTTAAATAATAATTTAAGTACGAATTGTTAAACAAACCCTTGTGCAATAATCACAATTGTAATTCTTCCTTTATACGTTTGACCTAAATAGCAAACCGTTCCAAACGTGAGGTATAAGAGTTTATAAGGTTTTCCATTCACAATCACAAACAAATATAAAATTACAATAACTACTTTAAGACACATTCATGAAAGAATATTTTTCCTACTCAAATAATGAAACTTATTCAACCTTCTGTTTTTCTTCTGCTATAAATAAATAAACTGTTTTATTACATATCACAAATTTAACAAACATTTTTGGATTTTGAACAATTACATGTGAGTTGGAAATATTCCTTCAAAATGTGGAATTAGCCTTAAGAAGACGATAGCCCTAGCGGATGCGTAATCTTGGGGCTGTAAAACTCATGGCCCATACTAAATATAGATACGACGCTTTCCCACGCAGGGACGCGCTTTTCCGAGTTTTTCAAAACATGACTTATACTATACATTGAAATATTATTTTACATTATCTCTCAAACCGTTATCAATAAAATTATTTTAACAACAACCGATATTAAATATAACAGTAAGGAAATTAGGAAAAATAATATTAATTATATATATTCTTTGTTAAATAGCAATCAACAGCTTTGTTGTTTTTGTATTAATAATACAAAGATCTAGTAACAAAAACCCAAAAATATAGCTCTATGAGTAACCATATGCATTTTATAAACGCAACCTATAACCATGTAAAAAATCTTTATTAACCAACGATAAATAATTACTATAATAGCTATTATATTATATAAATCAACAAGTTTTGATAACAAAGCATTTAGGTTTTAGTTTATTTTAGATAATTGACTGTTATTATAAATTTATCATATATGATTTCATTGTAAATTAGATCATTAAGTTAGTAAAAATTTGTATTCCGAATAACTATCATTAAAATAGTCGTAGCATTTTCATTCAAGTTGTAATATCTTGCTACATAATTATTTAGTAAGATAAATAATTCAATTCATGGTAGAATATCTAGATTGTTAATTATAGGAAAAACCGAGACAAAGAAGATGTTTGTCAGCTACATCAGCCCCAAAACACATGGCTCGTCTAAAAATAGATTTTTCTCAGTCTTCCTGCGCGGAGACGCATTTTCCAGCATCTTTTGGGACTCAATGTACTATAGCATAAGAATATTACTTTACAATAACCCTAGATATCTCATGAATTATAATTAGAAAAATAATTTTTGTTTAAGATAAAAGTTGCATTATGTTAAGTAAAAATTAAGAGATGAGAAAATCCATTATTATAATATGTTTTTATAGTAATAATAATCCATTTGTCTATTTCTACTAGATTAATTAACTAGACTTTAAGTTTAGATGATAAACTGTTTAGAATTTGAATAATACATTTGTAATTCGTACGTTTTCTTAATAATAATTAACTATTATGACTATTTATAAGTAATTTTCATTGTTAATGCAAGTTTTATGAAATATACACATTAGATAAAACATTTTACTGGACAATAGTTGTATTCTAACACATTGTTACTTACGAAAACTAATTAAATTTCAAATATTTTAAATAAATAATAGAAAATCTAAGGAAAATGTATTAATTTAATAAAATAACTTAATAATATGATTGATATATTAGCTAGAATGAATAGTCTAATGTTTTTATAAAGTTTGCATAAGAAATTTCATTGTTTAATGTATAATTAAGTTTATAAAATTTGTAATGCGTTTAACTCCTGTTGTAATAGACCGATAACTTCCGTTCAAATTTGTATTTTCATTTTAGAACAAAATGTAATAGAATAACATATTTTATAATTTATAAACTGCCAACATTGTATAATTTTCAGCAAGTAACAGAAAATTGATCATTTTTGACTCGAAAGAAAGAGAAGGATATATCTTTTGTCTCTCTCATCTCTCTTTCTCTGTCACACATATATCGTTCTCTCTCGCTCCTTAAAGAAGATACTAGCCGCCGGAAAATACCCTAGAGAAGGGATAAGGGACCGCTCTCTGCCGCTCTCTGTGTTAAAACATAGGATTTTCCCCAATATCACAAAAATCGACGTTTGGAAGGGATGACGCCCCGCACCATTGGGCACCGCTTTCCCGCACCACTCGCTCCATTTAACATTATGGGTATGCAAGGTATCAACCGCCGCCGAAAAATATCATCGATGACTCGTTGACCCAAGATGACGCAACTACCCGATTCGACACCGCAGTTTTTCCAGCCGAAGAAGAGGAGGAGCAACACATTTAAATACGCTGAACGCGCACTGCTCGCCGGTCAGTCAGATTTACAAGCCTCACAAGCTTTGCTGACTGGTCCAGGGTCAGTCAGATTTACAAGCCTCACAAGCATTGCTGACTGGTCCAGGGTGCAGTTCACCACAAGCCTCACAAGCTTTTCTGAACCGACCAAAGCAGTCAGATCAACACAAGCCTCACAAGCTTTGCTGACTATACGGGCAGATCGACACAAGTCTCAGAAGCTTTACGATACTGTACCAACTCAATTCTATTTAAAAGAGGAAAAAATAAAAAATTCAAAATATTCAAATTACTCAAAATTTTAGTTCAATTTCTTTTTACCAAATTCCAAATTACTATATTCAAAAAATTATAAAGAAAAAGGAGATTTACAAAATAAGAAAGGTAAATAAAGTCAAAAATAAAAAACAAATAAATTATTGTATTATTTTGGATTGTGAATATCCGATTGGCCTTTGTCTTACGGACTTTAATGGACAGGAGTTATTCACGATACACAAATCATTTAGTGCGAGTTTTACGAACTTGGTGCAATTTGATTTGACAAAATAGTATAAATTTTATTTTTCTTAGAAAAATTTAGATTTCAAAGTTGAGAATATTATTAAAATTCAGGTTCAAATAAATAAATTATTGTATTATTTTGGATTGTGAATATCCGATTGGCCTTGGTCTTACGGACTTTAATGGACAGGAGTTATTCACGATACACAAATCATTTAGTGCGAGTTTTACGAACTTGTGCAATTTGATTTGACAAAATAGTATAAATTTTATTTTTCTTAGAGAAAATTTAGATTTCGAAGTTGAGAATATTATTAAAATTCAGGTTCAAATAAATAAATTATTGTATTATTTTGGATTGTGAATATCCGATTGGCCTTGGTCTTACGGACTTTAATGGACAGGAGTTATTCACGATACACAAATCATTTAGTGCGAGTTTTACGAACTTGGTGCAATTTGATTTGACAAAATAGTATAAATTTTATTTTTCTTAGAAAAATTTAGATTTCAAAGTTGAGAATATTATTAGAATTCAGGTTCAAATAAATAAATTATTGTATTATTTTGGATTGTGAATATCCGATTGGCCTTGATCTTACGGACTTTAATGGACAGGAGTTATTCACGATACACAAATCATTTAGTGCGAGTTTTACGAACTTGGTGCAATTTGATTTGACAAAATAGTATAAATTTTATTTTTCTTAGAAAAATTTAGATTTCAAAGTTGAGAATATTATTAAAATTCAGGTTCAAATAAATAAATTATTGTATTATTTTGGATTGTGAATATCCGATTGGCCTTGGTCTTACGGACTTTAATGGACAGGAGTTATTCACGATACACAAATCATTTAGTGCGAGTTTTACGAACTTGGTGCAATTTGATTTGACAAAATAGTATAAATTTTATTTCAAGAAAGAGAGTTTCCCATATCAATTGTCATTAAAATAATAGAAAAGAAATATTAAAGAAATAAATTCTAATTTTGATAGGTTAGGGAAGGGCGAAACTGAGAATAACCTGAGATGGGAAAAATTTAGTATTATCCAACATACAGAATTCCTGGGCTCGTGACCTTTCTCCTATCCATACAAGAGGCATGCGCAACAAAAATTGTTTTTACGAGACAAATGTGCTGCTTCTGTTGGTCCTTGTAAAACCCAAATCCTGAGTCCAAAAGAAGAAATTAATCAAACTCAGATTTTAACGACAACAGTGAATTTTGTTACTACACTCCTTTCCTTAGCTCGTCCATGGTCTATTAGCTGCCGCAGCTACGACCAAAAAGAGCACTGACTCTTAAATGAGTTAATAATCCCAGTCGTGTCATGTTTTAGAACGTGACAGGAGGTTTAAGGTGAAGAATTATTGGTGTGGAATTTTCAGCGACTTCGAGAATGGCTATCTCCTTGGCGACAAACATCTTATCTGGTGATGTATAATATCCCTGGACACTCACAATAACTTCCATGTTGACTCTTACAAGTTAAAGACAGGCGAATGTGGTTGAGTAGGCAGCACAACTCTTTTTATAATCCTTTCCGAGGTTGAGAAGATTCGAATGGAGTAGGGAGAGAACCTTCCAGAGAAAACAATATTACCTATAAATACTACCTGCTCAAGCTTCCAGCTCACTCAACCACCAACAACTCTCAGATAGCCGACACAGCGCAGTCGTTGATAGTCAGTAAAACTTCCAGATGGATAGCAGCCACATTTCCTGGGTAGCTCCGTCGTTGCCAGCAATTCCTAGAGTTATCGGCTCCCGCAGGTCCTCCTGCTTGGTGTCTCTCTTCCTTGACCGATGATTGAGTGAATGAGACCGAGCGGGCACAGCGGCTCCTCTTATAGGCCTCTCTGAGCTCGAGAATGTTCGGAGAGGGGGAGGGAAGCTTCCAGAGCAGTAGCGGTGGGAGTAAACTAAGGAGTGGGGGGAAGCAGTCACGGCTATAAAAAGCCACGCAGCATAGACAGTGGCTCATTCGTCGAGTGCTCCGTTGTCAGCCAGTAGGAGCAGCAGGAGCAGCAAGTCCTGGACACCTCAGTCTAGAACTCCTCCTCGGTGGACGGCTCTTTCTGCAGTTCCTCCTGGTGCTTCTCCTGCTTGGTCGGATGAGTGAATGTAGTTGAGCGGGTACAGCGGCTCCTCTTATAGGCCTCGCCGAGCTCGAGAATGTTCGGAGAGGGGGGGGAGCTTCCAGAGCAGTAGCAGTGGGGGTAAACCAAGGAGTGGGGGGAAGCAGTCACCGCTATAAAAAGCGACGCAGCAGAGACAGCGGCACATTCGCCGACTGCTCCACTTCAGGTGCACTACCACGAGAAAGAGCTAAACACGAGATAAAGATGGAGTACATCGTGGACATACAAGGATTTCGAAAATCATCAAACTTATTCGTGGTGAAGGAGTTATCCATCCTCGAGCTCTCTGAAAACTCCATTCCATCAGTCTACCATTTCCAGTCAGTGGAAAAAACTTCTGGATGAAGAAAGAAGGGTAAACGAATGGCTCATTAAAAAGTATCATGGAATGACGTGGGAGTCTGGAATGTTTCCATATAGGTGGCTTATAGGTATTTTACAAGGTAGACTCAAAAACGCCTACGACAATCCACGTAAAAGGTTACGAGAAAAAAAAGTGGATTGAAGAAATGGTTCCTGGAAAGTGAGTATTAAAAAGCAAAATTCTTACATAATTTTCAATCATTACATTTCTATTATTTTCTACTATTTTCTTAGGTTAGTTAATAACATTGAGGATTTCGGATGTCCGGCGCTAAAAAAATCCATAAGGATGAGAAAATTAGGTGCTCGAAACACCCGCTCTGTGCGAAACCGAATTGCTCCATAAAGAATGCAGATGCGTTGAGATGGTGGTTGCTCGAAAATATTTACACCCACGATGACTCACCTAACGTATCCTGGGAAGATAAGGAAGGCTGCGATAACGAATATTACTCGAGAGTTGTGCCATTTCCACGCATAGAGAGTGCGAAGGAGCTTACTACCGAATTGTTACATTCTATGTATATATAATCAGAATTTCCCTCTACCAATAGATTTGATAATAGGCGCACATTTCTGCGAAATAAACGAAATAAAAAAAAACCATAAAAAAGAGAGAGAAATTTTTGGAGAGAAAATAAATTTTTTTTGTTAAAAAGGTGTGGATGTTTCTCACAGGTGAGAGCGTATGGGATGGGGCTCTCACTATTCTCTCTCTTTATATTTTATATTTATAAATAATACACACACACATGCGTGCATGCATGCATGCACACACCTATTTATGCATACTTTACCCACACACATTTATACATTTTTTATTTAAAAAAAAAAAAATATTTAAACACCATATACGATATCAGACCTTCATTCTTAGATATATCTACGCACACTTTAATACACATTTTTTATTATTATAAAATAAACATTTATACACGTACACACTTCAACCATTCATTTTCACATATACATCCGCAATAATTTACTATAAAATGAACATTTATACACGTACACTCTTCAACCATTCATTTTCATAAATACATCCACGCATACTTTCATATGCAATTTTATTATAAAATAAACATTCATTCCTATACTTTATAACGCATTCAATCACTCATTTTTTTTTTTTTTTTTTATAGTAATAAACATTTTTGTAACCATTCATTCTTATATTTTTATTCCAGTCAGCCTTTCTTTTAATCACTCATTCTTTATATTTTCATACACATTCATACACATTCATACACATTTTTTGAATTAAAATAAAGATTCATTCAATTATTCATTCTTAAACCAATTTTTCCATACTAAATCATTTATTCTTATATTTTTTATTAAAAATGAACATTCATAAATCCATTCATACACTTTTTTTTTATTTTAAAATAAAATACAAAAGTTATTACAAATTAAATTTTTATTACAAAAAATAAATTAAAAACATTACAAATTAAAACTTTTATTACAAAATATATAATTACGAATATCACTTACAAAAATATCAAGAAAACATTAAATTAAAAACTAAAATAATTAATATTACTAATATTAATTTAATAAAAAAAAACTTATAACCCGCAAATCGATTTGCGGGGTGTGCCTGTCGGCACAGGTGATGGTTTTGTGGGCTTCCTCACCCACGGTGCCCGATATTCAAAAATTATATAGCCTCTGCTAACTTTCTTCTTTCTTACTCCTCGCACTTCTAGTTGCCCTACGTCGCCTCCTAAATCAATTTCGGGCATATGAAATGCAGTTGTTTGGGGTGGTGGCGGTGCTAGCAGCAGCAGCAGCTCCAATAACTGTGCTCCCAAGACCCCGTCAGAAGGAAGAGGCGGTGGCCTCTGTATTAAGGGGGCTAGACACCCTTTTTCTCTGAAATAAGAAGTCACATTTTAATACATAAATGTAAACTAATTATTTCATACTTTTTACATATAAAAGTGGGTATATTTACCTTACCTTAAAACTTTCTCCGATGGGCCTTTTATATGGTCCAGAACCATAGTCATCGATGAAACAAGTTTTTTCACTAACCGTAAGCTTTGAAATTTTCCTGTGGATGGATTGACTCCAGATTTGAACTAAATTACTCCTGATTAGTATAATTCTCATATGAGTGTAGGGATTTTTGATCTAATGAGAAAAAAAAATTGTGCTGCTTTTCAAGAGTTCTTTTTTTAATTTTTTTAAATTTTTTATATTTTTTCATAATTTTTCTGATGTAAAAAGTTTTCCGACATTTAATCCTAAATCCCTACACTCATATGAGAATTATACTATTCAGGAGTAATTTAGTTCAAATCTGGAGTCAATCCATCCACAGGAAAATTTCAAAGCATACGGTTACTGGAAAAACTTGTTTCATCGATGACTATGGTTCAGGACCATATAAAAGGCCCATCGGAGAAAGTTTTGAGGTAAGGTAAGTATACCCACTTTTATATGTAAAAAGTATGAAATAATTAGTTTACATTTATGTATTAAAATGTGACTTCTTATTTCAGAGAAAAAAGGTATCTAGCCCCCTTAAGGCGATTGGTAATCTAGCCTCGAAGTTCTGCTGCTGGTCTTGTTGCTGCTGCTCCAGCTGTTGGTCTTGCTGCTGCTCTTCTTCTTTTTAATGCTGCTCTCTTTCGTGAGGTGAGACGGGCTTCGCACAGATCCTGCTCGGCGGCTGGTGGATTGATAATCGCGATTTCTGAAAAAATATAAATATTAGATAAAAAAATCAAATCAAGACTTTTTAAAATATTTTACTGACAAACCTGTTCACCTTCGGCCTCTTCGGAGATGGAGGAAGTGGCGATAGAGCTCGCGGTGGTGGTTGAGCGAGCAGAGATACATTAATTTTTTCTCCCTCTTTGGAGAGAATTATTGAAGCAGCCTGAAAAATCAAATTATAAGTATTTATATTCTTACATATTAATTATACGAATATTAGATTAATAATCAAAATTTTATACTTAATTCTTCTTTTCAGACACGGTGGCAGCGAACCTGGAGGTAGTGGAATGGATGAGGGCGACAGCGGGTACGATGGAAGTGGAGGCAACGGTGGTGGCGGACCTGGAGGCAGCGGCGGGCACAGCGGACCTGGAAGCAGCAGCGGGCATGATGGTGGTGACGAGGTAGGTAGCGGTGCAGATGACGGGAGGGCCATTGGCTCTGTTTCCTATAAAGGTAAGTGTATAGGTAAATATATATGTAAAGATATAGATAAGTTTATAGGTAAGTAACAAAAGAAGAAACTTACCATCAATTCTAGTGACGGGGGCGAAGGGAGCAACATAGGCGGCGAGGCAGGCAGTGGTAACGGAGATGCTGATTGAGGTTAACGATGGGCAGGATGATAATATCCCCTCCATTCCCTATAATTTTTTAAAACAATATTAGAATGTACGTACGTGTGTGTGTGCATGTGCGTGTGTCTGTAGGTGAATGTGGGTGTGTGTGTGTATGTGTGTTCGCGCGCGTATATCTATACATATATAAATACATACGCGCGCGCGCGTGTGTGTGTATATATATATATGTGTGTGTATGAGCGTGTGTGTATGTGTGTGTGTGCGTGTGTGTGTGTGTGTGGGTGGGTGGGTGGGCGGGCGTGCGTGCGTGCGCGCGCGCGCGTGTGTGTGTGTGTGTGTGTGTGTGTGTGTGTGTGGGGGCGTGTGTATATTAGATTTTAAATGTGAATAAATTAAGAAAAAAAAAACTTACCATTAGGACAGGTGCGTCGGGCATGCATACGTCATCCTCAAAGGCTGGAGGTGGAGGAATAATATCCTGCGAAGAGTCGTCATTGGATGATGGTGGTGGCGTAGATACGCACAACTCCTCGCAGAAGGATTCAAAAAAATCCTTCATTGCACCAGTGGAGGGTTGCAGAGTTACGTCCGGCGGTGGAGCCAATACCTGAGTTGATAGCAGCGAGGAGGAGGATGCGAACGGCTCCGTCATCGGCCACGTCGACGTCGCTGGTTCTATCATCGCTGTTTCCACCTCCATCTTCCGCGGCTCTCCCAACCAGTCATCGACATGCTCCTGTCTGGTAATCTCTGCCCTCACGAGAAGTTCCTCCAAAAGTTCTTCCGACGTCTTCTCCAGGTCTTCGTCCTCCTCCACTTCCATCTCTTCAATGGTTAGCAGCTCCTTCAGTATCTCGTTGGGATACATCTTTCACTCCGGACAGAGAAAGCGCAAGTGACTAACGATCCTTCGCTTCGTCTCCCTTATATAAGCAGATGTCGCGGAATACTGAAAGTTCGCGAAAAAACCCTTCGCGAAAAAATATGATTTGATCGGTACAGAATCGCGAACCTTCGGTGCCCTGCGTCATCTGCTTCGCAATAGGAGGCTCATCGAAGGAGCGCGAAGATTCTCTTGCAAAGAAAGCCATCTATTAGACAACTAAAGTCAACGAATTTTCACGAAACCCTTATTACTGATTGTATCGGTAATAACACATTCGTGAAAATTGGTTGACTTTAGTTGACTAATAGATGGCTTTCTTTGCAAGAGAAGCTTCGAGATGATTCTCTACGAGAGTATTCTTTAAAGTAAATTGTGTGGGTTAAAATGAGAGTGGCGTAAGTCACATATTTTTCGTTTTAAGATTGATCATAATTTAAACAAAATCAATATAACAAAATTAGTAGAAGTACGCCGCTCACATTTTAACCCACAGAATTAATAGATATAGAGTAAATTGCAATTAAATGTAAGTAATGACAATACTAATTAAAAATATATTTCAATAAACTCTAAATATTTGCTCTATAATAATTTAATTTAAAGAATATTCTCGCACAGAAACACGAAGAAATTATTATAGAAAGAGACAGAATTTTTTTCGAAATAATTCTTATCCCTCTTCTATGTTAAAAAAAAAAATAACACACTTACCGAAGAGATTTTTTTCGACGAAATAATAAGCTAATACTGACCAGGAAGATGAATGGCGACCTCGAGAAGACGTCGGAGGGGGAGCTGCACGAGGAGCTTACCGTAGATGCACATTATTACAGGTGTCCACGACTGGATGGCAGAGCTGCGGAGGATGGATGCTAAGCCAGCGAAAATGATGTCGTCGATGTCCTTCCTCCATGCTCGATCACAATGTAGCAACAAACACACACATACACACACAACACAAACTAGCACTCACGGCGGGAAAAACGACGATGACGACTTGGCACCAGCTCACCAAAGGACATGCTCGATCTCGAGCATCACTGAGCCAGAACCCGTCCAGCTTATCTTCTAGCTGGCTTAAGGATATAATGGAAGCTTTCAAATGGGTTCCAAAGTAACATTCCTAAGAAGCTTTTAGCAAGTTTTAGGGAAGGCTGACAAGAAGGTTCCAAAAGTGCTGCGGTAAAATGCCACTTGAAATTTACGGGGAAGCTTTTAGAAAGCTTACATAAAAATTCACAGCAGATCAGCACTGAAAGTTTCGCGGAAGGTTCCAACTTGGAAGCTTCATCGGTTCATAGATCGTCTGATAATCATCCTATTTTAAAAATCGAGAAAGTTCAGGCACCTTGCGCGCGCTCTTACTTTGCCTTTATTATATTATGCCTGTTACAAAACCAATTTTTAAATCCGTTCGTATTGAAATTCACTTTTATACACATATATATATATATATATATATATATATATATATATATATATATATATATATATATACATATATATATATATATATATATATATATATATAAATATATATATATATATATAATTAGAGATTTTAATTTAAATAATTTCTTCAAAACTCTATCTTGGTCGCAAATTACGAGTTACCGACCGCGTGTACAAATTTTCATTCGGAGCCACAGCTGTCTCTTAAGGTGATGTTATATACCGACATAATTTTAAAAACAGTACATCTCATGAAAATACCAATAGAATCATCCACAAAAAATTCTGAGTATAGTATTTACATATACGGAGCGCCTGACAGACGCATTTTTCCAAAAAATGATCAGAGTTTATTTAATTAAATAAAAACCGTACTGTCGGTAAGTAGGAATCTGCAATTGACCTATTTTTAAAACGAGCGTAGCTAACGAAAATACTAATAGAATCGCTCAAAAAAGTTCTGAATATAGTGTTTACGTGTCCGGAGCGCCTGACAGTCGTCTTTTTCCAAATCAACGTTTGAATGTAGATTTAAAAAATATTGAAATCAAGGTATCACATCACCTTAACCAATTTTTGAAATTTATGAAGAGAGACCACGGGATAGGCGCCAAGAGGCGCGCTTGTAGACGTTCTGGTCGGCTGAGACATTCTTTTAAAGTGTTACCATAGCAACCGTTTGACTTTAAACATAACAAAAAAAGAACAATTCATTCAATGATTGAAGCTCAATACGTTCGGAGGTATTTCAATCTGTCTATATTACGTTGACTAATAATAAAAAATAAATATTTATCCACTATACTTTGACTTTATTAATTCTTTTACGAACAATGCCTATGCAATAAATAACGGCAAATTTATTCAATATTATTTATTGAATTTGTATTTGTTTGTTTATTGCTACAATACAAAAATTTGGAGGTTATAATATACAATTAAAGTTTGGAGGTATAATATTTTATGAAAGGTTTCTTCGTAATATTTCTGCAATGTATCGCCTTATCGTTTCAGGTAATATTGTTGGAATATTTTAAAAACGTTTCTTGATTTACTAATAAATAATTTTTCGGTTTGATGGAGAAGTTTACGTCGCTTTTAGTGAAATATATCATGAAATATTTATCTTTAAGATTTTCGCAATGTATCGCTTTTGTCATTTCTCGGAATGCTTCCAAAATAATTAAAAAACATTTATAGAATTATGGAAAAATAGTTCTTCAATATAATGTTGAATATTACGTCATTATTGGTGAAATATTATAATTAAATGAAATATCCCTGCAATATTTCCGTAATGTATCGCCTTATCTATTCTCGGAATATTTCACAAATGTTTCACAAACGTTTCTTGAATTATAATATCGATAAGTAGGAATCTTCATTTTTGTCATTTTCATGCAATTTTTCGCCGAGTATATGAGAATATCTCTAGAACTTTTAATGTTTAGTGTTTAAAAAAAACATAATTTTTTTGTTCGAGCACTTACTTATCTATTCAAAGCTTGCTTTACTCCTTTTTTAGTTTTTTTTTTTTTAAATGAAAGCAACATAATTCCATTTTACGAGTATATCGAAACATTTTTTTTTATAATATAAATGACGAACTTATTTGGCTTAATCCCATCAAAATTGTATTAAATTTTAAATATATCATTTTGACAATTTAACTACGTTTTTCTAAAATATTAAGTTAGTGATTACAATGACTTTTGGAATATAAAATTCAAAATTCAGCGTGTGCTTATCAAAAATCTATTTTTTTTTTTTTTTTCTTTATGAGTTAAAGCTTGAGAAGTTATTTTTTGAAGACACATGACTTTTAAACAATGCGTGGCTCACCCACGTGCAACAAATCAAATGATTGTATTTTTAATAAAGAATGAAATCTGATAGTCATATTAAGAAAATTCTTTAAGTTAAAAGGTATGGAACAGAATTACTATGAAAATTTTTATTTTTGAGAAATGACTGATACAACTTTCTTGATTCTAGATTTCAAATGTATTGTAGGCACATCTCTGAAATTAGGTTTTTCTACTTATGCTTTATACGTAACTAGAACGATTGTTTCATACATGGAACATTTAAAAAACATTTATTTTTACCTATTTACTTTGCTGAAAGTATATATTTCTTATTTAAAAGATCTAAAAAGTTGCCGTAACGTGAAAGTTAAAAGTTCTGGAGATATCCCCATATCTCATGATACTATTAATAGAATCGCTAAGAAAATTCTGAATATAGTATTTATGTATAGAGAGGATGTGAAAATTGTGTTCTTCGAAAGGAATGTTTGAAAGTTAAATTATTAAATAATTAAATTGGGTTAATTTTGGACTCCACATGGCCAAAAAAGGAATATAATGAAAAATATACAGTAACATTTTTTTTATTATAGCTTATCAAATCTTCAACTTGAATGGTCTACCTGGAGTCTAAAATCAACCCAATTTCATTATGTGATAAATTAACTTTGAAACATTCATTTAGAAGAACACAATTTTGACGTTCTTCCTATATATAAATACTATACTCAGAATTTTTTGAGCGATTCTATTCGTACTATCATAAGATGTACTCGTTGAAAAATTGCATCAAAATGTTAAAAAGCAGATTCCTACTTATCAACATTACAATTTTTTTTTAATTAAATTTCTAAATAATTTTTTGGAAAAACACAATTATTAGGCCCACCGTATACAGCGTGTCCAAAAAGTCTGGAAACACCCAAATAATTTCTCAGCTGAATTACTATTGGAAAATGTTAAGGTCGCCTTTGTAGTAATTTTTTACGAGGAATCCAATGGTGACCTTGGATTCGACCTTGGACCTCATTTTTGAGGTTATTTCAAGGTCAACCTCATTTTTTTAAATGGTAACCCCTATTTTTTATAGCGGAATCTGAAAGAGCGGAAAATTCTACGTCCGAATATGTCTTAAGGTATGAGGTTGAGGTTACCCCCAGAGGTCAAATTGAGGTCAAAGTATGATTTCTTAAAAATTTCGCGAGTTCAGTGGTAAAACAAAACAAACAAAGGTAAGGTTTGGTAAGTTCGAACGAAGACTTGAAGGTGACCTCTGATTCGACCTTGAACCTCATTTTGAGCCTCATTTTTGAGGTTATTTCGAGGTCAACCTCATTTTTTTAAATGGTAACCCCTATTTTTTTAGCGGAATCGGAAAGAGTGTGAAACTTTACGTCCAAACATGTACTCAGAACATAGTTCAAGAAGGACCTTGACGTTCATTTGAAGGTCATTTAAACTTAATGACGGTCTGATCTTGTGTAAACTTTTTATCACACTGAGCGAGGTTAATTCTTTAGTAGTTTTCAACGAGAAATCTAATGGTGACCTTGACATTGTCCTTAAAAGTCATGTCAAGTTCAATTTTTTACATTTAGCGTTACCCAGGAACAACGACGTGGACGTAGTAAAATCTGTTCCCTTTGGGGTGCTTGATTTACGTGAGTCCCCTTGCCTCTCACGATGGGGTGCTTGATTTACGTGAGTCCCCTTGCCTCTCACGATGGGGCGCTTGATTTACGTGAGTCCCCTTGCCTCTCACGATGGGGTGCTTGATTTACGTGAGTCCCCTTGCCTCTCACGATGGGGCGCTTGATTTACGTGAGTCCCCTTGCCTCTCACATTTGATTTTTTTAAACAGTATAACATCTTATTTCAAGTGCTCGAACTGTTCTCCATTCATTTCTTGACAGTAACCTAATCGATGATAGAAAGCACCAACAGCATTTTCAATCATTTCAGTAGGAATGAGAGCTGATTCATCAATGATCCTTTCACGTAATTCATCTAAGTTTAAGGGTTTTGTTTTGAATACACGATCCTTCAGATAACCCCAATAGAAATAATCTAGAGGCGTTAAATCGGGGGACCTAGCTGGCCATTCAATTGCACCTCTTCGTCCTGTCCATCGATTAATGAATACTGTATCTAAGTATGTGCGAACGTTTCGTGCATAATGAGCTGCTGCACCGTCCTGTTGATACCGTGTGTTATTAAAGTCCTCTCCAGCTATTTCTCTTATAGCAGGAACAATTTGATTCCGCAACATAGTTTCATACTTTTCTGCATTTAAATTGCCATCAATAAAAAATGGTCCTATAATCCTATTATTTAATATTCCAGCCCAGACATTTAATTTTTGTGGATATTGTGACTTGGCTTCTCTTGCCCAATGAGGGTTTTCAACTGCCCAATATCTACAGTTATGCCTGTTTACGCTTGAGTCAAGTTGAAATGTAGCTTCATCTGAGAAGACTATATTTGATGGAAAATTTGGATTTTGTACGATGCGTGCCATCATATCATCACAGAATTCAACGCGACCATCGAAATCATCTTCATTTAACTTGTGTATTAGCGTTACTTTAAATGGATGGAACTTCTCTCTTTAGTATGTTATGAATAGATGATTTACTTATTTCGTGCACTTGAGCAGCTCTACGAACGGAAGTATGCGGATCTTCGGTGAATGTTAACACAACATCTAAAGATTTCTCTTCGTTACCTGCTGAGATTGGTCTGCCTGATCGAGGTAAATCGCTGATAGTGCCGGTATTTTCAAACCTTCTAACAGTTTTTTGAACTGTTGAAAATGATAGTGGAGTTCCACCAACCCTAAATGAAGCATTAAAAATATCTCTTACGGCCCTATAAGATCGCTGCATGTGTCCCCAACCTCTCATCATGAGAATCGTTATTCTTTCTCTATCAGTGAGTTTGTTCATTTTTATTACTCTTCGTAGTAGACCTTATCCAAAAATACTTTTTGAGTTGAAAATAAAAAGAACTTTTAATTTTCAAAAAATATGTTTGAAAGATGACCAACCCTTTTCTGTGGTGGTTATGGAATGAATAATAGTTTATTGTCACTCTAACCATACGAAAAATAACAAGTAACAATGTTCAATATTTAAACGCTTCAAAAAATTTTACAATGAATCAGCTCTCATTCCTACTGAAATGATCAAAAATACTGTTGGTGTTTTCGATCATCGATTAGGTTACTATCAAAAAGTGGATGGAAAATAATTCGAGCACTTGAAATAAGATGTTAGACTGTTTAAAAAAATTAAAAAGTTTACACAAGATCAGACCGTCATTAAGTTTAAATGACCTTCAAATGAATGTCAAGGTCCTTCTTGAACTGTGTCCTGAGTACATGTTTGGACGTAAAGTTTCACACTCTTTCCGATTCCGCTAAAAAAATAGGGGTTACCATTTAAAAAAATGAGGTTGACCTCGAAATAACCTCAAAAATGAGGCTCAAAATGAGGTTCAAGGTCGAATCAGAGGTCACCTTCAAGTCTTCGTTCGAACTTACCAAACCTTACCTTTGTTTGTTTTGTTTTACCACTGAACTCGCGAAATTTTTAAGAAATCATACTTTGACCTCAATTTGACCTCTGGGGGCAACCTCAACCTCATACCTTAATACATATCTGGACGTAAAATTTTCCGCTCTTTCAGATTCCGCTATAAAAAATAGGGGTTACCATTTTAAAAAATGAGGTTGACCTTGAAATAACCTCAAAAATGAGGTCCAAGGTCGAATCCAAGGTCACCATTGGATTCCTCGTAAAAAATTACTACAAAGGCGACCTTAACATTTTCCAATAGTAATTCAGCTGAGAAATTATTTGGGTGTTCCCAGACTTTTTGGACACTCTGTATATAAATACTATACTAAGAATTTTTTTAAACCATTCAATTAGAATTTTCATAAATTATTTAATCAACATAATGAAATGCCAAATATAAAAACATGTTTATTCAGAGTAATAATTCCGACACTATAATTTTTTAATTTACCGCATTACATATATAATTTTTGAAATGCATTAATATTTTAAATAAAATAATCAAAATAATAACAATTAAATAATCGTGAAACGTGTAACTTATTTAGATGAAAATATCCGAACTCCTTCAAGCGAGCGATAGCGTAACGGATAGCATGCGTGCGTAGTAACCCAAGGATCGTGGGTTCGATTCCCGGTCAGGTCAAAAAATTTTATGTGAAATTTTTTCTCCGATTACAAAATGGCGATTAATATAGGTAGAAATAAGTTCTAAAGAATATGTGCGAATTGTTAATACTTATAGAGAATTTCTAATATTTATAGCTTTAAGTTACTCTTTCAAGAACTAGGAAAAAGCTTCCTACAGACTACGTGAAACTTCCAGAACCATATTTGAAAGTTAACTAAATGCTTACTGGAAGTTCATAAAGTCTATTTGAAACTTTCGATAACTTTTTCGAAAGATTCCTGGAAGTTTCCTGAAAGGTTCCCACAGACTACCTGAAGCTTCCTGTAACTTATTTGAAAGCTAACTGAAAGCTTACTGGAAGATTCCGATAATCTACTTGAAACTTTCAGTAACTTTTTCGAAAGATTCCTGAAAGTTTCCTGGAAGATTTCTACATCCTACATGAAACGTACAGTAATTTTTTCGGAGGCTCCCTTAAGTTCCTGAAAGGTTCCTGAAAGGATTCTTACACAGTTCCTGACATCTTCCAAGGAAGCTTCTCGTCATGAATTTGACCTAGACATTATGTACTGCCGGAAAGCTTTCATGGAACCTTTCTGGAAGCTTCCATTCTCAAATTGACATAAATCGATTCTGAAGTCTTGTAGGAAGTATTTTTTAAAGCTTTCTGTAATCTTTCGGGGAAGACTACTGGAAGATTCCCACAGCCTACATGAAGCTTCCAGGAACTTTTTGAAAGCTTCCTGAAAAGTTCCTAGAAAGTTTCCGAACGCTTGCTGAAAAGTGTCTGAAACAGTTCCTGCAATCTTCCGAGGAAGCTTTTTGTCATGAATTTGACCCAGACATTAGGTACTTTCAGGAAGCTTTCGTGGAAGCTTTCTTGAAGCATACGAAACTTTCATGAAATCTTCCAGGAAGTTTCTAGTAAGCTTTCATGCTATATGGGGTAGGTCCTTCTCACGTGCTTCGCCGACATAGAACTTTCTTTCCACCTGATGATTTTACCCTTATCATGAAGATTTTTTTTCTTAAAGCATCTTATTTCAATGAATTCATTCATTAAGCATACCCTTACGAAAATAAAGTACAAGCGCACCTACAGTCAATACTACAGGTATAAATACTTGCAGAATTGCTAGCAAAACTAACAACTGACAACTTCATGTCAGTTGTAACTTTGAAACTACAGAGAAACCATACTCAAGTGACGAATCCAGTTGAACTATGGGAAAACTACTGCTCCTTACTGATTAACAGTTGGAAAACTACTGCAAACTTCTAAGTACTTCTTAGCAACAGTATAACCAATGTTTAACTGATGTAACTATTGATCAACTACAGGTAAACTTATTGTATTAAATTTGAAGTTTTTTTTTTAAATTAATTCTTAAAACAAAATTAATTTATTTCACGCGGATATGACGTAAAATTTTGAGTCCCAATTGTAAAAGGGTGTCACGGGGTGGATTTTCGGGCTAAGGCACGTTTCTCCTGCGTTCCTTAGCGGTTCAATTCCATATCTCTTGGTTCAACTCCCGGAGATATAATAGCCAGATTAGGTAACAGACGCTACAACGTCGTGCAATCTTAACCTAATCTGGTTACTTACCATGCAACACGCAAGTCGAATACTCGCGCTTAATTCTCACCAGTGACTCGAACTCCTCTCCTGGTCACTGGTTCATGTGCCGGCTGCTCAGATGTAACGAAACGTATTCTCTTACGTAACGACCGCGGAGGCATCGGGGAGCGATGAATGACTAAGGTCGCGAAATGATAACTCGAATGGTTAAAGTTAATAACAAAAGACTATGGTTTATTTAATAAAAGGTAAAATAAGTTGAATGAATAATTAATAATTTAGACAGTGGAAGTGTCGCGTTGAAATAGGTTAATTTCCCTACCTAGCAGTGCGCCAGCACGTTATCTCAGACGTCAGCTGTCTCAGAGGCTGACGTCACGCTCGCGGTAATTTACGCCGCGCACGTGAGGTATAATACGTCTCACGTGTGCGGCACTCTACGCGCGCGCTCACCGAGTAAAGCGACGAAGTATGAGAGCAGTCGCGATCGCCGCGCGACGCACACGTATACGTGTGAGAGAGAGGGTAGATGGCGGGTTTACACGTGTGCGCACATGTTGTGCGCACTCACCGGCTTTCAAATAGCCGGTGGTTTGACCTCACGTTTAACCTTGATGAAGTGCGAACCCGATGCCCACACTCTCTCCTCGCACTTGCTCTCACCGCACGAGAACGCCTACTCGAAGTCGATGTTCAGGCACGACGGGCCTGGACAAGCGGTTACGCGGAGCTAATTCGCGGCGCGGTAGATGCGTGCACGCTTACCTGTACTATCGAAAGCTACAGCGCAGTCTAACAGGGCTCGCAGCAGACTCTTCTCTCTGCAGCAACGATTTGGCCGGTTCAGCTGTCTCGTAGCCGGGGTTTCGCGACGAGGAAGATTGTGCGGCAGGTTGATCTTGCCTGTCGCATGATTGATTAAAGTCTCCACGTCCAGCGGCGCAAGTACCCGTCGATGAATCACGAGAACTAGCGTGAAAGCTTCAGCGTACACGGCACTATCACTCTCGAGCTTTGCGGGCGAAAAAGCTAATCTTATCTTGTGAATTTCGGAAATAAAAGCGGAGCGTACTCAGGCGCGTGTTCTTTCTCTTCAAGCGAACTATAAGATGGCCGTCGCCGGCTCGCCGAGGTCGTTACTTACGGTGCAACACGCTAGTCGAAGACTCGCGCTTTATTTCTCACCAGTGACTCGAACTCCTCTCCTGGTCACTGGTTCGTGTGCCGGCTGCTCAGATGTAACGAAACGTATTCTCTTACGTAACGACCGCGGAGGCATTGGGGAGCGGAGAATGAGTACGGTCGCGAAATTATAACTCGAGTTGTTAAAGTTAATAACAAAAGACTATGGTTTATTAAATAAAAGGTAAAATGAGTTGAATGAATAATTAATAATTTAGACAGTGGAAGTGTCGCGTTGAAATAGGTTAATTTCCCTACCTAGCGATGCGCCAGCATGTTATCTCAGATGTCAGCTGTCTCGTGGGCTGACGTCACGCTCGCGGTAATTTACGCTGCGACTCGCCGAGGTCTGCTAGTCATCACGTCGATGCAGCTCAGATTCTGCATCGACGCGCCATCTCGCGTTCGCATGAGGTACTTCAAGTACGGCTTATACGCGGACGTCGGTACGGCAGGCCGTGACAAGGGATATACTATAGTTTACCTGTAGTTAATCAATAGTTGCATCAGTTAAACATTAGTTCTGCGCATCTCATGTAGCAAACACATAGGCAAAAGTAAGCGAGAGTCTCCCCAAAATCAGGCTACTGCGTTACGGCCAATTAGAGCGAGCGTTACATAATGGAATAAAACTTTCTCCTTGTCCGCGCCGAGTCAACCAGTCGGTCGTAGTACCTCGCTCCTGGCACACCTTGTGCACTTATCGCACAAGTGTCTCGCTTGTAACTGTGACGTCGAGTGAATGAAGATCATTCTTGTATGCATGAGTCCCTCATTTTCCACCCAGCACATTAATCCTCCTCCACGAAATCGAATGCATCGCAACGAGCCTTGGTCCTTCGAGCTGGATAGGTGACGGGCAAGGCCACACCAAGACATACCAGTCCATGCCGCGCAACAGTTCGAGTGAGCATGGCGAGATCCAACTACAGAACAGTGACAGCTATTTCTCTGCGGCGAGGAACATTCAGCGGCGGAGAGATTAGCGGAGAGAGCGAAGGTAGTGGATGAGGAGTATCGATGCCATTTTGATATCATGCCAATAAGGAGCCGCAAGCCCAGACTCGCTTCACTTCGGGCGACCCGAACTCCAGCAACGTTCATCACAGGCCGTCTGCAACCACAATGAGCATGTATACGTCGCGGCGCTTCCCCAGGTAAATCTCTAGTACCGGCATTAATGATCTGCCTCATCGGCCGCAGCGCGCGGTACAGTACCAATCACCCCCACCCCCCCCCCCCCCCCTCATCGCGGCACTCTGTAAGAAGTATGAAACGTCTCGCGCGGGCACTGCTGCTGCTGCCGCAGCAGGCCTCTGCCTACCTTGTCTAGCGTGCTTTCCGTACGCAGTATCGGCTGCCGCTGCATCTACAGGCCTCTGCCTGCCTCTTCGAGCGAGCAATCTGTACGTAGTCTTCTACTGCAGATGCATCACAATTCGCTAGCAAATTAAAATATTAAGTACAGTAATTTACATTATGATTTCATGTACTATTCATAGAAGAGTTGGATTCTCTGAAACATTTGGCGCCCCTAACCATGAACCAATCATTAAATATATTGTTATGATCGCGAAGTCGAACGTGGGCGCGGTTCGAACATTGTGAACCGCCGCACATAACAACAACTGTTGTTTATTGTTTGGAAATAGTTCAGTTTTGATTTTGAATTTGACCCTGACGGTTGGGTTGAAGTAAAATAAAGTTTCAACGTATTTTTGTAATCATGGTGACATTCTTATTTATTACCCGAATCCAGATCTAACATTTTGGGGGCTCATCCGGGATATTTTCGACTCGCGAACTCTAGGACTCTTACATCGCCGTCTATTATTTGGTATACCCGTCCGACGCATGTATCGGTCGCGTCAGTTTACACCACGTACTGCGCGTTAGATACCGGTCTGTGCAAAATCGGTGCAGAAGCTACTAGCGCTTTTAAATTTTGGAACGCCTCTTCTTGTGCTGTTGACCACTCGTATTTCCGATCCTTTTTCGTTATTTTGATCACTGGTTCAGCAATTGTGGCGAAGTTTGATAAAAACTTTCCATAGCACGATGCCATTCCTAGGAAGCGTCTCAGCTGACGGAGGTTTTTCGGTACCGGATAATCCATTATGGGTTTTATTTTATCGGGGTCTGGTTTAAAACCATCTCTATTTACTACTACCCCGGGATATTGGACCTCATCGCGACAGAAGACGCTCTTCTCGCGGTTTATTGTGAGGCCCGCCTCCTTAATCCTGTCTAGAACTCTCTTAAGAACTTCTTTGTGCTCCTCCAACGTCTCTGTGACTATCATTATGTTGTCGAGATACGAGCAAGCAGAAGGTTCCAGTTCGGGACGGATAACTTTGTCATTCAGCCTCTGGAACGATGCTCCGGCGTACGAAAGATCGTAGGGTATTCTGGTAAATAATAGCCCTTTGCTTGACACAGTGGTGGCCGTCATCTCTTTGGATTCCGGGTTTAGTGGTATTTGGTGGTACGCATTGCTTAAATCCAACGTGAAGATGTATCACGCGTTCTGCAGTTTACCTAAGATACTCTCCATGTACGGTAACGGGTATGCGTCTGGTCTCAACGCTGCGTTCACTTTTCTGAAGTCTACACAGAAACGAAACTTTCTGTTCGACTTGCGTACCATTAACACGGGGCTTAACCAGCCGCTTGCCGAGGGTTCTATTATCCCCACGACTAGCATTTCCTCCATCTGCTTGTGCATCTCTTCCTCGAGCTTTTGAAATACTGGGTAGTACTTCTCTTTTATGGGTCTTGTGAAACCGACGTTTATTGCATGCTCCACCCACGAAGTACACCCTAATGGTGCCAGGTCATTTCCCATCAGCTGAGCAACCAATGCTTCGCCTTCTTTGCACTGTTCTTCCAATGGGTCAGCCAGCCCTATAGCTGATACGGACACGGTATTATTGACGGATATGGAGGCCACCTCTAACTTTACACTTGCATCGTCATCTCTGAGATGCAGTATGTTGTCTTTGGCGTCTAAGATGGCTCTAAACTTCTTAATGAAGTTTACCCCTAAGTAGCACTCCGTATCTAGGTCTAGCATGACTGCGACGCGTACGACTTTGCACACGTCGGCTACGACCATGGGCAGGTATACATAGCCAACCACCGCTATACGCTGCCCATTTGCTATCCGTGCCGTTAGGCCGCTAGCTGAGATTAATTCTTTTCCGCAAGCAGTAGCGAGCTGTAAGCCGATAGAATTCAACCCAGTCCAGGATGCTCCTGTGTCGGAGAGTGCCCGTAGCCTATAGCCAGCTACTGCTACTTGAAACCACCATCTCGAAGAGATTTCCTCGTCGACTTCATTTGATTACATAGGGGCACTTCTTCTCTCTCTCCTTCAGACAATCGGACCGAGTTACCCTCGGTCTCTGATGTGAGAGGTGGGTGTGGGCATATGGTCGGATTTACCTACCACCTTGCCGTTTCTCTGAGGATTTGCGGCAGCATTGGTGTTGAGAGCACTTCCTCTTTGCTCACAGTCGGATCCCCTTCGGTACTCTGGCCTTTGTGGAGGTTCGTTGTTCCTCGGATTTGGCGGCCTAGCCTGGTGTTTCGAGCTATTACTCCCACTAGGTTGGTTGGTAACTTGCCCGCCCTTCCGCTGCCTATTCTTCCAGTTATCTTTCTTCGTGGGCTTTCTGGATGGCGTCTCTGTGACTATCATTATGTTGCGGGTTTGGTATTTGCCCACTATTCCCGTCGGTGCCATACCTTGTCAAGCCCGCTAAGCATTTTCCTGCTAAAAATAATCTTATGCTTTATCCCGAGATTAGTCACGTATCAAATCACATGCCTAGTCATATATCTATCAGCATGATAAAATAGGGCTGATTAATCACCTTCCCGTCACTTGATTAAGTATGTAATTCATAACCGGTTTAGAATGTGTTCACGCACATGATTAAGCAAGTTATTTTGCATATGCTTTTTTACATGATTACGGAAAAAAATGTTAGTTCTGCATTATTCGTTACAGGATTTAGCATATTATTTAGCACGTGAAATAGAATGTATTAAGACAGATGATTGCGCATGGGATTTTACTTATGACTTCGTATGTGACTTACTAAAACAAAATTATACTTTATTGCTCGTGACGTCGTTAGACATATAATTTAGCCTATGTTTGGTATGTATACAGGCAGATAATAAAATGGTGGATCTGCATTATACATTGCGTGATTCAGTATATTATTTGGCATTTGTGATAGAACGTATTTAGACACATGATTATCCATATGATTTAACACGTGATTTTGTACGTGACTTGCCAAAAGAAATGTTATACTTCATTGCTCATCATGTCGTTAAGCATATGATTTTGAACATGATTACGGAAAAATTGTGTGTCTGAATCATTCAGAACGTGATTCAGCATGTTATTTAGAAATGAAGTAGAACATTTTTTTTGCTAAGTCACATAAGTAATCATGTGTGAAATCACGTGCATAATCATTTGTCTAAATACGAACTATTTTACATGCTTAATAATATGCTAAATCATGTAACGATTAATGCAAACGTAAAATTTTTCCGAAATCATCTATCAAATCACATTATAATCACATGCTTAATGATGTGCCAGAACACATATTGAAACACAGACTAAATCATATGCCTAACGACGTGACGAGCAATGAACTAGAACATATTTTTTTGCTAAGTCACATACATGTGATTTCATGTGTGAAATCACGTGCATAATCATTTGTCTAAATACGTTCTATATTATATGCTTAATAGCATGCTGAATCACATACTGAGTAATTGAGACACAAAATTTTTCCGTAATCATGTAATAAAGCATATGCAAAATAACTTGCTTAATTATGTGCGTGAACCCATTCTAAACCGGTTATGAATCACATACTTAATCAAGTGACGGGAAGGTGATTAATCAGCCCCATTTTATCATGCTGATAGATATATGACTAGACATGAATCACATGCCTAGTCATATATCTATCAGCATGATAAAATGGGGCTGATTTGATACGTGACTAATCTCGGGATAAAGCATAAGATTATTTTTAGCAGGGTTTGGCCATGACCCGACGGAATATAGCCTCGAGGCTTTCTTGAGGCACGTGCTGTTGGTGCCCCATCGCCGCCAAACCTAGATTCTGCTTTTTCCGCTGATCCGTGGGTGGCTCTGCCGACACGTAGGCAAACTCTGGCAAATATGTAAACTCGGGCGGTGGTGATGAGTAATACAACTTATCTGCCGCGAGCGCTAATTCGGCTTCCCGGGCTAGATCCAGAAGCCCTCGGTAATCCGTAATTTGATTACTCATTACCATTTTTTGCAGTTCTGGCCGCATATTCCAGTGCAACATGTCCAACTGCTCGTCCATGCTAAACACCGGAATTAAGTTGAGGATCATGGCTTGCAGATTCACTACATAATCTCTCGTGAATTCGTTTGTGCCTTGAATCCTCGCTATGATTATCTCCGCTATGATGCGCTGCTGATGACCCTGTCCCCGCCATGCATGTCCGTTATGGCCTCTGGAAGTGTTGCCAAGATCGCCATGTATGACGGTTACTCGTAGACCAGGTGGCCGTTACCCCGGTTAGGAGCTCGGACAATGACGAGAGTACTTCGTCATATGTCTGATTTGCTAGAGCTTGGCATTCTTCTAACCTCGTGAGGAATAGCTAGACGCTCTGCTCCTTTGAGAACCTTGATAACTTGATGTGCCATTTTCGGACTATTTGGCCCACATCTCGGTTCGTCTGTTGAGGCATGTACGTCTAACTCGTACACTGGTCCAGAGTAGTACCCATCCCTGCTTGACGCTGTGGAGGATTTCTCACGCTGTACCTCCTGGCGTTCATCGGGGACTGGAGGTTCGGGCTTCTGCAGTCGAAGTTCACATAAGTGACCGTGTTTTGAAAGTTGACATGTTGTGATCCACGTCCCCTGCCCGTACTTGGTGGTTAAACTCCCTCCAAGTGCGTGCTTGAGGGGGGGTGTCAAGCTTCCTGTAGTGTTCACACACTGTGCTTTAGCTCTTCGACCTGTTTGACTAGTCTCTGGATCACAAACCACAGCTGTTCTGAGACTACACTATCTCCTACTGCTATCCCAGCCTGCGCTATTCACATGCTCGTGGTCCCTCAAAGCTCTGTGGTTGCGGGGGGTTTCCTGTTTGCTGCCAGAACGCGTGCTGCCCATTTCGTACCGGCAATGACTCTGCTTCTAGGTTGCGCCGGTATTGTCGTTGCCTGCGCTGCTCTTCCAGGAGCGCTTACTGCCGCTGCTGCTACTCTTGCTGCTGCTCCTGCTGCGGCTGCAGTTGTTGCTGTCGCTGATGCTCCAGCATTTGTTGCTGTTGCTGCATTTGCTGCTGCTGTAGTTGCTGCTGTTGGGACTGGCCCTCGGTTTGGGCTAGCGATATCCCGGTGGGTGCTGTAGAGCTCAATAGCTCTATTCCGGAACCCTCCTGACCGTTTGCCTCTTCCTCTGAGATTCCGAGGGTTTCCGCCTCACGATCGGATCATCGAGGAGCGCGGTGAATGGGTGCGGAAGGTCTGGGTCGGTATTTGGATCCACAATCGTCGACCCAGCCTTGTTCATCAACGTTAAGTCGATGAACGCCCTTCAGGACTTTATCTCCTCTTCGGGCTGTACATACGCCCAATTGAGTATCGCAGATTCCGCAAACTGCTATGAGCAGGTCATGGTATCTACTGGCTGTGCGTTTCAACACGAAATTATTTTACTAGCGCGACTAGTATCCGGGTTGGTGGCAGAGAGAGTTTGCCTTTTCCACACGTGAGCTAGCTTTTTCAACACGAACCCGGGTTATTTTCTAACAGCTACGGTAGTTGCTCTTAACCTCGATAATGCAGGAGGGTTTCCCGTATACGGCAATAAAAAATAAAAGCTATTTTTGTAATTAATTACTATTTGTAATTAATTACGCTCAAGTTCTCGCACTTGTAATTTTAAAATAAATATATGTGAATATATATATATATATATATATTCACATATGTTCGAGGGGATTTTTGCGCTCGAGTTTTTTCTCGGGCGCACAATCAACTTTTTGTTCCGAGAGTGCTTGCCGACTTTCTCTCGATTTCCCACGAACTACCCGAGAAAAAAAAATATTTTCATGTTCCGTTAAAAAAAAATAATTCATATTTATATGAATATAAAAAACTTTTCTTATAAGAAAAGTGAGAGAAACAAAAATTATTGAGGCGAGAAAAAAATTAATTAAAAAAAAATTAATTATCGCTAAAAAAAATTAAAATTGTTCAATAATTGTTAAATAATTGCTAAATAATAGTTGTTAAAAAAAATTTTAATTGTTATAAAAAAATTTAATTGGTAAAAACAATTAATTAGCGAACAAAAATTTCCGCGATCGAGTTCTCTTCTCGTCGGCACTCTAGGTCGAGGATTTTTGGCTATCGCTCGCCTAAACTCTCGATCGCACTCTTACAACAGCACGGCTGGGTCACGCACATGCACATACGCGCCTACGAGCTGTGGCACGATGTACCTTTCTATTCAGCGTACGCTCAGCTACGCTGCTGAGTTTCTCCACGCCAAGCATCGCCGCGAATCACGTATGCACCGCGGGTCCTTCTCCACCCCAAAACGTTCTGGCACCAGTTGTAACGGGATGGCTGATGGGGGAAAATTCAAAAAAGCCGCAGGCCAGCGATGCCCTAGAACACGGTGCCGCGGGTATCAGATTAAAACGACTTGCCCGGGGATCTGCTCCTGAAATTCCAAAAACAACGCAAAGATTGCACCCGAACTTCGCTTTCCAACAAATTAGAGCACTAAGTGAAAAGCGCGCGCTTGAAGAGTTAAGCGCGCTGCCGCTAGACGCAGATATGACAACGACCGGTGGAGTCGTGTTTCTGCGGAGGCGGCGGTATCCGGGAGAAGGACGGGTTATAATGAACAACGCGACGAGTAACGAGATATCACAGTATGTTCTTAACACAGAGTTAAATACATGCACCGCTCTAGTGCCGTTAGTAACAAATGTTAGATCGCGCCGAATGGTTAACGTTCAAACGCGCGAACGATACGGCGCCCCGCGAAGCTGCTAAATAAGTACACGCGCACTTGTTAAGTACGGCAGGCACCCGCACGTACACGGAACAGAAAGCATGTATGGGGCGATTTCCGTGCAAGCCTTTCTCATAAAATACGCAAGAGCAGTAAGGAACTTACCGTTCAAAGGAGCAGCCGGTGCATTCAGCTCTCTCTCTCTCTGTCTCTCGCACGGGTGTTGTGTTTGCTCTCTTTCACTCGCTCTCATTCGGTTGGCTCGGCCGTCGGGCTGGCAGCCGGCTCCTCGCTTGCTGGTTTTGCTGACTCGCAGAACACGTGGCGCAGGCTCTCTCTCTCTCTCTCTCTCTCTCTCTCTCTCTCTCTCTCTCTCTCTCTCTCTCTCTCTCTCTCTCTCTCTCTCTCTCTCTCTCTCTCTCTCTCTCTCTCTCTCTCTCTCTCTCTCTCTCTCTCTCTCTCTCTCTCTCTCTCTCTCTCTCTCTCTCTCTCTCTCTCTCTCTCTCTCTCTCTCTCTCTCTCTCTCTCTCTCTCTCTCTCTCTCTCTCTCTCTCTCTCTCTCTCTCTCTCTCTCTCTCTCTCTCTCTCTCTCCCCCTCCCTCCCAAAAAAATTCGCAAAGATTACACTGAATTAAATATGTTAAATATTAAATCATAGGGATTATAGGATTTACCACATCACGAGATCTGAAGCTACTTATTAGCTTTTTACAAGTGTTTCGTTTGTAAAAAAAAAACGTAAGGAAACGAATGGTGATACCAGATTCCGTAAAAAGAGAAGGTAAAAACCAACTCAATAATGCGTTTTTCGTTAACAAATCAACTTTTTTTTATAAATAATTGAATTTTAACTTCTTCAATCTTTTTTATCGGATCAGCAAATCGAAAAGTTTGGCGTTTTTAACGTAAAAATTTAAGTTTGGATATTCTCTAGATTAAATTTTAAATGTAAATTAAATTATTACGTATTTTAAATGCTTAAAAATTCGAATTTCGCGCCGTAAATAACTAATGACGCCAAACCATTTTAAAATAACAAGTGTAATTAGGTTCCATTACCTATTTCCGATTCGCGCTACATAATGCGCATGCGCGAGCGCCATCGTCACCTATCTCTCTAACAATTTCTTTTTTAAAAAGGAAACTTTGAAATGCTTTATTTGATGTATAATGTTTATACATACATATAATGTAGAATTATAATTATGTATGATAAAGTTGTAAGAAGATCGTCGAATTCGAAAGTTCAAATCTATGCACGAAAAGAAGATGATTCTTTATAGAGATGCATTATCAATATAATGCACGGATTTTCGTTTATTCGTTAACCCGTTATGTCCGTACGTGACGTACACGTCACATGAAAATTGAAAGCCATAAGATTCTTAAACTTTAAATGCTGTGCAAATCTGAGTCGGTCACACGTTTTAGTAACGCGAGAATAATATATGAACCACTGTATATTGAAAAAATTATTTTACATTATTAATTATACTTATTGTTTTCCATTTTTTATCAAATTTTCAAATTTTGGTCTCGGTCTTAAGGACGCTTGCTCACAAAATGAGTTTCTATAGAATCTTATGAAACTTGCAGGGTAGATTCTTATTGTTATTATGTGCAACATCTGCAAACTTCAGAAAGCCTAGCAACACCGTTCATGAGATATAAGCTATCAAAGTTAGACAATTTAATACAGTGTCTTATGAGAAAGTCGTGAAAAAATTAACGTTTTCATTAATAACGCCAAAAGTTTTCTATAGAATTGAACGAAAAAGAGATATTTTACTAATGATGATATTTTAAATAAGCTCTCCAAAATCCAGAAAACCTAGCAGCACCGTTTTCGAGATACAGTTGTTTAAAGTAGGTCACTTCGGCCCCGCGTCTCCTTGTGTGCGTGTGAACAAACCAATGGCGTGCCCGCGCGCTACGCGTGTGTCTACACAGACGGAGCGCTTCGATGTTAATGTACACTCCGATGAAGCGGCGCCATGTGTACGTGTACAGTCTCGCGTGAAATTTTGAGAGTGGGGAGACCCGAGAGAGCGCTAGGCGTACGGCGTTCGACTCTGCGTACTTTTCGTTACGATTGCAATGAACAAGCGTCCTTAACGGGTTAATAATACCCTTACAAAAGTTCCTAAATATGAAATATTTATAAAAATGAATATATAAAAGATTATAAGTTTCAAAACTACGTCATCTAAGTGCGGTCATATTTTATGTATCGTATATTATGTGTTTCAAAAAATTTTATCGCAATTTTACAGTTGGTATTGCACGTAAGTTACACGTAAATTGCACGTAAATTACATGTAAATTACACATAGCATATTTTAAGTCATTTCGGTTTTTCAAAAAATAAAATAACTAAAATTCTTTGTTATTATGGTAAACGCTAATACAGCAAAATGAATATTATAAGTATTTCAATCCGAGAGATTTTTAATATTTATTACGATACAAATATACTTGACGATACTGAACGTAAAAAGAATGTCATTAGTTATATTTTAAATAAGAACAGCATTACCGAGAATCAAGAAGTAATTTCGCCATTAAATTCCAAATTGTATTCAACTTTTTACAACAATTATAGACAAAAATTGCTTAAATTAAAGAAGCAGAAGAAGAATTACAATATTTTAGAAAAAGTTCACTCAATGTGGTTAAACAACGAATTGAAAATTCCTTATAATTCCGAAAAAAATGAATGTTTGTATAAACCAGGTTAGTTTAGTTATTGTATATGTTATTAATTTTTTCCTGATGCACGCTAAATAAAAAACAGTAATATGCATTTAGTTAAAAAAAATAGTTGCAATATGTAACTATAAATCTCACGAGTGTAACTCGAGCAACAAACTAATCAATTCGGGTCAAAAATGCTTTTAAGTGAATCTCTCTCTCTCTCTCTCTCTCTCTCTCTCTCTCTCTCTCTCTCTCTCTCTCTCTCTCTCTCTCTCTCTCTCTCTCTCTCTCTCTCTCTCTCTCTCTCTCTCTCTCTCTCTCTCTCTCTCTCTCTCTCTCTCTCTCTCTTTTTTTTACGATATTGCTGCAATGTTATGGACAAAACGGCATTTCTATACGTGTAAAGATATAAACTATATATATCTCAATTTTTAAGGATGTCATTTTTGGTCAATATTGTAGAACCTTACCGCACATAATATTGCAGCAACATTGTAACAATATTATAACAATATTTAAAAAATAATGATAACATGGAAATAACGTCACACGATAATACCGATTATTTTCAGTACTATAGAAATTTTGTCCTGCATTTCGATCGTTTATTTAATTAATAATTAAATTTTCATTTTTAATTACATTATATTGAATCACTAATTAAATTTCAATTTTTAATTACATTATATCTAATTGACAATTGAATTTTCATTTTTAATTAGATAAAATCTCTTTGGTAATTAAATTTTTATTTTCATTTATGTAATTAATAATTAATTGAATTTTCATGTTTAGTTAGATAAAATCTAATTGATAATTAAATTTTTATTTTCAATTATATAAAATCTAATTAATAATTAAATTTTCAATTGCAATTATGTAATTAATAATTAAATTTTCATTTTTATTTGGATAAAATCCAATTTATAATAAAATTTTCATTTTTAATTATATGAAATCTAATAAATGTTTAAATTTTCATTTTCATTTGTGTAATTAATAGTTACATTATTATTAAATTAAATTTAATTGATAACTAAATTTTCAGTTTTAATTATATGAAATATAATTGATAATTAAATTTTCATTTTTAATTATATGAAATCTAATTAAGAATTAAATTTTCATTTTCAATTAGATTAAATCAATTTGAAAATAATATAATTTAATTATCAATTACATAAATAGAAATGAAAACTTAATTATCCATTAGATTTTATACAATTAAAAATAAAAATTTAGTTATCAATTAGATTAATCGTAATTATAAATTAGTTATCAATTATGAATCGGCAATTAACCATTTTTGCAATACTGATTGCAATCTTAATGCATTTTTGCTGATTTTTTAATGTAAGAGAATCGTTGATTTTTCGAACTCTATAAAAATTATTATAAGAACTGCACTTTAAGCTTAGTAAAAGTCATTAATCTCACTTTATCTTTTTTTCGTATTACTTAGCTCTTCATTTTATATAACTGCACCTCCTAAGGTGATTTCTTAGGATAAAATAATTTCACATTACGTTTATCAAAGTAATTAATAAATTGCATATACTCATATAAATAATACGTATTGTTTACGCTAAATGTTAAATTATATATCTATAAAATTTGTATTTTATAACTATTTCCTTTTTTTATGGATTTTTCCAATGGATAATAATATATTTTTCAGCAATTAAACGTGGTCGTCCTATGTAACCCATAACTCAGCTTCGACTAAGACTAAAAAAGATTAAACAAAAAGGTTGCAGACAATATTCGGTCTGATATTGTTTCTGACGCAATCGATGAAGTTGCGAAACCTAAATCTAGTGAATGTGACACGAAAGAAGCCTCTCAAATGACGTCAAAAGAAGCACTGGCTTTAATAATTAACGCCAATTTAACGAAAGATGGGTACATAAAAATTAGACAATCAGCTCTGGATCATAATCATGATCTGTATCCATCATACATTAAAGTGAGAATAGATATGTTTTTCAATGATTTATCCTTGAAGAGATGTGAATCGAAGCTCGCTCATGTTTCACTAAATTCTTTATATTTTAATGTATTTTATGACACTCCGAGCAATAAGTACCATTGTACCTGTGCTTATAAAAGGCACTTAACTTACGAAGTATTATAAAATAATGTTCGATACTAGTGCGATAAATATGATTCTTGTACGAGTGTGAATTTACTAGTATCGAAAAGTACTATTTTTATTATATCTTCTTTAAATTAATTATTTATTAAAAACTTTATAGGGTAATAGCACCAGTGCTCGGATACTTAACATTAGTTGTCGGACACATTCTATTCTACGATTAACGATTTAAAAACTGGAAAATTTTGAATTTTAACATAGCAATTGCGAAATTAGTAACTCACACTATAGAATACGAAATTTATTAATACAGAAAATCTCATTTTGAAGTAAAATTTCGACAAAAATGTCCGACGACTAGGGGGTAGCCGACTACTAGTGCCACTACCATATTTTTCGTTTTCAAAAATTTTTTCATTTTCATTTTTTTAGTAATCGGTTTCAATCTCTCCTTAACATCTCGTGAAATAAAAAAATAGAAATGAAAAATTTATATTTATAAAAATGTTAAATTGATGTACTTTTATATTTCTATAACATAAATGATTTTACAACGTATATTTTAATCGAGCGCATAATTTAATAGCTATTATATATTCTCATATTAATTAGATTTTAGATGCTAAAAAGGAAGCTTATCCAAATAATATTTTAGTTAACGAGCAAATTTGTGAAGTTCCTTTGCAAGATTTATTGAATCACACGGCAGAGCGCTTACTTAAGTTTTTAAATCTTGATGTTAAGAAAAATGTAGTGAGACAATTTATTTTAATTGTCAAGTACAGTTTCGATGGTACAACGGCCAATTCGTATAAACAAAAATGGAAGAGCAAAACAAGTTGCCATGAAACTTTATTTTGTTCATCGCTAATTCCACTACAACTGATTGAAAGAAAAAGAAAAAATGAAGTTATTTGGACCAACCCTTTCCCATCTTCTACACAATTCTGTCGTCCAATCCATATTCAATTAGCAAAAGAAATGAATGCATTAACAAATCAAAAAGAAAGAATAATTAATGATCAGATAAAAAATTTTAAAAATTTCGATTATAATGGCTACATAGTAAATTTTAACCTATCACTTACAATGATTGATGGAAAGGTAAGAAAAAATTAAGATTGCACTTTTCTAAAAACTAGTAATACCTAGGTCATACTACGTTTGGCAATAATTCTATAATTTCAAACCTTCCAAAATATGAATATTAAAAGAATTTGATTAAGAACGTGAAATTAATGTACAGAATATTCTCAAATAAGTAGAAAAGTTAATCTTTTATCCATCATTCTGCCATAGATGTAGAAAAGCATCACTTTGCAAATATTTCTTTATATACAAGTAAATTTTGTTTCAAATACTTTGATTTTTATGAATTCCTCTTTTTCACATCAGTTTAAGTAGCGTTTAAACGTTTAGATAAAAAATACGGACTCTTATTTTTAGGAATTATTTTTTAAAACAATATTATTTATATAGTAATGATAAATGTGTGTCTTTTAGGTGTGTAGTGTTCTCAATAATAGTTCTAATCAATGTTGTCATACATGTAGGGCTACCATTTCTGAAATGAACAAACTTGAATCACATGAAAAAAGAAAAATTGACAAATCTGCTTTAAACTACGGAATTCCTGTGTTACACGCAAAAATTCGCTTTTTAGAATGTGTCCTGCATGTATCTTATCGCTTATCTTTAAAAAAATGGAGAGTAAGTAGAGTTACTTACAATTATAAACATTGTGTATAAACGTTAAGAGAATACCGGTGCTTCTAATGAACTTGTATATTTATTTATTTACTTATTGTTTTATCATTCGCGCATTAACTGCCCTATAAACAACACATTTAAGACACCATAAATATGTGGCATATTATTATTTAACGATAAGTTACAAAGTCTTGGAAGTAGGATTCGAATTTGGATCGTACAGGGAACTAATCGCGTACTTAATCGACTGAACCAATGGTACTTATACATATCGAAATTCTTGTTATATTAATATACTAAACATTTTGATAATCATGTAATTGTATATAGAAGCATATATGGGAGCGTCCAGCAGAAATGGGCCACCGAGCGCGCGCGGTGCCTTTTTTCGCGTAAAAGGCGCTCTGTTTAACTCGCTCATAATCGTATGCTGCGTCTCTGAAAAAAAAACCAAGAACCTATATCGATAGATTTTTTCCTGCTCTTTCCAATGGTGCCATTGTTTTTATTGCGAAACGCTTTCTTCCGGACGAAAACTCGAGTTGAATATTGAAAGCCATTTCTCTCAAAGTATATCATGTTTTTTTCCAAAATAAACTACACCATTGGAAAGTACAACTCTTAAGCTTCAAAACCCTATCTTGGAGAAGTTGGAGAAATAAAGGGTTTAAAAGTAACAACATGAAAAAGACAGCGCCGAGGGTCCGCGCGAGCCCCTCGCGCTCGTGCGTACGGCACGTTTAAGTGCACGCTCTATTCAATTCGCTAATAATCGTGTACCAAGTCTCTGAAAAAAGAATAAGGACATATATCGATAGATTTTTTCCTGCTCTTTCCAATGGTGCTATTATTTTTATTCCGAAATGCACGAGAAAGTTTACGGAAAGTATCCGACAATTATATATTGACGCCCCAAGATTTATACAAATGGGCAACTGAGTATTTCAAAAATATTGAGTGCTTTTTTTCATCAAAAGACGATTACTTAAAGGCTACAGAAAAGCTACAAAACAGGCTAGCCTCAGCTAAGACAATACCTGGAACTCAATTGTTTCATGGTATTAAATTATTAAATGATGCCAAAAAGTTAGAACTTAAAAGATTTTCAGCGTCAGAAGATTCTCAATTATATCCACCGATCAAAAAAGAAAAAGTACTTAAAACTCAAACAAAGAAAGAAGCGGATGTCGCAAAAAGGACAATTCTTATAAAATCAAAAAAATGTAAAAAAATTAGAATTTAAAGGAAAAGGTAATATTGTTATGCCAGATTAAACAATCTATAAGGTTATCTTAAATTTCTGTTTCACTGCTTTCAGTGCGTTCATGGATATTTTTATGTTTAATATATTATGTTTTTCAAATTTTGATATATAAATGAACAAAGTTCATTGTAATATTATACTAACTGTTACAACTAGATCCACAAAATTATGTCCACGCATTGGCATTGTAAGTTATAAAACATTTTATATTTACAAAAAAGAAAGGGCGAAATAGCACACCGCGTGTATTAATCCGCCCTTGAGCATAGCGTAAAAAGTTCGGGCAGCCGCTGTGTTTTTGATCTTACTATTTTTTAATTTTTCATGTTTGAACTTAAAAATATAATATTTTATAGTTTAAGACTTGTACTTTTGAAGAATATAATTCATTTTGAAGAAAAGATGATATTTTATTGAAAAAATAGAGTTTAAACAATCAAATGGAATTTTCAACTAGAAGGAAGCACTTTGGAATAAAAATAATAGCACCATTGGAAAGAGCAGGAACAAATCTATCGATATATGTCCTTAGTTCTTTTTTCAGAGACTTGGTACACGATTATTAGCGAATTGAATAGAGCGTGCACTTAAACGTGCCGTACGCACGGGCGCGAGGGGCTCGCGCGGACCCTCGGCGCTGTCTTTTTCATGTTGTTACATTTAAACCCTTTATTTCTCCAACTTCTCCAAGATAGGGTTTTGAAGCTTAAGAGTTGTACTTTACAATGGTGTAGTTTATTTTGAAAAAAATATGATATACTTTGAGAAAAATGGCTTTCAATATTCAACTCGAGTTTTCGTCCGGAAGAACGCATTTCGCAATAAAAACAATGGCGCAATTGGAAAGAGCAGAAAGAAATCTATCGATATAGGTCCTTGGTTTTTTTTTCAAAGACGCACCATACGATTATGAGCGAGTTAAACAGAGCGCCTTTTATGCGAAAAAAGGCACCGCGCGCGCTCGGTGGCCCGTTTCTGCTGGACGCTCCCATATATAGAAGCTCTGGTTCTCCCTTAGTTTTATCGTTATAAAATATGCTGTTATTAATGTTGAATTAATTATGTATTTTACCAAATAACCAGGTAACAAAAGAATTACAAGCTTGTATGAAAGAAAAAAAAATGATAATTCAAAAACTCCTTCACAAAGAGCTTGGAATCAAAGTTGATAGCCCAAAGCAAGGATACGGTAGCACGAACGATGGAAATACTGCTAGAACTTTTTTTGATAACCCAGAGATCGTTGTAAGAATAACAGGTATATTTAAAGATTTTTTTGAACTTTGTTCAATAGTTACAAAGTGTTATATTTAAAGATTGTATATACAGGATTTGATGAAAAATTACTAAAGAATTTAAAAGTTATTCTTGCCGTTTTATCGTCTGGGGAAGAAATTAATTTTAAAGCATTCCAATTATATTATAAAGAAGGAGCAAGTCGTTTTGTGACGCTCTATTCATGGTATTACATGCCAACATCCATGCATGTTATTCTGATACATGTATATCGTATAATCGAAAACATGATTCTTCCGATTGGATTCTTTTCTGAAGAAGCTCAAGAATGTCGTAATAAAGACATTAAAAAATCACGGGAACATCATTCTCGAAAATCTTCAAGGTATAATATAATATATAACAAATTTTAAAGTCGATTTTGAGATAGTAAAATTAGTATTATTAATAATTTGTTTTAAATGCACAGGATAAATACAAATACTGACATGTTTCTACGCCTGTTATTAAGCTCGGATCCTTTTATATCGTTGAGCAGAGTTATTGAAAAGAAAAAGAGAAAAATTACCAAAGAAATGAAAGCGCTATTAACTATCAGTCATGCAGATAATAATTCAGCTGAAAATGCTTCTGATAATGAATTAGATACAGAAGAATAAATTTATGAATTTGTTATTTTATTAAATTGATTTATTTATTTAAATTTCTAAGAAATAAATTGATATTATATGTTATAATTATAATTGGTTTGGCGTCATTAGTTATTTATATACGTAATAATTTAATTTACATTTAAAATCTAATGTAGAGAATATCCACATATACATTTTTACGTTAAAAACACCAAGCTTTACGATACGAATATTGCTGATCCGATAAAAAAGATTGAAGAAGTTAAAATTCAATTATTTATAAAAAAAAGTTAATTTGTTAACAAAAAGCGCATTATTGAGTTCGTCCTTACCTTCTTTTTACGGAATCAGGTATCATCATTCAATTCCTTACGTTTTTTTTTTACAAAAGAAACATTTGTAAAAAGCTAATAAGTAGCTTCAGATCTCGTGATGTGGTAAATCCTATAATCCCTGTGATTTAATATTTAACATATTTAATTCAGTGTAAAGTTTGCGAATTTTTTCTATATCTAAAATATGACCAAAAAAATGTTAAAGATACGTATTTTGATGTAAAAAAATCTCAGCTTTTTCAAAAAAATATTTTCAATTCGATTAGAAACAATTAAAGTAAGGAAAAATGCAATTGTTTAAAAAACATAGTAAATTTTGTTAACAATAAATGCGTTTTTGGGGTGTTTCTCGAAATTTTTTTGAAAATCTGTTCCGACCAATTGATTTGTTACCGTATTTTACATAAATATAGACTTTACGCGCCATTTTTCCAGCTAAAATGAGCAAATTATAGGAAAAAGTGTTTTTTTTACTTCCATTTTTTGTCTATTTAACATGCTGTATAAAAAACTTATAACGGGATGGTTTCTGGGGTATGATCCCAAAAATCCACAGCCCAGCGATGCCCTAGAACACGGTGCCGCGGGTGTCAGACTAAAATGACTTACCCGGGGATATGCTCCTGGAATCCCGAAAACAACGCGAAGATCGAACGTGGACTTCGCTTTCCAACTAATTGCATCGCTGAGCTAAAAGCGCGCGCTCAAAGAGTAAAGCGCGCGGCCGCTATGCTCAGATATGAAAACGACCAGCAGAGTCGTTTTCCCGCGGAGGCGGCGGTATCTGGGAGAAGGTTAGGTTAAGGTCGATAAATGAAGAATAGCCTCAATTATTTCAGAGCACAATAACAAGGTCTATTCACAATAACCCTTTACATCAAAAACGCGTCGCGTTGCGCGCCGACAAGAAGACGGGATCCGCCGCTCGACGCGGGCGGATCAAGGTATCTATTTTCGCTGGGCCGGTGAGCGCACCACCGGCCACTCGCCGCTGCGAGTCGAAAATACACAAATAAATCGCTGCGCGGGAAGTACAGAGAGGCTTACCGGGAGAGGAGTGCACTCCCCTCGTAGCTCGCTCACGAATCCGCTCCTGCGTCAGGCCTTATCCTCCGGTCGACTTCGGAGTGTTCAGGCCGAGTCCTAACATCCAGCCTTCACCTACAGATGCTTCGGATCCCAGGAGTGGCTCGGATTGTTCACGTGCGTTGCTCTCCGTGGACGGTACGTGGATGGGCGCTGCTCTGCAACGGTAAGGACGCACGATACCGTTTTCTTCGGGGACGATCAAATTAACTCGCGTACGCGCGGTTTGATAGCCCGAGAGAATCTGATTCAAAAATGAATCGACCGCGACTTTGTAACCGCCAAAGTCGCGCAGCCCCCCGCGCAGATCGCAAATACATCGTTCGAGCGATGTCAACAAACGCTCGAGATGCTTGAATTCGCGGGAACGAGAGTCAAACGAGTTCGATAGAATACGGAGAACCGAGATTCTTATTTTCTCCGTATTTTATCCTGGAACTCCGTTATACCCCTCTCTCAGACGTTGCGTAGCGGGAGAGAAGCAACTCGATACGAGCTGAGCGACAGGCCCGGATACGCGCTGGTTACCGCTTGCATCAAAGCGGCATCCACTTGATCCACGTCGAGGGATCGTACACATGCGCACGGTGGGTCGCTCTTCACTGTGAGTCCGCTGAACTCCAACGGTGGTCGGAACTCGTCATATGACGCTTAATGGACCGGAGGCTGTCGCCTTTCATGGCGCTGAGGCTCCGGTCGATGACCACCTTCGCTCCTCTTCGGAAGGGCGTTTTGGAGGTCGTCTCGTCTTCTTGTCCTCTTCGGGCGCTGTTGCCACTCCGGACAGGCCCAGTGAAGATGTGTCGATGACTGGCACGTCCAACACAATTTTCTAGTTGGACTCGGTGGTGAGGAGTTATACAATCTGAGTGTGGTCCTCGACCTTGATGAGCGGTATTCTCGAGTGGCCAAGTTTGGCTTAGTTGACCGCCGTTTGCGGCGTCGAGAAATTACCGTCGTCCACGGATTCGAACCCACCTCTTGGTTCGAACCGGGTCCGCTCGAGGGTTTCTTGTGTTGGTCTCCTTTGGATGACCTTGGAGGTCGTTGCGTGGCCGATACATATGCCTCCTTTTTCCCTGTCGAGCTGGACTTTTGCGGGCTTTGGAACGACTTGGGGTTGTCTATAGTCCCTTGGCCCGATCGAGGTCGCGACTTGGCAGAGCGCTTGGTTGCGCCTGCAACTCGGATCTTGTTAGACGAAGCTGAATCATGAAGCGACGACATTTGCACTCGCAGCTGGTGCAGCTCGTCATGCAGCCGTCTCACTTCTCCGCTTAAGCGTCTAAATTTCTCCTCCTCCAATTTGCGCGTCCGATTACACTTACACTCGCAACGACGCTCAATTTCTGTTTGCGTTGATACGTCAAAGAGTTGCGAGATAATTGGCGTGCTGTCAGCCAGTTGTGCCGTCACTAGATTGTCGATCTTTCTCTCGCTGTTCCTTGGAAGGCTTGGCTGTTCTTCGTCTTCAGGAGTCTGAGAGACGGTAATATAGCCGTCCGCCTCCGATATATTCTCCAAGCGGCTTATATCGGACGTTCCGGACAGGGGGAAGCTTGGAGAATCTTCCCTCCCCCAGGCTGTATTTACTCCGTCGTTTTGAGCTTGTGAGTATTTAGCACAGCCGTTCGGTGCCTTCAAGCAGTCTGTATACGCCAAGCGACATGGACTATCAGACTTCGCGAACAGGGGGAAGCTTGGAGGATCTCCCCTCCCCCAGGCTGTGCTTACTCCGACGTCGATTTCGTGGATGGACGCTGAAATTGCTGGCGATGGTAAAGTTGCGGCACAGCTGTCCGAAATCCATGAGCGGTCTGCATTTCCCAGAGCGACTCGCGTTCTCGGATCCTTCGGACTGGGAGGATCCGGTCCTCCCGCCGGAGTTAAAGGGCTCCATAGTAACGTGAGAGCCTCGTTTCTTACGTCGGGAGAACTGCCTGCTCTTTGATCCATGATCTGCAATACATGTGTGTTCATGGATCTCAGCAAGTTGTTGTCGACTGCTTTGTTCGACGTCAATTGCTGAAACAGGCTGTGGGTCGAGGGATCTGCGTTGTAGTTCGTCTCTGGAGCTCTACTTGCGTTGAGGATCGTTCCGTTGACGTACTTATCCCTCAATTCGAGTTTCCTTGTGAACTGCTCAATTGCACTTCCACTTATTTCTTGTGTGAAGTGTGCCGGGTTGTAATTTCCCATCAGCCATTGAGTGATTCGCCTAGAATCCCCCTCGATATATCCAGTGCTTCTTAAATCTAGACCTATATTTGCTTCTATTACAGCTTGGAAGCTCAGCTCTAGATTTTTGCGCCACTGCTCCATCAATTCGGCTAGTTCTTCTAAGGTCGATGATTACATCTTCTGAAGCTAGGCCGATTATACAAAAATTTGGCGACGAATTGTGTGTGTACGCAACTAACTGCTGAGATTCTTTCTCGAATTGGCCGTCTGTTACGCAAATTACAATGTTAGAATCCTAACTACCACACACAATTGTCCCAAGCCGCTCGAGAACGACGTATCTCGATGCAGCTAGCTAGGGAGAGAGCGTGGCAATTCCAAAAAAAAATTTTTAGCGAAGATACCGATTTGACTAAATCCCGCAATAAAAAAAAAAGGAATGAAAGTGTTGTCACTTTCGACCGGCTGCACGCACAGGCACGGTCACTCTATTCCAAAAAAAATCGCGTGAAAATCGCTTAAAATCTCGCTTAAAAAAAAAAGGAATTTAATTTCGCCACATATGACTTAAATTTAAATGCTCTCGCCCTGGCTTTACAGCAGTTTAAAGGGCTCGGGACGAGTATACACAATACTGCCCGAGCATAAACGTAAACACCTACAAAAACAAGCAATCTACTGTTTTGTGTTTATGTTTCTATGCGCGCCGCGAGTCTTCTTGTCTGTTTGTTTACGCCCGGCACCTCGACTTGGCGAGTTTAAATCACTGCGCCTATCAGCTATAACGGCTTATGGCCACTGGCCGTCTGCTGATTAGTCCGGTGCAGTGATTTGCGCGCGGGTGAATTTAAACGAAACGCGATTTGAATAGGCCGGTCTCGAATGTACCGGCCGCTAACCTTCCCTTTAAACCCAACACGTTAGGGCGCCATTGTAACTGGATGACTGAAAAAAGAAGACTATACAGAAAAATAACGAGTCGCTATACAGAAAAATACGAAGAACCTAGGTTCTTATTTTCTCCTTATTTTATCCTGGAACTCCGTTATAACTATAACAGTAATATCCAAAAAGCGGCAGCCTATTTTATTCTATAGAATATGAAGTACCGATTTTGACTATAGATATCTAATATAAATTATTTTCCGCGTTAATGTAGATTTTTGTCCATTTTTTCAGCGTTTCAGACCACTGTGCGGCGCGGACACGATAAAATGGAGAAGAGCGGCTCAGACTGTGTGTTCTGCACGGTAGCACGAAGATGGCTGCCATTACTCGCGAAAAGTAACAATCAGCTTCGCTACGGATGACGGACATATTACGCGTTCCGAGACGGATTTAATACGCACCGGGCGCAAGCGCGCGGGCCTCATTTCGGATGCGCCGAAATTGCACGCGCGCGCACACTGCCTTTGCGTGGCAGACTTAAATCGTGACTGGTGTACGCGTTACAAATTTAAATGGTTTGATACAAACTTTTAAATTAAAACTAACAACATGATCATGTTCATGACATCAAAAAAAAAAAGAAAAATAAATAAATAAATAATACGTGTGAAGCGCGTTCAATATTGCTACTATCTTAAATTTTTCACGTTGTTTCTATCTATCAATTCAATTCTTTCTATCTATCCATATATCTATCTATCGATTGATATATCTAACTCTCTATCTATCTCATTTACGCGATTGTATGTAAAAGAAGTAAATAACCATTGTGTTCCTATACAGCGGGAATAGGCGCAGCAAAATCTGACAGTAAAACCTAAAAAGCATAGCTCGTCATATATATTTAAAGGAATTCTCTGTTACAAAAGAGAATGATTCATTAATCAGAAACCCTTTCATATTCAGGAGCCCTAAAATCTCCGCTCCTCATCGATGAAACAGCCGAACAACGGTCGAAAAGTTTCTGCAACGCATGAGAAAATGACCGTTGGATGCATTATATCGCATGTGCATGGTGGACAGCGTTTGACAGCGCATGCGCAACAAGAAGATAAAGTGAACCATGCTTGGCCGAACGACATGGCGCGAAATTATAAAAAGAATTTCCCACTCAATAACAATAATTGAATAATATATACTTTTTCATATCATCGTGAGCAAAGTTCGAGTTTGCACACGCATTTGCGTGCACAATCTGTCACTATTCTACATGCAAATCTCAGTGTGTGGAAGAATGGTGATTTGCGCGCCCAGGTGCATATGCAGGCTCGAACCTTGCACAACTGGACAGGAAATTGTATATTACAATACGAGAGCGCCAAGCAGATGATTTCCGCACGAGCGGAGTTTGTCGCCCGAGCAAAGCGTTATCCACGAAAAAGCGAGTGCGGAATCACTCACGCAGCCCATGAGTATCTTCTACTATTTTTCACTAACAGTATCAATAAATAGGTATGATTTAGTGTCATTGCGGATCTCCCACATAGCACGAAATATTTCTGAAATATTTCTGAAATATTTCATGCAAGGTTTGTTATATTTCAGAAATATTTCAAGAAAATGTTTCGGAAATATTTAAATGTTCGCATCTTTTTTCCTTCAGAAATATTTCAAGAAATATTTCTGTCAAGTTTCTTGAAACTTTGCATGAAAGCTTTTTGCAATATTACCGCAAACTTTCATAAAGTATTTAGACAATACGTAAAACTTTCATGAAATATTTCTCAAATATTTTCAAATTATTTTGTTGTAATATTTTCATAAATATTGCAATAACATTTCCTGATATATTTCAGAAATATTTGAATGTCCGCATCTTTTTCGTTCAGCAATATTTCGTGAAATATTTCTGCAAAGTTTCGTGAAAACTTGTAAGAAATGTTTCTGAAATATTGCAGAAAACTTTCACGAATAGTTTGAATAATCTGAAAACTTGACATGAAATATTTCAGAAATCTTGTGGTATTATTTTTCATAATATTCCTGTAAACCTTTCAGAAAGATTTCACAGAAAGATTTCAGAAATGATTTTATGTCCGCATCATCCTTCTTTCAGCAATATTTCATGAAATATCTCTATAAAGTTTCGTGAAAACTTGTAAGAAATGTTTTGAAATATTGCAGAAATATTTCACGAATAGTTTGAATAATCTGCAAACTTGACATGAAATATTTCAGAAATGTTGTTGTATTATTTTTCGTAATATTACTGTAAACCTTTCAGAAAGATTTCACAGAAAGATTTCAGAAATGTTTTTATGTCCGCATCTTTTTCCGTTCAGCAATATTTCATGAAATATTTATGTAAAGTTTCGTGAAAACTTGTAAGAAATGTTTCTGAAATATTGCAGAAAAGTTTCACGAATAGTTTGAATAATCTGCAAATCTGACATGAAATATTTCAGAAATGTTTTTATGTCCGAATCATTTACGTTCACCAATGTTTCATGAAATATTAGTGCAAAATTTCTTGAAAACGTATACGAAAAGTTTCTGAAATATTGCAGAAATCTTTCACAAAGTATTTGTATAATCCGTCAACTTGCCATAAAATATTTCAGCAATATTTCATGAAATATTTGTGCAAAGTTTCTTGAAACCTTTTACGAAATGTTTTTGAAATATTGCAGAAAAATTTCAAAAAGAATTGTACATTTTTCACCTTTTAGAAAGGTTCATGGAAACCTTTCATGAAAGTTCTCTGAAAGATCCAACTGTCTAGACAAATTACTGGCAGAAAGTTTTCCGGAAAGATTTTAAGTAAATCTTTCAAGAAACCTTTCAGGAATCTTTCGGAAACCTTTCAGGAACCTTTTCTTCAAGTTCTTGAAAGAAGTAACCTTAAAGCTATGATGAATATATAGTAGAAATCTCTATAAGTATCACAATTTTTGCATATTTTACTGAATAGATTTATCTAACTAAAGAAAATATTAACTTAAATTATTATTCTGAATAAACATGTTTGTGTAAAATACTAATAGAATGGTTTTAAAAAATTTTGAGTATAGTATCTAAACACACGGTGAGCTTCAAAATTGTGTTTTTCCAAAAAACCGTTTAAAAATTTTTTTAATTCAAATAAAAACTGTAATGTCGATAAGTAGGGATCTGTGTTTTTGTCAATTTTAAATAAATCTTACCGTAAAACTTGTCATAACATTTAGTGAAATTTTTGTGTCCTCTGTTCAGTCTATACGAAAATATTTCAGAAAAGTTTCAGAAACCTTTCCTGTAATGATAGTGGTAACTTTTAACGCAACATTTCTCGTATATACGAAAAATTAAATTTAAGATTTTAAATTTAAAATTAAATAAAAATTCTTCAGATTATTTAAATTTTATTTTAAACTATAAAATTATTTAGAAAATTTTTTAACGTTTGTTTAAATTTTAAATTTATTTTTGATAATATTAAAATTTTTTTTAGTTGTAAATTTATTTAAAAAGTTCTTTAAATTTTAAATTAAAATTAAGAGATTTTACGGAAAATATTTCTGCAAGGTTGTGGAAATATTTGTTCAAAAAGTTTCTGACGGAGATATGAATATTTTGAGAAACTCTTCAGAAAAGTTTTTGCAAGATTTTGTGTCATGTTTTGAGTATCTAAACAAGAAGCTTGCGTGAAATATTTCAATAAATGTTGCCGCAAACTTGCCAAAACATTCCGTGAAATGATTATATCCTCAGTTCAATCCATACAAAAAATATTTCAGAAAAGTTTCCGAAACCTTTTCTGTAATAATAGTGGGAATGTTTACGCAAAATTTTTTGTAATCTAATGCAAAATATTTCTGCAAGTTTGTGGAAATATTCGTTCAAAAAGTTTGTGACCGAGATATGGATATTTCGAGAATCTTTTCAGAAAAGTTTCTGCAAGATTTTGTGTATTGTTTCGAGTAGCTTAACGGGAAGCTTGCATGAAATATTTCAATAAATGTTGCCGCAAACTTGCCGAAACATTTCGTAAAATGTTTGGGTCTCTGCCCAAACCATTCACAAATATTTCAGAAAAGTTTCAGAAACCTTCCCTGTAATAATTGTAGGAATGTTTATGCAACATTTCTCGTAATCTTACAGAAAATATTTCGGCAAGTTTATGGAAATATTGGTTCAAAAAGTTTATGACCGAGATATGAAATTTCGAGAAACTTTGCAAAAAGTTTCTGCAAGATTTTGTGTAATGTTTTAATTATCTCAACAGGAAGCTTGCGTGAAATATTTCAATAAATGTTCCAGAAAACTTGACACAAAATAGCTTGAAAAAGTTCCCGATTATCAAAGTATGAAAATTTTGAGAAACTTTTCAGAAAAGTTTCTGCAAGATTTGGTGCAATGTTTCAAGTATTTTAACAAGAAGCTTGCGTGAAATATTTCAACAAATGTTACCGCAAAATTCCCGAAACATTTTGTAAAATGTTCTCTGTCCAAACCACTCACAAAATATTTCAGAAAAGTTTCAGAAACCTTCCATATCATGATAGTCGGAATGTTTACGCAACATTTCTTGTAATCTTACGGAAAATATTTCTGCAAGGTTGTGGAAATATTTGTTCAAAAAGTTTGTGACGGAGATATGAATATTTTGAGAAACTCTTCAGAAAAGTTTTTGCAAGATTTTGTGTCATGTTTTGAGTATCTAAACAAGAAGCTTGCGTGAAATATTTCAATAAATGTTGCCGCAAACTTGCCAAAACATTCCGTGAAATGATTATATCCTCAGTTCAATCCATACAAAAAATATTTCAGAAAAGTTTCCGAAACCTTTTCTGTAATAATAGTGGGAATGTTTACGCAAAATTTTTTGTAATCTAATGCAAAATATTTCTGCAAGTTTGTGGAAATATTCGTTCAAAAAGTTTGTGACCGAGATATGGATATATCGAGAATCTTTTCAGAAAAGTTTCTGCAAGATTTTGTGTATTGTTTCGAGTAGCTTAACGGGAAGCTTGCATGAAATATTTCAATAAATGTTGCCGCAAACTTGCCGAAACATTTCGTAAAATGTTTGGGTCTCTGCCCAAACCATTCACAAATATTTCAGAAAAGTTTCAGAAACCTTCCCTGTAATAATTGTAGGAATGTTTATGCAACATTTCTCGTAATCTTACAGAAAATATTTCGGCAAGTTTATGGAAATATTGGTTCAAAAAGTTTATGACCGAGATATGAAATTTCGAGAAACTTTGCAAAAAGTTTCTGCAAGATTTTGTGTAAAGTTTTAATTATCTCAACAGGAAGCTTGCGTGAAATATTTCAATAAATGTTCCAGAAAACTTGACACAAAATAGCTTGAAAAAGTTCTCGATTATCAAAGTATGAAAATTTTGAGAAACTTTTCAGAAAAGTTTCTGCAAGATTTGGTGCAATGTTTCAAGTATTTTAACAAGAAGCTTGCGTGAAATATTTCAACAAATGTTACCGCAAAATTCCCGAAACATTTTGTAAAATGTCCTCTGTCCAAACCACTCACAAAATATTTCAGAAAAGTTTCAGAAACCTTCCATATCATGATAGTCGGAATGTTTACGCAACATTTCTTGTAATCTTACGGAAAATATTTCTGCATGGTTGTGGAAATATTGGTTCAAAAAGTTTTTGACCGAGATATGAATATTTCGAGAAACTTTGCACAAAAGTTTCTGCAAGATTTTGTGTATTGTTTTAAGTATCTTAATAAGAAGCTTGCGTGAAATATTTCAATAAATATTTCAGAAAACTTGCCACAATATTGCTTGAAAAAGTTTTCGATTATCAATGTATGAATATTTTGAGAAACTTTTCAGAAAAGTTTCTGCAAGATTTTGTGTAATCTTTCGAGTATCTTAACAAGGAGCTTGCGTGAAATATTTCAATAAATGTTGCCACAAACATGCCGAAACATTTCGTGAAATGTTTGTGTTCTCTGTCCAAATCATTCACAAAATATTTCAGAAACCTTCCATGTAATGATAGTCGGAATGTTTACGCAACATTTATTGTACTGTTACGGAAAAAATTTCTGCATTTTGGTACCTAGATTTCAAATGTTTTGTACCGAAAAGAGAATGTGTAAAAAAAATGAGAAAAGTTCATTTCAATTTAGCCCTTCGGAATTCAGTTATTATTTATATTAGTTACACTGCAATTTAATTTACATAAATGCATGCTTTTACTTACGATTATGAAGTGCTTCCGATTGTGTTAATTGATTTAGAGTTGCGAAAAATGATCTAGTTTTTTTTTTCATATTAGTTTCAAGTAATTGTATCAAAATTTGAAACTTTTCTAATTTTTTGTTTAATGGTAATGCTCAAATACAATACATTGTCATACTTATTTTAAAATTTGTTGTCAGCATTATGATACAAATAAAAGGAATGCGGAGGTTAGATTTGTACCTAATAATACACTTGCATGCTATCTAATATCTTATTTTTTTTAATTATACATAAAATTATAAATTTGATTAACTTCTGATATTTACTATTATTTTCGGAATTAGAGTCAGGAGAAATTGAATTTGATTGTAATCAAAAGCAATGTCCTTCGAACATAAACGTTTCACGAAATATTGTGTCAAGTTTTCTCAAACATTTCATGAAATATTTCATGCAAGCTTCTTGTTAAGAACCTAGAAACATTACAGGAATACTTGCAGAAAGATTTCAGCGAATTTTCTCAAAATATTCATAATTAGTTCTGGAAAAATTTCAACCAATATTTCTGAAACCCTGCAGAAATATTATTCGAAAGTTTTCAAGAAAAACTGAGGAAACATTCCCACTATCATTCTGAAGAATAGGTTTGCGAATCTTTTTTGAAATATTTTATCTTGTCGAAAACAGTTATTAAAATATTTTACGCAAGTCTCTTTTTTAGATACTTAAAAAATTATAGAAAATCTTGTAGAAAGTTTTATGCAAAGTTTCTCAAAATATTCATACCTTAATGGTCGGAAACGATTTCTAGCCTAATATTTCTAAAACCTGCAGAAATATTTTCCGTAAAATTACAAGAAATATTCTTGAAACATTCCCACTATCATTTCGGAGATAGTTTCTCAAACTTTTCTAAAATATTTTGTGTTATCGGGAACATTTATTTAATAATTAAATCATAGGTTTGTTTATTTAAGAAATATTCGTTGAAAAATTTCCAGGCCAAGTTATGAATATTTCAAGAAACTTTGCCGAAATCTTTCTGCAAGAAACCCTGTAATGTTTCTAGTTTCTTAACAAGAAGCTTGCGTAAAATATTTCATGAAATGTTTCAGAAAACTTTCCACAATCTTTCGTAAAATTTTTATGATCTCTGTTCAATCCTTACACAAAATATTGCAGAAAAGATTCAGAAACCTTTTCTGGAATGACAGTGGTAATGGTTCTACAACTTTTCTTGCAAAATTTCAAGAAATATTTCTGTAAGGATGCAGAAATTTTCATTGAAAAATTTCCGAGCCAAGGTATGAATATTTCGAAAATCTTTTCCGAAATCTTTCTACAACATTTCCTGTAATGTTTCTAGCTTCTTAACAAGAAGCTTGCATGAAATATTTCTTGAAATATTTCAGAAAACTTTCCACAATATTTCGTGAAACTTTTACAGTGTATGCAATTTTTCAGGAAAGGTTACTCAAATTTTTCTACAATGTTTCTTGAAATATAATGCGAAATGTTTTAGAAATGTTTCTGTATTACTGCTGCTATCTTGTAGCAATATGCTGCTAATATGTTAGTGAAAACAACATTTAACAAATATTAGTTACAAAATTTCATAATTAGTAAGAATTTAATATGAACCTTTTATGAAAACTTTTAGAAACCATTTCCGTGATACTGTTCAAAATGTTCCAAAATTTTGTGTTGCAATTTTACGAAAAATGTTTCTGCACTGTTTTATAAATATTATGCAAAACTGTTGGCACTGAGATATGAATATTTCGAAAACTTACAGAAAAATTTGTGCAAGATTTTCTGCAATAGTTCAAGTATCTTAACGATTTTACGTGAAATATTTCACGAAATGTTGCCAGAAACCTCCAAAACATTTCCTGAAATGTTTGAGTCCTCTGTCCGATCCATACACACAATATTTCAGAGGTTCCAGAAACCTTCCGTACAATGTTTGCGGTAATGTTTAAGCAACATTCCACGTAATCTTACGGAAAATATTTCTGCAAGGCTGTAGAAATATTGGTTCGAAAAGTTCGTGACCGAGATCTGAATATTTCGAGGAACTTTTCAGAAAGGTTTGAGCAAGATTTTGTGCAATATTTCAAGTATCTTAACAGGTAGCTTGCGTGAAATATTTCAAGAAATATTACTACAAACTTGCAAAAGCATTGCGCGAAATTTTCATAGTGAGCGCTTCGTGAATATTTCAAGAAATCTTTCGTAAACCTTTTCACAATATTTCATGCAATATTATCTGATTCTTTGCTGATACATTGCAGGAAATATTGCTTGAAAGCTTCCGTAAACCTTGTAGGAATATTTCGTGAGTGTTTCACCAACGGCATTGCTATCCGAAAAGAAATATTCTCAAAATATTGCAGAAATATTACACGCAATGTTACAGAAAATATTTCGAAAACCTTTCCGCATAACATTTTGTGAAATATTTCTGTAACATTTATGCAATACATTTTGGAAGGAATTTAATAGTGGAAATATCTCTTTTCAAGCAACCTTTCGCAAACGTTTCCACAATATTTCATGCAATATTGTCTGATTGTTCGCTGAAACATTGCAGGAAATATTGCTTGAAAGCTTCCGTAAACCTTGTAGGAATATTTCGTGAGTGTTTCATCAACGGCATTGCTATCCGAAAAGAAATATTCCAAAATATTGCAGAATTATTACACGCAATGTTACAGAAAATATTTCGAAAACCTCTCCGCATAACACTTTGTGAGATATTTCTGTAACATTTATGAAATATATTTTGAAAGGAATTTAATAGTGGAAATACCTCTTTTCAAGAAAGCTTTCGTAAACCTTTCTACAATATTTCATGCAATATTATGTGATTGTTGGCCGAAACATTGCAGGAAATATTGCTTGAAAGCTTCCGTAAACCTTGTAGGAATATTTCTTGAGTGTTTCACCAATGGCATTGCTATCCGAAAAGAAATATTCTCAAAATATTGCAGAAATAACACGCAATGATATAGAAAATATTTCGAAAACATTTCCGCATAACATTATGTGAAATATTTCTGTAACATTTATGAAATATATTTTGAAAGGAATTTAATAGTGGAAATAAATCTTTTCAAGAAATCTTTCGTAAACCTTTACACAATATTTCATGCAATTTTATCTTTTTGTTTGCTGAAACATTGCAGAAAATATTGCTTGATAGCTTCCGTAAATCTTGCAGGAATATTTCCTGAGTGTTTCCCCAACGCCATCGCTATCCGAAAAGAAATATTCTCAAAATATTGCAGAAATATTACACACAATGATACAGAAAACATTTCGAAAACATTTTCGCATAACATTTTCTGAAATATTTCTGTAACATTTATGAAATATATTTTGGAATGAATTTAATAGTGGAAATAAATCTTTTCAAGAAATCTTTCGTAAATCTTTTCACAATATTTCATGTAATATTATGTGATTATTTGCTAAAATATTGCAGGAAATATTGCCTGAAAGCTTCCGTAAAACTTGCAGGAATATTTCTTGAAATGTTTTTTCACTTTCAAATTCCAATATTTCAAGAAATATTAGGAAAATATTTCTGTAATATTTTTGTGAAATATTTTTGAAAATATTTGCAATTTCTTTCTGTTTTATTGTGGCAATATTTTAGAAACTTTTCTGTGAAATATTTCATGAAATGTTTTTCTGAAATATTTCGTGCTATGTGGGCCGTTCATTTTTATTGTCGTATTGCACTAAGCCTAAAAATATCAGTTATTTACAATTACTTAAACTAATATGACAATATATGGCACCATAATAGGCTGAGTCAGACTTGATATTGTACTAAGGTAGGCTACTTCTGGTTCCCGCCCTGGTGGGTCCTAGATCCCACTAGAGGGACGGCTAAGGATCACTATCAAGTACGTGTTGGCGCACCGCCTTCTTGAATGACGAGAATGATGGTAAGTGGCGTAGAGAGGGAGGGAGAACATTCCAGAGTTCTATATTTTTGTTGGTCCGATCGGATATTATTAAGTAGGTTAAAAAAAATAAAGAAAAATATGGATAAATCGAAATTTTTTTTGTCGCCGGGCCGGGGGGTTTGGATATCGATCGGCAGTAGGACCATTTTCTGAAAGGTCCTGTAATTTCCTATCTACCCATGTTTTTCCAGCCCGATCGGATATTATTAAGTTGGTTAAAAAGATAAAGAAAAATATGAAAAAATAGAAAATAATTTTTTTTGGCCCAGGGGCCCAGAGTTTGGATATCGATCAGAAGTAGACCCATTTTTTTAATGGACATGAAACTAGGAAGATAGGAATCTTCCTATATTTTTTCTGTCTGTTCGGATATTATTATATTAAGTGGGCTAAAAAAAAAATAAAGAAAAATATGGGAAAATCGAGATAATTTTTTTTTGCTCTGGATTTGGATATCGGTCGGAAATGGTCCCATTTTCTCAATGGTCTCGAAATCTCCTATCTTCCTACATTTTTGTCAGCCCTATCGGACATTATAAAGTGGGTTAAAAAGAATAGAGAAAAATACGAAAAAATCGAAATTTTTTTTGTCGCCGGGCCGGGGGGAGGGTTGGATGTCGATCGGAAATAGGCTAATTTTCTGAAAGGTCTTGAAATTTCCATCTACCCATGTTCTTCCAGTCCGATGGGATATTATTAAGTCGGTTAAAAAAAGAAAAAGAAAAATATAGAAAAATCGAAAATAATTTTTTTGGCCCAGGGGCCCAGGGTTGGGATATCGATCAGAAATAGACCCATTTTTTTAATGGACTTGAAATTTCCTATCTTACTATATTTTTTCGGTCTATTCAGATATTATTAAGTGGGTTAAAAAAAAAATAAAGAAATATAAAAAGAAATCGGAATTAATTTTTTTTGGCTCAGGGTTTGGATATTGGTCGGAAGTAGGCCCATTTTCTGAAAGGTCTCAAAATCTCCTATCTATCTATATTTTTGTGGGCCCGATCGGATATAATTTAGTGGATTAAAAAAAATAAAGAAAAATATGGAAAAATCCAAAGTAATTTTTTTTTTGTTCTGGATTTGGATATCGGTCGGAAATAGGCCCATTTTCTGAGAGGTCTTGAGGTATCCTATCTACCCATATTTTTTTCGGCCCGATCGGAAATTATTAAGTGGGTTGAAAAAAATAAAGAAAAATATCGAAAAATCGAAATTTCTTTTTTGTCGCCGCGTTTAGATATCGGTTGGAAGTAGGACTACCTTCTGAAAGGTCATGGAATATCCTACTTACCCATATTTTTGTCGGCCGGATCGGTTATTATTAAGTCGGTTAAAATAAAATGAAGAAAAATATGGAAAAATCGAAAATAATTTTTTTTGGCTGCGGGTTTCGATATCTGTTAGAAGTTGGCCCACTCTCTGAAATGTCTTGAAGTATCCTATCTACCCATGTTTTTTCAGTCCGATCGGATATTATTAAGTCGTTTAAAAAAATAAAGAAAAATATAGAATTAGCGATAATAATTTTTTTGGCCCAGTGTTTGAATATCGGTCGGAAATAGGCCTAATTTCTGAATGGACTTGAAATCTCCTATCTTTATATATTTTTGTCGGTCCGGTCGGATATGATTAAGTGGGTTAAAAAAAATAAAGAAAAATATAAAGAAATCGAAATTAATTTTTTTTGGCTCGGGGGGGGGGGGGTGGATATTGGTCGGAAATAGGCCCATTTTCTGAAAGGTCTTGAAATTTTCTATATACATATTTTTTTTCAGCCCGATCGGATATTATTATGTAGGTTAAAAAAATAAAGAAAATATGGAAAAATCGAAAATAATTTTTTTTTGCCCAGGGTTTGCATATCTGTCGGAAATAGGCCTATTTTCTGAATGAACTTGAAATTTCCTATCTTTCTATATTTTTGTTAGTCCGATCGGATATTATTAAGTGGGTAGGTTAAAAAAAAAATGAAGAAAAATAGGGAAAAATCGAAATTTTTTTTTTCGCCGGGGTTTGGATATATCGTATGTAGGCCCATTTTCTGAAATGTCTTGAAATTTCCTATCTACACATGTTCTTTGGCACGATCGGATATTATTAAGTCGGTTAAAAAAAGAAAGGAAAATATGAAAAAATCGAAATTTTGTTTTGTCGCTGGGGGGGGGGGGGTTTAGACATCGATCGGAAGTAGGCCCATTTTCTGAAAGGTCTTAAAATTTTCTATCTACCCATGTTTTTTTCTGCCTAAAGGATATTACTAAGTCGATTAAAGTAAATAAAGAAAAATATGAAAATATCGAAAATAACTTTTTTTGGCTCTGGGTTTGGATATCGGTTGGAGTTAGGCCCATTTTCTGAAACGTCTTGAAATTTCCTATCAATTGATGCGAATTTTTCCATCGGTCTTAGAGTCTTATAAATTAAATTAAAATAATTCATATTTATGGCAGTCAGATTTCCCTTGTTTATAATCACCCCCGCAGAATCTGAAATAAAAACTTAATTAAAACCTGAAAAAAAAAACTTTATCAGCAAAGGACTATCTGACTGCCCCCACCACCAAATTGCTCAATTGCCCAACGTTTCGAGCCCGCTCCGGCTACTCCTCAGGGGCTGAAATGAAACCCGCGATACACCTCCTTATATACCCATATCCACTTATTTCCTCTTACCCCAACCATCATCCACCTTCCCCTCTCCAACTTTCCATTCTCACTTAAATTAATAAAGAATGATAAATGTTATCTAATTTACTTGACCCTACCATTAAATTTACATTATTCCGATTCCTTAGAATATGAATAGTTTCAAGGCTTTCCCTCTTATATTTATTATTAATCCCTTGTTCCAAAATATCCACACTCCCAAAATCGAAAGCATGCAAACTATTTAAACAATGTTCTTTCAAACCCGATTGTTTGGGAATTCAATAATTTGAATTCCCGCGGTTACACTCAGCTCGGCACGACTCACGGCGCTGCCACGGCGCGGCAGCACCTCGCGGCCTCCTGGCGGAACAGCCGGGACGCTACACTGATTCCCAAGGTGAATTCGCGCTGTTTCGGTCTCTCTCGCTCTCTCACATACAAATGTGAGAGAGATTGTGATTTGATTCGCGAAGTGAATCGTGAAGGCCAAGAAGACGGAAGCGTTCAAGGCCTCGCTCTCTCTCTCATCAGCCGTGCCACGAGGAACATCTCGCCATCTTGATCTCCTCAATTAGCAACGGTTTTCTCACGGATTTTACTGGTTGAACTCAACGAGGAATTTCAGCACAGGCTACACTCAACTCTCATCAAGGGCTCATCACTCAAGCAACACTCAAGGCGCTTATACTGCGATTAGTATAATCAACGCTACAGCAAGGTAATCACTCACATACTTGAGGTTAAGTTGCCACCCACGTAGTGATACAGGTGGCATGTGCGCAGTGCAAAGTGAATCAAAGCTACAGCAAGGCAACTGATTCAATAATAATCAGTTGCACTTATTCATGAACAGCAAGCAAGCAAGCTTCAGTGTGCGGGAGCCAAGCAGGGAGTTATCTGGATAAACTCTACCACCAACAACGGACAAACTCAACTCAGTGGAATTTCTTCAATCACTCAACAGGTTAGTAATCCCTTAGAAGGGATTTCTATACTCAAGCACCTTTATTATAGCTATCTACGAGGGGACGAAAACTCAACCAGTGCTCCTGTAAATTCATCGTGTAGTTTAAACATTCGCTATAACAGTTAGTCGCTCAGACTCTCTGACTTATATATTGAACCATTATAATCATTTATCTGTTAAATTAAGTGTTGTAATAATACTAAGAGTTTATTTATATACCTTAAAATTAAATGTAATAATTATATCAACCAACCATGAATTCAAACAATATAATCTGAAGTTTATATATAAGTGTCTACGACTATACTTATTTATTCACCCACAGCATGTTACTCATCCAATTTATGGTATTCTCAAACACCGATGTAAAATTTGTACCACGTAACCTATATTGATGTTTATATATTCTCTTCTTCAAATATCTACCCGCTTGACCAATATAACATCCATTACAATCCCTAGAATTAATTTTATAAACTACTCCCGATTTTAAACCTTTATCATCCTTGTCTTTACAATTACTAAATAACCTTACTAAATTATTATCGTCTCTAAAGAAAAATTGAATATTATGTTTACTAAAAACCCTTCTAATCCTATCCGACAAATCTCTAACATATGGTAAACTAAAATATGCGTTCTTTCCAATTCTATTCCATGTTTGATTATCTGCCCGCTTCTTCAATCCACCATTATAAATTTCCCACACTCTCTCATCAATCATTTTATCAATAAATTTTACCGAATAACTATTCTTAATAAATGTTTCTCCAAGTTAATTTAAATTCTTTTTCCTAAAATCTTTATGTGACAATTTAATCTCTCTGTCAATGACACCTTTGATTGCACCTGTCTTGTTACCGAATTGGTGGTGAAAATCAAAATTTAAAAATCTACCTGACCATGTTGGTTTTCTATACCAATCTAATTTCACTCTATTATTATTAACTCTAATGACTCTAATATCTAAAAAACTCAATTCATTATCTGTCTCGACCCCTTTTGTGAATTTAATTCTATCATGGATAGAATTAAACACATCCACCATATCATCCACAAAACATTCAGGTACAACTGCAAAAATGTCATCAACATATCTTTTAAAAATAATTGGCTGAGAAACCAACTTAGGCAAAGCAACAGTTTCCAATTCTTCCATTACTAAATTCACTATAAGAGGTGACAAAGGTGATCCCAATGGACAACTATATCTTTGTTCACATAAACTGTTATCAAAAGAAAAAATTGTATTTTTAAAAACCAAATTAAGTGCCTTTACAAATTCAGCTTTTGTTAAACTAGTATGTACTTTAATTTCAGACCATTTATCTTGTATAATATCATTCAACAACTCTAGAGGTAGATTTGTAAACAAAGACACTACATCCAATGAAATCATCTTATGATCATTCGGAATAACAATATCTTTCATTATATCATAAAAACTCCAACTATCTTTAATATATGAATTTACTTTACCCACTATCTTGAACAATATATTAGAGAAAAAACTTGCCAGTCTATAAGTCGAAAAATTTATCGATGATATCATTATTCTATACGTCAACTGTTTTTTGTGAATCTTAGGAAGCCCATAACATTTAGCGACAGTGCCATTTTCACATTTTAAATATTTAAACATACTATCCTTAATATAAGCTTTTGTTTTCCAATGCATCAATAATTCTTTCAATTTATCTTGTAGTCTATTGATATGTGGACTCCTAATTTTCACGTAAGTGGTATCATCATCCAACATAAGTTGAATTTTATTTATATAATCCCTTTTATCTGAAACTACCGTTGCATTTCCTTTATCTGCTTTTTGGAAGATCATATTCGGATTCTCTCAAGAATTTCTTCGTTACTTTTAATTCATGCAACAAATTATTGTTCAAATAATTATCAAATCTATTTGAAATTTCCTATTTACCCATATTTTTTTCGACCCGATCTGATACTATTAAGTCGGTTAAAAAAATAAAGAAAAATAAACGTGATCAGATTATGTATTAAATCTGCATTACCTGCTCTCTGGTTTAATGATTCTCGACCCGTACGACTCATATTATCATCAATTTTTCGAACTTCTAAAGCAATGTACTATCTTATATTTTTTTTCAATAGAAATAGAAAATAATCGTGATAAAAATTTGATTTATAACATATCTTATTTCGATGGATTCGCTTCGTTCGGGCGCGAACGTTCAAACGAGGATAAAATCACTTTCACGCACTAGTATCAAAACGTAATCTTTTCAAATTTATATATTTGATCTAAGAAATATTATGGTTATTGTTGATTGATTGGCTTTTTAATGGATTAATATTCTATGGGAGGATGAATTAATTTTTGACAATAAAAAAAAATAATTACTGTTTTATAAAGAGTAATATTTTATTTCAAATTCGTTACAGTCTTCTATGTATAAAGTTATTCTGATTTTATCATAAAAAAGTGAGAAGCATGAAGTAGAGCCTAAATGACGCTTATGATAAGCTAAATCAGATCAAATTAAATTGTAATTGACGCTGGCGTGATTGAAACGAGATATTTGGGCTTAAAAAATGAGCAAAATTGCCTAAAAATAAGCTATGTTGAAAAAAAAATATGTCGTAGATCCTGTCGACAATGTACCGTGTATTGTAACAGTATCATATATCTTGTTTCATTGTCGTCATATTCTTTTATAACAAAATTATGATAGATAGTAAAGAAGATGATAGGCAATTAGTTGAAAATCGGCGAAATTTTTGAAAATTCGAACGTTGAAATAAATATAATAATAAAGAATTCAGACGATATTCAAAAATTTGTTGATAAAACCGTATTATGGAGAACATCATTATTTTCAATTAATAATATGTGACTCGACGACTTGAGATAGTACCTCCTCTCCAGGCCGAAAGAGTTTGCTTCGACTGGCAGCATGCACAACAATCGCGATAGATTTATAGTCGAGTGTCCTCATGTGACGACCTCTAAGGTATCTCAGTAAGCTCACAGGTCTAGAATAATAGATCTCTCGCGCGTAGCTCGAAAAAATTTGAACTACTACGTTATCTAGCCTTGGGGCAATGTCGTAGCATAGATAAAATTCGCATGAAGTTTGGGATGCAAGGAATCGGGAAGTCTCGCAAATGATATAATAGTAGTTTAACTATACTATATATTTATTGGTGAGTTAAATTAGTTATGTACAACGAACGAACGGAAACGTGCATTGCGCTGTTGTAGCAGGAGTGTGGCTCATGACACGTTGCTTCTCACTTTAAATGGCTGTGAGCGCGGGTATGAGTATGTATATAGATATCTGTGAATGTTGGTACGCACATATATATAGAGTCGTTTGACAGTCATAAGTATCCAAGTTAGTAATACTCACATTTATTTAAAATATTTTGACTATATGTAAACACATTTTATTAAAGATAATATACATATATATGATATATTTAGCATTATTAATGTATAAAAAACCGCTGCTAACTACTTTAGCAGAATGATTTCTCAAAGAAATTTGTAATGTCATTCCATTCTATGTTATCATTAAATACGAAACTTTCTATTACTTTTTTCTTCACACTCACACACACACATATATATATATATATATATATATATATATATATATATTTATGTTTTATGTTAGTTTCCAGGACATTCCAGATGTTTAACGTTGGTTTCGGGGACATTTGTTAGTTTTGGGGACAGTCTCTGAATCTACATATGTTTAACGTCAGTTTTGAGGACATCGGCCCCCATAAGAGACATTATTTCTTTAGTCACGTATAGGTATACAGTAACATGGGGTCCTGGGAACTAACGTTATACAAGTTTATATATATATATATATATATATATATATATATATATATATACTAGGGGGTACCCTCCTGCTCGTTCCACTCGCCAACCCCCCATTAGTAAGTGGACTTTTTATTTATCAGTTTTTATTCTAAAATTAAAAAAAAATAGTAGAGATTATTATATAGATATTATTAAAAAAAAGTAAGGATCATAAGTCTTTATCTAAAAAATATTTAACGTACGAGCATAGGCATCACAGTTTCTAGGAGTGAGGTTATGTGACGTTTTCGACCCTGCAATCAAAGATTAAGTACAAATAACTTTCTGCAGGGTGTGTGGAAAAATTGTATATTGCCTTCGGTAGCAATGAGGACCACGAGCGCATGCGAGTTGTGCCTTCGCTTCGCTTGATCCTGAAATTATGGATAAGCACAAATAATTTTCTGTACGACATATGACGAAATTGTATATCTCTAGGTGAAGGTAATATATGGGCTGAACAGTGACAGAGACTCTATACAATATATAAAAGATATAAAAAGTCTATCTTTTCCACGCCACACAAGAGGTCGATAGGTAGGCGCCTTTTTTTTATAGAGGTTTCCCCATTTTTACTATCATTGAATTCATTTTCGATTACATATATCATTTTTTGTTTTTGTAATAGAAAGTTAGTAAAAAAGGCCTATTCCTCTGTTAAAAAACTGTATAATTTTCAAGTATTACGTTTATTCTATTAAATAAACATATGTTATATTTTTAAACATTTTTATAGTTATTTAAATAACATAAATTTTAAACTTGAAAGTCATTCGAAGCTTTTGAACTTCATATTGATTTGAAAGATCGCTCAAAGTATGACGCTAAAAATAATAATTATGAAGGTCGCTGAAAGCAGACCGAAACTTAAGTCGAAACCGTTGTTGAATTCTAAAAGTAGATCGATTTTGAAGGTTAAGCAAAAGATCAGTTTGTAAATCATTGAAAATATATTAATTTTAAAGGTTGTTGAAAGCTAATCTATTTTCGAGGTCTGAATACTGACATATATATGTCATACCTATTTTGAAGGTCGCTGATAGCAGAACGATTTTGAAGGACGCTGGTAGCAGACCGATTTTTGAAAGTTAATCCATTTTGCAGGTCTGATAGCAGACCGATTTTAAAAACATTTTTTAATAATGTTGTTGATAGCAGACCAATTAAGACATTTTTTAATACATTTTTTTTTTTAATTTAAAAGTCAATAAAGGTAGATCAATTTTGAAGGTCGCTGAAAGCAGACCAATTATCTACTAAGACTTTCAATTAGATTTTTTATATAATTTAAATTATATTCTTTCAATGACTCCTCTAAATATTCATTATACTTATTTGTTTCTTTTATATTTTCTTGTATTTTTGTATTTAATTCGAACAGTCGATTTTCTTCTTCCAATGAATACACGTCTACATATTTTTTTTTCTGGATCCCATAATACTGAAAATTCAGTTTTATTTTGGTTTAAATGATTATTGTATTCATCTATTAAATTGTTCATATAATTATTGTCCTCGTGGTCATGTTCTAACAACTGTTTATTTAAATCATCTAAAATTTGAGCTTGTTCAATGGTGTGAACTTCTATAAATTTTTTTTCTTTTGGATCCCAACGTAATGGTATTGGTTTTACATCACCTTGGTCTGCCATGTTTTTTAATTTAATATACTTTGAATTAATATAAATATTATAAAAAATAATTTGTAATTTTATTACATAATAAATATAAGAATAATTATAATTGTTCATCAAAAATTTCTTTCACACAATATTGATAATTTCCTCTGTATTTTCCGAATCATTTTGAATAGATATATTATTAGGATTCCTACATCTAGATAGTGCAACATATAATTGTCCATGTCAAAACAATGGTTTTCTAATATAAATACCAATAGCATCAAAACTTTGCCCTTGTGATTTATTTATTGTCATACAAAAAGCTAAGAAGAAATTGTTTTCTATTAACTATAAATGGTAATGAAGACGATTCTGCAGTAGTTAATGTTATTCTCGGTATAAAAACTTTATTTCCTGATTTTTCACCTGTTATTATTTCAGCTTCTACATTGTATTTAAATAGTCTAATTATTTTTAATCGCGTTCCATTGCATAAACCATCGTTTATACTTAAGTTTCTTATTAACATTACTATCGCATTAATTTTCAGATTTAATTTATGTGGAGGTAAACCTTCACGAATATTATGCAAATATTCAATAGGAAAATTTATGTAAATATTATCATCTGATAGATCAACACCTTTATATGTAGCAGTATCTATACTATAATAAGTCATTTCATCACTATCGTTCAATTTTAATATTTTATTATTCAGAATAGTTGAATCTCCATTATGAGACGTTAAAATGACACTATTCCTAGATAAATTATAATTTATATCTTTATATATTTTCAAACAAACATCGTCAGTTTTCCAACTGTTTGGTACTTCGAATGGATTAATTGTTCCCTCTCCAATATCTAATAAAAATGAAGCGAATTCTTCATTGTTAGAACAAATATTTTTTTTCAACTTCATTATATTGAAAAGTGGCCAAATATCTGAATATTTTATTGTTTCTTGTATAATTGTGTTTCTACAACCGTTTTTAATAACTGGAAGAATTCGAAAATCTCCTCCTAATACAATTAATTTCCCCCCAAATGGCAAATTATTATTACAAACATCTCTTAATGTTTTATCTACAATGTCTAAAGCTTCTTTTGGTATCATTGATGCTTCGCCCCAAATTATTGCATCTACTTCCCGTAATTTTTTCTTATCAGAGTCTAATTTTAAAAATGCACTTTCTATACTTTCTAAATCTAAAGGTAATTTAAATGTTTTATGACTTGTCATTCCTTTTGGTAATAGTATTGACGCAATACCAGTCCAAGCCATTGATAACATTTTTTTTTTCTTTAGACAAAAAGTAAAAAATTAATGTTTTGTATAAAAATGTTTTACCTGAACCACCAGGACCGTCTATAAAATGAATCCTATGTTCATTATTTAATAATTTCTCAGAAATATACTTTTGTTCTAAATTTAGTTGAGTATTCATGTTACTAAACATTTCTTCACAGAATAAAATTTCAGTCTTATTAACTTCATTACATTCAACTTTTAAGATTTTATTTGGTACATGCAATCCAAAATCTATACATGATTTTTCGTTTAATGATAATATTTTATTTATTTGTATGAGGGCATTGTTTAATTTATCATCCTTAAAATCTTCTATGAAAAAGTTATTAAATTCCTTCCAAATATTATTACAATTAATATTTTCAGATAGTAAATACCAAGCAAAAAATTGACGTAGTTGATATCCTAACATAACGTCACAAGCTTCTTTAAAAATATTTTTTATTTGGAAGTTATCATCAACTAAACCCATTTTTATTGCAGGTTCTCTGTATGTGTTATATGTAATTTTTTCATACGTTCGTAAATCTTGAAACGAAATTGCACCTTTAACACGATTTAAAATTAATTTTAAATGAAATAGTTCAAAATCCTTTGGAGAAACAATATATAAACGACCTATTATATAATTTTCTTGATTTCGTTTTCGTTTTATCCAACATTTATTTTTAAAGTTGTAATATTTAGGTATATTAACATATTTTATATTCCTTGCATAATTATCTTTTTTATTTAAATCAAACCATGCTGTTAATGTTGTTTTATAATTTTCTAAAGCTTCAGTCTCGTTATTTTCTTCAAAAATAATTCTTTGTTGATTTTCTGTATGAACTGATAGACTTATTACTGTATGTTTTCTACCACATAAAGGAAATTTTTCCAATCGCCAGGCTGCTTCCTTGGACTTAAAAAACTTCTATCAACAAATTGAGTAATTTGACAAAATTAAAAAAAGTTAATTATACCAATGATGGCAATATATATGACGATATATATTACCATCATTGGTATAATTAACTTTTTTTAATTTACATAATGCTCTATCTCCACCTTTATGTATGTAATCAAATATATATTTTATACTTTGAATATTGGCGCAATATTCTACATTAATGTGACACTTATATTTTTTTAATAATAAACTATTATAAGGTACTACCATAGAATTATCTACTGAGATTAATTGACTGTTATTTTTGGCTTTATACGTAAAATTTTCTGAGGTATTATTTCTTCGTTTATATTCTGGATAACCATTCTTTTTAAATTTTGTATAATTTGTAAATGATTTTGGAAAATTTTTTTTACATGTACTTTTATCTTTTATATAACAAGGAGAACTATGTGTATGCGGTTTTCATCTTCATTTTTGTCTGGTATTTCTGCAGATATATATTTATCGTATAAATATTATTATATTTATTGTATAAATATATGATATAATATCTCCAAATATTTTATTTTCTTTTATGTCATCTAATACTACCAATGTAAGTGGCTAGTAGTATAAAAATATTTCCTAATCTTTCTTGATTTTCAAAGTTATTAGAAATATTAGAAGCATTATTCATTACATGACCTAATAAACCTTGATAACATTCGACTCTTAATTTTTTTTGATTATTTCGAAAAAAAATCATTCTATTACTTTCCATCATAAGACATGCATGTAAAAACAATTGTTGTGTTAATCTTCCACAATATAATAATGGACTAAATTTACCATTTGGTCGATAAGCTAATCTATATGAATAATATTGTAGGATAGTAAGATGTTCATTTTCTGGATCGCTTGTTCTTGTAGTGTAACCAACATTCCAACCTAAATCTCCTAAAGGAAATAATATTGGGAACACCATAGGATCAATATGATGCGTGAAACGGGAGGCCTGGGGAAATCTTTTGTAATTCCGCGAACCGAACCCTAGAACACGGTGCCGTCGAGTGCTACTTCTACGACGAGCACTCGGGGTTGATGTTCTCTGGATTCCTGTTTACAAATGTCGAGTCCACGATTGAACTCGACTTTTCCGTGTGCCGGAAAGGGTTAATACTCGCGCTAGCTAGACGCGAGGCGCGGCCACTCAGAATGATCGTCGTCTCGGTTCGACGATCCCGCGGAGGCGGCGGTATCCGGGAGAAGGTTAGGTGAAGGTTAATAAATAACGAGTGGTCTTGGTTACATTCAAAACTATAACAAGATCTATTCTCAGTTATACTATACAAAATACGCGTCGCGTTGCGTGTTGACAAGAAGGCGGGAGATCCGCCGCTCGGCGCGGGCGGATCGAGGTGATTGTTTTTCGCTGGGCCGGCGATCAAGACACCGGCCGCTCGCCGCTGCGAGCCGAAAATACAAATCAATCGCTGCGCGGAAAATAGGCGAAGAGTCTTACCGGGAGGGAGTGCACTCCCCTCGTCGCTCGCTCACGAATCCGCTCCTGCGTCAGGCCTTATCCTCCGGTCGACTTCGGAGTGTTCAGGCCGAGTCCTAACGTCCAGCGTTCACCTACAGACGCTTCGGACCCCAGGAGTGGCTCGGATTGCTCACGTGCGCTGCTCTTCGTGGTCGGTACGTGTACGGGCGCTGCTCTGCACCGGCGAGGACGCACGATACCGTTTTCTTCGCGGACGATCAAATTAACTCGCGTACGCGCGGTTTGACAGCCCGAGAGAATCTGATTCAAAAGAACCGCGCGCGACTTAGCAACGGTCAAAGTCGCGCCTGCCCCGCGCGTAGCTAACGCGAATACATCGTCCGAGCGATGTCAACACACGCTCGAGATACACGAATTCGCGGGAACGAGAGCCTAACGGGTTCGATAGAATACGGAGGACCGAGATACTTATCTTCTCCGTATTTTATCGTGGAACCTCGTTATACCCCTCTCCCAGACGTTGCGTAGCGGAAGAGAAGCAACTCGATACTGAGGCTCTCGTTCGATTCGAGTTTATGTCGTCATCAGCGGCAGAGACGACAGTTCCGGATACGCGCGGATCAGCTCGTGCACTAAACGGCTGATCAAACGATCCACATCGAGGGATCGTCCCGCGCACGCACACGGTGGGTCGCTCATCACCGTAATTCCGCTGAATTCCAACGGCGGTCGGGACCAGTCCCATGACGATTGATGGACCGGAGACGGTTGGCACTTCTGGCGCTGGGGCTCCGGTCGACAACTGCCGTCATTCCTCCTAGGTTGACTTGGCAGGTCGTCTTGCCTTCTTCTTGACTTCGTCTTCGGGTCCTCTTTCCGCTCCGGGCAGGCCCAGTGAAGGTGTGTTGGTGACCTACACGTCCAACACAATTTTCTGGTTGGACTCGGTGGTGGGGAGTTATATGCTCCGAGCGCGTTCCTCGATCTTGACGAGCGGTATACTCGACTATCCAACCCCTGCTGGATATACCGCTGTTTGGGACGTCGAGAGGCTACCGTCGTCCAAGGATTCGAACCTGTTCCTTGATTCGAACCCAGTCTACTCGAGGGTTTTCTGCCTTTATCTCTTTTGGATAACTTTGGAGTTCGTTGCATGACCGCTGCATACGCCTCTTTTTTCCCTGTCGAGCTGGACTGTTGAGGACTTCGGGACGACTTCTTGCTGTCTTTAGTCCCTAGGTCCGATCGAGGTTGCTTGGCATGGCGCTTAGTTGCACCTGCGACTCGTTTCTTGTTAGGCACAGCGGAATTGTGAAGCGACGACATTTGCGCGCGTAGCTGGCGCAGCTCGTCGTGCAGTCGCCTTACCTCTTCGCTTAGGCGCCTAACTTTCTCCTCCTCCAATTTACGCGTCTGATTACATTCGCATTCGCAATGACGCTCGCCTTCTGCTTGCGTCGATACGTCGCGAAATTGCGAAGTAATCAGCGTTCTGTCCACCGGTTGTGTCGTCACCAGACTATTAATCTCTTCCTCGTTGCTCCTTGGAAGGCTTGTCTGCTCTTCGTCTTCAGGAGTCTGGGAATGAGTAATACAGCCGTCCGATGCCGATGTATTCCATAAACGGGCCATATCGGACGCTTCGGATCGGGGGAAGCTTGGAAAATCTCCCTTCCCCCAGGCTGCATTTTCTCCGTCGTCGTGAGCTTGGGAGTATTCAGCACAGCCGTTCGGTGCCCTCAGTCGGTCTGTATACGCCAAGCGACGTGAAGTGTCAGACTTCTCGAACAGGGGGAAGCTTGGAGAATCTCCCCTCCCCCAGGCTGTGCTTACTCCGACGTCGATTTCGTGGATGGAAGCTGAAGATGATGGCGATGGTGCGGTTGCTGCACAGCTGTCCGAAATCCATGTGCGGTCTGCATTCCCCGAGTGACTCGCGTTCTCGGATTCTTCGGGCTGGAAGGAGATCGGGGAATCTCCCCTCCCCCAAGCTGTGCTGCACCTTAGGTGCACCTGGACTTCACCCGGTCCTCCCGCTGGAGATAAAGTGCTCCGTGGTGACGTAAGAGCCTCGTGTCTTACGTCTGGAGGACTACCTGCTCTCTGTTCCATATTCTGGTAGACGTATCTCCATATGGAACTCAGCAAGTTGTTGTCTACTGCTTTATTCGACATCAGTTGCTGAAACAGGCTGTGGGTCAAGGGGTCGGCGATTCGGTTCACTTCTGGAGCGCCGCTTGCATTGAGGGTCGTCGTGTTGACGAACTTATTCCTCCAATCGAGCCTCCTTGTGAACTGCTCGTAAGCACTTCCACTTATTTCTTGTGTGAAGTGGGCTGGGTTGTAACTTCCCATTAGCCACTGAGCGATTCGCTTAGAATCCCCCTCGAGATGTCCGGTGCTTCTTAAATCTAGAGCTATATTTGCTTCTATTACAGCTTCAAAGCTCAGCTCTAGATTTTTGCGCCAATGCTCCATCCTTTCGGCTAGTTCTTCTGGGATCGATGATTCCATCTTACGAAGCTTGACCGACTGTATAAAATTGTGTGACGAATTGTGTGTGTATGCGCAACTAACTGCTGAGATTCTCTCTCAAATTGGCCGTCTGTTACGCAAATTACAATGTTAGAATTCTAACTACCACACAAAATTGTCCCAAGCTGCTCGAGAACGACGTATCTCGATGCAGCTAGCTAGGGAGAGAGCGTGGCTATTCCAAAAAAAAAATTCGCGACGATAACGATTTAAATAATTCCCGCAACCAAAAAAAAAGGATGAAAGTATTCTCACTTTCGACCAGCTGCACGCACAGGCACGGTCAAACCAAAAAAATCGCGTGAAAATCGCTTTAAATCTCGCGTCAAAAAAGGAATTTAATTCTCGCCACATATGACGACGAAAACAACGATAATCGTCGTTTAAATGCTCTCGCCCTGGCTTTACAGCAGTTTAAAAGACTCGGGACAAGTATACACAATACTGCCCGAGCATAAACATAAACACCTACAAAAACAAGCAATCTGCTGTTTTGTGTTTATGTTTCTATGCGCGCCGCGAGTCTTCTTGTCTGTTTGTTTACGCCCGGCACCTCGACTTGGCGAGTTTAAATCACTGCGCCTATCAGCTGTAACGGCTTATGGCCACTGGCCGTCTGCTGATTAGTCCGGTGCAGTGATTTGCGCGCGGGCGAATTTAAACGAAACGCGATTTGAATAGGCCGGTTTCGAATGTACCGGCCTCTAACCTTCTCCTTAAACCCAACACGTTAAGGCGCCATTTGTAACACGCGGACTAAAAAAAGACTTTACAGAAAAATAACTCGACGCGTTGCGCACCGACAAGAAGGCGGGAGATCCGCCGCTCGGCGCGGGCGGATCGAGGTGATTGTTTTTCGCTGGACCGGCGATCAAGACACCGGCCGCTCGCCGCTGCGAGCCGAAAATACAAATCAATCGCTGCGCGGAAAATAGGCGAAGAGTCTTACCGGGAGGGGAGTGCACTCCCCTCGTCGCTCGCTCACGAATCCGCTCCTGCGTCAGGCCTTATCCTCTGGTCGACTTCGGAGTGTTCAGGCCGAGTCCTAACGTCCAGCGTTCACCTACAGACGCTTCGGACCCCAGGAGTGGCTCGGATTGCTCACGTGCGCTGCTCTTCGTGGTCGGTACGTGTACGGGCGCTGCTCTGCACCGGCGAGGACGCACGATACCGTTTTCTTCGCGGACGATCAAATTAACTCGCGTACGCGCGGTTTGGCAGCCCGAGAGAATCTGATTCAAAAAGAATCGGGCGCGACTTAGCAACGGTCAAAGTCGCGCCTGCCCCGCGCGTAGCTAACGCGAATACATCGTCCGAGCGATGTCAACACACGCTCGAGATACACGAATTCGCGGGAACGAGAGCCTAACGGGTTCGATAGAATACGGAGGACCGAGATACTTATCTTCTCCGTATTTTATCTTGGAACCTCGTTATATGCGATAATTTATTTATATATGTATTTTTTTGTTCATTATCAGGAATGTTTTTAGGATATACACATACATCGTAATTTTCTGGAATTTCATTTTTCGATACTATTATTGCTCCACATTCAGATGTTACAGGAGCATTATATCTATGCTTTTGATTATTATTTTTACGGACGAAATACAATTTATAATTTGTGTAATTTTTTGAATTTGATATTTGAAATAAATGTTTATAATTTTTTGCGTATGGATTACGGTTTAATATTTCAATTAATATTCGTATATGTTGTCCACAAGAAGGTTCATCTTTATCGATAGGTAATAAAGTGATTGGCGTAATGTGACAAATTTGACCTTGAATTTTTAAATTATAAATTCGTTTTTTCTTTTCATGTTCGACGTTAGCATTAAAGGTTGCAAAACAAAATTAATTATTATAATATCGTATTAAATATCTGAATGTTTTATCATGTAATAACATTACTTTCAATGTTTTATCATAATCACTTAAAGGTGAAAGAATTATTGTACCATTATTACAACAATTAGACTTATATTTTTCTTCTTTCCAAAATACTGCTGAACATTTTATTCTACTATCAACGACCTTCAAAATCGGTCTGCTATTAGACCTCTAAAATTGATTAACTTTCAAAAATTGGTCTGCTATCAGCGACCTCCAAAATCGGCCTGCTATCAGACCTCCAAAATTGATTAACTTTCAAAAATGTGTCTGCTATCAGCGACCTTCAAAGTCGGTCTGCCTTCAGACCTCCAAAATTGATTAACTTTCAAAAATTGGTCTACTATCAGCGACCTTCAAAATCGGTCTGCTATCAGACCTCCAAAATTGATTATCTTTCAAAAATTGGTCTGCTATCAGCGACCTTCAAAATCGGTCTACTATCAGCGACCTTCAAAATCGGTCTGCTATCAGACCTCCAAAATTGATTAACTTTCAACAACCTTTATAAAATTAACAAACTGATCTTTTGCTTAACCTTTAAAATCGATCTACTTTCAGAGTTCAACAACGGTTTCGATTTAAGTTTTGGTCTGCTTTCAGCGACCTTCATAATTAATATTTTTAGCGTCATATTTTGAGCGATCTTTGAAATGAATATGACGTTCAAAAGCTCTGAATGACTTTCAAGCCTAAAATTTATGTTAATTAAATAATTATAAAAATGTTTAAAAATATAACATATGTTTATTTAATAGAACAAAAGTAATACTTAAAAATTTTACATTTTTTTTTTAACAGAGGACTAGGCCATTTTTTACTAACTTTCTATTATGAAAAAACAATGAAATATTTAATGGAAAATGAATTCAAATATAGTAAAAAAGGGAAAACCTCTATAAAAACGTGCGCCTATCTATCTACCTCTTGCGTGGCGTGGAAAAATAGACTTATTTGTGTTAAAAAAATATCAATGGTCTTCATTGTTTGGAGACAATATACAATTTTCCCATATACCTTACAGAAAGTTATTTGTGCTTAATCTTTAATTTCAGGGTCGAAAACGTCACAACCCCATTCCTAGAAACTGCGAAGCCTATGCTCGTATGTCTATTTTTTTTCGGATGACTAGTGCCGTTTATAATTATTTACGGCCCGTGCGAAGCCAGACTCCCTGACGTCAATGTGAAAACAGAATACTTTTCGCGTGGTGTGGGAAAAAAAGATCTTTGTCGCATATATACCGAGATGATAAATACGATTAAAGAAAAAAATGAATATGATGGGGTGACTGAGGGGGCAGGGCTGAGGAGGGTTGAGGGGGGATGAGGAGGGGCTCAGAGGCTATTTTAATATAAAAAAAACTCATAGAAATACGCTGATTTTTACGTTATTTTGAGGGTCGGGCGGAGGGGGGTTGAAGGGGGCGGGATGAGGGAGGGCTGATGGGGGCTGATGTTCAAAAACAACACTAACGTCTATATAATATAGGTATATGTGTGTGTGTGTGTGTGTGTGTGTGTGTGTGTGTGTGTGTGTGTGTGTGTGTGTGTGTGTGTGTGTGTGTGTTTTTTTTTTTTTTTTTGAGGAGGAGGAGGTTAGGAAAAATGCATTTACGCATACGAGATGTTATGTAGGACTCGACCATTTCTGGTAATACCTACTAAAACCCCCTGCTGTTATTCTATAGCAGGGACTCCCCCGACTGTAATTCCCACCGCGGAAACCGCCGTTAGGCATTACTTCGCGGAGGGCAGTCGCAGCCTCTACGGCCCTCTACCCCGCCTGGTCCTCTGTGAGACGGTTTTCTCTTCTTTCTTCTTCTCGCCTTATGGAGTTCAATTTGTCCACCACCTCGGTGACGAGACCAATCACAGCATCCCATCATCTCTGTGAAGAGAGTAAGCATCTCCCGATGCCCTCGGGAGTTAGGGGGCCTTCCCATAAGGCCTGAAACCTTTCTCTCTCTTCCCGAAACCTGGGGCATACGAACAAAGCGTGTCCAACGTCCTCACCACTTTCAGGACATGTTGGGCACTCCGCGCTTTCGTTGTGTGTGTGTATGTGTGTGTGTGTGTGTGTGTGTGTGTGTGTGTGTGTGTGTGTGTGTGTGTGTGTGTGTGTGTGTGTGTGTGTGTGTGTGTGTGTGTGTGTGTGTGTGTGTGTGTGTGTGTGTACATACACAAACACTTATCGGGGTTTATGTAGCCCAAGACTGTATATTAGTACCTACAGCCCAGAGTTCCCTATGGCAAGTGACTAAAGAAATAATGGACCCTGGGGTTATTCGCGTGGTGTGGGAAAAAAAGATCTTTGTCGCATATATACCGAGATGATAAATACGATTAAAGAAAGAAATGAATATGATGGGGTGACTGAGGGGGCAGGGCTGAGGAGGGTTGAGGGGGGATGAGGAGGGGCTCAGAGGCTATTTTAATATAAAAAAAACTCATAGAAATACGCTGATTTTTACGTTATTTTGAGGGTCGGGCGGAGGGGGGATGAAGGGGGGCGGGATGAGGAAGGGCTGATGGGGGCTGATGTTCAAAAACAACACTAACGTCTATATAATATAGGTATATATATGTGTGTGTGTGTGTGTGTGTGTGTGTGTGTGTGTGTATGTGTGTGTGTGTGTGTGTGTGTGTGTGTGTGTGTGCGTGTGCGTGTGCGTGTGAAGAAAAAAGTAATAGAAAGTTTCGTTTTTAACGATAACAGAATGGAATGACATTACAAATTTCTTTGAGAAATCATTCTGCTAAATTAGTTAGCAGCGGTTTTTTATACATTAATAATGCTGAGAAGTAAAATCTGCGTGAGTCCGTGCGGAGCCAGCCCAGGCGTTTCCTGTCGAGGGTTATGTACTCATCCATCCTAGCCCCAGTGAGACACCTAACGCATGTATTGCTCAATCGTTGCACTTTCTCTCGCTGATCTTTGGAAGCGTCCGTGTATACCACCGCACAGTAGTCCAAGTGTGGCTGTACTAATGACTCAACTAATCTTTTGCGGAGGGTCTCGGTGGTACATGCCCTAATAAACTGCAAACTATATATTGTTAATTTGGTCTCAAGCATTCGATTCCATTTCAAATAGTTCAAGTTATTTGGAGTTAAGTAAGATATCCAATTCAACTTGATAAAGTTTCTAACATGATATCAGTTTTATTATAAGAAAAATGTTTGAATAGTATATTTCGCTCAACTCTAAATAACTTTGAACTATTTTGAAAGTTAATATAATTTATTTTGTTTGAGGTGCTGACTATTATTATAAAAATTATTGGAAGACTACAAAAATGTATTATACTTGCAATGAATTATAAATTAGAAAAACATAAATATTTCGATACAATTCGTTGTAAGTTTAAAATTTTTTATGTAAGGTTTCAATAATTTTTCATTTACTCACGCGAGATAGCTTATAGGGCAGAAAACCGCCAGCAGCTTGCCGCGGACTGCTCGCCGTCGACGGTCAGCTGCTGCCGGCCCGCTTCGGCGGCCCAAGCCCCTATGGAGGACTCTGTGGAGATTCACGGCAATTAGGCTCGCACACTGGCCTGAGCATCGGCCCACACGCCGATGATCCAGAAAGCCTTCTGCACAGTCCAGGCGGCGTAGGCCACCCTGGCCTACAAATCCCCTGGACTAGAAAGCTCCTGGCCCAGAATCCCCATTGTCCGTCAATCTCCATAGCTTATCTACTCCAGTTAAATTTCTGTCGGAATTCAAAAAGTACATAAACATAGTAAAGAAAAATTTCGATCCACTTTTATATCTGATTTCTCAAGCACTCATTGGTGATGCCAATGATGGGAAAAGTTGTATTTGCAAGAGTCAGAAATTGGCTCATACGACCAATTCGTTATGCGATTTTGCGACAGATACTGAAGCGCAAATACGCAGCGAACTGCACAACGTAAAATTTAATGCGGGTAGTATAGCCTGGGGGCAATCTGAATCGCGTTGAATATGCAACAAACTTATTCGTGTTAGGGAAAGAGCTAGATCTCGAGTACACGGATGCTGAGATAGTTTTACGCGTAAGCAAAGATATCGAAAGGAATATTTGACCCGCAATATTACGACAGTAAGTAAAAGATAAAAACATGTTACTAAAATTATTAGCAGAATAAGGTAGTGACGATCAACGTGATAGAAAGCATGACAAGTTCTATAGCCAAAACAAACTCAATTCTCCAACTGAAACGGTAGACGTATCGAATCAACAGACATTTAATAAAGCAAATACGTGCTGGCCTAGAAATGTAAACACAACTGGGTGAAAATCATTTAACGTACATATTCTTGTAATATCTAAATATTTAATTCAATATCAGAGATAAAATTACAAAAAAATTCATATTAATAGATTATATGAGGCGTTTCACATCAACTGCCCCAGCGCGGAGCGCGAGGGCCAAATTGTGCTATATCCAGTTCATATTTACAATACTAAAACGTACTTAAAACATTTTATGATAAGTATTTCTGACGTATTTTTTCCTCAGCTTTCTAATGGTGTAGGCAGTTTTCCCGAAATTTTCGATTTTCACCTTAAAAAGAACAAAACGTATTATATCTCAAAAACTGTATTTTTAATATTTTTTCTGACCCTCTAGATCGAAAGCTGAGCATTTTTACGTAGAAGAGAATATTTTCAAAGAGAGTCCGAGACGATTTCTGCGAGAAATAGAACGCGAAATAGTATACGCACGACGGTACAAAGGCATCCTACGCGCGATACCGCGCGGTTTGCCGCGCACGGAATTATTCATTTTTCATTCGATAGGTGGCTTCTATACTTTTCGTCACGTCGGAAGTATATAATTACGATAACTTTTGTAACGTTGTATTTGCTTCAACCCCCTAACCAAGTCTAAATAATGAATGACTAAGACTTGAGCAAATATTTCACTACTATTTCCTCCGTCGTTGATATACTTACGGAGCGGCGCCACGACTTGCGAATATTATCTCGATGAGGGAGTAGTCATGAATCCGCAACAACCACCGTTGAGCTCCAACCACGCCGACTCGAGAACAAACGATGCTCACGAAATGGCGTTACGCCGCTGTTTGAAGAGGCCAGTAATTGGCTTGCGCAACCTGAAACTCGCGAAATAACAATAGGACACGCACACAGTTTCAACACTCGCAAATGAACAAGGCGGCTTAGTGAATATATTTGATCTTTATTTAATTAGCCGTTGACAGCTGGTGCCGTTTTCTCCTCCTCGGATCTCACTGGTCCGTACATGAAACACGAAGTCCTCGATAAATGCCGCGTTGATCCCTCACGAATACTCGCCCGGAGTGATCAGCCTAGCAAAGTCTGGAACCGCAGGATAACCCGACCACGACTTCGACCCGAACAGAAGACCCCTTCCGTTAACCTTCACCACACGAATACCCTACGCACTTACCCCTTATCTTCTGTTCTGCGTCCTACCTCTGATGCGCACGGTTTATTCGGCGAAAATGCTTCTACGCTGGCCGGAATCAGAGATAGCGACTACTTCATTTTCATCTAGCTCATTGCCTCGGTCGCGTCCCTTTTATCACTCGTGTTCGCGTGCTATTGGCCCTTTTTCCCCCTTTAGAACCCATCGTCGGTCTTTTTCCATGACTCGCATGTTCTTAGAGCCGCGATAGGTTCTACGCGGAGCATGCGCGCCTAATTCGATGCGCGCGCACCTCGAAACCTCGACCCTTGTCGACGTAATTGAGTTCCCTTCAATTACGTCCCTTTTGCCCTATCTACATACGCTCTGCTCCTAACGATCCCGAGCGCGGTTACTAATGCGCGGTGATACGCACAAACCCATAAGTGAGCGCTCTATACGAACGCGCTCGCTTGCCTGTACTCTCCTCCCTCTATACGACTCCCGCGGCCCCTACTCTCTCCCGTCTCTATAGGTTGCGCGGACACGGCGATAGCCGCGCTTCCCTAATCTCACTGCCTCGCGCTCCCACTCTCTCTCCTGCGCACGCACCGGTGCGCGCGTTCATTTCGTACCGGCCGTGCTCTCGTTCACCTCGCTCTCGCGCGTCTGTTGTCCCGCGCCCCCCCTCTCCCTGTAGTGCGTGCGCTCCCGGCTGTTCCCTCGGGTTCGCCTATCTTCCGGTGCTTGCGCTCGCTCTTGCTTCCTTCTCTCGCGCGTTGTCTCGACTCGCTCTCTACATACTGGTGCTGCGCTACCGCGACCGCTCGCCCGGGGCGAGCTCGGGTGTGAACGTGAGTGTGCGACGGTGTGCGCAGTGTGTAGTGTTCGGCACGGCGATAGTGCGCGCGCGCCATGCTGTCGTCTACCACGCGACGGGCAGCTCGTGCTCTCGAGCTCACCCGGACTCTTACTCGACCCCCTAGCGCCTGCCCTGTCCCTTCCCACGCTTACTAATTGCATTCGCCCTGGCGATATTTGTGTGTGTGTGGGAGAGTGTGCGCGTCGCCGCCGCGTCCGTGCCAGGGCCCGGACTGCCAACATGGCAGGCCAGTCAAGCGAGTTCACGTGCAGCAAGCGTCTGCTATTGGGAGCTTGTGACCCTGTCACTCTTTTTATCTTTTTCACCTTCGAATTTTTTCGAATTTCTTATCAATAGCAGTTAAACACTTGGATTTCCTTGCGTCTTTTGTACATTTGATGATTAAATCATTGGTGACTCTTAATTTCATTATTTTTGCTTTTTCAAAGAGAAAGCTTTCAATTTTTGTTTGTTGTAGCAATTAAAATGGATTCACATTGGAAATTGGAATGTATAAATCCTTCATATAAAAATGGTGACCCTGCATCTAAAAATTTGTCTGACTTTCCAACACTTTCAAGAAGTGCATATCCTTTACTACCTGAAAATGCTAATATATGTTTAACCTGTCGATGCCAAATTTATAATCAGAAATCAAGTTTATCTCCGTCTGATGCTAAAAAAGCTAAAACAGTGAATGATGAGGAATATTATAAAGCTGGTGTTGCAGTTCTCAAACAAATAAAGAAAAAAATTTTTGAGTCAATAAGCAAGAGAGAATTCAACTATTAACTCTCGCGTCGGAGTTTTGATCTCGTAGGGACTTGATGCGAAAATTCGATTGCAGTGAACGGGAAGCTCGCGAAGCCAAAGATTTGATAGCGAATAGCGGAGTATTTTCAATACCTGCTAAGAAACGTGGCAAACTACTTCCAGCTGATACTGTAAATTCTGTAAAAACTTTTTATGAGAGAGATGATATAAGCCAAATCTTGCCAGGTTTAAAAGATTATGTATCAATTAAATAGAGCAATGGCAAAAGAGAACATGTTCAAAAAAGATTACTGCTTGGTAATTTACATGAGCTGTATAATTTATATAAAAAAGAAAATGAATACGTTAATATTGGTTTTACTAAATTTACAGAATTGAGGCCATCACATTGTATTTTAGCTAGGAGTAGCGGTACACATAATGTATGCATGTGTGTGGATCACGAAAATGTGAAGCTCATCCTAAGTGCTATGGACATAAAAAATTTAACTAAAGACACTCAATTGCCTCTTAAAAACTACCACGACTGTATCCAAGCAATTGTGTGTAATGATACACGCGATGGATGCTATTTGAGTGACTGTTTGGATTGCCCCAATATGTCTATAGTATGAAAAATTTTGTAAATGATATTTTTCAAAGCTGTAGATGTGGACGAATGTATGGAAATACTGGGGGAAATTTACTAAAATTTAAAGCTCACGATTTTTTCGCTAATTGTAAGTAACAATCACTTTTTATAACTAACGTAAAAAGCAATCTTCAAAAAGAATAATTTCTCGTGTGTTGTGATTTTGCAGAAAATTATGATTTCGTTATACAAAATTCTACACAGTCCTTCCACTGGAATAACAACCAGGCAAAAGTTTTTACAGTTGTAGTGTACTATAAACAAAATGATGAATTCGAATATGTAAGCATTGCTATGATTTCCGACAATATAAATCATGATACCGTAGCCGTTTACAAATATAACAAAATTGTAATATCTTACCTTAGAACTAATTTTGCTGTCAAGAAAGTTTATTATTTGACTGAGGGAGCAGTTCAGCATTTTAAGAATGAATCTAATTTTCAAAATCTTCTTTTTCACAAGAATGATTTTGGAGTTACAGCTAAGTGGCATTTTCATGCCACAGCACATGGCAAAGATGCGTGAAATGGTATAGGCGTGAACCCAAAAAGAGGTGCAAACCGAGTGAGTCTACAAGTTTCTTTTAGCAATTATATTTTAACGCCAGAAGAGCTGTACAACTGGACTAAAGATTACTGCAAAGAAACCAAAGTTTTTATAGCAGTAAAGAATCGTATCAAGAACTGGTTTCGAAACTAAAACGAAGACTGGACATGGCTAAATTTATACCGGGCACGTTACAATACCATGCTGTTATTCCAATAGATGAAAATACATTGACGCTCAAAAAAACTCTCTGAGTTCTGAGTATAAAATCTTCCCGAAAAAAACTGCAAAAACAAAAAAGAAATATCATCTCCACTGAAAAAAAACGTTAGTACAAGAGCTACTATATTGCTGTTAATTTTTAAATTTTATTTTTTTATAAAATAATTAATAAAATATTACTCCATACATTATTAAGAATTCAGAAGTACGGGTAAAGAATTAAAGATTATAGAAGGTTATTATATAGGCAGTACGCGCGCTGTACCGCGTAGTATCGCGCGCAGGAAAGGCGGTAGATCTACTATTTCGCATTCTATTTCTCGCAGAAAACATCTCGGGCACTCTTTGGAAAACATCCTTTCATACGTAAAAAATGCTCAGCTTTCGATCTAGAGAGGTCAGAAAAAATATTAAAAATCTACTTTTTGAGATATAACACGTTTTGTACTTTTTGAAGGTGAAAATGAAAAATTTCGGAAAAACTGCCTACACCACTGGAAAGCTGAGGAAAAAATACGTCGGAAATGCTTACCATAAAAATTTTTAAGTGCGTTTTAGTATCGTAAACATTAGCTGGATATAGCACAATTTGGCGCTCGCGAGCCGCGGCGAGGCAGTTGACGTGAAACGATTCATATGTGCTTTTATGAAATACAATTATCAATTATGATAAAAGTTGATTTTATTATTATATTTAACTTGATTAAAGTATGAAATGTATCGTCCCCTAGCTGTAACACGGCCATAATTACATATTATTACGCGATGCTGCAGGCACAGTTCTTGATTTCGAAAAACGTACTAACAAGGACTGTATCTCAGATCCGGGTCATGGATCCTCACCAACTCACAGGATCTTTCTTATTTTACCTAAAAATGAAAACCTTTGCGATACTAGACCCTAACGCTTTGAGGATTCTGAGATACAAGCCCTTGAATTATTTAAAAATTGAATGGTATTTTCCACTAAAATTACAGTTTTGGCCGGTGAACCTTCCTCTAATACCTATAAACAAGCTTACAGACATGATTACTTGCTTGATTATGGTATCACATGGTAAAATGTATAAAAATCTCTAATGAAAGTATCCTTAATTATTTTACATTACCTTATTTGATGACATAAAATCCTTTAAATTGCTTATTTGGCAATAGAACCTTGCATTTATACTTGTATATAAGCATTCAGACATTATTATCACTTAAGTTATTGTTTTATATGGTAAAATATATTATAATTTTTCAAAAAAATGCTATTGTTAAATTCACATTACCTTGTTTCAAGTCATACAATGCCTTCTTTGCCAATATTTCTCATTTAAATTGCAATATAAGTAATTGTCGCCTTGGAGGTCTTGGTCGCCTTGAAGGCATTGTATGACATCAAAATGGGTAATGTAAATTTAACAATAGTAATTTTGTGAAAAATTAGAATATATTTTACCATATAAGACCATAACTTAAGTGATTATAATGTCTGAATGCTTATTTACAGGTATAAATACAAGGTTTTATCGACAAATAAGCAATTTAAGAGCTTTTATGTCATCAAATAAGGTAATATAAAATAATTAAGGATACTTTCATTAGAGATTTTTATACATTTTACCATGCGATACCATAATCAAGCAAGTAATCATGTCTGTATGCTTGTTTATATGTATTGGAGGAAGGTTCACCCGCCAAAACTGTAATTTTAGTGGAAAATACCATTCAATTTTTAAATAATTGAAGGACTTGTATCTCAGAATCCTCAAAGCGTTAGGGTCTAGTATCGCGCAGGCTTTCATTTTTAGGTAAAAGAAGAAAGATCCTGCGAGCTGGTGGGGATCCATGACCCGTATCTGAGATACACTCCTTGTAAGTCTTAATTTTTTATTTTGATATTGACAATTTAAATTACGTACAAGGTCAGCGTTTTTATGAATTTTTTTAGTGTGCAGCACATGCTAAACTTTATAACAAATTTTTTTTACACAACAGCTATGTATGATCAATATCCTTAAAAAAGAAATTCGTGCATAGTAATCCTTTTTAACCAAGTGCAATTACAAACTTCAGACTTACTTTAAATGTAAAAAATTCAATTTTAATATTTCAAGGTCTAACATAAAAAGTACAAGATCTTTTCTGCACTAATAGAGCGGGTACCTTTTTAAATGTAATTTCTCTGGCAGATTACAACTCAAAGACAAATAAGATTTTTAAGACCAATGCATATAGGAAATTTCAGGTAAAGTGAGCACATTAAAATAATACTAGTCAGATTTGGACATTTAAATTTTTATCATAATAAAGTAAAACAAACATACATGTAATGTCCCCTGGCCTGTAACATCCTCTGGCATAAGTTCATTCGTAGGAAACAATCGATGTCAATCAATAAATACTTTTCTGTCTTGACGAACACTACACATTGAAAGGCGTTTTAGGTGGTTACCGTAGGGTGGCCGATGATGGAGTCTAGGTGGTACGCTCCGTAGTTTTTTACCTCTAGGTCTTGGAACGCATCAAATGCGCGGTGTAGGTATTTAGCGAGGCCGATGATGGAGTCTAGTGGTGCTCTGCGTAGCTTTGTGGGCATAGATATCAGGGTGCACCTAATACATGGTACGATGACGATGTCTAGGTGGTGTACTCCGTAGTTTTTTGCCTCTAGGTATTGGAAGGCATCGAATACATGGTCTAGGTCTTTGACGTGGCCGATGATGGTGTCTAAACGCACGCTCTGTAGTTTGTGCCTCTAGGTGTTGGAACGCATCGAAAGCATGGTGGACGATGAAAACTACGGAGGACATCACTTAGACACTGTTATCAGCCACACCGAACACCTAAACTACGCAGACGATGATGGTAAAAACTCTAATACTTTATAATATAATCCAAAGAGGTATTTCAGAAATGTCCGTCTCTGTTACCCAGCTCTAAATATGAATTTATTTCGAAGTCGCATCTTATTCCTATTTACTATAAAGATAAAGTCAATATTGAAATTAATAAGTGGCTAGAACCTGGAATAATGAAACGCAGAATCGTACATAAAAAGATGAATATTGTCAAAAAAGCATAAATGCTAACAAAGTAAACGATTTTGAATCATATTCAAGTATAGAGAAAATAATTACAGAATGTAATGATTATATTTACGTTTTATTTTATGAAAAGGGATTGTACGTATAAATAATAAATTTTTGTATTTTCTATTTAACAAACATTGTTTAATGTACTCTTACTCTTAAAAAGTTGTGAAATCAGCTCTCTAAAAGAATTTTTTACAAAAGTAAACATTAGGCAATTATACCTGTACAATGTAATTATTATTAATTCATTATCTAACAATGACCTTAACTTTTGCAAACTAGGTATATAAAAATCATTCGAAAAATTTTTTATGAAAAAAAATGATTTTTTAACAATAATTATTTTCAAAGATCAACAGAATCTATGGAAAATGTTTCTTTTAAAAAAAAGCATTAACATCTTTTTCTCGAAAATATATTTGATTTATTATTTGTTTAAAACTAATTTAAAGTAGAAATTAGAAAAGTTTCTACGAAAGTATAAAATAAGGTGAGTATAAGATTCTCTTTGAGTCTATAAGAATTAAAAGAATCATCTTCATATGATTTTACTACTTCCCTGCCTGCCCCCCTCTCTCACGCACTCTCTCTCCCCTCCCTATCCCTCCCTCTCCCTCAACATTTGTCAAGCTCTGTACCAAGAACTTTAATGAAAATCTAAATATTTTCTTAAAACAATCAGTAAAACAAATAGTATTGTTAATAAAACTTTCTACGAAAGTATAAAATAAGACAAGTATGAGTTTTTTATGTATAATTTATAAAATAATAATCTTTATGATTTTGTAAAAAAATCAAATAAATAGTAGCAAAAAAGTCTTTTACTTCTTCGAGCCAATATATGCTCAACAAATTGTATTTAAGTACATTCACATTGCTCACAACTGCAATTAATTTAATAGTTATTAAATAATTTAATATTGGATCCTTGAATAAATTCTCGCTCTTTTCTAAGAGATGGCGTTACCAGGACTAAGTGTATGTAATTTCAGATGCTAACGCATCTATAAGGAAGTACTGTCGGTAAGCTTGAACTTAAGTGTATGTTAGTTCGCCATAGTGTAAACAGCGTTTTTTGTTCTTACTACTAAAAATGTCAAGTTTTGTCCCAAGTAAAGAGTATTTGCGGGGAATTTTCTTGCACTATTTTATTTAAAAAAATCTGCAACTGAAGCGCACAGGATTCTTGTTGAAACTTACAGTGACCATGCTCTTCCGGAAACGACATGCAGAGACTGGTTTCGACGCTTCAAAAATAACGATTTTGATCTTGGAGATAAAGAACGTGCTGGTGCACCAAAAAAGTTTGAAGACGAAGAATTGGAGGAATTACTAAATGAAGACTCACGTCAGACGCTAGCTGAAATTGCAAAATTATTACGAGTAGATGAGACAACAGTTTCGAAACGTCTGAAAACGTTAGGAATGATCCAGTAGCAAGGACATTGGGTGCCGTATGAGTTGAAGCCGACAGACGTCGAACTGCATTTTCTCACGTGTGAAGTGCTACTTCAGCGGCAGAAAAGGAAAGGTTTTTTGCATCGTATCGTGACTAGCGATGAAAAGTGGATACAGTACGATAATCCTAAGCGTAAAAAATCGTGGGATAAGCCCGGCCATGCAACAACATCGTCCGCAAAGACAAATATCCATGGAATCAGCAGAGTGTAATTTATTATGAACTGCTAAAACCGAACTAAACTATCACGGGAGATTTCTATCGACTGCAATTGATGTGTTTGAGCCGAGCCCTAAAGGAAAAACGGCCGCTGTACGAGAAGAGACACGACAAGGTGATTTTGTTACATGACAATGCTTGGCCACATGTTGCAAAAGTCGTCAAAGAAACTTTGGAGGCGCTTCATGGGATGTCCTACCTCACTCGCCGTATAGCCCAGACATTGCTCCTTCCGACTACCACTTGTTCCAGTCGATGGCTCATGGCTTGTCTAAGCAGCACTTCCATTCTTATGATGATACCAGAAAATGGGTCGATTCTTGGATAGCTTCAAAAGACGAGCAGTTCTTCCGAGATGGAATCCGTAAATTACCAGAAAGATGGAACAAAGTAGTGACTAGTGATGGGCAATATTTTGAGTGGCATGCTTTCTACTACATACTTTAAATAAAGCATCAATTTTCACAAAAAAACAGCGAGAACTTATTCAAGGTCCCAATAACTCATATTAAGTAACTATTAAAGAATGTTACAAAGAGTTATAAACAATTAGTAACGTCCAAGGTCCTACATTTTATAACTATCTTTAACAGTGTATAATTCTTATTAGCAGTTTTTAACTTTTCTGAACAAAAATATTTCCACTAGGGAAAATACCAATGAAAATTGCTATGATTTTGTAACTTTCACTACAAAAATACCAATTTTCACTATAAATTTTAGTCATTTTCATGAAAATTTGAATCTGTCCCACGGTTATTATAGAAAATTGTAATTTTTCCTACACAATTATTCTCCATGTATATACAGAGATAATGTAGAATATGTTGAGCAATCCAAACTCCAGAATGCATGTTTCCAAACGAGTATTGCTGTGGCCAAATGCTTCATAAAAATGTTTATAGCAGCAATAATTCACACGACTCATAAATTCCTCGCAGTGCATAACGGTTTCGACTTCCGAAAATAAAATGTTAATTAGTAAGTTACAAAATCATAGCAATTTTTACTATAAATTGTAGTAATACTTATGAAAATTACTTCTTCGAGCCGAGTGTCACACGGTTGCTATAGGAAACAGTAATTTTTCCTACACAATTTTTCTCCGTGTATATACAAAGATAAATGTAGAATATGTTGAGCAATCCAAACTCCAGAATGCATGTTACCAAATCAGTATTGCTATGGCCAAATGCTTCATAAAAATGTCTATAGCAGCTATATTTCACACGACTCATAAATTTATTGCAGTGCATAACTGTTTCAACTTCAGAAAATAAAATATCAATTGTATCATAGTGAGTGCAGTCGATGTTTGTTGATAGTATAGCTGTCCGCCATAAACAAAGGTTCTAATGTACTTTTATATATAAGAGTGAGGATAGACTCAATTTTTCTTGAGTACAGATTCCTGCTACATTATGTACAAAGTTTACAATAAAATTTCAAGTACTATAAGAAGCTATTTCAAAAATTTTAATCCATAACTTTCCCTGTACGCTTGTATTACACTTCTAAAAACTTTTTTAATATACCTTCAAACATTATATACTAAATGTTTACTTCCAAATCCATTAATAAATGCAAAAAATTAAAACTAAAAAACACATTATATGAAAAAACTGCGGACATCACAGTTGATATTTGACATCACAACTGTGCCTATATACTGATGCTAGCACAAATTATACATAGAAATATATGTGAGTAGCGATTTTATTAATATTTCCAAGATAATGATCAGCCTCGATGTTACCCAAGCCATGGATGTATTTTGAAAAATAAGTACGTATGACTGATCTTCAAATTCTACCCTTTTCATAATACCTTTTTCGTATTTCCTGTGCAATACTGTCTTAAACATCTTAGTTGTGGCGTCCTAACAGCTTTTGTCACATTTTGAGTAATTTTGAGTATCTATTAGATCTTCTATACACATTGAAGAATCAAATCAGGATATTTGTAAGTAATTTTTTTGTAGATGACATTTGTTACACAAAACACTGAATACATGTCCTTATTTTTTAATCACTATGTTATTTGTTATCAGTAACATTTGATTATATATGCACTTCATGCAACACATCATACCGGTATTTTATTTTATTTAACGCAAAACACTGATTACATGTCATTTTTTAATCACTATGTTATTTGTTATCAATAAAATTTGATTATATATGCACTTTATCCAACACATCATACCAGTATTTTATTTTATTTATTATACAAAACACTGATTAGATGTCATTATTTAATAATCACAACATTTTTATTATCAATATAATTTTCAACTAGTTAGACGATCTATGAAAATCACAATTTTCTTTTCTTATTTTGAAAAACTTACTTCAAAACATAATACTTTTTTCTTACTTTGAGTACAATACTGTCTAAATAAACATCTCAGTTGTCGTTTTTTTTATGTGTGATTCATTGAAAGCAATGAAACTGTCATTTTCTTCATTGACATCCAAGTACTCTATTCTTCCTGTCAAATATGAAGACAAATTTTTAATTTTCTTCTAAAATTAAAATCTCACATGAAAAATTTTCATGTTGAGGATATATAGATACTTCTTGAAAAATATTGTGTCGTGAACAGTATTTGCCTGCTCTTCCATAATAATATTGGTTTGGTTTCTCTTTCTTGAGTAGTACTATATTACATGATGCAACGATATAATTCTTACTATCTTCTTTAATATAATTCTATTCCTAAGCGACTGTTCTTGTATTAAAATAAGTTTTTCTTGTCTATTAATAATAAAATAACCACCAGGGTCATGAGGATACTCGTTCATTTTTGCTGATTCAAAATTAGATTTTCCAGACAGTACACAATTAGAACTCCTCAACGTAATTGGTTATATTATATCTGTGGCTTCCCGGAAAAACCACGTAAGGGACTAGTTTTCCAAAATCGGTTTTATGCCATATTTCTTATCTTTAAACAGTCCCCTATCATCTAGCCGTGACAGAAATTACGAAAGTGCACTCATTGTCTTGAATCAGCACAAGGAAAGACCACATATCTCCATTTTTTTCAACATTTTCCCGGAATAACCACGTATCTCCATTTTTTTAGAATAATTTCCGGAGAAACCACGTAACGCCACTTTTTTTTAAGAATAACTCCCGGAAAAACCACGTAACTCCACTTTTTTTTGTAGACTAATTCCCGGAAAACCCATGTAACTACTTTTTTTTAGAAAAACTCCCGGAAAAACCACGAAACTCCACTTATTTTAGAATAACTCCCGGAAACCCCACGTAACACCATCAAACTTTTTTTTTTATTCCCGGAATAACTACGTAAGTGAAATTCGATTTCTAAAATATGAACGCTATTTTCTCTGGTTACTATGGCAAAAGATATGTTATTTACATTATTATTCATAGATGCAGTGTTGAATTTAATCTCATTTGTCTTGATTTATAACATCGATGCGAAACTTGCTAAACTAAACACTCGATTTACTCGAAATAATGAAAAGTGGAGATAAATGGTATTTCCTGGAAGCCACAGATATATATCTCCAAAATGACTCGAAAAATATCACACAAAGTATCAATTTAAAAAAAATGATTTTAGCCATTCAACATTTAGCCAGTAAGTTATACTTATCTAATAAAAGTTATTTTTCCCATTGATTGGTACACGAAAAATAGATCAATTCTTCTCATCAGTAGTTGAAAACTTGAGATCTTTGAAATACATACAATATTATTAACTAATTATCTAACTCACGATATGATAACATTTTTAATGTATATGTATCTGTATGCATAATAAAAAAAATACTGACATGTTATTATATGTAAATAAGGTTAGGTCGACCAGATACGTGCGCGCGTGCCCGTGTGCGTCCGTGTGCATGTGTGTGTGTGTGTGTGTGTGTGTGTGTTTTTTTTTTTTTTTTTTTTTTTGAGGAGGAGGAGGTTAGGAAAAATGCATTTACGCATACGAGATGTTATGTAGGACTCGACCATTTCTGGCAATACCTACTAAAACCCCCTGCTGTTATTCTATAGCAGGGCCTCCCCCGACTGTAATTCCCACCGCGGAAACCGCCGTTAGGCATTACTTCGCGGAGGGCAGTCGCAGCCTCTACGGCCCTCTACCCCGCCTGGTCCTCTGTGAGACGGTTTTCTCTTCTTTCTTCTTCTCGCCTTATGGAGTTCAATTTGTCCACCACCTCGGTGACGAGACCAATCACAGCATCCCATCATCTCTGTGAAGAGAGTAAGCATCTCCCGATGCCCTCGGGAGTTAGGGGGCCTTCCCATAAGGCCTGAAACCTTTCTCTCTCTTCCCGAAACCTGGGGCATACGAACAAAGCGTGTCCAACGTCCTCACCACTTTCAGGACATGTTGGGCACTCCTGCGCTTGTGTGTGTGTGTGTGTATGTGTGTGTGTGTGTGTGTGTGTGTGTGTGTGTGTGTGTGTGTGTGTGTGTGTGTGTGTGTGTGTGTGTGTGTGTGTGTGTGTGTGTGTGTGTGTGTGTGTGTGTGTGTGTGTGTGTGTGTGTGTGTGTGTGTGTGTGTGTGTGTGTGTGTGTGTGTGTGTGTGTGTGTGTGTGTGTGTGTGTACATACACAAACACTTATCGGGGTTTATGTAGCCCAAGACTGTATATTAGTACCTACAGCCCAGAGTTCCCTATGGCAAGTGACTAAAGAAATAATGGACCCTGGGGTTCTCTAGGTCGGGCCGCATAAACCCCTATATTTAGAAATATTATAAAGCCCGGGCTGCATAATCAAAATCGGGCTCTATAAACCTCTATATATAAAAAAACGGGCTTTATAAACCCCGTTCGAGTAATGTATATATAAATACATCAAATGCAGCTTTTGAGGATCTATGTCATCACGGATTCGATGCTTTGAGGATTTTTCGGACTTTTGAGGACATTCTCAAAATTCCTTCGGTATGAAACGGTACTTTTGAGCATTTATATTAATACCTTCAACGCAGAGAGGGAGTTATTTCTTTAGTCAAGCATATACGAACTCTGGAGAAAAAACTATAGATCCTCAAAAGTACCGGTTTCCGCAATATATATATATATATATAAATAAAGACCTATACACGTTATTTCTGGTAATCTACAGGGTCCTATAGTTTATCTCTTCAGAGTTCCCTATATAAGCGCGTGACTAAAGAAATAATATCCCTGGGGTTATTGTCTCTAGACGCGTCCCAGAAATAACGCTTACGTACAGAAAAATTTCCGGAACGTCCCAGAAAAAACAGCGCGTCCCGGAAATAACAGCGATGTACAGTGTAAACGTCCCGGAACGAACCGTTGCAGATAAATATATATATATATCTTCCTATATTATATAGTTGTAAGGGCAAAAATGGGTACTTCCCCCTCCACCCCCTCCATCCCAACCCCCGCCACAGACTCCACCCCCACTCCCCTCCGCTCCCCTCCACCGCCCCTCCACTTTTTACCGTTAAATTCTTTCAAATTTTACGTTATTTTGAAGGGCGTCTGCCCCTGCACCCCCTTCCAGACCCTCCACACCCCTCCTCCCCTCCACCACCTCCACACCCCTCCACCACCCATACCTCCACCCCCCTCCACCTACCCCTCCACCTACCCCTCCACCTACCCCTCCACACCTCCTCCACCTACCCCTCCACCTATCCCTCCACCTACCCCTCCACATACCCCTCCACCTACCCCACTACAACTAATCTCTTATAGATATGTTGCTGAAAATTGTATATAGGGGGTATCGAGATTCGCTGAATAGGAATCTGAACTCAGATTTTGAAAATTCAAAATAGAGGAAGGAAAATTTCTGGCGCATATTGAAATATTACTGAATTTTGCTGAAAATTGTATATACGAGATTTCTGGATTCGATTATTACGAATCTGAACTTAGATTTTAAAAATTAAAAATGGCGGCAAAATATTTAAATAATACTGGATTTTGCTAATAATTGTATTTAGGGGATTTCTAGATTACGAATCTCAACTCAGATTTTCAGAATTCAAAATGGCGGATCGAAAATGTCGGCCACATAGTGAAATATTACTGTATTTTGTTGAAAATTGTATATAAGGAGTTTTTGGAGTCGCTTATTACAAATCTGAACTCAGAATTACAGATTAAGAACATTCAAAATGGCGGATTCAAAGACGGTGGTCAAATATTGAAATATTATTAGATTTTGCTGAAATTTGTATTACCTTAATACGGGATTTTTGGTTTCGCTGATTAGGAATCTGAACACATATTGTGATAATTTAGACTGGTGGATGCAAGATCGCTAACAAAAATTGAAATTTTACTCGATTTTGCTGAAAATTGTATATAAGGAATATGTGGATTCGCAGATTACGAATCCCAACTCAGATTTTCAGAATTGAAAATGACTGATCGAAGATGGAAGCGAAATATTCTAAAACTACTGGATTTTGCTGTAAATTGTATATAAGGGGTATCTGGATTCGCTGATTACGAATCCCAAATCAGATTTTCAGAAATCAAAATGGCTGATCGAAGATGGAGGCGAAATATTCAAAAACTACTGGAATTTGCTGAAAATTGTATATAAGGGGTATGTGGATTCTCTGATTACGAATCACAACTCAGATTTTCAGAATTCAAAATGGCTGATCGAAGATGGAGGTAAAATATTCAAAAACTACCGGAATTTGCTGGAAATTGTATATAACGGGTATCTGGATTCGCTGATTACGAATCGCAAATCAGATTTTCAGAATTCAAAATGGCTGTTCGAAGATCGAGGCAAAATATTCAAAAACTGCTGGAATTTGCTGAAAATTGTATATAAAGGGTATGTGGATTCACTGATTACAAATCACAACCCAGATTTTCAGAATTCAAAATGGCTGATCGAAGATGGAGGCGAAATATTCAAATACTACTGGATTTGCTGAAAATTGTACAAAAGGGATTTCTGGATACGCCGATTACGACCTGAACTCAGATTTTCCGAATTCAAAATGGCGGATTCGAAGATGGTGGTCAAATATTGAAATATCATTGGATTTTGCTGAAAATTGTATATACCGGATTTTTGGTTTCGCTGATTATGAATCTGAACATATGTTTTGAAAATTCAGTCTGGTGGACCCAAGATGACTAACAAAAATTGAAATTATCTCGAGTTTGCTAAAAATTGTCTACAGTGGGTTTCCGGATTCGGCAATTAGGAATCGTAACTCATATTTTGAAAATTCAAAATAGAGGACCCAAGATGGCTTCCAAAAATATCCAGAAATATTACTAGATTTTGCAAAAAATTGTATATACGGGATTTCTGAATTCGATTATGACGGATCTGAACTAAGATTCTAAATATTCAAAATGGCGGCAAAATATTTAAATTATACTGGCTTTTGCTAAAAATTGTATATAGGATATTTCTATATTCGCTGATTATGAATCTGAACTCAGATTTTCAGAATTCAAAATGGCTGATCGAAGATGGAGGACAAATATTCAAATATTATTGGATTTTGCTGAATATTGTATATAGGCGTATCTGAATCCGCTGATTATGAATCTGTACTCAGATTTTGAAAATTCAAAATAGAAGACCCAAGATAACGGCCAAAAATTGAAATTTTACTGGAATTTCCTAAAAATTGTATATTATGGGTTTCCGGATTCGCTGATTAGGAATCTGAAATCAGATTTTGTAAATACAAAATGGCTGCCAAAAATTGAAATATTACTGGATTTTGCTGGAAATTGTATGTTGGGTATTTTGATTCAATGATTATGAATTCGAACTCACATTTTCAGAATTCAAAATGGCGCATCGAAGATGGAGGCCAAATATTCAAATATCACTGGATTTCGCTGAAAATTGTATATAGGGAACCCATCTGGGTTCACTGATTTCGAATCTGAACTCATATTTTCCCAATTCAAAATGGCTGCCAAATATTGAAATATTGCTGAATTTTACAATTGCATATAGGAAATTTCTGGGTTCGCATGATGATGAATCAGAATTCAGATTATGAAACTTCAAGATGGCATACCCAAGATGGCGGCCAAAAATTGAACTTTTCTGTTTTGCTAAAAATTGAATATACTGAATTTCTGGATTCGCTGATTACGAATATGAACTCAGATTTTAAAAATTCAAAATGGCAGTAAAATATTGAAATAATATTGGATTTTGCAAAAAATTGTATGTATGGGGTTTCCGAATTAGCTGATTACGAATCTGAACTCAGATTTTGAAAATTCAAAATAGTGGAACGAAAATGTCGGCCACGTATTGAAATATTACTGAATTTTGCTGAAAATTGTATATACACGGAAAGAAGCATTCAGAGCTATAACAGGCCGTGAGTTATAACAGAGTAAGCGGGTACCTTCTCTGCCACCGTGTGACGGCGCGACATTCAGGCATGTAAACGATGGTCTCTAGGCAACGCTATACGGGGCGACTGCCGCAGTCGTCAGACGTGCCACTCACGCTTGCCGCCGTACGCGTTAAAACTTGAACTCAGTGATAGTCACGGCCTACAGCCGTGTCACGCGAGCACCGTTCATCGAAATGACCACAGTCACAGTCATAGACGCATATGTCACGACATCCGGCGATGCTATATGGCACGCTATTTTTTTCTCGCGCGTCACGGGCTACAGCTGTGAATTCTTCTTTCCGTATACGGGATTTCTGGATTCGATTATGACGGATCTGAACCCAGATTTTAAAGATTCAAAATGGCGGAAAATATTTAAATTATACTGGCTTTTGCTAAAAATTGTATATAGGAGATTTATATATTCGCTGATTACGAATCTGAACTCAGATTTTCAACATTCAAAATGGCGGATCAAAGATGGAGGACAAATATTCAAACATTGATGGATTTTGCTGAAAATTGTATGTACGCGATTTCTAGATTGGATGATTACGAATCTGAACTCAGATTTTCAGAATTCCAGATTGCCAATCGATAATGGCTGTTACATATTGAAATATTACTGGATTTTGCTGAAAATTGTATATACGGGATTTCTGGATTCGATTATTACGAATCTGAACTCAGATATTAAAAATTGGAAATGGCTGCAAAATATATAAATAACACTGGATTTTACTAATAATTTTATGTAGGGGATTTCTAGATTACGAATCTCAACTCAGATTTTCAGAATTCAAAATGGCGGATCTAAGATGTCGGACACATATTGAAATACTATTGGATTTTGCTGAAAATTTTAATTCAAACTGGTGGACCTAAGATGACTAACAAAAATTGAAATTTTACTCGAGTTTGTTAATAATTGTATATAGTGCGTTTCCGGATTCGCTGATTAGGAATCTGAACTCAGATTTTGTAAATATAAAATGGCGGCCAAAAATTGAAATATTACTGGATTTTATAATCAATAAGTTACAAATAAAATCAGAGTTGACGTAATGAACTACATATATATTCTGTATTATTTTGTCAAATATAATATACTTAGTATTTTAAAAATTAATAAATGTTAAGAATAATGTTTTTAAAAAACATTACAGAAATTTTAAATGAAAAAATAAGTGTTTCATGATATTATGTAATAGAAGATTATCCTCATTCATTATTATTCATATTTATTTCTAATAATGGGGGTTGGCGAGCGGAGCGAGCAGGGGGCGAAGCCCCCCTAGTATATATATATTTTTATATATATAAAACCGGATGTGTCGTAAGAGCTGCAACTGCAAACCGGATGCCGGAAGAAAAAGACTAAAGTTCTGAAAGGAAAACGAACATAAAAAAATGTAGTTGTCTATATCTTTCGAACGAGGTAATCTTTTTAAATAAAATCTTTTGATTCGAGTAGAGCAATGAAATGGCTTTCGATTAAGAGTAATATGTTATATAGTTAAAACTAATGCAATACGTATATAGGCGCATTGACATTCTCGTCACCTATCTTAATGTATACTTATACATACAGCTATACTTGCTAGTCTATACTTGCCTTCGGAGCGCTTCCGCGCACCTTGATACTTTCAATTTCAAAATTAAAGAATACACTGCATTTAGGTGGGATAATAGAAGCTATGACACGTATAGAATTTTAGCGAAAACATTAAATGTTATTATATCATGTTACCTGCAGAATATACTCTACAACCGAATACTGCGACAAAACTTAAAAATAAGTATCGAAATGAAAATCAACGACATAACTGAGGCTTGGCGTTGAAAACGACTTGGCAAATATTTCTAGAAGATGCACGGTCTTCGAGGCATCATCAAAATCAACTGAAGAAACCATCAAGGAAAACACGTGTAATCACCGTTATAAATGTACATATGCTTGCGTGTTAATCAGCGAAAATAAAATTTTATATTTTCTTACGATCAAAAAATACAAAGTAAATTTTGGGGCGAGTGACGTATATGACCATCTCGGTACGTACACGCTCATACCAGTGAAAGGTAAACAATGGCCCGACTTGATTATCGCATTCGCCCAGCGCAAGGCAGACAAGCTCGTAGTCACTCACGGGCTCTAAGGCTCTCTGATATCACATGTAAACACAGAGGAAAGAGAGATGGACAGATTATCAGTGAATATATATGGCCGAGTTTCGAGTATTCGGCACGTCCTTCTGTGTCTGAGCTCACTCAGTACACAGAAGTGTACTGAGTGTACTTTCCGACAAGCATTGCGCTTGGGCAAGTGATGTGGGGAATACCCTTTGCGCTCGTTAAAAAGCTCTCTAGGTAATATTTTTGTAATTCGTTTTTTGTGAATAAATGTGAATGTAATTATACACCTAGCTTTATATAGATATTTTAACTGAAGTTCAAAATACCTAAATTCTTACACACAAACCATACATTACAGACCTCCTATGGCACTTACCCGGTTTCTCTCTTATCGGCACGATAGCGAGATCGTTAATGTGTAAGCTATTTACCCGAATCCTAGATATCAATCGCGGCACAGGAATCGACCCGGTCATGACTTGATTACTTATCCGCATCTCCGCACCTTAAGTCTCTCTCTGACGAGCGCGCGCGGACTTTGGCACATCGCGCACCGTAATCTTAACCTGAGAGGAGAGAATTCCATAAAACTATAGGCGCTCGAGACCAGTTTCGCACTTCTACCTTAATAGACTTAACAGAACTCGACTTTAACAGAAATCCAACATCCAAAATGCGTGTTACCAAGCAAGTACGCTATGCCCAAATATTTAAAAGAAACTGCTTATAGCAGCAATACTTCTGAATTCTTCTATTAATCTCTGATGGAGTGAATTTTTTTACTGTTTCATTAATATTATCTTTCCTGCATACAACATAACTTGAGGCGGTCTTACACCTAGTAGCTCCTGAGGCCAAAATCAGCTAAAAAATGTAATTCAAACAATATATATATATATATATACTAGGGGGTACCCCCCCTACTCGCTCCGCTCGTCAAACCCCCACCTTTGACAAAAAATAAGTAACATTCTTGGTTTCCAGGCGAGTTGTAATAGATATTTTTCATATGTTATATGAATTTAAACATTCAACGTAACGCTTAAGAGAATCTATCGATTCTTCTTTTTTTTTATTGAAACGAAAAAAAGTTTCCAACGTCACCTTTGATGTACTATTAACAGACGCGTTGGATTTTTATTTAAAGTGGTATCATTCGTCAATAGCCCTACATAACCACTTCTCATATTAAAATATATTACAAATAATCGTTTAAGGAATAGTTTGAAGGAATTCTCTCGATTTTGAATAAGAAAGCAGATTTTAATAAAATTTGAAGGACTGGTTAGTATAACTCTTAAAATAACTCAGTTAAATTTTTCGAACCAAAAGGTTCCTAGGAAGCAAGATATTGATGTTTTCGTTTAAGTAATTTAACCTGGAGTCTTATGGGAATTCGCGCAAATTTACGTATTTTGCAGGGCATTAAAAGTTGTTTGTAATGAAAAAATTTTCATCCAAAGATAAGCATGCGACGAACGATTATTGCTCTTAAAAAGTATCATTGTATATCTCTATGTATTAAAAAAAATTTAGTGCATTAAAAAACGGTACATTTAACCTCAAAAAATGAGTCAAATCAACTTCCTTACGAAACTTGTTGTTGATCATTCAGACGAATAGAATTGTTTTGTTTGAATATATAATTATTAATTAGTTAACCAGTATTTGTAAGACTTCTCTAACAACATTTACTTTGTAGGTTAACAAATAGATCAATGGCCCTCATTTTCTCTAGTTTGGTATCGAGACAATTCCCTTAATGTTGAAACAAAGCACATATATTCTTCGCTGATCGTTATAACCGATAATAGTAATGTTATAGACTTAAAGGAAATATTATTTTAAGGAGGAGCTTTAAATTAAAGAGAAGTTGCATAGTATAATGTGTTATAGTTACACGTGCATTGGAATTAATTTTAATTTTATTGGATTCGATTTATATTTTTAGGAGGAGCTATAAAATTAAGGAGGGAATGCATAGCGGCAGGGGTGAAAGTTTTTTGTAAATTGACGCTTACGAGAAGTTTTCAACTCAGAACATTAACTCAATTAATTTTTAAGTTAATCGATTTGCAAATATATCAAAGGAGATATATTGCGTTCTATTTTTTCCACATCACCTCAGAGGTAAATAGAAAGATGCGTTTTATTTGTAAGTGGTATCCCCAGTAGCTCCAATCGACTGTCTATGTTACTAAAATTTTGAAAAATATCAATAAGGTAAAAATGAAATTAACTGATGAGAATTTTTCCATTGGTCTTACAGTCTTATAAATTAAATTAAAATAATTAATATTTATGGCAGTCAGATTGCCCTTGTTTATAATCACCCCCGCAGAATCTGAAATAAAAACTTAATTAAAACCTGAAAAAAAAAAACTTTATTAGCAAAGGACTATCTGACTGCCCCATACCACCAAATTGCCCAATTTCCCAAAGTTTCGAGCCCGCTCCGGCTCCCCCTCAGGGACTGAAATGAAACCCGCCATACACATCCTTATATACCCATACCCACTTATTTCTTCTTACCCCCACCGCCATCCACCTTACTTTCCATTCTCACTTAAATTAATAAAGAATGATAAATGTTATCTAATTTACTTGACTCTACCATTAAATTTACATTATTCCTATTTCTTAGAATGTGAATACTTTCAAGGCTTTCCCTCTTATATTTACTCTTAATCCCTTGTTCCAAAATATCCACACTCCCAAAATCGAAAGAATGCAAACTATTTAAACAATGTTCTTTCAAACCCGATGTAAAATTTGTACTACGTAAACTATATTGATGTTCATATATTCTCTTCTTCAAATATCTACCCGTTTGACCAATATAACATCCATTATAATCCCTACAATTAAGTTTATAAACTACTCCCGATTTTAAACCTTTATCATCCTTGTCTTTACAATTACTAAATAACCTTACTAAATTATTATCGTTTCTAAAGAAAACTTGAATATTATGTTACTAAAAACCCTTCTAATCCTTTCCGACAAACCTCTAACATATGGTAAACTAAAATATGCGTTCTTTCCATTTCTATTCCTTGTTTGATTATCTGCCCGCTTCTTTAATCCACCATTATAAATTTCCCACACTCTCTCATCAATCATTTTATCAATAAATTTTATCTGATAGCTATTCTTAATAAATGTTTCTCTAACTAATTTAAATTCTTTTTCCTAAAATCTTTATGTTTCAATTTAATCGCTCTGTCAATAACACCTTTGATCGCACCTGTCTTGTTTCCGAATTGATGGTCAGAATCAAAATTTAAAAATCTACGTGACCATGTAGGTTTTCTATACCAATCTAATTTCACTATATTATTTATTATTAATAACTATAATGACTCTAATATCTAAAAAACTCAATTGATTATCTAACTCGACCTCTTTTGTGAATTTAATTCTATCATGGATAGAATTAAACACATCCACCATATCATCCACAAAACATTCAGGTAGAACAGCAAAAATGTCATCAACATATCTTTTAAAAATAATTGTCTCAGAAAGCAACTTAGACAAAGCAACACTTTCCAATGTTTCCATTACTAAATTCGCTATAACAGATGACAAAGGTGATTCTATTGGACAATGCTCATATAAACTATTATCAAAAGAAAAAATTGTGTTTTCAAAAACCAAATTAAGTGCCTTTACAAATTCATCTTTTGTTAAACTAGTATGTACTTTAATTTCAGACCATTTATCTTGTATAATATCATTCAACAACTCTAGAAGTATATTTGTTAACAAAGACACTACATCCAATGAAATCATCCTATGATCATTCGGAATAACAATATCTTTCATTATATCATAAAAACTCTAACTATCTTTAATATATGAATTTGTTCGACCCACTATCTTGAATAATCAAGGAGCGCGGGAGCGCTCCGAAGGCAAGTATCTGTCCACTGTAGAAGAAGCCTGAGGGACGACCGCGCTACTATATACTTTGAAATGGGTGTGCGAGAATTTCACTTATTTTTTACGATTTTCCATTATGTTTTATTTTATATTTAAATATATCAATGGATAGCTTTTTTGATATACTACATGCATAAAAAATTTCAATTAAAAATATTGTGTCGTTTTTATGTATATCGAGTTTATAATTTCCGATGGATATTTTCGGATCAGAAATTTTTCTTCTTCTTTTCTCTCGTCGATCAGCTGTTTTGTTCCAACCGCTGCTCTGTTATGATTGGTCAACAAGCTCCTATGGGTTCATCATATATTATATATAAAGTAATGTATACTCGAAGAGAGAGAGAGAGAGAGCGAGAGAAAGAGAGAGTATATATAATAACAACATATATAATAACAACAAAACTGTGACTCTGCAAAATAGTCTCAAAATATAGTATGTAGTATATGGTATTTTTTTACGTAATTAGGTATAAAAAAAGAGATACGAATTTCAATCAGCTGATGACATGAGGATACTTTTATACATAGATAAGTATTTTATGTATATATCATATGTAAAAAAATAAATATAACTTAAAAAATAATAAAGAATACATACTTTGTGAAAAGTTTTTTCATTTTCAGGTTATAGAATTTTCTCGTAGACTTTGAGCTCTGGAATAGATTCTTATGGAAGGAGCAGCACCAGTAACTTCTCATAACATCAGTGGGGATAGTGTACTTGACAATGTTGCAACTGCCCGTGCATACAATTCTGACCACCAAACTGATGTCAGAATCTAGATATGGGCTACTGACAGTAGACAGTGCTAATGCATTATACAGGACAGATTTTGCTGGAAGAGAAGAATTGGCGGCTCTCCAAATGCATTTAGCCAGATCAAGTAGTAGCTCAAGTGGGTGGTGCAGCTAGTATGTTTGAAGGTGATCAAAAGAAACCTATTAGCGGCAAAATTATTTTACTCATACAAGTACATACAACTAGACTTTATTTACGTAAAGGAAGAGGTGAAACAAGGATATGCAGAGTTTACGATTCATGCTTACCTGAAAGTGAAGCTACATTTGCGATAAATGCTGATGGAATTGGTGATGTTAAAGAGTAGTATTATTATATAGTATTATATTATTATTAATTTTTTTAATTACATTTATTATTTTAGACTCAGGGTTTACTCCGTTTTTTACTTAAAATGCAAATGCAGCTTGAAGAAGATATTAACATAAAAACAAACACACTAATATATTCTACTTATTTTTAGGTTGTGAATGTGGTTTTTCTGAAACATTTTTTATTTTTGTAGCCCTTGTAAACACAAGTTTATCTATTAACTACAAGATTTGTGTACATCAACAACAAAAATAATCAGATAAGTATTAAATGACTAAATGTCTATTTTTAAAATATAAAATGTCAGTTAGAGATGAACATTGAAACTTTGTGTTGATTTTTTATATATTTTTCATATTGTATAAGGAATATGATCCAAATTTGTACGTGAATGTACAAAAAGAAGAAATCATTCTAGTTTAGTTGAAGTTATATTCAAAAATTAAATTTTTTTTATCTAGAATGGGGATTCCACGCAAAAACTAGCAGGACAGAAGTTTTTAAACAATAAAAAGCCATAGTAAACTTTTTTCTACACAAGATTAAAATAATAATTCAAGAAGTTATATCCATAAATAAATGTCAAGAAAGTTTTTGTTCTCTCAGTAATTCTTAGTTCATAAACTGTTTCAAAAGATTGTATAAAATGAAAATAGAAATACAGAAAAATACCAGAACGATGTGTTATTGTGAATATTTGAACGAATAAAAGTGCTCAGAATAATTTAATTTATGATTAGCTCATGGTAAGAGACGCAAAAATGTTTGAGAGTCCACAGTAAACTTTTTTCTACACAAGATTTAAATAGTAATTTCAAGAAGTTATATACACAAATAAATGTCAAGAAAGTTTTTGTTCTCTCAGTGATCCTTAGTTCATAAACTGTTTATTTTTAATTTTACAAGATGTGAGCAATGATAGAATACTAATTTAAGTGGTTTTATGTAAAAATTATTAATGTAATTAATGATTGGTTCATGGTGTGGGATGCTAAATGTTTCAGAGGAGCTATCTGTTTAGTGAACTTTATAGTTATAATATACAACATAAAAGTATTGTTACTTTGTGAAATCTTTTTTTTATTTTTACAGAGTATCAGGACCTAAGGATTATTGACACGTACATCATACAATAGAAGACTTAATTAACAAATTTAATATATATGGAAATTGTAGTCAACTTTGAGCTTCAAGTTTTGTAAAAGTTAGAGCATCATCAGGTAATACAGAAATTTCAATTTAAATTCTGAAAATTGAACTATGAAGTAAGAGCAACATTGGCAGCTGGCTAATATCCAAATAGAATACGAATTCATGAAAAATGTCCAGCTCAGGATTGAAAACGTATTAAGGACTTACAGAGTTCAAAAAAACAAGCAACAATGGTTACTTGTAAAGAATTTGCAGCTAGGATGTACTCTAACCATACGAAGTCATTTAAAAAATTTATTCATAAGCCAAGTAAAAGTTTATGGAAAATGAACATTGCAATGCTGATAAATACCAAGACAATGTGTTATTGTGAAATTTAAATAAATACAAAACCAAGGTCTTGTATGAGTGAACCTTGGAACACGAGTTTGTTATATGTGGGTGTGTACGTATGTGTGAAAAAACTATTTAAAATACACAATAAAAATTAGTACAGAGAAATGAACATTTAGCATTTGTGAAATAACTTGTTTTTTGTAATATAAAAACTTAGTGCTTCCCCGTGAAATACATTTGTGGGTTCTTATGTCAGTGAAATGTACATTATTTTGTGTATTTTGATAAGATCTTTGTAAAGTGAAAAGCATAAATGATTAAAATGAGAGGAGTGAATAATTTATAATATAATAACATGACGCTTTCCATTGAAATGCATTTGTGGGCTTTTATGTCAGTGAAATATACATTATTTTGCGTATTTTGACAAAAGTTTTGTAAAGTGAAAAGGAGAAATGATTAAAATAGGAGGGAATAAATAAGTGAACTTAAAAAATGCATTTAAAAATATGTTTATTATGTTAGGTAATCTATGGATCCAAGGTCTTATGTCAGTGAACCTTGGAACACGAGTTTGTTATATGTGGGTGTGTGTGTGTGTGTGTTTGTGTGAAAAAACTTTTTGAAATAAATAATAAAAATTAGTACGGGAAGCGACGATTTGTGAAATAACTAGTTTTTTGTGATATGAAAACATGATGCTTCCCAGTGAAATACATTTGTGGGTTCTTATATCAGTGAAATTTACGTTATTTTGTGTATTTCGATAAAAGTTTTGTAAAGTGAAAAGCATAAATAATTAAAACAGAAGGAGTCAATAAATAAGTCAATTAAAAAAATGCATTTCGAGATATGTTTACTGTGTGATCTATATGGATGTAGGGTCTATATGCAATTGAACCTGGGACACAAGTTTATTATATATTAGCAGACTGTTTAGGCTGTGTCTTCTATTCATACATAACTAACTTATTGAGCTTAAAGTTAGATTCTTATAATAAAATGCTGAACACATAGTACCTATGAATTCGTTACAAATTGTTCTTGTTGGATAGTGTGAATCAAATCTTTATGCATTAAGGCCACCAAAAGATAATGTTCAAGTCTGTCAAAGCACGCAACCTCCTGTAGTAGAGACAAAGAGAAATACTGTTGTAGATATTCCCCTAGCAAAGCCTTGTTCTATACTTTACGGTGTTTTAATTATCAATGCTTTACTGGCTCTATGATTTCGAGCTAGCAACTATACCAAAGGGAGTTGGCCCAAGACCTGTGAGTTTAGTTATGAAGGAGGTTTTATCAATCTGTCGGATATAGAAGTGCAAGAACCTTAATAAAAGTATTACAATGTAATGTAAATTATTCATTATTATATTTTATATTTTCTCTGCAAAATATCTCCAAAAATGGTCCATCACTACATCTTTTAAAAAATACATTAATAAATTATTTTACAAAACTTCTACAATCCTTCACAAACTTTTGCAAGCAACAAGAAATTCTTTTCCAAAACCTTTACAATCACTTTACAAAAACTTTTACAAAAGATAAGAATTTTTTCGGAAACCATAAGAATTATTTTTCGAAACCTATACAGTATCCTAAAAAATTATTTACGTTTTATTTTATGAAAAGGAATTCTACGAATAAATAATAAATTTTGGCGTTCTAAAGTCGAAATAAATTTCTTTCACGCGAATACTGAAAGTCAAACCCAAAAAAGTTATGAAATCAATTAAAGTGTAATTTTATACTTAACAAACATTATTTATAATATACTTTACACTTAAAAAGTTTTCAAATCTCTCTAAAAAAATTTTACAAAAGTAAAAACTTATAGGCAAGAATAAGTTTGCTTACTATTCCATATAGTAGTTTTATACTTAACAAACATTATTTACTAAACTCTCCCACACTCTCTTTCTTCTCCCTCTCCCTCTCCCTCTGTACTAAAAACTTTAATGAGAGCTTAAATATTTTTTCAAAACAATCAACACGTTCTTTAAAAAGTTAATTTTTTAAATATATTCTAACAACACAATTTATTCAATAAGCACTCTCTACAAATGGTAATAATTTTTTTCATGACTGTACAAATAATTGTTAATAAAACTTTCTACGAAAGTATAAAATAAGGCAAGTATAGAAGTTTTTCTGTATAATCTATTTAAAAAAAAGTCATATAAATACTAGTAAAAAAGTCTTTTACTTCCTTTGGTCAATGTATGCATGGCTCAACAAATTATATGTAAGTACATTCAAATTGTTCACTGCAAATCAAACAAACGAAAGTTGTGAAATCAATTATCGATAGTCAAGTAATGCACACCATTCTCCCAAAAACTGTATGACTATGTTCTCAGAAATGTATTCAAATTTCTTCATTCTTCTATACAAATTAAACACAAGAAAGTACTGAAATCAATTAATTGTAGTCAAGTACCGGCCATAAGAACTTTTCGTATCTCACGTGTAAAATTACATTTTACGCCCACGTTGTAACTTCAAAATTATTCAGCCAGCGGGCATAAAGTACTACATAACGCCCAAGAGGTCCAATAACTCACACACTCTTACAAAACTTTATAGTACCTACGTACTTTACGCCTGTGTGGGAAAAATTATTTTAATTATCTAACTATAATCCCTTCTTTTTGCTTCCAAAATTCATAAGAATTTTTTCAGGTATTTACGAAAAGTCAAAGCCTATATAAAAAAAATTACATAGTTACCAATACATCACTATTTTTCATTATTCTTGCTCAATTTTGAACTTTCTATAATGTCTTAATATAATAAGGTGTGTCTTAATATAATGAGGTGTGTCGCTGTCTCTTTGCGATCCCGTAATCACATCTTTGTTGTATTTTTCGCCTCTTTCTATACGTTCGCATCACCATCTATAATCATAATTCCATCCGCCTCGATTCCTCGTGTTGCGTGAATCGTTTGGCTTACTTATATTTGCTAACTACATGGAATAAGCCGCTCATGGATGTATCGTACGTGCCGTATTGCTGGTAGCTGGCGAGGGGCTCCCGGTCCCTGCTCCCTGTTCGCACCTCTCCTTGCTGACTAGGCCGTTTTGTATTACCCGCTTTATGGTGTTGCATTCCTCGAACATATGTCCGTCCATGGCACAATGCCCGCAGAACTTAGGGTAAAAGTGGGTATTACCACGGTTTTTCAGCACAGGCGTCTCATAGTACACGAATTAAAAGCTCTGCCTCGATGATTGAAGTTGAATTCTTTTTTTAACTCTTCTATAACTTATCAGAAATGCAAAAATTACTCTTACATATGATAAAAAACATATAGTTAATTAATAAATGCAAACTAAAAAATAGATCCGAGGCTGATATTACTGCGGGTATGATTGAATTACCGCGGGGATTTTACCGTGTGTATGATGGATTACCGCGGGGGTATTACTGCGGAATTTTACCTTGAGCTTGTTATATTATTTTTAATTTTACAACCGAAAAAATGAACATATCTGTATATTTTTACATCATATTTCATTTAGAACATAGCAGTTGGCAAATGTTCTCATATATATTGTAGACTTCTTGATTTCACTGTTTTGAGGTTACGTTGGACCAATGCCGCAGTAATACCAGCAATCGTATTTGTATACAAATGACGGTATTACCGCGGATGGCCAGACAATAATGTAGATATTCATAAAAATCATGCTTTATTCTCTTTTTAAGACGATTTCTTATATTAATTAATATTTTGTATGATCGAATAAATATTAAATGCCGAATTATACTATGAAAAATGAAATTGCAAAGCGTTTTTCGTCGATCCACGGTAATTGCAGCGTCCGCGGTAATACCCACATTTACCCTAGTGCTCTTCTCTATTTTTCGATATTGCTCTTCGCTGCGATTACTCATTTTATAATACTCACATATCCCTTTTGCGGGTGCTACTCTGATTGTTTCAATTTCCGTAGTGCTTACCGTAATTTGGTCTCGACTTAAGCGCGCTCCCATTTATTTTCTATGCGTTTAGCTTCCATTATGGCTTCTTCGAGACTATTCAGCTGTCGGCCCGTCAATCGATGCTGCAAATCTTTCCTTATGCCGTATAAAAATTGTTTTAACCTTCCGTTTCCCCTCGTTCCTTACCAGATACTTTCTCTATGTTACTTACCGATCGATTGGCATCAGCCCTCCGTAATTTAGTTGCAAGGAAACTCCCCCAATCCGACCGCACCGATTTCAATAATATTTTTATATGCTGTTGTTCATCAGAAAATAAGAGACACGTTTTTTTTTATCTGTGTAAAACCGCTTTGAGGGGGTGAAAACCACCCTCAAATATCACCCCAAAAAATGGATTTTTCAATATATCTCAGGTGCTCATTGATATTTCTGAATGAAACAAATTTCATTTCACTTCTCATGTAAATACGCAAGTAACACACATAATTCCGACAATGAGGGTTGCAACCCCTATTTTTTTTTATTGAAAAATATCACTTTCCTATGCCTATTTATGTGGAAAAAATTCAAAATGAGCTATAAAAAAATTGGAAAAAATATTTTCGTCATTGAAATACAAACATAACGTTGACCTGTGTTCGAAATTATCTTTCAAACTACCCTCAAAATAGAAAACCACCTCTTTAAAAAGATTTTTCAATATACTTCAGGTTCTAATTGATAATTTACTAGAAAATGAATTGCGTATTGCTTCTAATGTAAATATACAACTTACTTATGCAGTTCTGACCATAAGGGTAACAGCGCCTATTTTTCCCACTGAAAAGTGGGACCCTTTTTTGGTCTTTTTTTGTGAGAATAAAATTCAAAATCAGCTGAAAAATAGAAAAGATATTTTCGTGAATTGAATACAAAAATAAAGTTGACGTGCTCTAAATTATTTTTCAAAACACCCTTCAAATGGAAAACTCAGACCCGCACAAAGGGTTCGCGATATATAGAACTACATAAGTATGTTGTATATTTACAATAAAAGCACTACGCAATACATTTTATAGCAAATTATCAATTAGAACCTGAAGTGTATTGAAGAACCCTTTTAACCTTTAGAGGACGGGATGGCCCCTATACGGGCCATGCCCATGATCGACCCTTTACATGTGTTAGTTTTGAGATGTGAGACATCACAAAAACTCGATTTCTATAGAAAAGTGAGAGAAAACAGTAAACCCAAATCCCCGTCCTCTAAAGGTTAAAGGGGTTTTTCACTTTTAAGGTGGTTTGAAAGATAATTTCGAACAGGTCAATGTTATGTTTATATTTCATTGACGAAAATATTTTTTTCAATTTTTTTATAGCTCATTTTGAATTTTTTGTACATTAATAGGCATAGGAATGTGAGATTTTTCAGTGGAAAAATTGGGGTTGCAACCCTTATGATCCGAATTGCGCGGGTTAGTCGTGTATTTATATGAGAAGTGAAATGAAATTTTTTTCGTAGTAAATTATCAATTAGAACCTGAAGTATATTGGAAAATCTTCTTTGGGGGAGATTTTTCCATTTTGAGGGTGGTTTGAAAAAATATCTCGGACAGGTCAACTTTATTTTTGTATTCTATCGATAAAAATATTTTTTTGCTCCCTTCTAGAGGAAGCTTTGTGATAGTAATTTTCGGAGTTGTAAAAACATTTTACAATTGTTTTCCGAGGTGTTAGGAATCAAAATACATAGTTTTTGAAAAATGTGTGTGTGTGTGTGTGCGTGCGTGCGTGCGTGCGTGTGTGTGTGTGTGCGCGCGCGTGTGTGTGTGTGTGTGTATGTGTGTGTGTGTTGGTTAGTTTTTTAGAAAAAAATTTTAAAAATGAGTTTGTATGTCCAACGATTGTGGAAGTAAAATTGACTTAATCGCTTCACAATTCCTTGTAAAGGTAGATTTTGGATAGTTCTCGGTCGAGTTCTTTGGGCAAGATGATTGGTCAATAAATTTCAGAGATATTTGAGATTAAAATTTTTTAAAACTTTTTTTCAAATCGCAATTTCTTGAGAACGGCTCTATGTATCTAAATCTGATGGGTAGCATTCGAAAGAGAATTAAAATGCCTATATTTCCTAAAAAGAAAAGTTTCTAGCTATCACGGTTCATTTGTTATAAACGAAAACGTAAACATTGAAAAATGAAAAAATAGGTTTTGTATGTCAACTGACTACGGGAGTAAAATTGACTTAATCACTTCAAAATTCCTTGTAGAGGTAGATTTTGGATAGTTCTCGGTTGAGTCCTGTGGGCAAAATGATTGGTTCATAAATTTCAGAGATATTTGATGTTAAAATTTTTTTAACCTTCTTTTCAAATCGCAATTTCTCGAGAACGGCTATATGTATCAGCTCCATATTTATAGCCAATATGATAAATGTCCTATAGATAATATGTGTGCTAATTTTCGTCAAAATCGAACATTTACTTGTTGAGATATTTGATATTGAAAACTTTCGTATTTTATACAAAGTCAATTTCTTTGTCGCATGATAACTAGTAAAAAACCGCTGCTAACTGCTTTAGCAGAATGCTTTCTCAAAGAGAATTGATAAATTACATCAAATAATTTTTTAAAGTGTATATATTAATATAAAATTTCATTTTTTCTTCATATCTCGTTTCCCATAAATAAATTATTCAAAATTATCTAAAAAATTATATTTAAAATAGTTATGTAGTCATTATTAAATTACAAAAATATTGATTGATGGGTAATTTTAAGACATTTAAGAAAATTGGACTATTTTAGACCGATATCCAAACCCAGAGCCGAAAAAAAATATTTTCGATTTTTCCATATTTTTCTTTATTTTGTTTAACCGACTTAAAATTATGCGATGGGGCCGACAAAAATACGGATTGATAGGCAATTTTAAGACCTTTCAGAATATGGAACTACTTCAGACCGATATCCAAATCCAGAGCCGAAAAAAAATATTTTCGATTTTTCCATATTTTTCTTTATTTTTTTTTAACCGACTTAAAATTATGCGATCGGATCGACAAAAACATGGATTGATAGGTAATTTTAGGACATTTCAGAAAATGGAACTACTTCAGACCGATATCCAAATCCAGAGCCGAAAAAAAATATTTTCGATTTTTCCATATTTTTTTTTATTTTTTTTTAACCAACTTAAAATTATGCGATCGGATCGACAAAAATATGGATTGATAGGTAATTTTAGGACATTTCAGGAAATGGAACTACTTTAGACCGATATCCAAACCCAGAGCCGAAAAAAAATATTTTCGATTTTTCCATATTTTTCTTTATTTTTTTTAACCGACTTAAAATTATGCGATCGGATCGACAAAAATATGGATTGATAGGTAATTTTAGGACATTTCAGGAAATGGAACTACTTTAGACCGATATCCAAACCCAGAGCCGAAAAAAAATATTTTCGATTTTTCCATATTTTTCTTTATTTTTTTTAACTGACTTAAAATTATGCGATGGGGCCGACAAAAATACGGATTGATAGGCAATTTTAAGACCTTTCAGAATATGGAACTACTTGAGACCGATATCCAAATCCAGAGCCGAAAAAAAATATTTTCGATTTTTCCATATTTTTCTTTATTTTTTTTTAACCGACTTAAAATTATGCGATCGGATCGACAAAAATATGGATTGATAGGTAATTTTAGGACATTTCAGGAAATGGAACTACTTTAGACCGATATCCAAACCCAGAGCCGAAAAAAAATATTTTCGATTTTTCCATTTTATTTTTATTTTTTATTTTATTTATTTAACCAGAAAAGTTACAATGCAGTTTACAAAGTAAAATCTATTAGAGGTAAACATTGTTACCTGTACAATAGTCTGGTTGCATACAACTAATACTATATCTATAACTTAAAACTAACAGATTACTCATTCGAGTAACATAAACATTTTCATAAACTTTATTTCATTTAACAATTTATATATTCTATAAATAAAATCCGCCAAAACGTAATATTATAATCTTCATTTTTCCAAAAGTAAACAGTGAAAATGATATGAAGTTGTGTGTAATGTTACAATTAAATGTTATTATCGAAAGAGCTTTTGTTTTAATTTGTACTTAATTGTACTCTTCTTATAATTTAAAATTTTGAGATCATTAGGCAATTCGTTAAATACCCTCATAGCTTCCACCAGACTATCTTTATCACTAATAGCTTTGGTCATTTTAGGTAGTTGTAGTGATTTTTTTCTAGTATTGCGTTTTATTGTAAGAAAAGCATCTTTTAGATTATTATAATGATAGCATAAGGATTCTAGAGTGAACATTTGTTCTATTTTTAGCGGAGTGTTGTGCACCTGGAATTTATTTTTGGCAATGATTTTGAGCAATTTATTTTGGATTTGTTGTATTATTTTAATTTCTGTTCTACAAGCACCCCCCAAGCAATGATGCCATAGTTTATAACATTATGAAAGAAGGAGTAATAAATAATCATCAATGTGTTTGTATCCATAATTTTTCTTAGCTTTGCGAGTATAAATATTAAATATTTTGTTCTGTTAATTAAATATTTAATGTGACTATCCCATTTCATATTAAAGTCGAAAATTAATCCCAAGTACTTGTAACATTCTGTTCTAGTTATTTGCTGATTTTGTATATTTATATTTACATTAATTGGGACACTATCACGATAGTTACCAAAAGTTATAAACTTATTTTTTTGTATATTTAGGGATAGCTTATTTAAAGCAAGCCATTCCGCCGCTTGATCTAGTAGTTTGTTTATTCTATCCTGCGCCATTGACCACGTGTCTTCACTAGAAATGATGACAGTGTCATCAGCGTAGGACAGAATAGACCCTTCCGGCATATCTCTCAATAGATCGTTTACATATAATATAAAAAGTATCGGTCCTAATATTGTTCCCTGTGGCACCCCACAAGATACATATTTGTATTCACTTATTTGGTTTTGTATTCGAACTTTTTGTTGTCTATCGGAGAGATAGCTTTTGAACAAAAGTAAGACCTTTCCTCTTATTCCATAACGTTCTAATTTGCTAAGTAATATGTCATGGTTAACAGTATCGAACGCTTTTGCCAGATCTAAAAAAGTAGCAATAATACGTTTGCTTTTATCTAGATTTTGATAGATTTTATGTGTTATGTAGTTAAGTGCATCCGCCGTACCTTTGTTTTTAACAAAGCCATATTGGTGTTCAGAAAGTATTTGATGTTTTTCCAAAAAAGTATAAAGGCTGTTATAAAGTATTTTTTCAAAAATTTTGGCAACATTGGATATTAGAGATATTGGTCTGTAGTTAGAAATGCATGATTTGCTTCCAGCTTTGTGGATAGGGACAACTTCGGCACTTTTGAGATTATCTGGCCAGATAGACTTTTCAATACTCAAGTTGTATATATGTTCTAAAGGAATAATTATGTAGTTTGCTAACGTCTTTAAAATTTTTGTATTTATATTATCTACACCTCCAGCTTTGTTTTTCATGTTACGTATAATTGTATTTATTTCAAGTGCATCAGCGGGTTCTAAAAACATTGATTTGTTATTTGGTTTAGGCATATTCAATCTTTTATTTGTAGGTTGTATAATTTTTTTACTTACTTCAGATCCTACTTCACAAAAATACTTATTCATAATATTAGCAATTTTCCTTTGATCTTCTATTTTTTTATTGTCTTGATCGTAAATATTAGTTATATTATTTGATTGCACTTTGTTTTTTCCTAATTTCTTATTTATTAAGTTCCACAGTTGTCTAGGATTGTTGTCACATTTTTTAAACGTTTCGAAGTCAAATTTGTGTTTGGCATCTTTAATAATCTTATCTAATATTTTACAATAGTCCCTGTATTCTTTTTTTGCGGATTCACTAGTTGGGTTTCTTTTAAAAATATTATATAAAGTTTCTTTAGTTTTACATGATATTATAATTGCGTTTGTGATCCATATCTTTCTAGGAATCATATTTTTTTGTTTATTTTGTTTTTGTGAAAAAGTTGCCTTCTCAACACAACCATTCACTAGTTCAACTAATAACTCTGAGGCAGAGTTAGGATTTTGTATAGTCAAAATCGAATTCCAGTCTATGCTTCTAGCTACGTTAATTAGTTTTTTATAATTTATGGTTTTATTGTTCTGCTTTCTTGAGTCGCTATGTATTATATGATCGAAAGTTAAAAACAAAGGGTAGTAATCAGTAAATGGAGTAGTTATTTTGTAGGCTTTTGTTGTTAGATTTTTACTTTTTAGATACATATTATCGATACATGAACCCCCGAAGATATTTTCTGGGTCTGGTCGTGTGACTCCAAGGAAACATGGGGTATACTCATGTTCTAAAAGATGATTCAAAAAATCTTGGCTTAAAGTCATGTCATATGCACTATCAAGAGATTTGCTCATTATATTAATATTGAAGTCTCCGATTAACCAATGATTTTTACTGTTTATATAATTCATAATGTATTTTTTGAGACTCAAAATAAATTCTGTTTTCGAGATGTCATGGCATCTGTAGACAGCCGAGATTATTATCTCATCTTTATTTTTTAGTCTAATTCTGGAACATAGAAAACTAACTCTATCAATTACTATTGTTTCTGTGTCTTCAAATATTTTACTATTTATATATACAAGAACCCCGTCGTTTTGGTTAATTCTACTATTATTATAAAAAATTTTATAATTAGGTAATTGATATTGTTTATAGTTTTCCAGTTTTCTAGTCTCTGTACAAACAATTACACATGGTTTAACATACAGACTCTCAATAATAATTTCTAGATTTTTTAGATTAGCATTTATGCTTCTTATATTTACATACATAATTAGATTATTTTGGCCTGTTAGATTATTGTTGAGAGTCTGCATGTTAGCGCAGCTACATTCTCGTTGTAAGAAGTTTTCAATGTCTTGCTGGACTTGATCCATTATCATTTAGCGATTCTCTCGAAGACTGCAAGCCCAAGGGGGCAATGGATAAAACAGATTGACTCATTGACATTGCAGTAACAGTATGTGGCTGTGTTTGATTAGTTGTAATTTTGATGTTTTCTACTTTACCGATGAGTCTGGGTACTCTCACTGGGTAATCTGTCATATCTATATCCCGGTTGATTTTACCTTTTAAGATTTTGCATTTCTCACTGTCATTCGCCATGTGGTTAACCTCAAAATTCGTTTTATATTTAGTATTGCTGTAGAAACAATTTACACATGTGAAATTATCTTTTATTTGACATTGTGCTGATATATGAGATCCTGCACATTTTAAACATGTTAAATCATTAGAGCACTTATTTAAATTATGTCCAAAACGTCCACACTTGTAACATGGCTTGATATTTATTAAGTCATATATTTTACAGTTTCGATATCCTACGTAGATTTTATTATTATAACATTCTCTTATTATCTTGTATATTTCCGAAGGAACTTCAATAATAGCTGTTATTGTATTATTTTTGGTATTTTTATAAGTACTTAACACTACACATTTTCCATCACAGTCTTTAAAATTTCTTGTGTTGATGTCACTTTCTAATTCTTCATCATTCATATTTTCAAAATTGTCTATACCCACCACCTTTATTTTCGGTTTAGAGATGCTTTCTGTTCCTATTTTACACTTATCCGACATTTTACTACTTAAAATTTTGGCTGCTTTATTGGTACTATCTTCGTTAAGGCAGTTAATGTTGATTTCCTTGTTATTTTTTACCTGTAAACTTTTCGTCTTGATTGTTTTTTCTTTCGTTAAATAGTGGGTAACCCTTTTTTTAATTTTGTTTATGTCATCGTCCTCATTTTTCATTTGAATAATTATTTTCGGTATGCGTTTTTTTAAGGGTTTACTGTTAATTGTAGCTTCAGCAAACGTTTTCTTGTTAGTTGTTACTTCTGAGTTTACTTTTTCTTTTTCAGCATTTAGAAGTTCCCTGAGTAAATAATTTTTCTCTTGTAGCTCCTTGTTAAGTTCTCTTAATAGAGTTGTTTCAATTTTTAAATTTTCCAGTTCAGTGTTATTATCAAAGATTGTTTCATTATGAGGGTCTTCAACGTTAGTACTATTGGCAGCTGCAATTTCATCTAGTATTTCTTTTTGTATTACCTCTTTTCGTGTAGCTTTTATTTCCGCTATTATCAATTTTACATCGTCACTCAAGGTATCCACGTTAAAATTTGAGGTTAGTTTCAGATGCGCATGCTTCGGGCATACTGCCAAGATTTCACCAATTCTTTTTGTGTTTTTCAATCTATCAAAACAACTAAAGTGGTAAGGATCCTCACAAAAAAAACAAACTATCGCACCAAATCTGGCACTAGAATGACACTTATAATATTTATCAGGCGGCTTACCGGCGGGGGCTGTATGCTGCCCCGCCATCTTTTCTTTATTTTTTTTAACCGACTTAAAATTATGCGATCGGGTCGACAAAAATATGGATTGATGGATAATTTTAAGAGCTTTCAGAAAATGGAACTACTTTAGACCGATATTCAAACCCAGAGCCAAAAAAAAATATTTTCGATTTTTCTATATTTTTCTTTATTTTTTTTAACTGACTTAATATTATCCGATCAACTATATAATTGAATTTGCACAACTTCAAAATGAACTTTAGATATCTGCCAAAGATAAACTTGATACCTCTGTTCATTTGGAGTTATGCCGCGGACAAATTCATTACACACATACACACACACAGACACACACACAGACACACACGCATACATACATACACACAGACATTTTCTAGAAAACGCATATTTCGACTCAGAGAGCTCAGAAATATCGAAAATCATCGAAATCTCGGGGTCGAAAAATTTCACCGTTACCAAGCTTTCTCTTTGAGAAAGTAAAAGATTGATTTCATCGTGTTAAAATTTTGTGGAAATCTAGAATTTGTATCTTTATCGTATAAGTCCTTAAGGTAAAATAATCGTCTATTTAATATTAAAATTGTTTACGGTTTTTTTCAAAATCGTGATTTTGAAAAATCACACTTCATGTATCAGTTTGAAATTTATAGACTATTTTGTATGCGATATATCGACGGCGGAGCGGAATAAGATCGAATTTTAAATATTAAGAAATTTTTAAATCATTGTAAATTTTTAAATCATTGTAAATTTTTAAATCATTGTAAATTTTTAAATCATTGTAAATTTTTAAATCATTTTAAAACACGTAGAATGAATAAACATATATTATATTTGAGCTATGTGCTATACATATAGGAACGATAAATTAATTTGGAGGAAGCTACGTGCCACAGACTTGGCAGCGGTTTTAATATTTTTAAGCCCATTTTGAATTTGTTTTTCATGAAAACAGGTATGGAAAATTTGCATTTTTCAGTAAAAAATAGGGGATGCAATCTTCATGGTCGGAACTATGTGTTAGTTGCGTATTTACATGAGAAGTGCAATGAAATTTGCTTCATTGAGAAATATCAATTAGCACCTGAGATATATTGAGAAATCCATTTTTTGGGGTGACATTTTAGGGTAGTTTTCACCCCCTCAAAGCGCTTTGCACCGATAAAAAAAACACGTGTGTCTTATCTTTTATGAACTACAACATATTAAAAGATTATTGAAATCTGTGAGGTCGGGTTGGGAGAGTTTTCTTGTTAATAGAATTGTCACCTTTTGTCCGAAGTCTGCTACGCTCCCTCCCGTAGTCTGTGTCACTGTTCTTAATTTCCACAGAAACTGATCCGAGTCCTCATTATCCTGATATTTTTTGTTGATGGCATCTAATAATTGCTCAATGCTTTAGTGCCTCTCTAATCATAGCAGGAAATCTCTTCTTGCTTGACGTTGGAGACGTACGCCTATGATATTTTTGATCCATTTTACCTTCTCTGGTTTCCAGTCACTAGGAAGGTCCCTTATTACCTCACAGAATCCTGACACTTTTTCTGGTTCCCCCTCGTAAGACGGAATTATGTGCATAGCTTGGGAAAAGGTCCAGGTTGGATGTCTTCCTCCTTACTCGTGTGGATGGTACTGGAGCATTTCAGCATTGGAGATGGCGCGGGCAGCGGTGTTTGTGGTGGCGTGCCAGATTGCTGGCTATTAGCGTCGCTTTGCCACCAGATGTCGAGAAGTCCTGGTGGCCAGCCACAGGCCTTATTGTGAAGCGTAGTTTCTTTATTGCTGAGTGAGTGGCAAAGGGGCACTGCTAACGGAGTAGTTACATACTAAGTTATTCTGCGATCACAGTTAGGATGGATCGATGAACGGATATGGCGGTGGCATGTATCCAGGCATATATGGGTAATACGGGTAAGGCGCAGCATCTGCCATGTGCCCATAAGGTAGGTATTCTCTCGGAACTCTTTCCTGAGCCTTTTGGCGATCTATCGAATACTCTTTTTTGATGAATGCTGTGATATCTTCCTGAGGGGACGTCGACTGCTCAGTTTTCATGGCCTCGAAGACGAATGGTGTATATGTGTCATTTGCCTGAAGCGCGGGCGTCAGATTTTCCTCAGCGATTTTCTAGAGTAGGCAGCTTCTCGATCACGGGAATTGTGTCGCGGGGTTCGTTCGCTATAGTTTGACTCATACCACCCATTTCGATTAGGTCGCCTGCTGCTTCATTAAGAACTTGGTTTCTCCTTAGCTCCTCGTCTTGCCGCACTGTTTGTAAGAGCTTCCGGAGGTTTAGAACTTCTGCGCGGTCCTCTTCATTAAATATCCGGTTGCCGACTGTTGCTGCACAGATTAATATGTTCTCGGTTTCTTGGCGTATGTCCGGATCCTCTGTTTTAATGGCTATCTTAGCCATGATTGTGGCTGAGTGCAGGATGAATAATGCGGCTTGTTCCATCTGATTTTTCGCGGATCTTTTCTTGAAGGAGAAGACTATTTTTTTTATCTTGTTATCAGTTGAATCATAACAGTTAAGTAATATCATTCTTTCGAACTGGGAGTATTATAAATTTTGTGTCGACCGCGCGTGACCCACGGAAGACTGAATATGATAGAATACGGTTTCACTTACTCTTGCAAGCAGACGGCGGACAAGATAAGCATGGTGGTTGGAATCCTTCCTTCCTGTCTATTGTCGGTGGTAGCAATGCGAGTGTTCTGATGCGCATTTCACAATTCAAGATACCTCGTATTTCTAACAGAGACCCCACATCTAGCATCGATTTAATATTACGTGTGAAGGCTTTTCACAATTATAACGGGTGGAGGGTTTCAGTTTTCTGTACTGTACCAGTGATGGAACGGTTCAATAAAATACAAGGCACGTATATAATAGAATTGTATACTTATTAAATACTTAATACTAGAGAGATATATCAAGTCCTAGTCGCGTCGTGGTTGCCCGTAATTGTAGTCTTCCTCGTGGATCGATGCGTGGCCTCTCTTCGTCTGGTGACTCGTTCGTCCGAGTCTCTCTCTCTCTCTCTCTCTTTCTCTGTGTGTCTTTGTGATCCTCGAACTCATCGGTACGTGGTACTTCTACCTCAGACGTATCGTACCCTCTCATTCGCTTTCGTTGGCGGGACTCCCTTCTGTGTGTCCTGATCTCTCATTATTTATACCCATTTCCATATGTCTTGAGTGGAGATAATAATACGGTTATTGGTTGCTCTTGGTTTGGCAATCCAATGGCCACCTCAGCTCCTCGCCGGGATGGCCCAATTATTGAGAGGTCCAACGCTTCCTGAACTGCTGATTGTGGTTCGAATTCCACCGCACTGCTGCATTCGCCGAGGTCTTGCTTCATCGCTTCATACCTGTTTTGACGGTCAATGCTTTGTGAGCTGCTGAGTCGCAGCTGCATTTCTGAGCTTTGTGAGCTCCTACTCGTAACAATACTCGCCAAAGTTATTTGAAAAAATGTTTTACTAATAGAAACTCATATTTTTCACAAAAAACGTCTTTGAGATTTACACATGATACCGTTAAGGTAAAAAGTGTAGAGAAAATTTCTGCCGAAAAGAGAAAGCTTGGCGTCCATTGACGTATAACGTGATTTTAGACTTTGAAAAATAGGAATATGTATTTTGGAATCTGAGCTTGCTCAGTCAAAGACAATTGTTGATACTTCCTCATCCCTAAAAGAGTCAACCAAGACAGCGGATTGATTAGTTTTGAGAGCGAGATTAAATAGGAATTATTTTGTATAAAAGGAATGGGACTATATTTTTAATCAATTTACATTCCGTGAAATAATTTATTGAGAAGAGTATGAATTAAAAGTCTTAATTAAACAAAGCTCATCGAAAATATCATCGTAATTCAATAACAATTAGTATATTCAATGACGTAATTTAAAAAAATGGAAAAATTTTTATTTGTAACATTTGCTGGAAAAAATATCTGAATTAAAAGTAAAATTTCAGTTCTACTAGACAACGAAATATAAAGTAAAAATGTGTAGAATAATAACACAGGCCCACAAAAAAAAGTATATTGCACTGGGGTTGAGACAACGTTACTCCTATGTATTTTGACCCACTGAATACGAATCTGCAATAAAAAAGGGGGGTTGCCCAGCGAATTTCGAAGAGAACCTCAAAAAGTCGTAAAAAACACGTTTTCTAGAGGTAAAGGCTTAAAAACAAAGAATATGATTTGTCTTTGGTTGAGACGACATCGTGAAGGCTTAAAAAAGAGAATTTAATATGTCTTAACCTGATATTTAGACTTGAAGAAAAACTGAAGAGAATAGCAGGGTGAAAGCGAATCTGAAGATGGCATGGTTATACCTCCTGTATATCCAAAGAAAATATTCATTGGATTTTTCATTTGTAATCTTGAAGTAAAGACAACTTATATTTATATCCGTTTCTTGATTGGTTGTGTAGTATTTCTTTTCATATAATGCAGAAATTGAACTGTCACGACTAGATGGCTGTACATAAGCTTTCAAATAATTAATCGTAATCAGCAAAAACCTCAGATAGAAGACCATTTTTTCTGAAAGAATAGAACATAAAGTAGAATCAAATAAGTTATTGAAGCAGAAAACTGAATTGAACTGAAGGTTTTAAGAAATAGATATTAATTATTAGAATAAAGTAAGACTGCACTTACATGAAAATCAAATCACTCATGGTGGAGACAGCTATTGGGCAGGAGCGTTTAAAAATTTTCACTAACTTTACACGTTTGATTACCTTTTTCTATTTCTGAACAATGCTGCTAAACCCACCGGGCGCAAATATCGCGGAGCAGAGCGCCGCGTGTAACTAAACAGTGAACGCCTGTAGCTGACTTACGTTACTACGTGAGTTTTCTGACGTTCCTGCTTGTGTCGTCTTTAATCTTTGTCTCAAAACTTGCTCAAAACTTATTTTACATGTCCAAAGTAATATACGGCGTGTCCCATTTTAATCGATCACCCCGAATATTTTTGCAGGATGACCACCAATTGAAACACTTCCAGAACAAAAATTGTTCGATTTTTTGGGGATCATCTTTCATTGAGGTTTGATTTAACCTTGACCCCTATTTTGAAGATCATCTGGAGGTCAACTTCTTTCTTTTAAATGAATACCCCTATTTTTGGCTGCGGAAATGAAAAGGACATAAAATTTTACGTTCAGAGCAGTATAATATGTTAGGGGTTCTAAGATCATTCTAAGATCAAACAGCCAGTTTAAGAAAATCTACCTGAGTAACTCCTCTGGGAAGGCTGAAATCGAAAAAAATGGTAGAGATCAAAGTTGCATGATTTCAAGGGGGAAGTCGAATGGTAACCTTGCATTTGTCCTTGACCGTGAATTTCAATGTACGTGTACCATTTTAATCGATCACCCCGCATATCTTTGCAAGATGACCTTCGATTGAAAAACTTCCGGATCAAAAGTTGTAAGGTTTTAAGGAGGCCGTATGATAATGACCTTGGTTTTGAACCAGAGGTCAAGCTTAGGAGTCATTTGGAGGTCAATCTCAGAATTTCTTGATAATCTTTGGTTAAATTTGACCGTTGACATTAGCGTTATCCGATGTACACCACGGGGAGGTTTTTAATCGGATTTTGTACATCATGTAGCCGTAAAAAGGGCTGATTATAATCATAATTTCTGAGATACGTCTCTCCTCTACGTATGAGTACATGCATTTTAAAGAAGATGCTCAAAAACTCTACCATTTTGCTGGATGCACACACGTACTCGTCGACGGAAGTCGTTTCGGACGTTTCTGAGAATTTCTGGAGTGATGGTCCTAAATGCTTCACGAATGCGTTCCTACATATCTCCAATTGTTGTCAGTCGCATATACTTTTTCCTTTATGAAACTCCAAAGAAAGAAATCTAGGGGAGTTAGATCTGGACATCTCGGGGGTCACTCATGAATCGGATTCCTTAAGCCAATCCAACGTGTGCAAAAATATTGTTGAGATGATTAACTGCAGCATCATGTCTATGGGCAGGAGCTCCATCTTGCTGAAACCACATACTAGCACGGACATTTAAATTCATTGTTCCGAAGTTTGTGTTAAGCGAATATGATAAGGGTGAAATTTGTGGAATAAAAAAATATGGTTAGCGGTCGACTTTGATATCCCATGCTGTTGCTCAATTTTTCTGGTATGCACGTGAAGAATCATCGCAGAAACACCTTGTTGCAAAGATAGCTTATTTTAGCTTATTTTCTATATATAGTCGATAAAATGGCAGATTATCCTCCTTCTGAAATAGTCGAGATGATACGCATTGTTGGCGCTTCTAATGACAATTACTCTACTGCAGCACGGCTGTATGCTGAAAAATATCCTAACAGACGTCATCCAACCCGAATAACAATGGAAAGGTTGATTGTCAGAGCTGAGGGAGATAATTTAAGAAGAATTAGATGCAAGACTGGACCAGATCAATTAAAGTCGGTAGTGACATTAGGTGTTTCTGCGATGAATCCTCACGTGTCTACCAGAAAAATTGAGCAACAGCATGGGATATCAAAGTCGACAGCTAACCGTATTTTTTTATTCCATAAAGTTCACCCTTATCATATTCGCTTAACACAAACTCCGGAACAGGGCGATTTGAATCGCCGTCTTCAATTTTGTAATTGGGCTATAAATCAAGCAAGGAACGACCGGTTATTCTTTTCTAACATGCGTTTTTTAGATGAGGTAAATTTTAATAACGAAGGAGATGCTAATAGACATAATTGTCATTATTATTCAAAAGTGAATCCTCATTGTCAACGACATGTTAATCCTCAAAGAAAATGATCCACTAATGTCTGGAATAATTGTGAATCACATCATTAGACCGTATTTTTTCCGAGGAACTCTTACTGGCATACGTTATCTTCACTTTTCTGAGAATGATCTACCTGTTCTTTTGCAAGATGTAAATTTAAATGTCCGTGCTCATATGTGGTTTCAGCAAGATGGAGCTCCTACCCATAAACATGGTGCTGCAGTTAATCATCTCAACAATATTTTTACAAATCTTTGGATTGGCTTAAGGAGTTCGATCCATGAGTGACCCTCGAGATGTCCAGATCTAACACCCTAGATTTTTTTCTTTGGGGTTTCATAAAGGAAAAAGTATATGCGACTGAGCCGACGACCATTGGAGAAATGCAGGTATAAAATATATATATATAATTATCCCCCCCATCCGTTTATGGAGCCCATCCCTGTATATTAGTACCTACAGCCCAGAGATCCCTATGGCAAGTGACTAAAGAAATAATGGACCCTGGGGCTATAGACTCTAGATCGGGCTCCATAAACGCCCGAGAAAAATATTTTATGGGACCCGGGCTCCATAAAAGGAAACGGGCTCCATAAATATGCTCATGTGTATAAAAGGGCTCCATAAATCTGTTAAAACAAATGTATATATATATGTATGGAGAACGCATTCGTGAAGCATTTAGGACCATCACACCAGAAATTCTCAGGAACGTCCGAAATGACTTCCGTCGACGAGTAAGTGTGTGCATCCAGCAAAATGGTGGAGTTTTTGAGCATCTTCGTTAAAAAGCATGTACTCATACGTAGAGGAGAGATGTGTCTCAGAAATTATGATTATAATCAGCCCTTTTTACGGCTACATGATGTACAAAATCCGATTGACAACCTTCCCGTGGTGTAAATTTAACCCAAGATTATCAAGAAATTCTGAGATTGACCTCGAAATGACTCCCAAGTTTGACCACTGGTTCAAAACCAAGGTCATTATCATACGGCCTCCTTAAAACGTTACAACTTTTGATCCGGAAGTTTTTCAATTGAAGGTCATCTTGCAAAGATATGCGGGGTGATCGATTAAAATGGTACACGTACATTGAAATTCACGGTCAAGGACAAATGCAAGGTTACTATTCGACTTCCCCCTTGAAATCATACAACTTTGATCTCTACCATTTTTTTCTATTTCAGCCTTCCCAGAGAAATTACTCAGGTGGATTTTCTTAAACTGGCTGTTTGGACTTACAATGATCTTAGAACCCCTAACATATTATACTGCTCTGAACGTAAAATTTTCTGTCCTTTTCATTTCTGCAGCTAAAAATAGGGGTATTCATTTAAAAGAAAGGAGTTGACCTCCAAATGACCTTCAAAATGGGAGTTAAAGTTAAATCCAAGGTCATTGAAAGATGACCCCCAAAAAACATCATTTATCATTTATTTTATTAGGATTTATGTAACGTATTTATTGATAACTGATACTTTGAACTAGTTTTTATTTTCAATTGCAGTTCTTTGAACAAATTATGACAGCAACAGTTGAGACTGTGTCTGAGCAACTAGATCTTACAACAATTATGCCTTCAGAAAAAGTAATGTCGGCTGTTGCGAAAGCAGTTACTCTTTCAGAAACGGATGTTGGTAAGTTCTTAAACCATACGTAATAAAATTCGTTAAATAATACTAGTGATCACCAAAAATTTTTACTTACTAAAAGATGTTGATTTTATCTCTTTTGTCCACATCATGATGCTAGCTGAAATATTTTGGTATACTCCATATAATATAATCAAAAGCTTATGGAAGCCGACCCACGTTACGTTTAAAATATGATTCGTAACACTTCAATAAAAGTCAGTCCTTCATCTGTTGCTGACTTACAAGGAAAGGTTTCTAACCCGGACTCACCAATTTTGATGATTTTAGCATATGTCGTAGAACATAAAAAAAATAAACCTATTGTTTTTATCGGCTAATATTCAATTTTAAGGGGTGAAAACGACTCCTAAAGATCACCTCCAAAAATCCAAAAATAGTTTTTTCTGAATATCTCGGCTTAAAATGAATATTTTTCAACGAAACAAAATGGAGGTTACCTCTGATAAAAAAAAAGTTAGTATTCCATAGTGATTCGAAGAGTAAGGATGGCATCTCCCATGTTTTAAGGGTTGAAAACTGATATTATTCGTCAAAATTTGTTAATAAAACATCGTAAAACGACTAAAAAAATTTTAAAAATTTTTCTAACCCATAAAACACAAAAATAAAGTTGATGCGCTTCGGTATTTTCATAAGTATTCCCTCTAAGGGGAGTACGCCACACCAATCTAAAATAACTGTAAGTACACGGAGCGCTCATTTTAGCTACGGGAGCATAAAGTTACTCCGTGCTAATACATCATACTGTTCGCTGCCCCAGGAGTAAACAATGCGTGCGTGGAGAGTAATGCTACCATACCAGTGTAGCTTGAAAACTGTTGAACGTCAATAGCAAGAGGTTCATACCATGGAAGTATGAGATTCTTGCAATCGAGGAGTTGCGTTTGGCACCGTTGCACGAATTCCATACTCTCATGGTATAAACTTGGTGCTTTCGGCGCATGGCGGTATCTCGTCCTACGGTAGCGCTGCTCTACTATGCTAGTCAAGTATAACAAAAATTGATGCTTCTATAGAGCGAGATCCCGTACTATCATAGCTAAATTGAGCTCTCCGTGTATGTAGTTTAATCCATAAAATTTCGTAGAAAGTTCGAGTTTTCAAGGTCGCTCGTTACAAGTCTGCTATCAAATTTTGAAAATTTAAAATGGCAGATCCAATAAGGCGGATGATAATGTCAAAAAAAATATAATTTTCATAGAAGATTGTTTACAGAAGTATGATCTTCATGGCCTGTGCTTTTGAAATAAAAAACCTCAAACTTCAAACCCTTTGTCAATAGACATGCCGAAGACCTGTGATTCCAAACCAAGTAACCCCAAATACCTAAATTTATAAACAGTAAAATTCTGTATGGTGAAGCCGTTTTATAATTTTCATAGTAATGCATATCAGAATATTATAGAAATTTACTGCAAAGATAACTTATAATGTATTTTTGTTAATAACAGTTGAATATAAAAATAATTTAGAATCTTTTAGTTTCTAACATAGGACATTTTTTGTAGTAAGTATAAAATATAGTACTTTACGAAATTTTTACAGTAATAGTAATCCTCGTAAAAGTGTTTGAAACACAGGTTTTTTTGGCACCAACCACATCGAACAATTGCAGTATTTATACACCCTTCCATTTAGCAATGTGTTCCACAACACTCTTCAAAACTGAAATCTACAGGATTAAGCAATGTGTCCTGTCTTTCATTGACATAAACGCTTTTATACAGGGAATATTTAAAAATACATATATATCTCGGTGAAGACAGTTGGTTACGAACTAATGATTGAAGTTTAATTATATTATTTCTCAAATGTAAATTCATATCATAATTCATTAACATTACATTATCAGAAATTTTTCGAACAAAGTTTTTCCAAATTCAGAACCCATACACGTCAAGTGGTTGAATTTTTCCCCTGGTTCCAATTGGAATTTTTTTTACGTTAATGATTTTATTTTCTGGCATTCTTTCCTCTACAACTCTGACACAATGACCACTCCAAGAATCCAATGATAGTATGAAGTGATGACCTACATGTAGATAAAATATTTTTTCCAACCAAATTTTGAAGTGATCTGAACTTATATGATTTATTTGTCATCTTAATTGCGATATTGCAACTGAGAAATTCTCATAAATGTGCTTACTTGTTGTTAATTTTCCAGATTTTGATGCTTACACGAGAACGAACACGTTCTCGGGTTTAAATAAGTTTTGTTCTACAACAGGGCAAAACTTACCACTTGGTTCCTTTAAAACAAGAAATAGCGGTGACAATAGTTGTCCAGTAGCTGATATTAGTGGTTGCACTGTGTAATTGTGCGTTGTTGCTGATACAGATTGAACCAGACATTGGAGTTGCTCTTGTCCTTCAACTGCTAACGTTCTTTCAGAATGCATTCCTAGCTGGAATTCGCTCTGATCTGAATTATTGGGACCTTGAATAAGTTCTCGCTGTTTTTTTGTGAAAATTGATCCTTTATTTAAAGTATGTAGTAAAAAGCATGTCACTCAAAATATTACCCATCACTAGTCACTACTTTCTCCCATGTTTCTGGTAATTTACGGATTCCATCTCGGAAGAACTGCTCGTCTTTTGAAGCTATCCAAGAATCGACCCATTTTTTGGCATCTTCATAAGAACGGAAGAGCTGCTCAGCAAAGCCATGAGTCATCGACCGGAACAAGTGGTAGTCGGAAGGAGCAATGTCTGGGCTATACGGCGGGTGAGGTAGGACATCCCATTGAAGCGCCTCCAAAGTTTCTTTGACGACTTTTGCAACATGTGGCGGAGCATTGTCATGTAAAAAAATCACCTTGTCATGTCTCTGCTCGTTTCGATCCGTTTCAGCAGTTCATAATAAACTACACCCTGCTAATCCCACCAAATGCAGAGGAGAAGCTTCGAACCATGGATATTTGGCTTTGCGGATGATGTTGATGCATGGCCGGGCTTGCCCTACGATTTTTTACGCTTAGGATTATCGTACTGTAGACACTTTTCATCGCCAGTCACTATACGATGCAAAAAACCTTTCCTTTTCTGCCGTTGAGGCAGCACTTCACGCATGAGAAAACGCCGTTCGACGTCTCTCGGCTTCAACTCATACGGCACCCAATTTCCTTCCTTCTGGATCATTCCTAACGTTTTCAAACGTTTCGAAACTGTTGTCTCATCTACTCGTAATGATTTTGCAAGTTCAGCTAGCGTCTGATATGAGTCTTCATTTAATAATTCCTCCAATTCTTCGTCTTCAAACTTTTTTGGTGCACCAGCACGTTCTTCATCTCCAAGATCAAAATTGTTATTTTTGAAGCGTCGAAACCAGTCTCTGCATGTCGTTCCGACAGAGCATGGTCACCGTAATTTTCAACAAGAATACTGTGCGCTTTAGCTGCAGATTTTTTTTAATAAAATAGTGCAATAAAATTCCTCGCAAATACTCTTTACTTGGCACAAAACTTGACATTTTTAGTAGTAAGAACAAAAAACGCTGTTTACACTATGGCGAAGTAACATACTTAAGTTCAAGCTTACCGACAGTACTTCCTTATAGATGCATTAGCATCTGAAATTACATGCAGTTGTAGGGACTGCGATCTTCCATCCACTCTAATTCCGAAGAGTGGAGAAAGCAGCCATGTTGCGCTCGTCGAGAGGCGGCATGCGCGTCGCAGTTAGTACTCAAGTCTCTGAGCATGCCGAGGTGTGTCCGCTAAACTCTTCTCAGTATTTAATAAACCTTCTCGTTATCGTTATTCCTGGCTCTTTTTATTTCTCTCTTCCTTCCTTCCCGGAATCTGGAGAAAGTGGATGACATATCCCCACATTGGTGACTCCGACAAAAAGTCGCCGAGGAGGAGCGACAGACGTGGACCCGTCGCGGCGTATCTTTGCCGCCACCGCCTCTGTCTGCAGCAGGTGTCTTCGTGTCACAAGTCAAGTTCTGGCAGAAGTTGCGGATGCGCCAAGGAGATTTCTTGTCTTTTTTCCGTATGCGTGCTGGCACGCCGGCGCATACAGGAAACCTCGACTTTTGTCGACTTACGTCGTGTGCGCGCTGGCACGCCGGCGCGCACGCGTAAATTGCCAACCACGGCAACGATTGCGGCATTTTACCGCCAAGGAAATTCAAAGTTGCTACAGCCGTCAGCGTGGGTAGCCGTGTATGCGCCCACCTCGCCACAACCGTCGTACCTCGTCGAGTTTTCTCCGAGGCACTTTCGACGACTTGAAGCAGATCTCCGTGTAAATACCATAAATTTTATTATAAAATATGGAACATTATTCAAATTTAATAATGATCCATTTTTTGTAATAATTTAATACTGGGATGCCGTTGGGATCTGGTGCCTTCCCTGCCGCGAGCTGCGCAAAAGCCAGGCTGAGCTCACTCCGGGCGAACTCCGGCACCTCGTCGTCGCCAGTTTCGTCGCCTCCCCACACTTGTTGCGGGTCTGTTGGGAAGAGTTCGACAATGATTCTGTCCATCGTTTCTTCGTCCCTTCCTACCGGCGGGCTGTTCCCTCACAGGTTGCTGGTGACGATCTTGTAACCCGCTCCCCAAGAGTCTGAGTCCACCTTGTTAATCAGTTTGGTCCATCTTTCCTTTTTACTGTCATTGATAGCGCGCCTCAGTTCTCTACACGCTACCCGGTACTCCTCCGAGTGGGCCATCGCGTCCACTGTATCGCGGGCGCGCTGGGCCCTCCGTCGGAGCCGCAGGGCCCAGCCCTGTGTCCGTTTATTCCACACTTCCAACAGCAGTCGTGTCTGTCCGGTCCTTTACAGTTTGTACGGTAATGGCCGTAGCCGAGGTACTTATAACATCTCGGCACTATCAGTCGCGTCCTCACCCGATAGTTGACAAACCCTATCTTTATGCATTCCGTCTCGAGTAGTCGTGTCACGTCTTGGTCTCTGAGCTCGCAGATAGCCATCTTCTGCCCTCAGCTGTTTGGCCCGAGGACGGAGACCCGTCTATCCGCGCCCGCTTTCAGTACCCCGTCTAATACGTTTCGTACTTCTTCCGTCTCTGTAAGGCAGTCCAAGTCCAATATCCACAGGATCACCTTTCGGCTCATGTCTTTAATTGTCCCCTGTTCGCCCAGAATCTCCCGAACACGTTCACTCAGGTCTCTGTTACTGCATCCGTCATCTTTCCTGCGTATCAGTGCGGCGTCACCCTTTGTCTTTGTGAATTCTCTGATATGGAGGTTGTTATCAGAGGTGTCTACCGTCCTCAGCGTGTGTACCACGTCCGTGAAGGTCTTATCGTATTTGGGCGCGATTAGCACTACTCCCCCTCGTTGTTTAGGGGCCTTGCGTTTTGTCCGTAGTGGCGGTCCGGCCCCCTCCTTTGCCTTTTTCTTCTTTTTCTTCTTTCGGCTTTCTGTGGTTTGCCAGTCTTCTTGGGCTTTTCTTCCACTTGTGCCAGCTTGGAATTTAACCCAGTTCCTTCTGTCGTCTGATACTTGAATGGGGGGGGGGGGGGGGGGGGGTGGCTGTTACTGAAAGCCTTCATCTTTTTAGTTTTTTGGAGCAGAGACTGTGACTCTGGACTGCCACTGTATCTCTGCGCCGTTTGGAAAGCCTAGATTGCACGGGCTGTGCGCCTGGCTTCTTCCCATGCGGTTTGGAGTACCGCCAGCAGAGTCCTGAGCGTCTACAGCACCTCTTGAACATCTCTGGAGATGTTCTTCTGCTTCTCCATTGCTCACTCCATTGTCAAGATCTCCGCCAGGATGCTTCGTGTGAATTGTGATGTGTTGGTCAGAGTAGCTTCGGCTAAGGGTCCGAGGTATTCGCCGGCGTACTCCCACCAAGTTCCGCTACCCCGGTAGCTCGCAGTGGCCTCGTCGGAGCCCTCCACACTCCGCAGCAGCGTCCCGCCCGGGAACCACCCGGCACTGTTACGGAAGCGGGATTATATACCGTTATACAGGGCAGCCTTCCTGCTCGTTAATGCAGGGTTCGAGCCCCTCACTACCGGCGGCCCTGGAGCGCTCCGGCCACTATCCGATGGCGGCCGGACTAGTTTTATCCGGTGTATCCTCTGCGGGCCAGGGTTGCGCGGCCGCGAGCCAGCACAGTGATACTCGTGGCCCGTGGTCCAAAGGCTCTGCTGTGTAAGTGTCATGCGTGTTCTGCATGTTAGACGTGTTGTGTGTGTATTTATTTATGATGAATGACTGGAGCAGAGTCAAGTACGACTATACTTGACTCCTTTTCCCTTCTCGCTTCTTGAAGCTCAGAGGTTCCCTTTTTGAGCTCCGTGCCCTGCACGGGTAGGGTGTAACCCGTGACCCAGAGCCTCCATCAGTCGTTTCTATTGTAGCATTACTGAAGGAAGCATTGACGTGACAGAACACGTTTCCACCTGTCACTTGTGTGGACGTGGAGGTTAAGGATTTACCTGTATCGGGTTGCCCCTTTACAGACTATGACATCCATTATTATTATTATTATTATTATTATTTTTCTTTTCCGAGGTACTAGGTGAATCTTCCGGGGTGCCCGTCCTTGCTTTGGAGGTGGAGCAAGACTGGAGGCCCACAAGACCATCACCGAGTTGCGGAGGTCCGTGGTGTGAGGGATTTCTACCCCCTAAACACCCAAAACCTATCCCTACGGCAGCCTCGACCCGGAACCGCTTTCGCATTACTTCAGGTCGAGCCGCAGCCCTACCGCCCCCGGGGGGGTCATCCGTCCTTCCTACGTTCTTTCTTTCTACCATGCCCTATCTAATCTATTAAGCATCCGTCTCGTTTTTTAGCGCGCAGTACCCCTTCGATGAAGGTATTTATCGCGTCCCATCGGTCTTTCCCTGAAAGAATGCATTTGATCACCACGTCGGACGAGAGTCGCCCTACCATCATCTCCAATCGTTGTCTTTCCGCGGCCCACCTATTACATATGAAAAAGATGTGTTCCGCGTCATCCTTCTCGTGCCCGCAGTATTTACGTTTCGGCATATTTATTCTACCTAATTTAAATAGGTAATATCGAAAGTATCTGTGTCCTGTCAGGAACTGCGTAAGGTAAAAGTTAACTTCTCGGTACTTCCGTCCCAGCCACCTCGTTATGTCTTGAATCAATAGGTAGGTCCATCTACGCTTCGTCCCCGCCCTCTAGTTCTCATGCCAAGTTTGTAGCGTCTGGGGGCGGGCTTCGCCCTCCGCGTCTGCCCGTCCTACTTCTGCGCTCATATCGTAGATCGTTCGGAATCATACCAGCTATCACCGCCATAGCTACTTCCGACACCGTCCGATACGCGCATGCAACTCTCAGCGCACCTCGCCGCTGCACCGCCACCATTCTCTTCCTGTACTTGATAACTTCCATGACATCAGCCCAAATCTCCGCTCTATAGAGGAGTATAGAGTTGGTCGTCGCCATGAGGAGTCTTCTCTTGGATCTCTGCGCGCCTCCAACGTTGTGCATTAACCTACTTAGCGCCGCTATACGTACTTCTGCCTTTGCCGTTACTTCCCTGATGTGGGACCAAATGCAAAGCTTTGAGTCAAGGGTGACCCCTAGATACTTCGCAGTAGGCCTCGTAGCTACTAACTCGAATCCTACGTACATCGGTAGTATCGTAGGGATCTCTTTACGTGTCAATAGTACTACCTCGGTTTTCGCCAGCGCGAGACTGAGCCCGTGCTCCGTCATCCACCTAGTCAGTCGTTTCATTACCTGGGACAAGTTAAGTTGTGCCAAGTCCGCGTTCCGTGCTTCTACCACAACCGCGACGTCGTCCGCGTATCCTACGAGAAATTCCCCGTTGGGCATGTCCAGGCGCAGCAAACGGTCGTACGATTCAAAAATGGGGGCCCAAAAGTGATCCCTGTGCAACGCCTGCCGTAATTTCCCTAACCACCGTCCCTTCACTCATCTCGATAATGAGTTAGCGATCCCGGAAGTGGTCCCCTGCTACGCATATTATGTAGGGTGGGACACCGAAGCCCCTCAGCGCTGCGAGTAGGTCTGCCCAGCGTGCCGAATTGAACACGTTTTTAACATCCAACGCTGCCACCAACACCAGTGGTCGCGCTCCGTGACATCGTTTCCTTGATCGCCCCACCGCCGTGGTAGCCGATCTTATCGCGCCTATCGTCCAAAAACCCTTTCTAAATCCATGCTGGTTTTCCGATAAACCACCTGACTGTTGTATCCCGATCTGGATTCTGCTCCTTAGTAGCGACTCTATACCCTTGCCGATCGTGTCTAATAGACTAAGCGGCCGATACGCGGACGGCGATGTCATGTCTCCCTTTTCCCTTGCTAATGAGGACAAGCCCTTTTCCAACGACTGTTGAAAACACCTTCCCTGAGGCCTGCGTTGTAGGTATCAAGTAAGGTTTCCGGGCATCGTGAGGCGATGGCCTTAAATCTACTCTGAAATCCCATCGGAGCCTAGCACCTTGCGGCTCTTAAGAGATCTAATCGCCATCCGTAGCTCAGGCATGGTAATCGAGGGTATATCCTCCTGTCGCAAGTCCTCATACAGAGTCCTCCTCGGCGGATGCTCAAGCAAAAGCCCGTCAATTATCTCACTTATCAACAGCGCTTCCTTTATCTCCGGTGGCTTCATTGCCCCTATTCTACGAGCTACGATTTTGTAGCCTAGTCCCCACGGGTCGGACTTAACTTCGTCGCACACCTCTTTCCAGCTTCGTCGCTTACTGGACTTAATCGCGAGGCTTAGCCTTTTCTGTGCCTGTTTAAATTCAGCGTTTAAAACGGTGGCCCCGGATCATTCCCATGCGTGCTGTGCCGGTCTACGAAGCCTCAAGCATACCCTACCTAACTCCGCGGTCTCCTCCGTCCACCAGTACTCTGGTTGGCGGCGGTTACTATTTCTGTTTAGCGCAATAGAGCCATCGTCTGCTCTTACTATAGCTGACGTTACCCTGGTCACCTATGCTTCCGCACGCTCCCGGCCTGATAAATCATTTTCGTCGGACACTTGTGGTACACTTAGCACTTCTACTAGCCGATCCACGTTTAATCGATGGGCGTTCCACCGTGGTAATGGTCTGCTCGCTTGGGGTACACCTACCCTATCTAAAATCGTAAACGTGATGTACTGCCTGACTCTTCCTCCAAGACCTGCCAGTTACTAATCCTCGGTACTAGTTGCTCAGATGGGAAAGTGACATCTGGTATGGATTCGCCGACCCCGGGGCGTCGATAAGTAGTAGCCGTGCCTTCGTTCGCAACATCCAATCGTAATCTAGCGGCCATCTCGAGTAAATCCCTGCCTCTACTGTTCGTCTCTGGCATATCCCATTCTATCGCCCTTGCGTTAAAATCTCCTGCAACCAGTAGGAGGCCAGTGATATTCCGCAATACGTCTTCTATGCGTTCAACCTGCCTAAGAAATTCGTTTCTTCGTAAGTTGCAGGATATATACACGCTCACGTAGATAACATCCCCGATGCGCGCCCATTCTAAACCCTCCCCCTTACCTCGTCCGGTAATCATTGACCTATGTCTACCTGCTATCCAGACCGCCGCTGTGTCGGTGTGGTCCACGAACCACGTCGTCGTATTGCGGGCCCGATGCCTATACTGTTCGCTAACCAATGATACGTCCGCCAGCCCCTGGCTCACTCGATTAGTAAGCAGGAGATCAGCGAGTACAGCGCCGTTCGTGTTCATTTGTAAAACCGTGGTCATTTTTTAGGCCGCTTTAACTTTTCTAGCTCGTTCCCGATAGCGACGCATGTCCCCGTGCCCGGGAAATGCGCTAGCTCAGTGGCCGCAACCCCGCGTTTTTTACACAAGAAGCAGGCCTGACCATCCGGTCTCGCGCGACAGTCCCTGGCCACGTGATCTAGTTTTGCACATTCTCTCCATAATGCACTACCATCCTCGTCCTTACAGTCCTTTTTCAGATGCCCAAAGCCTTGGCATCTGAAACATCGCGGAACCACAATTCGCTTTCTAAATCGGTAGCTGAAATACCCTATTTTAATCTTTCCTATTCCTTAGGAGAGTCATGGCCGCAGTCTCGTCCATTTCGACTATAGCCATCCTCCGCTCTCCTCTCCCTACGTCAAATACGTGGGTACTAAAGTTACACATGTCGCTGGCCTCCGTCTATGTCATGTCGCCGCATTCCGCCTATTTCCAGTGTAAGACTTGGAGTGAGGCCTTTAACCTGGTCTTCATTTCCCAGATTTTCCTGAATAACCCTCTGGCAGGCCTCCTTGTTTTCCGATCGCTTCTCCAGTTCTAAGAGAACCCCACCGTTTTTAGTCAGTCGGCTGTGTCTCACGACTGCCTTCGCTTCCTCGGGTTAACCTTAGAAGTGAGGTCCTTGAGTATCTCTGCTTAGTTCTTCTTCCCGGTTGACGTTATGTGTATTGCGCATCGTCGAGGATGAGGATTTACTTTCTTCTCCGTTCTGTCCTGCCGCTGCTGTTGAGGATCCATGATCTTCCCACTATCTGGCCACGTCGGCTTCTTTCTCCTGGTGACTGTGGTGAATCTGTTCTGCTCCGTCCTTCCTCTCTTGGATGGGGAATCCTGCACCGGGCTGTCCCTTACCCGGCGCTTTTTGCTCGGGGTCGCCTTCCCCGCTGCTCGGTCTTTAATTACCGGAGCTTTCCCATTTCTTTCATCTGTTGCCGGTCCTCGGGCTAGTTCTACCCCGGCTGAGCGGACTTCCTCTAGAGCCTCGGCCGCCGCGGTTTGAACTATTATCCCACCTTTTATAGGCATTGCGATGTTCCTCTGCTTGGAAGTCATGTCCCGCATGCAGCTCAGTAGACCATTCATGACGTCCAGGATTTCTCTCATTCTCTCCCATTGGTCCCGTTGATCTCTACTCTCACTTACCAGCCGCATCATCTCATGGGCGAATGTGCTAGTTCCATCGGATCTGCTATCACTCGCCACATTCAGGATCGTCCGGGCTGTGCGATCAGTCGGCGTGTTCGCTCCGCCTTCCCTTCTTTGAATTTCTACATCTATATCTTTGATTTTGAGGTGAGTAATCATGCATCCAATCTTTGTTTTAAGACGGTTTGCCCATTATTGGAGCCACACCTTGGTGTGGCTACTATCCTCGCCTGTAAGAAACTCTATTTATGGGTTCCGAGAGACGGTTTGTCGGACGGTCACTTCTTTCGGCACCTAGTGACTCTACAGAAAAAGGTTATGGGATAGGCCCGCGCCATAATGAAGCAAAAAGTTTAACGTCACCCCTACACTCAAAAAAGATTGGCGCGTCAGCTGCCCTCTGTGGCTCTCAGCTCCTCCTGTTTACAGGACGTCTAACGCCCCGTCGTCTTTGCTCGTATACCGCTCTCTTCCGCGCGACTGCACTGCACGCGCGGCGTACGAGTTGTTTAAAGCGAGCAGTGTAACAGACCCGTGAGGCGGTGCGTGCCCTTGCGCGGACGCGTGGTGCGCTGAAAAGGACAACATAGGCGCTAAAAGGGCGGCCTATACTCCTTAACCTACAGCGCACCCGTTACACTGCAGAGAGCGCTGCCGATGCGCCAATCTTTTTTCAGTGTACCGAATGGGCGATGTTGGGTCCGTCCCAACACCTGACCCAAACCTCAGGCTAGACGGTGTGCGATTTGCCCTACGCAGCTTCGGGTATAAGGAAATATTGACCATGTAATCCTTCACACCTGCGCTCGCCTGACTTGGTTCAACCCTTCCATTGGCTCCAGTCTGTGGATACGTGATGCTCTTCCCACATAGACCATGCACTTTCTCTAGGTTTCCGCTCGTATTTCAGGGACTTACGCAGCCTAATATTACTTCAAGCAGAGGTTAGGTACTAACCTCACGCATCACCCCGGTCGAGGAGGTTGCTACTCTCCCCTTGGCTAGTCTGAACGAAATATCCACAGACCGTCGGCCGCAGCCCACTCATACTGTGCCCGTTTATTCGTCCATTCTCACGTTCCTCTGTCCGCGACTGCTTATTCAACATATTCGCAGCTGACCAGTTCCAGCTGGCCCTTCCACGATCCGCAACCTGGGGACGCGCCCGGTAGCATGGAAAAATGCTCATCTATGGCTAGATAGATCCCGGGATTATTATTATTATTATTATTATTATTATTATTATTATTAACTACTTTGGAGTCTATCTAGCGATAAATAGGCATTTTTCCATGCTACCGGGCGCGTCTCCAGGTTGTGGATCGGGGAACGGCCAGCATAGTCTGGTCAGCCGTGAATATAATGCATAAGCGGTCGCTAACAAAGAAATCGTGAGAATGGATGAATGAATGAGCATGAGGATTGTGGATATTCACGCTAGACTAGCCAAAGGGAGAGTAGTAACTGCCTAACCGGGGTGGCACGGGATGTCAGTACCTAACCTCTGCGTTTATTATTATTATTATTGATAAATGCATGTTCAATGTGGAAGGACCGCTCAAGTGCTCACTGACTGGTGCCAATGGTGGGGTTGAAGCAATCATTGTTGGACGCACGTGTGAAGGATTACCTGGTTAGTATTTCCTTATATCCGAAGTTGCGTAGGGCAAATCGCACACCGTCTAGCTATTGTACTAATCAGCGAACAGTATCGAAATAGAGATGGTCCAGGATGGTTCGCCGATGACCTGGGCACCGCAGCCATCTGGAACCGTGACCCGCAGAATATCCACATTACGGGTCATGGCGGCGGCAGCGGTTTTGTTTGGGTGAGACACCAGCAAATGCACTGCATAAGCGTATACCTCACTCCCAACCAGACCATCAGCGACTTCCAGGTCAAGCTGGATGGCTTGGAGGATGCAGCCCGGGAGATGCAGGGTGAGCTGATTATCGCCGGGGACTCCAATGCTAAAGCCCCGGAGTGGGAGGAAGCTCGGTCGGACCGTAGGGGTCGGCTGGTTATGGATACGGCCAGTCGGCTAGACCTTGTGGTACTAAATCAAGGTACCACGTCGACCTTCAGACGACCGGGCTACAGGGAGACCATTATCGAGGTCTCCCTGGCAAGCGAACGCCTAGCTGTGCGAATCGAGAGGTGCCATGTGGTCGAGGATTACACAGGAAGCGATCACATGTATATCACGTTCCAGCCCCCTTGGCCGCAGAGTACAAAGCGGCCAAGAAATCCCTAAAGAAGGCCATCAAGTCCAGCCGGCAGCGATGCTAGAAAGAGCTGGGGGAAGAGATAGATCACGATCCGTGGGGATAAGGGAACACGATCGTTATGCGCAAGCTGGCGACCTTCGGTTCGTCAGCACCGAAGGATGCGCTAACGATCACCAACATCGTACGTGCCCTTTTCCCCGAACACCCAAGGAGACCGGATCGCCCAGCAACATCCGGCCCGTTTGAAACACCCCTGTTTACGTGTGTGTGTGTATCTAGAAATGCGATGCGGCATACGTCGCGTGGTTGACACCTTCGGTTGCATGGCAACGTGTTGTTTGTTTATTTGTATTCAAGTAACATTTTATCTCCGCAAACGTTCGATCTTCAGCTTAACCTTGCCACTAGTGACCTAAATACTTCTCTTACAAGATGTACAAGCTTGTCTTGTGGAAAGGGAAAAAAGAAGAGTGTAGTGTTATTCCGGAAAACGCCATCAAACTTGGGTCCAAGGGTGTGTTTCTAGATACACACACACACAATAAAATCTTTACGTAATAAGAAAACTCCGGGGCCGAATGGATTACCAGCAGAGCTGCTGAAAGCCTGTTGGAAGACAGCGAGACTTGTCCTCATCAGCAAGGGCAAGGGTCCAGCAGATAGTCCGTCGGCCTACCGCCCGCTGTGCATGCTAGACACGGCGGGAAAGCTCCTGGAGAAACTGCTGAAACCTCGCCTACAGGCAGCCATAAGTGCGTCCGGAGATCTGGCTCCGCGGCAGTATGGCTTCAGGCGAGGTATGTCAACCATTAACGCAGTCCTGGAGGTGGTAAATGCCGCCAGGTCGACGGAACAGGGCAACCATTACTCTCGCCCTGACCGTCTGCTCGCCACCTTGGACGTTAAGAATGCGTTCAATTCTGTTAGGTGGGACAAGGCGCTAGACGTTTTCGAGCGGGACTTTGATATCCCTGCGTATCTTCTACGCATTCTTGGGGATTATCTGAGGGACCCCTCGATAATTTACAATACGGAGGATAGACCAATAAAGAGGGAAATAACATCTGGGGCAGCTCAGGGCTCCATGCTGGATCCCGACATATGGAATATATCCTATGACGGGATCCTGCGCATGGAAATTCCCGAAGGCACCTTCCTGGTTGGGTACGCTGACGACATAGCGGTGGTCATCGTAGCCAGAGACGTTGACCTCGCTAGGATGCTCATCCGGGTAAGGCGTCGAGTTTTCTCTAGGCTGGAGGATCGCGGGCTTGAATTAGCCACAAAGAAGACGGAGGCCGTGCTACTTACGAAGAGGCACATCAATACCATGTGCCCCTTCGAAGTAGGAGACGCGACGGTCAAGGCAAAAAGCGCGGTGAGGTACCTGCGGGTGACGCTTGATAACAAGCTCACCTTCGGGGAACATCTCACAATAGTGACGGAAAAGGCGGCAGTAGTAACATCCTCGCTGAGTAGGCTCATGGCCAATATCACCGGCCCCCGGCCTTGTAAAAACCGCCTACTTATGCGTGCCGCCGAAGCCGTCATGCTGTACGGAGCGGAGGTCTGGGCCGATGCGCTGCGGAAAGGCGCGCACAGAAAGCATCTCGCCGAGGTGCAACGGAGAGCAGCACTCCGGATCGCGTGCTCTTACCGCACGGTCTCCGAGCCCGCGATATTAGTGGTCGCTGGGGTAACACCTATCGACCTTCTAGCACTGGAGAGGTGCTTCCTCTATCAGCAGAAGCCTGCTCTTGGAGTAGTGGAGGTCCACCGAACGGCCAGGGCCAACACCATCCAGGCTTGGCAACATCGGTGGGAATTCTCCACTAAAGGAAGGTGGACGACCAGGCTGATCCCACAAGTGGACACCTGGCTATTCCGAAAAGAGGGTGAGATAAATTACTACCTCACCCAATTCTTGACGGGGCAAGGTCTGTTCCGCGCATAACTACATAGGATGGGTAAAGTCGCGGATCCAGGCTGTGCCTACTGTGAGGGCCTCCTGGATGACGTGTTCCACACCTTCTTCGTATGCGGAAGGTGGATCGTCGAAAGGGGGGCACTAGAGAGGGACCTTGGTTGCATATCACCTGACAATGTAGTCAGGCTGATGCTCCAAGGTCCTCAACAATGGGCGAAAGTCGCCACCTACGTGGAGGTGATCTTGCGCCAAAAAAGGCAGACGAGAACAGCAGATCGGCCGTCCGCAGGGCGCCGTAGCTGTTCAAGGAGAAAAAAAAAACCCTGCGGGGCTTAACGGCCGATCTGGAGAAAGAAGGAGCCGCTCAGGCAAAGTAAGCCCTCCCCTGAAGTAATGTGTAAAACGGTGGCGTGGGCCTATCCCGTAACCTTTTCCTGTAGAGTCACTAGGTGCCGATAGGAGTGACCGTCCGACAAACCGCCTCTCAGCTTCATTACCCATAAATAGGGCTTCTTACAGGCGGGGATAGTAGCCGCACCGAGGTGTAGCTACCATAATGGGCGAACCGTCTTAAAAAACAGATTGTATGCTTGATGACTCACCTCAAAAACAATGATATAGAAGTAGAAATTCAAGGAAGAGAAGGCGGAGCAAACACGCCGACTGACCGCACAGCCCGCACCAATGATAGCAGATCCGATGGAACTAGCACATTCGCCCAGGACATGATGTGGCTGGTAAGTGAGAGTAGAGAACAGCGGGACCAATCGGAGAGAATGGGAGAAATCCTGGACGTCATGAAGCGCCTACTGAGCTGCATGCGGGACATGACTTCCAAGCAAAGGAACATCGCAATGCCGGTAAAAGATGGGATAATAGTCCTGACCACGGCGGCTGAGGCTCTAGAGGAAGTCCGCTCAGCCGGGGTACAACCAGCACGAGGACCGGCACCAGATGAGTGAAATGGGGAAGCACCGGTAATTAGAGACAGAGCGACAGGAATGATGATCCCGAGCAAAAAGATTAAGCGACAGCCCGGTGGAGGAATCCTCATCTAAGAGAGGGAGGACGGAGCAGAACGGATTCACCACAGTCACCAGGAGAAAGAAGCCGACGCGGCCAGATAGTGGGAAGATCATGGCTCCTCTGGGTTCTCAACAGCAGGAGCAGGACAGGAAGGAGAGAAAGGTAAATCCTCGGCCTCGACGATGCGCAATACACATCAACCGGAAAGAAGAGCTATGCAGAGTTACTGAAGGGCCTCACTTCGAAGATTAAACCTTAGGAAGCGAAGGCGGTCGTGAGAAACACCCGATTGACTAAAAACGGTGGGGTTCTCTTAGAACTGGCGAAGCGATCGCAAGACAAGGAGGTCTTCCAGAGATCCAGGAAAATCTGCGAAATGAATACCATGATAAAGGCCTCACTCCAAGGCTTACACTGGAAATAGGCGGAATGACGTACGTCACCACCGAAGAACTGGTAAACGCCGCGATTAGGGAGGAGGTAAGCGACTCTTGTAACCTTTGTACCCATGTATTTGACGTAGGGAGAGGAGAGCGGAGTATAGCCAAGTATAGGGAGGATTAAAATAGGGTATTTCAGCTACCGAGTTCGAAAGCGAATAGTGGTTCCCCGATGTTTCAGATCCTTTTGGCATCTGAAAAAGGACCGTAAGGATGAGGATCGTAGTGCATTATGCAGGAAATGTGGAAAACCAGATCACGTGGCCTGGGACTGTCGCGCGAGACCGGATGGTCAGGCCTGCTTCTTGTGTAAAAAACCCGGGGTTGTGGCCACCGAGCTAGCGTATTTCCCGGACACCGGGATATGCGTCGTTTTCAGGGACGAGCTAGAAAAGTTGAACCGGCCTAAAAAATGACGACGGTTCTACAAATAAACACGAACGGCGCCGTACTCACTGACGACCTGCTCACTAATTGAATGAGCCAAGGGCTCGCGGTCGTGTCATTGGTTAGCGAATAGTATAGGCGTTGGGGCCGCAATACGAACACGTAGTTCGCGGATGAGACCGATACAGCGGCGGTCTGGACAGCAGGTAGAAATATGTCAAAGATTACCTGACGAGGAGAGGGGGAGGGTTTAGTATGGGCACGCATCGGGGATGTTACCTATGTGAGCGTGTATAAATCCCCCAACTTACGAAGAAACGAATTTCTTAGGCAGGTTGAACGCATGGAAGACATATTGCAGAATATCTCTGGCCTCCTACTGGTTGCAGGAGATTTTAACGCAAGGGCGATAGAATCGGGTATGCCAGAGACGAACAGTAGGGGCAGGGATTTACTCGAGATGGCCGCTAGATTACGATTGGATGTTGCGAACGAAGGCACGGCTACTACTTATCGACGCCCCGTGGTCGGCGAATCCATACCAGATGTCACTTTCGCATCTGAGCAACTAGTACCGAGGATTAGTAACTGGCAGGTGTTGAAGTAAGAGTCAGGCAGTACATCACGTTTACGGTTTTAGATAGAGTAGGTGTACTCCAAGCGAACAGACCATTACCTCGGTGGAACGCCCATCGATTAAACGTAGATGGGCTAGTAGAAGTGTTAAGTGTACCACATATGTCCGACGAAAATGATTTATCAGGCCGGGAGCGTGCGGAAGCACAGGTGACCAGGGCAACGTCAGCTATAGTAAGAGCATGCGATGCCTCTATGCCATGAAGCGGAAATAGAAACCGCCACCAACCAGCATACTGGTGGATGGAGGAGATCGCGGAGTTACGTAGGTTATGCTTGACGTCTCGTATACAGGCACAGCGAGTACGGGAACAAGGCGGGGCCACCGTTTTTAACGCTGAATTTAAAAAGGCAGAGAAAAGCCTAAGGCTCGCGATTAAGTCCAGTAAGCGACGAAGCTGGAAAGAGGTGTGCGACGAATTTAACTCCGACCCGTGGGGACTAGGCTACAAAATCGTAACTCGTCGAATAGGGGCAATGAAGCCACCAGAGATAAAGGAAGCGCGGTTGATAAGTGAGATAGTTGACGGGCTTTCCCCTGAGCATCCGCCGACGGAAGAGACTCTGTATGAGGACGTGCGACAGAAGGATATACCCTCGTTTTCCAAGCCTGAGCTACGGGTAGAGATTAGATCTCTTAAGAGAGGCAAGGCGCCAGGTCCCGATGGGATTCCAGTGGAGGTTCTAAAGGCCATCGCCTCACGATGCCCGGAAACCTTACTGGATACCTACAACGTATGGCTCAGGGAAGGTGTTTTCAGCAGTCGTTAGAAATGGGCGAAGCTTGTCCTTATCAGCAAGGGGAAGGGAGACATGACATCCCCGTCCGCGTATCGGCCGCGTATGAGACCGCGACTGCAAGCCGCGGTTCAGGCCGCCGGAGGCCTCTCTGATAGGCAGTTCGGCTTTAGATTAGGGCACTCGACAATAGACGCGGTTAGAATGATAGTTAACGCAGCAGAAAAGGCACAGCAGGTCAACCACTACCCCTGGAAGATCTGCATGGTAGTAACATTGGATGTTAGGAATGCCTTTAATTTGCTCCGGTTAGAAGGCGCTCTCAACACACTTACGGACAAGTTTAGAGTTCTGGGATATCTGCTCCGCATAATGCAGAGTTATCATAGCGACAGAGTGCTGCTTTACGACACAATCGAAGGGCGTAGGACTGAAGAAGTGACAGCTGGGGCGGCCCAGAGTTCGGTGCTAGGCCCAAACATCTGTAATATAGATTATGATGGTATACTAAGATTAGGCGGGCTCCCAGAAGGCACTAATCTTGTGGGATATGCTGACGACATGGTCCTCGTCATCACAGTTAAGGATTTAGAGGAGGCTCAAAGGAACCTATACGTAGCTATGCGACTCATCTTAAGATGGCTCCGGGAGCACAGCTTGGAGCTCGCCACACAGAAATCCGAGGTAGTTCTACACACGCGTAAAAAAATAAATACGATCTTACCAATGAGGTTCGCGGTCTCGGTTATCGAGACGTAATCGGCGGTAAAGAACCTAGGAGTATGGCTCGATAACAAGCTAAGCTTCTTCGAGCACATTAGGCAAGCCTCAGAAAAAGCTGCTAGGGTTACTGCAACACTGAATTGGCTGATAACTAAAAATGTAGGGGGGTCAAGGTCCAGCATTCGAAGATTGCTCATGTCGGTAGTTCACTCGATCCTGCTTTATGTCGCAGAGGTATGGGTGGACGCTCTCGACAAAGAATTTTATCGGAAAATGCCGGGGGTGGTTCAACATCGAAGCGCGCTAAGAATTGCATGCTCATACCGAACAGTGTCGGAAGAGGCTGTACCAGTTATCACGGGAGTCATGCCCATCAGGCTAATGGCCAGGCAGTGGAAACTTATTTACGATATTAAAGACGGGCTAGGGAAGGTTTGCGCATCGGCAGAAGCAAGAGAAAATGTACTAGATGCGTGGCAGGCCGAGTGGGACCGTGCCGTAAAAGGAAGGTGGACACGCAGACTCATTGAGCGGATACGTCCGTGGATCGATCGCGAGCATGGCGAGGTCAATTATTACCTAACGCAGTTTCTCACAGCACACGGGTTCTTCCTCGCCTATCTTCACAAGATGGGCCAGGTACGAAGTCCTGCATGCGTGTACTGTGGGGCAGCTATTGATGACGCGGAGCACACCTTCTTCGTGTGCCGCAAATGGACGGATAAAAGAATCGAAGTAGAGTGCACAGTGGGGCGTATAACACCAGGACTCTATAATCGACGCGATGGTCAGAAAGAAAGAATATTGGGAAGCAGGCGCGAATTTCGTAGAGAGCTTCGCGAAAAAAAAGCCGATGGAGACCTTGTTGACTATGTTAGAATAGTGGGCGCGAGGTAAGGGTAGAAACAGACATATTAATCGTAGGTAGCTTAAACACGTAAAACGCTGGATAGACTAGATAAGTATAAGTTATTTCCAGTTGCGGAACTAGGAACACCGCGCTGAAGTAATCCGAATAGGCTGTTGGCACGGGGAAGCAATTCCAGGATATGGAGGTGGGAGTTTATTGGGTATTCTCCTTCCAGGTTCGTCGACCTTATCGTAGGCGAAAAGGCTGGAAGGACTGAGCCCCACACACTGGGATTTGGGACCCGCATGTCCCCGCTATTGTGCGTTAATGCATTCTGCAACTGCACTGAAAAAAAAATTACTAGTATTATTATTTTATTTTATTTATTTAATCCAGAGTAACAGTAGATTACATTACAGAAGTAATCAGACAGAGGTTTATGTATTTCCTGTTCATCGACCAGGAAATACAAAATTCGTACATATTAAAAAAAAAGCAAATCTAGCTTTTTTGCGTCTCCGCTAGATGTGCCTTAACTTAAAACTAAAACTTACAAACTAATATAACATTTCTTATACTTTTTAAACATGTAATAAATTTTGGTATATAATTCGGATTGGGAGACAGTTTTCCCAAAACAGATTTCCCAACGCCGTTTTTCCCAAAATACGTTCTCTCCCAAAACCGTTTTTCCCAAAAATGTATATAGACCAATTGTAATATAATGTATATTTATTCAAAATTTAATATGGTAGCCAACAGTTTATGAAAAAATGTCGTTATTGTTCGCGTATTCGTCATATTTTTGTACGATAGACAGAAGTTTTTCTTCATACTGCCTTCTCTTCTTCTCAGTCCCTCTTCTGATTCGTTGCCCAAGCTGCAACTGGCGCAACATAATTTCAGTATCTGCCTGTTCTTTTTGTAGTTCACTAAAAAAGGCATATAAACTTGGGTGATGCTTCCCTACTACCAGTTGAAACCTGTTGTGCCATCCTTCGGAAACGTTGTTGGTTGGAGCCGTGCCGTCCAGAACAGAATCATATTGATTCCATAATATTGGCTCATATCTTGGGGGGCGGCTAACGAATCTAACACCACCACTACGCCTTCTTACGTTCAAACGTTTTATGTAATTTACCTCGAAATAGTCGGCAATGGGGTCCAATTCTTTAGGTAATTGATCTCGTATGTCTTGGAAATGCGAAACAACTCTATCGACCGGTACGAACGCTAAAGCACAAAGCATGTGCGCTCCTTTTTTGAATGACCGATCGTCACCACTATACAAGGTTTTTAAGCCTTCAGATACGATGTGGCGGTAAACATTTTCGCATAAATGAAAGAAGCAACATTTCATTTTATCGTCGCCGAAAACGTGGTTTACTGAATTGATAATAGCCATCTCGAAGTCGCTCATTATAAAATTTGGAGTAGCGACAAGGCCGAGCTTGCGTCCTGCTTCTAAAACAACTTCAAAAACTTTTGTATATGCAGCTTGTCGCTTATTTTCCAATAACGCGTGCACGAAAGGTAATCCGACCATTTGCTGTTTACGATTGACGCCAACTTGATTCGCAGCTCCAAGTATCGAGAAGACTTGAAAAAAAAGAGAAGGAGCCGTCTTAAGTACCGTCAACAAACCATACGTCGCATTTAAAAAGCTGTGTAATGTTTTCTGTTGTTGTAAACACTAATAATCTTCGGCGGTCATCTTCTTCGTCTTCGTCTTCATCTTCGTCTTCGTCTTGAAAAAAGTTATACAAAAGAAATTTGTTACCGCCTAATGTCTCCCTTCTCGCGACAATTCCAATAAACGCGGGTTTTCGGAGATGAATGTTTGTAGTATAAAAACACATTTATATGTAGGAAATGGCCTTTTCTTGATTGAACTAACTCAACTTTTTGCATTGTGAAAACCAAAATTTTTATAACTTCGGAATTTGGAAATAAACAAGGCAGATCGTGTATAACCAACTTTGACTGGTACGTCACGCGAGTGAATGTGGTTACAGAAAAAAACAATCATGTATATTTGCTAGTGTTCTAGAATACATAATAAATTTCCTGCAAATACATTTTTGGGAAAAACGGTATTGGGACAGAAGGTATTTTGGGAAAAACGGCGTTGGGAAATCTGTTTTGGGAAAACTGTCCCCCTACCATAATTCGTTCTAAATTGCTCATCAGTCTGGAAAGATCAGCGAATTTTTATATATATTTTATTCTTTAAAAAGTTTTAAAAATTTAACAAAATTTGATAAATGATGACAATATATATCTTTTGGCATATGTGAATTTTTTTAATATGCGCTAGGCATAGATTCATCTGTTAGTGAAAGACAGATACAAAACAGAAATTACAAATTTTTGTGTTCAGAAAATTACAAATTTTTTGATAAATTTAGAGATACATATTTGATTGTTCTTAACCTATATCTAGAATTTTGAGATCCTTGTATTTATTATTACATATATATATATATATATATATATATATATATATATATATATATATATATATATATATATATATGTGTGTAAACACATCTCTCGAACAATGATATTAGCCTCAGGATGCATCACGCCTGCATTCCTGAGGTTGAAACAGTGAAACACTTCACTACTTATCGCGGGAAACGCGATCTCTCCGCGAATTCACTTCCGCGCGCGTTTCTGTCCGAACGATAACAACAACATGGATGCCGGGCTCTCTCGCGCCGGCTCGCTCCTCGTCTCGTCGATGCAGCTCCAATACTGCATCGATGCGCCCTCTAGCGTTCGCTACCACGCACTTACTAATTACCGACGTCGGTACGACAGGCCGTGACAACCTAAAGTCAGACAGTCGAACTAGAAGAAAAATGATACAGCTTCCAAGAATACAGAAAACTATAAGTAATAAAAGTAGTAAAATTAAATAAATAAGAACTTTCAATATACTGCCGAATGATCTCAAAGATCTAGATATAAGTATAAGATCCTTAGGTAAAAAGTTAAAAGAATGGATCATAGATAATATATATATATATATATATATATATATATATATATATATATATATATATATATAGTATACTATATATAAGTATATAAACCATATATATATATATATATAAAGTATATATATAAAGTATAAGTATATAAACGATATATATATATATATATATATATATATATATATATATATATATATATATATATATATATATATATATATATATATATATATATATATATATATATATATATATATATATATATATTATCTATGATCCATTCTTTTAACTTTTTACCTAAGGATCTTATACTTATATCTAGATCTTTGAGATCATTCGGCAGTATATTGAAAGTTCTTATTTATTTAATTTTACTACTTTTATTACTTATAGTTTTCTGTATTCTTGGAAGCTGTATCATTTTTCTTCTAGTTCGACTGTCTGACTTTAGGTTGTCACGGCCTGTCGTACCGACGTCGGTAATTAGTAAGTGCGTGGTAGCGAACGCTAGAGGGCGCATCGATGCAGTATTGGAGCTGCATCGACGAGACGAGGAGCGAGCCGGCGCGAGAGAGCCCGGCATCCATGTTGTTGTTATCGTTCGGACAGAAACGCGCGCGGAAGTGAATTCGCGGAGAGATCGCGTTTCCCGCGATAAGTAGTGAAGTGTTTCACTGTTTCAACCTCAGGAATGCAGGCGTGATGCATCCTGAGGCTAATATCATTGTTCGAGAGATGTGTTATACCGTACTTTCGACGGAAACACGAGGAGAGCTCAGAGATAGTACGACAGGCTAGAACTACCTGTCGTACTCCCGAACCAGCAACATCCTAGTGCAGTAAGCATGTTCGCCTGGCACGAAAGCAGTAGAGAGTATCATGAGAGGCGATACAATTAAGCCAGCCTAGCAACGAGGATGCTTGCGAGAAACCTAGGCCACACCGTACGAATTTAACCTACAATAACGGTAAGCGTGCACGTATCAACCGCGTCGCGAGTAAGTACGCGTAACCGTTTGTCCAGGCTCGTCGCCACCTGGACAGCGGCCCCGAATAGGCGTTCTTGTGCGGAGAGAGCGAGCATAGAGAGAGCACAGGCTCGGGTCGTCAACCTTAGAAGGTCACCGACAATGATTTAGCTTGCCGGCAGTTTGTAACCGGCAAGTGCGCATAAGAAGTGCGCAGATGACATGCGTTAGTAGCCTGTTCTCTCTCAGGCTAAGTTAAGTGTGTGTGTGGGTGTTGCGACACGCGAGCGCGATCGCTCTCACTCACGTAGACGATGAGTACGCTACGTATATTACTGTAGACGCGAGGCTTATGTTACCGCGTACACAGCGTAATTACCGCGAGCGTGACGTCAGCCCTCGAGATAGCTGACGTCTGAGATAATGTGCTGGCGCACTGTTAGATAGGAAAATTAACCTATTTCAACGCGACACTTCCACTGTCTAAATTATTAATTATTCATTCAACTCATTTAACCTTTTATTTAATAAACCATAGTCTTTTGTTATTAACTTTAACCACTCGAGTTATCATTTCGCGACCTTAGTCATTCCCCGCTCGCCGCCGCCTCCGCGGTCGTTACGTAAGAGAATACGTTTCGTTACATCTCAGCAGCCGGCACACGAACCAGTGACCAGGGGAGGAGTTGGAGTCACTGGTGAGAAATAAAGCGCGAAGCTTCGACTTGCGTGTTGCACTGTAAGTAACCAGATTAGGTTAACGTTGTAGCGTCTGTTGCCTAATCTGGCTATTATATCTCCGGGAGTTGAACCGAGAGATATGGATTTGAACCGCTAAGGTACACAGGTGAAACGTGCCTTAGCCCGAAAATCCACCCCGTGACAAGGTATATATTTTTTAATTCATTATAATTATATGTAAGACTTTCTAGTGTAAATAATTGTGGCAAATTCATTGGTTTATCTTTTGGAAAAGTATTTTTGTAGACTATTTTCAGTAACCTATTTTGAACATTTTGTAGACGAAATAAGTTATTTTTATATGCATCTCCCCATGCAATAACTCCGTAGCTTATGATGCTATGGAAAAATGCATAATAAATCATTTTTAATGTCTTGGTTTGCATAAATTTACTTAATTTGTAAAAAAATGAAAATTAGATATTTTGTTCTGTTTATGGTATACTGGATGTGTTCGTTTCATTTTAGATTAAAATCGAAATATACTCCTAAATATTTATAATTTTCTACTCTCTTTATCCTTTCTTTATTATTAATAACTCCTTTGGAACGCTATCTCCGTAATTACCAAAAGTAATGTATACTGTTTTATTTATATTTAGTGTTAATTTATTTAAAGCTAGCCATATTGAAACTTCTTCAAAATATTTGTTCATTGTGGTTTCTACTTCTTTCCAATTTTTGCATGTCGAAATTATTGCAGTATCATGCGCATATGATACTATGTTCTTCGACATACTTGTCAATAAGTCATTTACATATAATATAAAACGTAATGGACCTAACATTGTACCTTGCGGAACTCCAGTGTTTACATTTTTGAAGCCATTATATTGTGCCCAATTCTAACCTTTTGTTTTCTATTATTAAGATAGCTTTTTATTAAGTCATTGGCATTGCCTCTTATTCCATATGAATGTAACATATCTAGTAGGATTTTATGGTTGACTGTGTCGAAAGCTTTGGCTAAATCTAAGAAAGCAACAGCCAGTGGCGCACTTTTATCTAGGTTTTCATAGATTTTATTCGTTATAAAACTTAGAGCATTTTTTGTTCCTTTATTTTTTATAAAACCGAATTGTTTTTTACTCAAAATTTTATTTTCTGTAATAAAGTCTATTATTCTATTATGAATAATTTTTTCAAAAATTTTAGCAATATTAGATATCAAAGATATTGGTCTATAGTTATTAATTTCATTTTTTTTACCAGCCTTGAAAATTGGGATTACCTCAGCTTCTTTTAGTGCATCAGGCCATATCGATTTCTCTATGCATTTATTGAAAACATTTGCTAGCGTGCTACTTATTTGACTAGATATTATTTTAAGTGTTTTGGCACTAATTTTATCCACCCCTCCATTCGTATTTTTTTGATTTTCAATTATCTTTTGAACTTCAAAAGTATTAGTAGGTTTTAGGAAAATTGAGTTTGAATTCATTCGCGGTAATTTAATTGTGATGTTATTTGGCATTTTAATCTTTTTACTCATTTCGTCTCCCATTTTGCAATAATGGGCATTCATAATGTTTGCTATTTCCCTTTGATCTTTTATTATTTCATCATTAGTTGTTTTAATTTCGCTTACAGTATTATTTCCATTATCTTTAGTATTTTTCTTACCTATCTTAGAATTAATTACAAACCATAGATTTCTAGGATTGTTACAATTTTTCTCTATAATTTTTTTGTCATGATTAATTTTAGCATCTTTTATTATCTTGTTCAGTATTTTAACGTAATTTTTATATTTATTTTTTAGGTATTCATTGCTTGGATCAGATTTAAGCTCTCTATATAAAGATTCCTTTTTTCCACATGATTTTATTATTGAATTTGTGATCCAAGGTTTTCGCGGAAGATGTTTATTTTTTTTACATTGTGTAGATTTTTTAGACTTGGATTTTTCCATACAGCTTTGTATTTCTTTTATTATTAAGTTTATCGCTTCATTCGGATTTTCCATATCACACTGTGACCAATTAATTCTACCAGCTATTTTAACTAATTATTTATAATCATATATTTTTTTTCAATTTTTTCACTTTCTGAATTTATTAAAGATCTTTTTACCTCAACAATAAGTGGAAAATGGTCAGGCATAGGTATTTTTAATTTAAAAGTTCTAGTACTGATTGATTCATCAGTTTTTATAACAATATCATCAATGCATGTTCCACATTCGTTGTTCACATCATATGATCTAGTTATACATGTAAAACCAGGAAGAAAACCATTTTCTAAAAAGTTATTTAAAAATTCCTCACTTATGCTATTGCTTTCTAATATATTAATATTATAATCTCCAATTATTAAGTGGTTTTTAACATTTTTTTCTTTTTTAAATAATTTTTTACATTTAAGACAAATTCAGTACAACTCATATCATGTGATCTATATAAGGACGATATTTTCTTGAATGCTGTTGTTATCTAATTTTACAATTGTATTTAATATTTTTAATCTATCGATTTCTATAGTATCCGTTGTTTGATTCACATTTACTCTTAATTATATAACAACGCCATCCGATTTATTTATTTTACTATTGTTGTAGTATATTTTATATCCGTCTAGTTTATAGTATTGATAATGTTCTAAATTCCATGATTCAGCACAAACTATTACATACGGTTTTATGTTAAGCCTCTCTATTAAAATTTGTAATTTTTCAAAATTTGCATTTAAGCTTCTTATATTTACATACAAAATCAGATTTTCTTTAAATTTTAAGTTTTTGTTAAGAGACCCAAGATCATCGCATGCCATAGTTTGTTATAACATTAGATTTTGAATATCATCTATGTTCGGGATTGTAGTACCCGAAGTCCCCAGTAGATGGCGAGCACCAAGCGCGCTACCTTCAATGAAAAACATCACCCCGCGTGCTTAAATAGAGGCCTGCGGCGCCTACGCGCCAGGTGCTTTATGCACATGTCTTATTACTTTGCCCCTATCGATTTTACCTATACTTTGCCTTATTGCCGACACTTTGCCTATATTTGTTGCCTACAGTTACATTGCCTATACTTGCGACGTCTTATTTGCGAATAAGACATATTATTGCCTATATTTACTCGAACGCGCGTAGCGTTCATATGCCTTTTGTTACAACTTTACTTTCGAGTGGGTTGGAGCAAATACTTTAAGAGTCATTACAATTTATTATTTTTTCTCGGTGATAAACCCTAACAATATAAACTCCGTATACATTCATTCGTATACATTTTTGGTCCTTCGAGCCGGATAGGGTTGCCAACCGAGAGAAATTCTTACAAAGCAATAGAACTCTCAAGTGTTACATTAATTGTCAGAGATTTACAACCTTTGGCAAGTTAGTTCGTTGGAGATTTACGACCTCCTAACGAAATCTATCGTGTGACTGATCTTTTTGCTCCTGCCACTCTGCACATCGGGCGAAGATACCACACAAACTCTCATAACACTCAGGGATCTGCTTATTTCTCTCAATCAAAATGCCAACACTTTCACTTACGCAAACCATTAAGCGTCAGCTCGAATTATTTAATCAAATCTGCAATTGAAGTACCAATATCAAGAATGTGGGCAAGGACTATATTACTCGTGAGCTTCTCGAAGCTAAGCTACAGATATTAGAGAAAAACTGGAAAAATTTTCAAGAAATTCACACTATTGTCCTATCTCAGAAATTTGAAAGCACTAGGAAGAGTGATTATTTTGTCAATGATTGCTATGGTTTAACAGAAGATGGTTCTATCAATTCAACTGTCTATATAGCCCAATCGCTTAAATAATTCCCTCAACCAGATAATGTACCTATTGTACAACAAACAGTTCCTACAAGAAAGTTACCCAATATCGAAGTTCCTACTTTTGCCGGGAAATTTACTGACTGTCTAGATTTTAAAGATCTATTCAAAGCTACCATCATCAAAGATGAACGACTATCTAATTCAGAGAAACTACAACAATTGAAAACGCATGTTGAAGGAGAAGCAGCCGATATGCGCAAAACAATTCAAATTACTGATCTGAACTTTCCCATTGCCTGGAAAAAGCTAAAAGACCACTATACAAACAAACGTCGGCTTATTGCCATCTATACTAAGACACGACTCGATCTGCCTGCCGTAAGTGTCGATTCTCCATCTCAATTACAATCCCTTCTTAACTCAACGACAAATTCAATCTCAGCTTTAGAGCAGCTTAAAAGGCCAATCAACTAATGGGATGATCTTCTTGTACCTATCATTGCTCGTAAACTTCATTTCAAAACCTTGCGCGAGTGGGAAAGACAAGTCAGTAAGAGCGCCGATCCTCCCACTTTTTCCCAGTTTTGTCAGTTTATCACTGAACGTATTGACTTTTTAGAAACCACCTCAGTGCCTAATTTAAGTAAATCTAAAACTCCAGAAAAAAGACCAATTAGCTCTCATGCAACGTTTACCGACAAGCGTGTCTTTTGTGCAGAAGCACATTTCATTACTCGTTGCGACGCCTTCAAAGCCAAAACCGCCAGTGAACGAAAAATCTTCGTGGAAAAAAGGAAGTTATGTTTCAATTGTCTTGGGTTTCACCCGATCAGTAATTGCCGATCTGACAGAAGATGTATCATATGTAACGAACAGCACCATACGCTTCTTCACGAAGATACAAATACAAGTTCTCATGTGTCAGCCATTGAACCAATTCATAATTGCGTCGCTTTCACTGGTCCTTCTTTTACTACCAACACTGAGCTGCAACTAAATTTAGAAGCTCAAAGCTCCAGTGTAGAACCGGCTCTTCTGGCTACCGCGTTGGTGAAATTACGTAGTGCTGATGGCAGAATTCATACTGCTCGAGCTATGATAGATCCTGGATCCCAAAGTTCTTTTTTGTCCGAGGTATTATTAAAGAAGCTTGAACCACCATACTCTGCCACGACAGTACCGTTGAGTGGTATTGGAGGTTATTCTCACATCCCTGCTAAGGGCCGCATAACTTTACAACTTACATCCGCTTTCAACCCTAAAGCACATTTGCAATTAAATGCACTAGTCCTTCCCTTTATTACTAAATACACGCAAAGATGCCACAAACTAAAGAATGCCTCGACCCATTTGAAGGGATTACAATTAGCGGACGATTTCAGGGAAACACCTGCTGAAATTGACATCTTACTTGGTGCTGACATCTTCCCAGAGATCTTGCTCGACGGACTGGTCAAAGGCCCTTCCGGAACTCCAATGGCACAACGCACGATCTTCGGATGGATTATTAGCGGACCTATTGCCAAACTCAATACTTCAAAGGCTCCGATTACAGCAGCTCATACTTAGTTTATACATGTCCATCTTATTCTGCAAAACTGTATTTTTTATTCGTCTACTGTATGGACGAAAGCGGGTGGAATGTTCGGGATTGTAGTACCCGAAGTGCCCGGTTGATGGCAAGCACCAAGCGCGCTACCTTCAGTGAAAAACATCACCCCGTGTGCTTAAATAGAGGCCTGCGGCGTCCACGCGCCAGGTGCTTTATGCACATGCCTTATTACTTGCCTCTATCGATTTTACCTATACTTTGCCTTATTGCCGACACTTTGCCTACATTTATTGCCTACAGTTACATTACCTATACTTGCGACGTCTTATTTGCGAACAAGACATATTATTGCCTATATTTACTCGAACGCGCGTAGCGTTCATATGCCTTTTGCTTCAACTTTACTTTCGAGTGGGTTGGAGCAAATACTTTAAGAGTCATTAGAATTTATTATTTTCTCTCGGTGATAAACCCTAACAATATAAACTCCGTAAACGTTCATTTGTATACAATCTATAACATCATTATTCATTTTCGAAAACATTTCTTGATAGTCTATTATTCTAAGATTTCAATGATTGTGGAGACATACCTGAATCTCTCACTGACAATTATATATTGAGTTCATTTCCTACTTTACTGATACCCGCCGGTATATCTGGTTTTACGCTGTAGTCCGTCTTGTCAATGTATTTCCTTATTCTCTTCTTGAAAATCTCGCACTTCTCACAATCAGTTGCTTCATGGTCGATCTGATAGTTAGTTTTAAATCTGTTGTTGCTATACCCACAGTTTGTACATTTATTCTCTTCATTGTTGCACTCATTTGATTTATGCGGCCCTGAACACTTAGTACACGTAGCTTGATTCTTACATTTTTGTCCTTTATGACCAAATCTGCCACAATGGTAGCATAGTTTTATGTCTATGATATCATACGCCAAACATTTATGATGCCCAACATAAATTTTATTTCTATTATCTCTAATATGTTTCTAAATATCATCGGGTACTTCAATTAAGACTGCTTGTGTCCCTTTATTTTTGTTTATATACGAGTGTAATATTGTACATCCATTCTCATAAGTAGGAAAATTTCTTTGATTGATGTCTTCTTGAATTTTAGCATTGTCCATTTTTTCAACATTCTGCATTCCTACTATTTTCATTTTCGGCTTGTTAAGTTCTTCTGTTGCTATGCTACACACGTCAGCTAATTTTGAGTGTACAGTTTCAATAGCTTTTGCTACACTTATATTATCATGAACACTTATAACTATTTCATCTTTATCTTTCCTTTCAAAAATTTTATTTGTTTGTATCGCTTTATCACTTATTAAGCAACAAGATACTTCTTGCTTTAGTTCTTGTAATGTTCCATTCTCTTTCGTCTTCTTTATCGTAATTCTAGGTATTCTTTTTGGCTTTTGAATATTTCTTGCTGTAACTCCTGAATATGTATTAACACTACAATTTTTAATTGAATTTTCTTTCTATTTTAGTAGTTCTTTTAATAACTTGTTTTTATCTTGTAATTTTTATGTTAATTTTCTTAGTAGATCTAATTCAATTTTCATGTTTTCTAAATCTGCTTTGTCAAAAATTGTTCCATCTTTAACTGTTTCATCTAGATCCATCTCTGTATCGCAGTGTATATGTTTTGTTTTTTGTTGTATTGTCTGTTGTTGCTGCATTATTACCAACTGATTTTGTAACTCCTGAATTAAATTCTGTTGTTCCTTTTGTTTGGTAATGTGTCCTTGTATTACACCATTCAGTTCATTTACTTTGTTTCATAAAAATCTAGTTTTTTTTTATATTCCACTTTGCAATTTATTTGGCTTGAACAATTATGTTTTTGAATTCACTTGGTCGCTTTCTATTGAGGTTAGGTCCAGGCCTTCAAGTTTTTTACACACCACTAGTGTTTCACAAACCACTATTCCATAATTTCTTCTTGTCAAGTGATTTAGATGGTACACATCTTCACATATGATACAGATCACTGAATCAAACTTTATATCACTATGACATTTATACACTTTGCCATCAGGGCGATCCGGAGGTTTCTTTCCAGATGGCGTCATGTTGAATGTTATTATTATTATTATTATTATTATTATTATTATTATTATTATTATTATTATTATTATTATTATTATTATTATTATTATTATTATTATTATTATTATTATTATTATTATTATTATTATTATTATTATTATTATTATTATTATTATTATTATTATTATTATCATTATTATTATTCTTATTATTGTTCTTCTTCTTCTTCTTCTTCTTCTTCTTCTTCTTCTTCTTCTTCTTCTTCTTCTTCTTCTTCTTCTTCTTCTTCTTCTTCTTCTTCTTCTTCTTCTTCTTCTTATTATTATTATGATTTTTCTTTTGCTTTTCCGAGGTACTAGGTGAATGTTCCGGGGCGTCCGTCCCTGTTTTCAGCAGGGAGGGAGGCCCACTAAGACCATCACAGAGCATCGAGCTCCGTGGTGTGAGGGATTTCTACCCTCTAAACACCCAAAACCTTTCCCGCGGCGTTCACCGAAAATCCGACCCGGGACTTCTGTACACATTACTTCGGGCCGGTCGGCGTGTCTGTGCCATTTGGCATTCTTGTCTATCTTGTCTGGTGCGTCTCTTTTTCGTCTTCTGTGTCAGTTCTCAAGGCAACCGTCTGTTATTTTGCCTTGTAGTAAGTAAGTCACGTAGCATGATATGTCGTCCCAGTTTCGTTTGCCTAGTAGCATCAGTGTTACGACGTTGTCCGGTGTGATATCATCTGGCATTTTCTGTAGTCTAAATCTCGCGTCTGTCCAGCGGGGGCACGAGAAAAAAGTGTGCTCCGCATCGTCTCTGTCATGTCCGCAGTACCTGCAGGACGGGGGGTTGTTAGTTTCCCCATCCGGTGGAGATATTGGCGGAAATATCCATGTCCGGAGAGAAACTGAGTGAGGTAAAAACTCACCTCCCCAGGTCTCCTTTGGTGCCAGACTCGAACGTCCGTAATCAAGCGTCTTGTCCATATTCCTTTGTCACTGTCCGTCCAGCGGGTTTGCCAGGCCGTCATTGTCTCTGTTAGTGCGTCTGTGGAGGCCCTCGCTCTTCCCCTTTCTTCGCTGTATTCGTAGACCCTCTTTCGCTCGAGAGCTAGGAGGTCCACAGGGACAACGCCGGCGATCACCAGCACCGCCTCCTCCGAGACGGCGCGGTACGCGCACGCGATACGTAGCACCCCGCAACTTTGTACCGCCGCAATCTTTTTGTGGCACGTCGTCTTTTGCGTCACTTCCGCCCACATTTCGGCCCCGTACAACAGAATCGAGTGGGTCACCGTCACAAGCAGTCGACGGACGCTCGGTCTCGATCCCTTTGTGTTCCACATGAGGAGGAAGAGAGCGGCGGTCTTTACGGCCGCCCTCTCCGCAGCGTCGCGTATGTGCAGCCAGAAGTTCATCCTTGTATTCAGGGACACCCCCAGATACTTGGCGGACAGTCCGGGTCGCACAACAGACGTCCCCGCCATCATGGGTATCGTCGTGTCTATCCGTTTCCTCGTTAAGTACAGTAGCTCCCTCTTTTGCATCGCCAGTTGCAGTCCCCGACTTTGCATCCATCCGTCTACCCGTCTATGGCTTGGGTCAGTCTCATCTGAGCCAGTCGTGTGTTCTTGATCGTGATGACGATAACTAGGTCGTCTGCGTAGCCGACAAGATAGAACCCCGGCGGCATCGGGAGCTCCAGCACCTCATCGTATCCCACATTCCATATGTCGGGGCCAAGAATTGAGCCCTGCACTATGCCTGCCGTCAGACGTGTTGTCTTAACCGCGGTCTGACTCACGTACGTGATGTATCGGTCGTGTAGGTAATCCTTTAGGATTCGGAGAAGGTATGGGGACAACGAGCGAGCATCTGAGAATACCCGCATGATATCCACCAACCTCACCGAGTTAAAGGGGTTTCGTACGTCCAGTGTTGCCATGAGCACTATTGGCCTGTCTTTGTGGGGTTTGGTCTGTGCTCAGTCAAAGGAATCGATCACTTTTCAGATCACTCCTACCGTAGACCGTCCTTGTCTGAATCCGTACTGTCTGTCGTTTAGGCCGCCAGCGTCCCGAACTGCCTGCTGTATTCGGGGTCTCAGCAGTAACTCAAAGAGCTAGTGTATTCAGCAAGCTCAGCGGTCTGTAGGATGATGGCGAATCTAGATCCCCACCCTTTCCATTGTCGATGAGGATCACCCGTGCCGTCTTCCAGTCTTTGCTGAACACCCCCGCCACCAGACACGTGTAGTACAGGTTCAGGAGTATCCCCGGGCGTTTTCTTTCAACTATTCCGAGGATTTCCGCTGGGATGCCGCCCGGGCCTGGTACCTTCCCCGCCGCGAGCTGAGCAACAGCCAGGCTAAGCTCACCTCGGGTGAACCGCGGCACCTCATCATCGCCGACATCATCGTCCCCCCACACTTGTTCAGGGTGTGTTGGGAAGAGTCCATCGACGATTCTGTCCATCGTTTCTTCGTCTCTGACTACCGATGGGCCATTCCGTCCCAGATTTCGGGTGACAATCTTGTAGCCCGCTTCCCAAGGGTCTGAGTCCACCTCGTTGATCAGTTTGGTCCAACTTCCTTTTTTACTGTCGTTGATAGCGCGCCTCAGTATTTTGTGCGCTGCGTGGTACTCATCCGAGCGGGCCACCGCATACGCTCTGTCACGGATACGCTGGGCCGCCCGTCGGAGCCGCAGGCATTCGCGTCGGAGGCGCGCGATCTCTTCAGTCCACCAGTACACCGGTTCTTTGTCACGTCTCGTCCGTTTTCTTGGCATGGAAGCGTCGCAGAGCCGTCTCAAGAGCCCCGCTGTTTCCTCTATCAGTTTCTCGGCCTTTTCCCTCCCCACGGTGCCGCGAGGGATCGCCGTAGTCGGGTCACATTCTCGGTCGAGCTGTCTCGTCAGTTTGTCCACGTCGAGTTTTTTCAGATTTCACCCCGCTGGGATTTGGAGGGTTCCCGCTCTGGTCTGTGCCTTATCCGTTATACTGAAAACAATGTACTGATGGTCGCTGGCCATATAGCCTTCAGACACCCGCCATCACTCAAGTCGACGAGAAAATCCGTCTGTCACAATAGTCACGTCCGGCATGGATGCCCCGTATCCCGGCCTCTTCTACGTCGTCACCTGTCCCACGTTTGCTCCTGTCCGTTTTAGCCTCGCGGCCATCTCTATCAGCATCCGTCCACGTTTATTTGCCTTGGTCATGCCCCACTCAATCGCCCTGGCGTTAACGTGCCCCGCAAGAAAAACGTCGCCGGTGATGTCCCTCAAAGCGTCCTCGAGAGCCTCCACTTTCTGTTCGAACTCCGCAGCGCTGCAGTTCGGGGTGAGATACACGCTCACGTACGTCATGCCCCCTACCTTCGCCCAGACGTAGTCCGCTCACTTCCCTTGGCTTGTTATCTGCGGCCTTGCCCCACCCCGGAGCCACAGCGCCACGGTGCGGGAGGTGTTAACGAGCCAAGTTGGGGTGTCTCTGTCTCTGTAGGGCTCGCTAATCATTATAACGTCCGCGTTCATCTTCTTGGCAACCGTTGTTTGGGGGCCTTGCGTCTCGGGTGCGGTGGTGATCTGTGGCTGCGTTTTTCCTTTTTCTTCTTCTTTTTCCGCCTTTCCACCGTTTCCCAGCTACCTTGGGGCTGGTCTTCGATTTGTCTGATTCAGGTTGATCATTTTTTCTTGTCTCATCCAATATCTGGGTCCGAGGGAGCTGGGTACTGTTGACTGCCCTTTTTTCTTTATTTTTTGGCTCTCGGTCGGAGAATCCTGGCTATCCCCCGGGTTCCTCCGCCATTTGGGATGCCTAGTTGTACGGGGCATACTCTTCGCTTGATCCCGTACTTTTTGGAGTGCCGTCAGCAGGGATCTAAGCGTGTTCAGTCCGTCCTTGACATCGCGGGAGATATTCTTCTGTTTCTCCGTTACTTTTTCCATCGTCTCTATCTGGCTGAGCATGCTTTTGAGAGTATTGTCTACCTCGGTATCTGAGGTTGCGAAGCCTGTCTCATCGCCAGGCGTCATGCCGGAGATCTCAGCGTCACTGAAGGCGCACGACGTACTTACGTTCTTCCTCCTGGGCTCTTGTTTATTCCCTTGTACCGGGAACATAGTGTTGGGCGGCACACACGGTACAGTATGTGCTCCAACTGCTTTTTCTGTATTTGTCTCTTGCATTTTGTTTTTTTTTCTCCTGTAAACTAACTTCGTGTGAATTGTGTTCTGTGGGTCGGAGTACCTTCGGCCTAGGGTCCAGAGCATCCGCCGGCATACACCCGGGGAGTCCCGCCACCCCGGTAGACCACAGTGGCCTCGGCGGAGACTCCCACACCCCGCAGCAGCGTCCCACCCGGGAACCGTCCGGTACTGATATGGGAGCGGGATTATACACCATTATGCAGGGCAGCCTCCCTGCTTGTTAATGCAGGGTTCGGACCCCTCACTACCGGCGGCCCAGGAGCGCTCCAACCGTTATCCGATAGCAGTTGGACTGGTTTTATCCGCTGTACCCTCTGCGGGCCGGGATCGCGGGGCCGCGAGCCAGCCCGGCGGCGCACAGTGGGCTAAAACCCGATTTTTTTTTTCAAAATAAAATAACTCCACACAGAAGCCACCGATTTGGATGATTTTTGCTTCTACTTATAGCAAATTAAATGTAGATTAGAGGAAAAATAAAGAAAATTGTTAAATAAATTTTTATAACCTCCAAATTCAACAAGAAACATAGGTATTTTTCTAAATTTTGTAGAAAACCGTATTTAAGTTTTAGAAAAATGATTCTTTTTGGGATAAATGTTGCCTCCTCTGTACATCCATGCATAATATATAATCTCTATACCTGAACCATAACCTAACAACTTGAAGATGAACACTTCGCCGCAAAGTCAGATTAATACGATAAGCTGTAATGCACTATAACTTTGTAAAGTATTTATGACAAAATAAGTGATCTGTAACATTTCAAACTTTTAATGACCATAACCTAAACCTTTTTAGAGATTAGCTTATTATTTTGATTTTGAAAAAAAGTAATTCCACACAGAAACCACCGATTCGGATGATTTTTGTTTGTACTTATAGCTAATTAAATGTAGATTAGGGGAAAAGTGAAGAGTATTGTCAAATCAATTATTATAACCTCCAAACTCTACAAGAAACATAGGTATTTTTCAAAATTTTGTAGGAAACCGTATTTAAGTTTCAGAAAAATTATTCTTTTTTGAAAAAATGTTGCCCCCTGAGTTCCTCCATGTATAATATATAACCCCTACACCTTTGAACCATAACCTAACAACTACGTTGAATACTTCGCCGCAAAGACATGTTAATATGATAATCTATAATGCACTATGACTTTGTAAGTTAGTTATGAAAAATTAAGTGATCTGTAATATTAAAAACTTTTAATGATCATATCCCGATACGTTTTACCGATTAGCTTATTAATTCGATTTAGAAAAAAGTTATTCCAGACAGGAACCACCGATTCGGATGATTTTTGTTTTTACTTACAACTAATTGAATGTAGATTAGGGGAAAAATAAAGAGTATTGTCAAATCAATTATTATAACCTCCAAACTCTACAAGAAACATACGTATTTATCAAAATTTTGTAGGAAATCGTATTTAAGTTTTAGAAAAATGATTCATTTTGGGAATAATGTTGCCTCCTGCGTTCATCTATGTATAATATATAACCTCTACACCTAAGAAACATAATCTGACAGCTCTACGTGGAATACTTCGCCGCAAAGACATGTTAATATGATAATCTGTCATGCACTATGACTTTGTGAGGTAGTTATGAAAAATTAAGTGATCTGTAATATTAAAAACTTTTAATGATCATATCCTAATAATTTTTACTGATTAGCTTATTATTTCGATTTAGAAAAAAGTTATTCCAGGCAGGAACCACTGATTCGGATGATTTTTGTTTGTACTTACAGCTAATTGAATGTGGATTAGGGGAAAAATAAAGAGTATTGTCAAATTAATTATTATAACCTCCAAACTCTACAAGAAACATACGTATTTATTAAAATTTGGTAGGAAACCGTATTTAAGTTTTAAAAAAATGATTCTTTTTAGGAATAATGTTGCCTCCTGCGTTCATCTATGTATAATATATAATCTCTACACCTATGAAACATAACCTAACAACTTGAAGATGAATACTTCGCCGCAAAGTGAGGTTAATACGATAATCTGTAATGCACTATAACTTTCAATGTATATGTAGTGCGGGTCGTTCCTTCAGGCTTCTTCTATACTTGCCTTCGGAGCGCGCCCGCGCTCCTTGATGTTCACAGGTCTAATGGTAATATATTATATATGGACGAACTCAGAAGTAAACATTTTTACCACTAAGAATCATTTTTCTAAACATAAATACAGTTTTCAACCAAATTTAGAAAAAATGTTTCTCGTACAGTTTGGAGGTTATAAAAATTGATTTGACAATACTCTTCATTTTTCCCCTAATCTACATTCAATTAAATGTAAGTACAAACAAAAATCATCCGAATCGGTGGTTTCTGTCTGGAGTAACTTTTTTTCTAAATCCAAATAATAAGCTAAACGGTAAAAAGTTTTAGGTTATGGTCATTAAAAGTTTTTAATGTTACAGATCACTTACTTTGTCATAAATACCTTACAAAGTCATAGTGCATTACAGATTATCGTATTAACCTGACTTTGTCGGCGAAGTATTCCACGTAGAGTTGTTAGGTTATGTTTCTTAGGTGTAGAGGTTATATATTATACATAGATGAACGCAGGAGGCAACATTATTCCCAAAATGAATCATTTTTCTAAGACTTAAATACGGTTTCCTACAAAATTTTGATAAATACGTATGTTTCTTGTAGAGTTTGGAGGTTATAATAATTGATTTGACAATACTCTTTATTTTTCCCCTAATCTACATTCAATTAGCTGTAAGTAAAAACAAAAATCATCCGAATCGGTGGTTCCTGTCTGGAATAACTTTTTTCTAAATCGAATTAATAAGCTAATCGGTAAAAAGTATTAGGTTATGGTAATTAAAAGTTATTAATGTTACAGATCACTTAATTTTTCATAACTACCTCACAAAGTCATAGTGCATGACAGATTATCATATTAACATGTCTTTGCGGCGAAGTATTCCACGTAGAGCTGTTAGGTTATGTTTCTTAGGTGTAGAGGTTATATATTATACATAGATGAACGCAGGAGGCGACATTATTCCCAAAATGAATCATTTTTCTAAAACTTAAATACGGTTTCCTATAAAATTTTGATAAATACGTATGTTTCTTGTAGAGTTTGGAGGTTATAATAATTGATTTGACAATACTCTTTATTTTTCCCCTAATCTACATTCAATTAGCTGTAAGTAAAAACAAAAATCATCCGAATCGGTGGTTCCTGTCTGGAATAACTTTTTTCTAAATCGAATTAATAAGCTAATCGGTAAAAAGTATTGCGATATGATCATTAAAAGTTTTTAATATTACAGATCACTTAATTTTTCATAACTAACTTACAAAGTCATAGTGCATTATAGATTATCATATTAACATGTCTTTGCGGCGAAGTATTCAACGTAGTTGTTAGGTTATGGTACAAAGGTGTAGGGGTTATATATTATACATGGAGGAACTCAGGGGCAACATTTTTTCAAAAAAGAATCATTTTTCTAAAACTTAAATACGGTTTCCTATAAAATTTTGAAAAATACCTATGTTTCTTGTAGAGTTTGGAGGTTATAATAATTGATTTGACAATACTCTTTATTTTTCCCCTAATCTACATTCAATTAGCTATAAGTACAAACAAAAATCATCCGAATCGGTGGTTTCTGTGTGGAATTACTTTTTTTCTATATAAAAATAATAAGCTAATTTGTAAAATGGTTTAGGTTATGGTCATTATAAGTTTTTAATGTTACAGATCACTTATTTTGTCATAAATACCTTACAAAGTCATAGTTCATTACAGATTATCGTATTAACCTGACTTTGCGGCGAAATATTCATCTGCAAGGTGTTTAGGTTATGGTTCACAGGTGTAGGGGTTATATATTATACATGGATGAACTCAGGAGGCAACATATTTCCCAAAAAGAAACATTTTTCTGAAACTTAAATACGGTTTCCTACAAAATTTTGAAAAATACCTATGTTTCTTGTTGAATTTGGAGGTTATAAAAATTTATTTAACAATTTTCTTTATTTTTCCTCTAATCTACATTTAATTTGCTATAAGTAGAAACAAAAATCATCCAAATTGGTGGCTTCTGTGTGGAGTTATTTTATTTTGAAAAAAAAAATCGGGTTTTAGCCCACTGTGCGGCGCCCCTGGGCCCCAGGCCAAAGGCTCTGCTGTGTAGGTGTCGCGCGTGTTTGTATGTCAGTCTGCTGTATGTTGGAGGTATTGCGTATGTGTTAAAGGTATGATGAGTGGCTGTAGCAGAGTCAGGTACCAATATTCTTGACTCTTTTTCCCTTCTCGCTCATGAAGCACGGAGGTTCTCTTTTTTTGAGCACCGCGCCCCGCAAGGGAAGGGTATAACCCGTGACCCGGAGCTTCCGTTAGCCGTCCCTGTTATAGCGTTGCTGCTAAAGCATTGACGCGACAGGACACGTTTCCAGCAGTCACGTACGTGGACGTGGAGGTTGAGGATTTAACAATATCAGGTTGCCCCTTTACAGGCTATGACGGTCAATAATAATAATAATAATAATGATAATAATAATAATAATAATAATAATATTAATAATAATAATAATAATAATCCGTCTCGTTTTTTTGCGCGCAGTAACCCTTCGATGAAGGTATTTATCGCGTCCATCGGTCTTACCCTGATAACCTCAAGGCAAATGGGTAAAAGCGAGTTTACCCTGATCTAGCGTGCGAAGACCAAGCCACCAGTTGGAAAAATCGCTACTCCTTTAGCCAGTGGTAACCCTGTTGAAAATATCCATGTGGATTTTACACTGATTTCCACATGGAATCCATATGGAATCTATATGGAATCTATACGGATTCCATATGGATTCCATGTCGATTCCATGTGGAAATCAGTCCCAAATCGTCCTGTGGACTTCCACATGGAATTCCATATAGATTTCCTTATGAATTTTTCTACAAACATTTGTAAAACAAAATCCGTATGGATTTCCATGTAGATTTCCATGGGGAAATCCAGGTAAAAACGACATGATCCATATAGATTTCCACATGGATTTCCATATGGTAATTTTAATGTTTATAAAAATGTTTATTTATAAAATTGTTATATTTTTTTACTAGGATACATATTTTTGACAACAAGTACTGTAGAATCTTTTCGAAGAATTACATAAGAGGAGATTATAGTTTATAATTTTTTATGCTTTACTGATATGGTAAAAAACGTATCCCTAGTAAAAAAATTTTTAAATTTTATAAATAAACATTTTTATAAACATTTAAATTACCACATGGAAATCCATATGGAAATCTATATGGATCATATCGTTTTTACCTGGATTTCTCCATGGAAAACTACATGGAAATCCATACGGATTTTGTTTTACAAATGTTTGTAGAAAAATTCATATAGAAATCTATATGGAATTCCATGTGGAAATCCACAGGACGATTTGGGACTGATTTCCACATGGAATCCACGTGGAATCCATATGGAATCCGTATAGATTCCATATGGATTCCATATGGATTCCATGTGGAAATCAATGTAAAATCCACATGGATATTTTCAGCAGGGAATCCAGTAGTTACCTTGTGAAGTATACCACTGGGAGTGCATAAGCACCTTCAAGTCCCACGTCAAAAATTCGCGAGTGACTGTGATGGCGTATTACATCCAGGAAGCCGTGGAGAATTGTGCAGATTCTCTCACACAGAATGAGATTGACAGCTGCCTGGCGCAACTGGAAATACGGCGCTATGGCACAGTGTTCAAAAAGAAGGACAGACTGACTAAGTGGGTGTTGGAGAGATATTGCCCAAAAGACTTTGGCAAGACAGAGGAGCCGGAAGACGCGATCGCCCGGCGGAAAACACTGTGGTCAAGTCTTTTGGGCAAACTCCTCATGGAAGATGAAGGCACCTTCATCGCAACCTCCAGTTGGAAAGTGCACCCACTGGAGGTGGCGCTGAAGAGTGAGCCGGTAATAAAGATACTGGGGGAGACGACAGCAGAGGCGGCGTCGTGAGCCCAACACCCACACCCCCATGAGCCTACGGCGCATAACCAGAGGCCATATACGAAGAAATCGCCCAATTGCATCAAGAAGACGCAAATTAAGAGGAGAACTCGCAACGAGGCGATCTTCGCGACGACACTCAGGACACGGCGGCGGATGAACCACTGCCGCATCGAGGAGACATGCTGCATCACCAGGCAAGCGATGGGACAGAGTTCCAGGTGCCAAAGGACGTCAGCCTGCTATTAGTGGAGTTGATAACGAAAGTAAAGTCGCTGGAGGACAGACTAGCAGCAGACCACCAGCGACAAGCGGCTTACAGCATCCAGATAGCAGGGCTGTTAACGAAGGTCAGGTCGCTGGAGGATAGACTAGACCACCAGCGACAAACAGTGTCCAGCACCCAGTTAGCGGACACCAGGCCAGGACTGAACGTGCGATTCGAAGACGCGTTTATGATCCCAGAGCAGAACAAAGCATGGGATCGTAGGCAGCCTTCGCCACCGCAGCTCGCCCTAGAGACCAGGCTGATTTACGGGACGTAAACCCAGCCTGGGAGGGGGGTGACCGCCGAAATCCAGCGAGAAGTTCGAGCTGGCACAACTACTCCGCGCCATGCATTTCAGCCAATTTCTCGAGATCGGGGTTATACCACTCGAGAGATATCGGCCAAATAGTGCGGAAGTGGCAAATACGCTTCTCTGGCGTGAGGAGCCAGAGTATAGACGTATTCTTGGCAAGGCTTGAGGATTGCCGAGCCCTAGCCAATTTGATGGAAGAAAAGGTGTTATTGTCGATATCGGAACTCTTTACCAACACGGCCGCCATGTGGTACAGAAATGAAAAGAAAAATGGGACCACGTGGCAATAATTTGTAACGGCTGCGCGACGCTGGTACGGCACGAGCCGAAGATACCAGCAGCGGCTAGTGGCCAAAGCCAACAGCCGCACGCAAGGGGCGGATGAGGCCGTGAGGGACTACATTACCTACCTCATCGCGATTATGAGGAAAATATCACCCGCCCCCAACCTCGAACATCAGCTGGACCAGCTCCACCGCAACCTCAAGCCGCGATTGCAAACGATCGTTCTGATCATATTATAAATAACGAAAATTATTTTGAAAAATGTATTAGTTTAAAAGAACCGGTAAATATTTATCTCGGTGATAATAGAGTTATAAAAGCTACAAAGATAGGGACTGTGTCTCTTTATTTTGTCACCTTCGGGGAGCAAAATAAAGTTAATATTAATAATGTTTATTTAGCTAAGGAAATGAATGCTAATTTAATAAGTGTTGGAAAATTAACGAATAATGGTAATACGGTAATTTTGAAAGGGGAAATTGCAAAGATTATAGATAGTAATAATAAATTAACGGCAGTGGCATATAAAATTAACGATACGTATAAATTGAAAAGTAAATTGGCAAGAAATATAAATTTTGTAAATAGTGCCGAGCGAAATAATAACATAAGTCAGAAGGAAAGGTGGCACAGAACGTTAGGACACATAAACTTTGGATACTTAAATACGATATGTAAACAACAATTGCTTAACGGTATTCCGAGTGATCTTGAAACGGAATTTATGAAATGTAAAATTTGTATTGAGAACAAAATGCATAACTTACCGTTCGAAAATAATAGAAATAAAGCAAAGGAGATTTTAGAAATAGTTCATATGGATGTTTGCGGTCCATTTAAAACTACAGGGTTTAATGGGGAAAAATATTTTGTTTCTTTTATTGACGATTATAGCAAAATAGTTAAAATTTATTGCATAAAATCTAAAGATGAAGTTCTTGATTGTTTTATTAATTTTGTTAAGGAAAGTGAAAATTTAATGGGAAAGCGAGTAAAATTCTTGAGATGTGATAACGGTAAAGAGTATTTAAATGATCAGTTTTACAAATACGTTAAAGGAAAAGGTATTGTCTTATATAATTGTCCAGCGCATGTACATGAATTAAACGGAACAGCCGAACGGTTTAATAGATCAATTATGGATATGGCGCGTTGTTTATTAGCCGAAGCAAAAGTACATAAATGTTATTGGCCAGAAATAGTTTGCGCGGCTGCATACTTCAAAAATAGAACTTTCACAAATACAATTGAAAAGAAAACACCTTATGAAATCTTCTTTAATAAAAGACCAAATGTTAAAAATTTAAGGTTATATGGGAGTAAAGTTTTTGTAAGTAATCCAGAACAAAAAAGATTTTCGAAATGGGATAAAAAATCTAATATGGGAATTTTACTTGAATATAGTGAAGTAGGATATAGAGTTCTTTTAGATAGAAAAATAGTAGTCGCGAGACATGTAGATATAGTTGAAGACGATGTAAAATGTATCGGTCTAGATCTCGACGAAAACGAGACTGATTATACTCTTCCTTCTACTCCTACCTTCGGGGAAAGTAGAAGAAGAAATAATGATAATGACGATGATCTGGATGATAATGTCTTTGAAAGCGCAGATGAGTCTGAAAAACCAAATGATAAAATAAAAGATGGACACAGTAAAGATCAGGGGTTGATAATTCCACGTAGATCCGAACGTGGAAGAAAAAGTACTGTAAGATATCCGGAACCAGAAACGTATAATATCCTTGTAAATTATAGTAGAGTAGATACTCCTTATACATTTGAGGAGGTGATGAATAGCAAAGATAGTAAAAATTGGCAAGAAGCCATGGATAAAGAAATTGACTGTATTAATAAAAATAAAACTTGGTCGTTAGTTGATAAAAGAGAAGGGAAAAAAGTACTAGATGTGAAATGGGTTTACACTAAGAAATCAGCTAATAGATATAAGGCTAGACTAGTTGTAAGAGGCTTTCACCAAACTGATGTAATTGATGACATATACGCTCCAGTAGCTCAGAGTCAAACATTAAAAATACTTCTTTCATACTGTTGTCAAAATAGTTTAATAATAGAGCAAATGGATGTTGAAACTGCATTTCTAAATGGCAAAGTGACTCCAGAGGTATATGTTAATCAACCTAAAAGTTATGAAGATGGCACGAAAAGAGTGTTAAAATTATACAAAGCTTTGTATGTATTGAGAGAAAGTCCTAGAGACTGGTATGAGGGTTTGGATGAATACTTAACAAAAATATGTTTCAAGAAAAATAATATAGAATTGTGTTTATATGTTCTCGATGAAGGAGACAATATTATTTACCTACTAATCTATGTAGATGATTTGTTAATTTGCGGAAAAGATAAGTTGAAAATTCAAAAGATTAAAAAATTATTGTCAGATAGATTTAAAATGAAAGATTTAGGCGAAATAAAAGAATATCTTGGAATTCAAGTAGATTATGATTATAATAAAAATGAAATGAAATTATATCAGACAAAATATATAGAAGAACTGTCGGAGAAATATAATATAACAAATAGTAAATTGTATAACACTCCTATGGAGACGAACTTAAAGCTTGAGAAGACTGAAGAATGTAAATCTGATATAAAATACAGAAATTTAATTGGCGCAATATTATACATAAGTTCTGGTACACGACCAGACATAAGTTCTAGCGTGAATTACTTAAGCAGGTACCAAAATTGTTACAATGGACGCATTATAAATATGCTCTACGTGTATTAAAATATCGGTATCAAACTAAAGAATTAAAATTGTGTTATAAAAGAAATGAAAACATAAAACTAATGGAATGTTATGTAGATTATGATTGGGCAGGTGATTGTACTGATAGAAAATCAACTTCAGGCTATGCGATTATTATGTATGGGAATGTGATTGACTGGAAATCGCGGAAACAATAATGTGTCACGAAAGCGTCAACGTATGCAGAGTATATTGCATTATCCGAAGTAGTGAGTGAACTGAAGTATATCAGAGAATTATTAAAAGCGTTTAACATAAAGTTAAATAAACAAGTGAAAATATATGAAGACAATGCAAGCACAATAAGTATAGCTGTTTTGTGTTGAATGTGATTGGATCGTGGATTGTAGAGGTTCAATAAGAGTAGGCGTTTCGTGTGGAGACAAGAGACTTTATTAATGCGTGTCCGTTGTGCCTCGTAGCGCACATTGATGTTGCTGCTCTCTCTCTCGGCCGTCGCGCGTGATACTGTCTGAATGAGCCGGCCGGCGCGGCGAGGCACCGTCGGCAGGCGTCTTGGTAGATGGAGGGGCGGTAGAGAGAGACACGTGGAGAGCGCCGAGTGGCGCGACTCTCTCGCGTGTGTGTCTGTGGCCGGAATAGGGGGGCGCTCTCGCTGAGTCGTGAACATTCCGCCCACCTTCGCCAGATTGGCGAACGGTCCCTAATCCGAAGGTTGGAGACGTATGACTTTGGCGATGGGGCGTCGTAGCGTTGTGGTGGCCGTGCGGAGATCAACCACACGGACGTGGCCATCGCTCCCTGGGTGGATGGCTGTGATTTGTGCGATGGGCCACTTTGCTGGTGGTATGAGCTCATTGCGAATGAGCACTAAATCCCCAATTGCGACGGAGGACTGAGGATGTTTCCACTTCTGACGGGATTGCAGGGACGTCAGGTAGTCCGTTGACCATCTCTTCCAGAAGTGCTGGGCCAGCTGACTAATCAAGAGCCAGCGCTTTCCTGCTGGAACGTTGTCGTTGGTGACATCTCCTTCAGGAACTATAAATGAAGATCTTTGTATGAGAAAGTGTGACGGTGATAGGAAGTCAAGGTCAGAAGGATCGTCAGTGAGAGCGGTTAAAGGTCTGGAGTTCAGGCATGCTTCAATGCGACACATAAGAGTAGCAAGTTCAGAGAAAGTGAGAACTTGATCCGCAATGACTCGGCGCATGTGATGTTTAGCCGATTTAACGGCTGCTTCCCAAATGCCTCCAAAATGGGGAGCACTGGGAGGATTGAAAATCCAGGAGGTTCCTTCTTTTGTAAGAGACCGAACAACTCGAGAAGAGAATTCTGACGAAGCATCTACCATCTGTCTTAGTTGAACATCTGCCCCGACGAAGTTAGTACCTTGGTCAGAGTATAACTCCTTGCAATGACCTCGACGAGCCGTGAAACGATGAAAAGCGGCGATGAACGCCTCACTTGAATAATCCTCAACTACGTCAATATGAACGGCTCTGGTGGCCATACAAATGAAGATGGCAATATAACCTTTCATCGTGCCCTTACCTCTAGATTTAGTGAGACGCAGATGAATAGGCCCGGCGTAATCGACGCCACAGCGTTCGAAAGGTGACGACTGACAAACACGAGCTTTGGGTAATTCGCCCATTAATTGGGAGGGCACTCGCGCAGCATAGCGAGAGCAAGTAGTACATGCTCTGATGACTCTTTTAACTTCAGCTCGTCCCTTAACAATCCAGTATCGTCGTCTGAGTGTAGCAAGGGTTAACTGAACACCACCATGAAGCGTACGTTGGTGAGCGTCCCTGATTAATAAAGTAGTAAAGTGACACTTAGCAGGTAAAATAAGAGGATGCTTAGCATCTTCTTCGAGAAGAGAGTGAGAGAGTCGACCGCCCACCCTGAGCAAATGATTTTTTATCATGGGGTTTAGCGGTGACAGAGGGCTTTTAGCCGAAAGTTTACCTGTCCTTGCTAACTGATAAATATCAAACTTAAAATAGGCTTTCTGAATTAGGTAGATCAAACAAAGTTTGCTGTTCTCAATCTCACTAGCGCTGACCTCTTTTGAACTCGAAGAGTCTTGGCATAGTAGGGATTGAAGAACAGAGATAAAGCTAACACCTAAATTTGAAGATGTCGCACGCTCCATTTTCGAGCAGACTCGATTAATGAAACGAAAGCAATACGAAGCCATTCGTAACAATTTATCTAACGAAGAGTAATTATTAATAAGGCTCCAAATTTCTAGAGTGGTCTCACCAGAATTTGGAGTGCTCTTACTTGCGACTGGAGTGTAATTAGGTTGAAAATTCAAACTATTTACGGTAAAGTTGAGCTCGTCATGAGAGCTCGACCAAGGTTCATGATTATCAGAGAGCCAGGAGGGGCCTTGCCACCATAAGCGATGTGAAGCTAGTTTTGAAGGCTCAATACCTCGTGATATAACGTCAGCGGGGTTATCGGCTGATCGCACATGGTGCCAATAGGCTTCGTGTATTTCGAGAAGTTCACACTGAAGTTCACACTGAGGTGTGTATCCACTCCAGCGAGGGATTTTGATCTCTGAGATCGAAGGAAGATCTTGTAACCAGTTTTGCCAACGATTAGAAGTTTCCGAAGGAAGATCCTCATCCCAACTAACCTTTAGAATCCATAGCGATTGCATAATAATTTTTGCAGTGATCACTACAGGCGCTAACCATCCCAAAGGATCAAAGATCCGAGCAATTCTCGAAAGAACTGAACGTTTAGTAAATGGTAGTTCCAAGGGGGAATTCTCGATGTGAAAACTAAAATAGTCTGTGTTAGGTTGCCAATCTATACCTAGAATAGGTACAGATGTTTCTGAAGCAAATAAAGAGATCGTATCTGCAGCTAACATATTCGAGGGTAAGAAGGAAAGCACTTCAGAGTTATTCGAAGTCCACTTTCGTAGATTAAGATGACCCTGCTTAAAGAGTTGAACCAGCTCATCTTGTTTCTGCAGTGCTTCTTCAAGAGAGTGTGCTCCAGACAACACATTATCAGAATACATTTCTGAACGAACAGCTTCAGCTGCGATCGGGTGATTTTTGCCATAATCTTCGGCTAATTTCAGTAGCGTGCGTATGGCTAGAAAAGGCGAACATGCCAAGCCATACGTCACTGTTGTCAATCGATAAGTTTGAATGGGTTCACTCTCGTCAAAACGCCATAAAATCGACTGAAAGGGTTGATCACATTGCTCGACACCAATCTGCCTGAATATTTTCTCCACGTCAGCTGATAGAGCGATCTTATACCTACGCCAGGCACAGATCAAAGCGACGGGATTTTGAAGTAGATTTGGTCCAACGTGTAGAAGATCGTTGACCGAGACACCTGACTTGGTTTTACTCGAGCCATTAAACACAGTACGTAATTTGGTAGTCGTACTAGTTTCCTTCCAAACACCATGATGTGGTAAGAAGGCTTGAGAGTTGTTCGAAAATGAATCAGAATTTTAAGAGAGAGACATGTGACCTAAGTCAATGTATTCCTTCATGAATTCTGTATAAGCTATTTTGAGTTTCTCGTCTTTAGCGAAGTTTGATTCTAGACGAGTGAGTGCGCGTAATGCGGCTGAATGAGATTTCTCGAGATGAGCAGAGCTCAACTGGTCACGATTTTTCCAGGGTAGGCTTACAATATATTGCCCTGTTTCATCTTGACGAGTTGATTTTTGATAAAATTCCTCGCAGACTTGTTCGTCTGGCGAGTAAGATTTTTTGTCATTGACTATCTCCTCCACCCTCCAAAAATCTTGTACGAGCTCCAATAGTTTGGCTTCTTGCTCGCAGGTATTTGAGCAATGAAGGGATATTGAATCTAGCCCTATTTCTGGAGTTGTGGATGCGAGATTACCTGCCAAGAGCCATCCAAGTTTGGAACTAAGTGCTATCGGCTGAAGACTTTGGCCCTTAACAATTTGATTTTCAATGATTTGCGCATAAGCGCTAGCACCGAGTAGAATATCGATACGTGAAGGTTCGAGATACTTGGGGTCTGCTAGTTGCAGCCCTCTTAAGTATTCGAAATTTGTATTACCCCTTACGACGGGAGGCTTATACGACGAGAGTTTTGGCAAAACAATGCCATCAACTTCCAAGGAGAAAGTTGAATCGAAATGCGGTTGTATAGTAAGACGAGCAACTTTAGAAGAAACAGCAGCTGTCTTTTCACCTATACCTTGAATGTGCGTGTGACTGGTTCTACAATTTAGAGATAGCAAGTTACACATAGCTTGTGTAACAAGGGAGATTTGAGATCCAGGGTCAATCAGCGCACGAAGTTGAATTTTGGTTCCGTTAGGACCAAGGGCGTTAACCCTAGCGGTAGCTAAAAGTACTCCTGTACAATTAGTACTGTCTCCACTATTGAGGGAGGCTGCTTGAGAAGCAGGATTATCATCAACTTTTGTGATGAAAGCTTGAGAAGCAGGTTTGTCATCAACTTTTGTGATGACGAAATTGCCACAGTTTGGGCTAGGGGTGCTGGTCGCTGAGTCAATCTGATCAGTCTGCAACGAACTGATTGCTTGATAGTTGTCAGAGTGCACCATGGTGTGATGCTTGGCTTTACAAACAAAGCATCGGTACGTGGAAGTACAATTTTTAACGTTGTGCTTCCCTAGACAATTGAAACAAAGGTTTGAAGATTTAATTAATTCCTTTCGTTCAGGAACCGTTTTATTGATAAATCGTTCACATCTATTTGTAAAATGAGATTGATTGCAAAAAGAACATTTCTTTTTTGAAGGGTTCGTCGGAGAAGTCTGATGAGAATAAACCGACTGAGCATTGTCTTGCTCTGATTTACGAGGTTTTGAATTAGATGACTGAGTTTTTGAATTATTGGTTGAGGACGATCTAGTACCAGCTTCGATGGCTTCTAGAGTGAGGGTTTGACTTCGAAGAAAAGCTTGAAGTTGTTCCAATGTGGGGGAATCGACACTATCACCTAGGTGTCTTTCCCATTCTTTCCGTGTATTTAAATCGAGTTGTTTAATCGAAAAATGTACCATTAGGTCACTTCCTAAAGATGCCTCTCTATTAAGTGAAGTTAGACTAGCTATAGGGTTAAAAAGTTCTCTGTATATTCGTTTAATTTCTGACGAATTGTCTGACTTCATGGGTTTGACTGAGAAGATTTCCGAAATGTGAGAACTAACAATGCGACGTTGATTTTCGTAATACTCGGTTAGAGTTGTCCATGCACGTTCATAATTATCACCAGCAATGGGAAGAGATTTAATTTTCTCAAGAGCTTCACCCGTAAGGTGAGTGCGAAGATAATGCAATTTGAGAACAGGCGTTAAGTCTTCACGCCGATGTATTACCGAACGAAAGACGTCTCTAAAATTTTCCCAATCCGAGAATTTCCCCGAAATCTTAGGTAAATCTACTTTCGGCAACGATTGAAACGAAACGTTCGTAGATCGAGCAGTGCTTGCAGGCACTGGCTCAGCAGTCGAATTAGAAGATCCTTGAGCAGCATCTCTAGTTTCAAAAGTTTCTAAGTAATCAAGAAAGTCTCCTCTGCGGAGGTAAAAACTATCCTCAACCAGATCAAAGAGATTAGTTGTAAAATAGGCATGATCTTGATCAATATCCTCAACGAGCATAAGTTTCTCGTGATTTACCCGAAACGACGTAAAATTAGTTTCAAGTCCGGTTAGACATGATTTTGCATAACCTTTCGTCATATTATCTTTACCCTTAGATTTGAAATTTTTAAAGGAGTTTGTAATTTTAGCTTGGAGTGCCATCTGCTTAGCATGAAACGCCTCCATTTTGAGATCAAGTAATTTGACTAGTAAACTTTGACTATTTAAACTTAGGTTTAAGTAAACTACTCTTACCCACTCGAGAGTAAAGTAAGAAGTAGTGAGAGTAATTACATCTAAGTCTTAACCTAGGTTATAATACTTATGCTACAGTGAAAGTTGAGATGCGCTTGACGACGCGACGTTGACTGCGTCTGCTTTCGTTCCCACGATGAATCAGCTGATGATCCGTAACGTTGATGTGAAGAACTTGAAGTGAAGTTACTGCAGACGTTGTGATCGCAGCTAGCTCCGCAACGTAGTCAGCTGTTGAAGATGCGTCCAGGTGCGGGTCAACAGTCGAAGTTGCAGTCCAAATTTGAATCAACAGGCAGCAGTATAACTGCAAGGTGCAAGTAAAATAAGTATTTGCTAGGTCGAAATTGCATTCAATTTCTCAAGACTAGTTAGATATTACAATAAATTTTATAATAAACTCAAACTCAATCAAATTGTATTAATCTCAAATTAAATTTAAATTTTCATTAGATGAAAAAAAAAACACTAATTTGACTAGACAATAGTTGAAAAGTATTTTTAAATAAACAAATGGGAACGATACGTGTGTCCAAGTATTAGGACGAAGTATCCAAGCGCAATCGGATCGACGATAGATGCGAAGAAGATGGACTCGTCCGAGAACAGCTCTGATCCGTTGATGTGCGCGACCCCTGTGGCGAAGTTGGACTCGTCCTCCTCCTAATCCTCTTGGTGAAGACGTATTCGATGTCCTGGACGTAGCGCGCCCTGTTCTTCGTCTTCTTGTATACGTCTCTCCTTCCCTCGTGGAAAGCTCGCTATATGCACGGCAAGCACCGCGCAGCTTGATGGAGAGGCAGCGAGCAGGCTCCACGTGGGTAGACCCTGACTTGATGTGTGTAAACCCCGTAGCGTGTACGCTGCACGCGGGTACTACGTAACTTGGCTTATGTGAGCCCCGTAGCGTGTACGCTGCACGCGGGTACTCCGTAGAGAAATGCTGTGGACCCCGAGCGTGTACAATGCACGCTGGTTGTCCGAGTCTTGTGGTCTGCCGGTCACCGTACGAGCGCGGTGACTCGAGAGCTGGCTTTACAGCGCACGCTCTTGGCTACAAGACAAGATGGCTGCCGGTCACCGTACGAACGCGGTGACTCGTGAGCTGGCTTTACAGCGCACGCTCTTGGCAATGTCTTGGAGTCGTTAGCGACGCACTCCAAGGCGTTTTTAGAGATGGGGAGAATAGCAATTGAGAATGCTATTTCCCCAAGTAAGCCTTAGTAATAGGCTTACTTGCGCGCGACGGCGTGATAACGAGAGAGAGAGAGAGAGAGAGAGAGAGAGCAACATACGCGCGAAGTCGGCATGCGGGCACATGCGACTTATTCGGCACTCACGACCACGAACACTTTTGATGCGTACCTGTATGGGAGAAAGGTAGCTTTCCCTATGCCACTCGAGAGTAGACATAGAAGAAAGAAAGACTTTTCCTCCTTGATGTGGCCATTGCTGCAGATTTCCTCCCACGATCCGGCTCGAAGGACCAAATGTTTTGTGTTGAATGTGATTGGATCGTGGATTGTAGAGGTTCAATAAGAGTAGGCGTTTCGTGTGGAGACAAGAGACTTTATTAATGCGTGTCCGTTGTGCCTCGTAGCGTACATTGATGTTGCTGCTCTCTCTCTCGGCCGTCGCGCGTGATACTGTCTGAATGAGCCGGCCGGTGCGGCGAGGCACCGTCGGCAGGCGTCTTGGTAGATGGAGGGGCGGTAGAGAGAGACACATGGAGACCGCCGAGTGGCGCGACTCTCTCGCGTGTGTGTCTGTGGCCGGAATAGGGGGGCGCTCTCGCTGAGTCGTGAACAATAGCGAAATTCGGTAATTTTACGAAAAACTCGATACATATTGAGATTCATTATCACTATGTACACGAAAACATTAAAAACAAAGAGATTGAAATTTTAAAAATCGTCTCACAAAAAAATGCAGCTGATATATTTACGAAAGCATTATGTAAAGATAAGTTTGTTAAATTGAGAGTTATTAGATGTAAAATAAAGATTGAATGCGCAATATAAATGTAAGGAAGTGTGTTGAAAATGTACATTCTATATTGCGCGCCCGACAAACGTAAAGATGCGAGCGCGCAAAACTCACACATATACGTACTCTACGAACGCCTCCCCACCCGAGTATACGATATGACTTGGGCGCGAGCGGCACCGGCCGTCGCGCGCCTCACTCACTTGTCTGCCATCTCCGCCAGAATAGCACCGCACTGCGAGCATGGAAGGCTCGCGGAACCTTGCAGCCTTTGTACTTAGAATAAGAACCTATCAATAAAACTATTCTTATATATTTAAATAGTTCTCTTCTTTATGATCCAACTTCAACAGTTTGAATAAACCCCTTTATTTTATATTGACAGTCGAGTTACGAGTATTTATTTACCGCGCCTAACCTATGCATGTTTCCCGAATACCGCCCTCTACCCTTTTCAGCAGTTGCAGCTAGTCGCAGGCCTTGCCTCCTAGAGAAGCATCGGTAGCGGGAGCAAGTATCTCATCAGCCGCTTGGAGGTTATACCGAGCGGCGTTGTGCGGGAAAGACCGGCTGCGTTGGTAAAGCTAGGTCATAGCGAGCAGCCGGTAGTTCGCGGGCAGCAGTTGGCTGCAACGGCAGAGCGGCCTAAGCTTTCTACAATAGGAGCCGGGCTCGCATGTTCGGAACCGGTCTCGAGGCACTTGTGCCGGACTACAGGTAATTCTACAACGGTGAGTCGTCCAGACGTAGAATACGTCCGTATATTACCCCGCGAACCCCTGAGAGGGATTAATACCCTTTCCCTAACTGCACCCCGTTACAATATATATATATATATATATATATATATGTATATACAATAGGGGGTACCCCCCCTGCTCGCTCTGCTCGCCAAGCCCCCATTAGTAAGTGGACTTTTTATTTATCAGTCTTTATTCTAAAATTAAAAAAAATAGTAGAGATTACTATACAAGGTGTCCCATTTTAATCGCCCCAGGCAAATATCTTGAAAAGTATGAGAGATGGAAAAAAACTTTAAAAACAAAAGTTGTAGGGTGCAAAGGGGGTCAGCTAATGGTAACAACGACTTTGACCTTGAACTCTATTTTCAAGGTTATTTCAAGGTCAAAGTGATTTTTTTAAATGAGAATCCCTACTTTCGACCCCGGAAATGGAAAGATCAGAAAATTTTACGTTCAGAAAGGTCTGATATGTTGGGGTTTCAAGGTCAACCAGCTAATTTAATGATGTATAGATATTATTAAAAAAAAGTAAGGATCATAAGTCTTTATCTAAAAAATATTTGACGTACGAGCATAGGCATCACAGTTTCTAGGAGTGAGGTTATGTGACGTTTTCGACCCTGAAATCAAAGATTAAGTACAAATAACTTTCTGTACGGTATGTGGAAAAATTGTATATTGCCTTCGGTAGCAATGAGGACCACGAACGCACGCGAGTTGTGCCTTCGCTTCGTTTGATCCTGAAATTATGGATAAGCACAAATAATTTTCTGTACGACATATGAAGAAATTGTATATCTCTAGGTAAAGGTATGGGCTCAACAGTGACGGAGACTCTATATAATATTTAAAAGATATAAAAAGTTTATCTTTTCCACCCCACCCAAGAGGTAGATAGGTAGGCGCCTTTTTTTACAGAGGTTTCCCCTTTTTACTATCTTTGAATTCATTTTTCATTAAATATGTCATTTTTTGTTTTTGCATTAAAAAGTTAGTAAAAAAAGGCCTATTCTTCTGTTAAAAAACTGTATAATTTCAAGTATTACTTTTATTCTATTAAATAAACATATGTTATATTTTTAAACATTTTTATAGTTATTTAAATAACGCCTAAGAGGCGCAATAGCTCACATACTCCTATACAAAACCTTATAGAACCTACGCACTTTACGCCCGTATAGGTGAAAATTATTTTATAACTATTATGCTTTCTTTTCATTTCTAAAATTCATAAGAATTTTTTCAGATATTTACGAAAAGACAAAGTTTTGAACTTTCTATAATATTACGCATCTTGGGAGGACAAGAGAAGTCTAGAGCTGCTCTAGCAGGGTTGGTTCTCCTATGTCCCACACATACTTGGCGGGCCCGACGGTTTGCAGTTTACCGGTGGGCTTTGTAAATGTAGAATTCTAAATTTTTGCATAAATTCATTAAAAATGTTTATACCTATAAATCCACTATAATTAATAAATAATTACAATGACTCTAATTTTTAATTGATACTTTTCAAATATATCATCTATACATAAGTGCAGAATCTCATGATTTACTTACATTACCCAAAATATTTTTCCTTGTGTCCGTCGTTTTTAAACAGGAATGAAATAAAAATGCATATAAATTGTACTAAAAAATCTACTCAAAAGTGCTTTAGATTTTACTAACCATTTTATAAGCCACCTATTTTTTATCCTTTTCCTGCGTGTAAATATCATATAAGATCTCATGTGAGTATTTCAGCCATCAGATCTCATATGAGATCATATGTATATATAAAATGTTATCTGCAATTTTATATATTATGGGATCTCAAATGAAATCTCATATGAGATCTGATGTCCGATATTCACATATATGAGATCTCATATGATATTTTCACGCCCGTTTGCAATTTCTATTTAAAAACAGAGTGATACATTCATGGATCAGTATTTAATATGTAAATGCAACACATTTATACATTTTATCTGATCTTTATATTATATGCAAATGACCATGTCTACACCTTGAATTGCAAACCGTCGGGCCCGCCAAGTCTGTGTGGGAGATTGGAGAACCACCCCTGCTAGAGCAGCTCTAGACTTCTCTTTTCCTCCCAAGGTGTGTAATATTATAGAAAGTTCAAAATTGAGAAAGAATCATGAAACATAGTGATGTGTTGGTAACTATGTAATATTTTTATATAGGCTTCGACTTTTCGTAAATATCTAAAAAAATTCTTATGAATTTTAGAAATGAAAAGAAAGCATAAACTTTAATCACAGCTTAAATATTTGTTTAATACAATCAACATGTTTAAAAAAAAAAAATAATTCCTTAAGTACGTTACGTACGTTAATTAAACACAAGAAAGTACTGAAATCAATTATATTGTAGTCAAGTACCCATAACTTAACTTGACTGACATAATACAACTTTTCGTACCTACTCAAAAATATTCAGCTAGCGGGCATGAAGTACTATTTAACACCCAAGAGGCGTAATAGCTCTCATACTCCTACAAAACTTTATAGAACCTACGCACTTTACGTCCGTGTGGGCAAAAATTATTTAAATTATATATAATTCCCCCGCCCTCTCTCACCCTCTCTCCCCCCTCCCCTTTCTTCCTCTCTCTCTCTTAACATCCGTCAAACTCTGTACCAAAAACTTTAATCACAGCTTAAATATTTTTGTTTAATACAATCAACATGTTTAAAAAAAAAAATAATTCCTTAAGTACGTTACGTACGTTAATTAAACACAAGAAAGTACTGAAATCAATTATATTGTAGTCAAGTACCCATAACTTAACTTGACTGACATAATACAACTTTTCGTACCTACTCAAAAATATTCAGCTAGCGGGCATGAAATACTATTTAACACCCAAGAGACGTAATAGCTCTCATACTCCTACAAAACTTTATAGAACCTACGCACTTTACGTCCGTGTGGGCAAAAATTATTTAAATTATATATAACTATCTTTTACTTCGTCGAGTAAATGTATACTGAACAAATTATGTGTATGTAGATTCAAATTCTTCATTGCAAATCAAACAAACGAAAGTTGTGAAATCAATTACCGATAGTCAAGTAATGCAAACAACTCTCCGAAACAACTGTATGACTGATCTCAGAAATATATTATTCTAATTTGTTCATTCTTCTATACAAATTAAACACAAGAAAGTACTGAAATAAATTTATTGTAGTCAAGTATACCCATAAGTTAACTTGACTGAGATAATAGAACTTTTAGTACCTTGCGTGTAAAATTACATTTTACGCCCACGTTGTAACTTCAAAAATATTCACCCAGCAGGCATAAAGTACTACTTAACGCCTAATAAGCGGAATAGCTCACATATTCCTACAACACTTTATAGAACCTACGCACTTTACTCCCGGGTAGACGAAAATTATTAATTAATTACTATTATGCCTTCTTTTTATTTCTAAAATTAATAAGAATTTTATCAGATATTTACGAAGTCAATGCCTATATAAAAAAATTACATAGTTACCAACACATCCCCATTTTTCATTATTTTTTCTCAATTTTGAAATTTCTATAATATTACGCATCTTGGGAGGACACGAGAAGTCTAGAGCTGCTCTAGCAAGGGTGGTCGTCCAATCTTCCATACATACTTGGCGGGCCCGACGGTTTGCAGTTTACCGGTGAGCTTTGTAAGTGTAGAATACTAGATTTTTGCATATACCTATAAGTCCACCATAAATACCGTTTAAATATAATATCCCTACATGTACTGTGTGCATAATCATGATTTACTTTTATTACCTAAAATATTTTTCCTTGTGTTCGTCTTTTTTTATATGGGAATGAAATAAAAAGATACATATAAATTCATAGTCTATTCAAAAGAGCTTTAAATTTTACTAACTATTTTATGAGCCACCTATTTTTATCCTTTTCCCGCGTGTAAATATCATATGAGATCTTATATGAGTATTTCGGACATCAGATCAGATAAGACATCATGTTATGAATATTTCGGACATGACATCAGATAAGACTCATATATGTTATGTCATCTGCAATTTTATATATTATGGGACCTCATATGTGATCTCATATGGGATCTGATGTCCGATATTCTCATATGAGATCTCATATGAAATTTTCATCTGTGTTTGGGCTTTTCTATTTAAAAAGAGTAATATATTCACGGATCAGTATTTAATATCTAGAAGCAATTGATTTATACATTTTATCTGATCTTTAAACGTATGAATATTCATATGAAAATGACAATGTCTACACCTTAAACTGCAAACCGTCGGGCCCGCCAAGTATGTATGGAAGATTGGACGACCACCCCTGCTAGAGCAGCTCTAGACTTCTCGTGTCCTCCCAAGATGCGTAATATTATAGAAATTTCAAAATTGAGAAAAAATAATGAAAAATGGGGATGTGTTGGTAACTATGTAATTTTTTTATATAGGCATTGACTTCGTAAATATCTGATAAAATTCTTATTAATTTTAGAAATAAAAAGAAGGCATAATAGTAATTAATTAATAATTTTCGTCTACCCGGGAGTAAAGTGCGTAGGTTCTATAAAGTGTTGTAGGAATATGTGAGCTATTCCGCTTATTAGGCGTTAAGTAGTACTTTATGCCTGCTGGGTGAATATTTTTGAAGTTACAACGTGGGCGTGAAATGTAATTTTACACGCAAGGTACTAAAAGTTCTATTATCTCAGTCAAGTTAACTTATGGGTATACTTGACTACAATAAATTGATTTCAGTACTTTCTTGTGTTTAATTTGTATAGAAGAATGAACAAATTAGAATAATATATTTCTGAGATCAGTCATACAGTTGTTTCGGAGAGTTGTTTGCATTACTTGACTATCGGTAATTGATTTCACAACTTTCGTTTGTTTGATTTGCAATGAAGAATTTGAATCTACATACATATAATTTGTTCAGTATACATTTACTCGACGAAGTAAAAGATAGTTATATATAATTTAAATAATTTTTGCCCACACGGACGTAAAGTGCGTAGGTTCTATAAAGTTTTGTAGGAGTATGAGAGCTATTACGCCTCTTGGGTGTTAAATAGTACTTCATGCCCGCTAGCTGAATATTTTTGAGTAGGTACGAAAAGTTGTATTATGTCAGTCAAGTTAAGTTATGGGTACTTGACTACAATATAATTGATTTCAGTACTTTCTTGTGTTTAATTAACGTACGTAACGTACTTAAGGAATTATTTTTTTTTTAAACATGTTGATTGTATTAAACAAAAATATTTAAGCTGTGATTAAAGTTTTTGGTACAGAGTTTGACGGATGTTAAGAGAGAGAGAGGAAGAAAGGGGAGGGGGGAGAGAGGGTGAGAGAGGGCGGGGGAATTATATATAATTTAAATAATTTTTGCCCACACGGACGTAAAGTGCGTAGGTTCTATAAAGTTTTGTAGGAGTATGAGAGCTATTACGCCTCTTGGGTGTTAAATAGTACTTCATGCCCGCTAGCTGAATATTTTTGAGTAGGTACGAAAAGTTGTATTATGTCAGTCAAGTTAAGTTATGGGTACTTGACTACAATATAATTGATTTCAGTACTTTCTTGTGTTTAATTAACGTACGTAACGTACTTAAGGAATTATTTTTTTTTTAAACATGTTGATTGTATTAAACAAATATTTAAGCTGTGATTAAAGTTTTTGGTACAGAGTTTGACGGATGTTAAGAGAGAGAGAGGAAGAAAGGGGAGGGGGACAGAGGGTGAGAGAGGGCGGGGAAGAGAGAGATGAAGAGTATATTATACAGAAAAAACGTCTATACTTGCCTTATTTTATACTTTCGTAGAAAGTTTTATATTTAGATTATACATAGATTATACAGAAAAAACTTCTATACTTGCCTTATTTTACACTTTTGTAGAAAGTTTTAAATATCAACACTATTATTATTAGTACAGTCATGAAAAAAATTATTACCATTTGTAGAGAGTGCTTATTGAATAGATGAGACTAGAAAAAATAAAAGGACTAGACAAATTGTGTTGTTACATTAATAATACTATTTGTTTTGCTGATTGTTTTAAAAAAATATTTAGGTTTTCATTAAAGTTCTTGGTTCAGAGTGTGACAGATGTTGATTAATTATACAGAGAAAACTCATACATTTGCCTTAGCCACTATTTGTTTTACTGATTGTTTAAAAAAAATATTTAGGCTCTCATTAAAGTTCTTGGTACAGAGTTTGACATATGTTGAGGAAGAGAAAGAGAGGGGAGCGGGAGAGAGTTATAAAATAAATACATTGTAACTAGCCACACTACTGCAACACAATCCGCTAGCAAATTAAAATATTGGTTGCAGATAAAAAAGTAGCCATTACAGTAATTTATATATTATGGTTTCATATACGGTAATTCACAGAACAGATAGCTACTCTGAAACATTTGGCGCCCATCACGATAAGCCAATCACTATATAATAATTACATTATATTTTCAACTCTTAGATTCGTTGAAATTTTAACTAGAAACCAGTTGAATTAATAACCAATCAGACACATCTTGCAAAATTAAACACAAAAGTTTATGAACTAAGAATCATTGAGAGAAAAAAGCTTTCTCCATTCTTTTAAAATATAAAACATCTTGAAACATCTTGAATTTCTGATAATAAAAGCTTCCGTAACATTCTTGTATACTTTTTGAAATAATTATCTGAATCTTGTGTAGAAAAATTACTGAGATCTCCTCTGAAACATTTTGACGTCTCCCACCGTGAGAAAATTATAAAATTAGATTAACTGAGCACTTTTATCTGTAGACATTTTCACAATATTTACTGAGAACTCTTCTGAAACATTTTGATCTTATATATCACTATTTCCGGGTTTTAATAATGCTAGTTTACCTTTAGAAATCGTAGGGCCAGTAAAGCATCCATAATTAAAACACCATAAAGTAGAACGAGGCTCTGCTAGAGAAATATTATCTGCAACAGTATTTCTTTTTTTTCTATTACAGGTGGTTGCATTCTTTGACAGACTTGAAAATAATCTTTTAGTGGCCTTAATGTATAATGCATAATAATAATAATTTTGAACTCTTCTATATATGTTGCAAACTATTTAATCATAATCATAATCTACTTGTCAATTATCCTTGTTCTTTCTGATATAATCTGTAACAAAAAAAAAAATTTCACAAAGTAACAATACTTATATTAAGAACATTATTTTTTTATTTTATAATAAAAGTTTGCTACTTATCTGAAAATATATTTGAATATATATATATATATATTATAATATACACCAAGTCAATTTAAATCGAATTTCAACGATGTAAAAAGTCTTTTCAATATAACTTGTATAAATGACTTGTATAAATGATGATGATTGTATACGGAACTAATGCGTAAATATTGAAAGTTATTATGTATAATCTACTTGTCAATTATCCTTGTTCTTTCTGATATAATCTGTAACAAAAAAAAGATTTCACAAAGTAACAATACTTATATTAAGAACATTATTTTTTATTTTATAATAAAAGTTTGCTACTTATCTGAAAATATATCTGAATATATATATATATATATATATATATATATATATATATATATATATATATATATATATTATAATATACACCAAGTCAATTTAAATCGAATTTCAACGATATAAAAAGTCTTTTCAATATAACTTGTATAAATGACTTGTATAAATGATGATGATTGTATACGGAACTAATGCGTAAATATTGAAAGTTATTATGTATGTATACATAAAGTAACAAGGTTAGGTTGATTGACCAGATATATATATATATATACCATATACGGATTCTCTCTCTCTCTCTCTCTCTCCGTCGCTCTTCTCTCTTTCCTCCCTCTCTCTCTTCTAGTCGGTCGGACAAAAATGCTATACTATGTACCGGTCGGACAAAAATGTATAGTTTGTGCAGACTGAAGAATGTGGAAAAAAAATCGGAAAGGAAATCGTACATAAAAATATTCAGATCTCTAAATCTTTTGAATGAGACAATCTTTTTAAATGAAACCTTTCGATTTGAGTAGAGCAATGAAATGGCTTTCGATTAAGAGGGATATGTTATATAGTTGAAACTAACGCAATAGGTATATAATCGCATTGAATTTCTCGTACATCCATTTCAAAGTATATATTCACGCGGTCGTCCTAAGGCTCTTCTATACTTGCCTTCGGAACGCTCCCGCGTTCCTTGATAGTTATAAAACAATTTTCACCCACACGGGCGTAAAGTGCGTATGTTCTATAAGGTTTTGTATAGGAGTATGTGAGCTATTGCGCCTCTTAGGCGTTAAGTAATACTTTATTCCACTGGCTGAATATCTTTGAAGTTACAACGTGGACATAAAATGTAATTTTATACGCAAGGTACGAAAAGTTCTATTATGTCACTCAAGTTATCTTATGGGTACTTGACTACAATAAATTGATTTCAGTACTTTCTTGTGTTTAATTTGTATATAAGAATGAACAAATTTGAATACATTTCTGAAAACAGTCATACAGTTGTTTCCGAGAGATGTTTGCATTACTTGACTATCGATAATTGATTTCACAACTTTCGTTTGTTTGATTTGCAGTAAACAATTTGAATGCTTACATATAATTTGTTCAGCATATAATGACTCAAAGAAGTGAAAGACTTTTTGACTGGTATTTATTTGATTTCTTTTAAAAAATCATAAATATTATTATTTTATAGGTTATACAGAAAAAACGTCTATACTTGCCTTATTTTATACTTTCGTAGAAAGTTTTATATTTTATTTTATAGATATTATACAGAAAAACGTCTATACTTGCCTTATTTTATACTTTCGCAGAAAGTTTTATATTAACAATATTATTATTATTTGTACAATCATGAAAAAAATGATTACCATTTGTAGAGAGTGCTTATTGAATAGATGAGATTCGAATAAATAAAAGGTCTAGACAGATTGGGTTGTTTTTTTATAGATTATGTTGAAAAAACGTCTATACTTGCCTTATTTTATACTTTCGTAGAAAATTTTATATTAACAATATTATTATTTGTACAGTCATGAAAAAAATGATTCCCATTTGTAAAGATTGCTTATTGAATAGACGAGACTAGAAGAATTAAAAGAACTAGAGAAATTGTGTTGTTAGAACGTACTTAAAAAATTAGCTTTTAGAAAACGTGTTGATTGTTTTAAAAAAATATTGAAGCCCTCATTAAAGTTTTTGGTACTCAGTTTGACGGATGTTGAGAGAGAGGGAGAGAGGTGATAGAGAGGGGAGGGAAAGAGAGGAAGGGATAGAGAGGGCGAGAGAGACGGAGAGAAAGAGATGGAGCGAGAGAGAGGGAGGATGAGCGAGAGACTAATACTTGCCTTACATTAAACTTTTGTAAAATGTTTTTTGAGATAGATTTCACAACTTTTTAAGAGAAAATAATAATTAGATTGTGTGATAACGTTATGAGAGTTCATTAAGGTATATTTTTAATATCATTATCAAATGGTAGTATTGTTATTTACAAAAGTTTTAAATTAGTTTTTGCTTTTGTAAAAAAATTTTTTAGAGATCGAGATTTCGCAACTTTTTAATTAAGAGTAAAAGTACATTATAAATAATGTGTATTAAGTATAAAACTACATGGAATAGTAACCAAACTTATTCTTGCCTATAAGTTTTTACTTTTGTAAACAAATTTTTTGAAGAGATTTCACAACTTTTTAAGAGAAAAAGTACATTATAAATAATGTTTGTTAAGTATAGAACTATACTTTAATTGATTTCACAACTTTTTTGGGTTTGACTTTCAGTATCCGCGTGAAAGAAATTTAGTTCGACTTAAGAACGCAAAAATTAATTATTGATTTGTAGAATTCCTTTTCATAAAATAAAACGTAAATAATTTTTTAGGATATTGTATAGGTTTCGGAAAATAATTCCTATGGATTCCGAAAAAATTCTTATCGTTTGTAAAAGTTTTTGTAAAGTGATTGTAAAGGTTTTGGAAAAGAATATCTCGTTGCTTGCAGAAGTTTTTTTTGCCTAGCGGGTCGAAAGTACCACTTTCGCTCCCGGCGCCCGATCGCGAAGGTTGTATTTTCGACCTCGCTAGACAAAAAAATAGGATACGCTCCACGGGAGTAAAATTGGCCAGCCCGCAGCTCGTGTTTGTTTTCGGCTCGTCTTCGGCTGGGGTGGCAATTTACACGAGCTATGGACTGTCCAAGTTTGTTCCTCCCTTGGCGCATAATATACTATTAAAGGATTGTAGAAGTTTTGTAAAATAATTTATTAAAGGATTTTTTAAAAGATGTAGAAGTGGACCATTTTTGGAGATATTTTGTAGAGTAAATGTAATAATGAATAATTTACAGAAATGGTTCTGTTATTGAAAGTACTACTTTAATTTAATGAGTAATACTACAGATAAGAAAAATGATTTTTGGAAGAAAAAGGAAACATTTTCATAGCAAATACATACAACAAATATTGTAAAGAGATAAAGAGATAATTTAAATAGCAAAAATCAGTTTTGTGAGAAATATAAAATTTTTTTATAGGAATTATAGAAAATAGTTTAAAAAATATTTTTTAAAAGTGTTTATTATACAAGGTGTCCCATTTTAATCGCCCCAGGCAAATATCTTCAAAAGTATGAGAGATGGAAAAAAACTTTAAAAACAAAAGTTGTAGGGTGCAAAGGGGGTCAGCTAATGGTAACAACGACGTTGACCTTGAACTCTATTTTCAAGGTTATTTCAAGGTCAAAGTGATTTTTTTAAATGAGAATCCCTACTTTCGACCCCGGAAGTGGAAAGATCAGAAAATTTTACGTTCAGAAAGGTCTGATATGTTGGGGTTTCAAGGTCAACCAGCTAATTTAATGAGGTCGACCTGGGAATACCTCTAGGAAGGACAAAATTGACCTTGACGTTCAAGGTCATTTTAAGGTAAGTTGATTTTATAAAATGGAACCCCTTATTTTTGACCCTGGAAATGGAAAGAGCGGAAGAATTTACGTCCGAATATGACCTTGACCTCGATCTTGACTTTAACCGTGATCTGGAAGGTTAATTTAAGGTCAAGTCGATTTTTTTAAAATCCCCTTATTGTTGACCTCGGAAATGGAAAGAGAAGAAAATTTTACGTTCAGATATGTACCGTCATATGGTGTCAAAGTTGGCTCTCTGGGGTCAATTAAGGGTCAAATCGTGCTTGAGGTCAATTGGGGTCAAATTAATTTTTTTAATCTGATGTGTTCTTACTTTTGTCAGCGTAACTCTGAAGGATTTTTGGGATTAATTTTCGGTATGAAAAGGTACTTTTCTTCTTGTTCTTCCTTGGTTAGGTTGGCACCATTGAAATGTACGGCTACGTCAAATGATATTTTTTAAGTACGAGTGACCGATTACTTTAAGGTAGTTATGAGGCGATGATTTAATGGTTTTGTTATGAGTCAATTATAAATATTCGAATTCTTTAGTTTGGTCAATTTGGGGATATTTTCATTTTTTTAAAGAGTAATAACAATACTGCACTCGAAAATAGGTAGAGTTAGTTATATTTAGTGGTGCGACTGTGCACAGTACAAATAAAGAAAACCTTTTGATTTCTTATTATTGAATAGCATACGGTAATGATTTCATGTGTTTATTAGAATAAATAACTTTTTCGCTCATTTCCGAAAATTGCCTTCTTAATTTCTTTTTATACATACAATTGAAGTGGAAAACCAAATTTCTTTTGTGGTACCATATTCCTTTTTGAGATCGCTGATTACACGCCCCAGGAGATTGTGAATATGATAAAAGTTGTTGGTGAATGTCATGATAATTATAGGGCTGCAGAAAGACGCTATGCCGAGAAATATCCCAATGCCCGTCACCCAGATAGGAAAGCCATCAAAAGATTATTAACGCGAGCTGCACAAGGCTCCATCGTTCGTAAGAGGCGCAAAACTGGAACGAAACAGCACATTGCGCTGGGTGTGCGAGCTATTATTGCTGAAAATACCCACATTTCAACACGAGATTTGCAACGAATGCATGGTGTTCCCAAATCAACAGTAAATCGCCTGTTGAAAACATCTAAATTTCACTCCTACCACGTTCGCCTTACACAAACACTAGAGGATGGAGATTATGCACGGCGTTTAAATTTTTGTCAATGGGCAAATAATCAGATACGTAGGGACCCTTTTTTGATCGAGTGCTATTCTCAGATGAAGCAAAATTTGATAATATGGGTGGTGTCAATCTTCATAATGCCCACTATTACGCAGAACAAAATCCTCATTGGCAACGAGATCATCGAATCCAGAGACGTTGGTCAATAAACGTGTGGGCAGGTATAATTGGAGATCAGTGCTGGGACCTATCTTTTACAATCAAAATTTGAATGGACAATTGTATTTGGATATTTTCCAAAACCAGCTACCTCCTCTATTAGAAGATATCCCACTTATCTTACGGCGGGATATGTGGTTTCATCAAGATGGAGCTCCTGCACATCGCGTTCGATCAGTCAAGAATTTTCTCAATGATATGTTTCGTAATCGTTGGATTGGCATCGGCAGCCAAGTACACGAGTGGCCGCCTAGATCCCCAGACCTCACACCTCTTGACTTTTTTTTGTGGGGAGTAGTTAAAGGCAAAGTTTTTGCACATGCTCCAACAACCTTAGAGAACATGAGAGGAAGAATTATGGAAGCTTTCCAATCCATTTCAGTGGAAACATTGAGGAATGTTCAAGCAAGCTTCCGAAGAAGGATGCAAATGTGTTTCAGAGAGAACGGACACTTGACCGAGCATTTGCTGCCTTAGATCTTCAAATGACAGTTCGTTAATCAATCGGCCCTTTTCAGGGCCAATGATGTGCGAAATCCTTTCGGCAACCTCCACGCGGTGCACATTGGGTAATGCTAATGTCGAGGGTAGTCTTTCTAATTTTCGATTCATTTGAGGGAGAAAAAATACTTTTAGATTCCTAAGTAACTCATAAAAACAGTGAAATCCACTTCAAAAAAATTAATTTATTTATTATTACTCTTAATTCACCCCAGAGGGCCAACTTTGACTCCATATGACGGTACATATCTGAACGTAAAATTTTCTTCTCTTTCCATTTCCGAGGTCAAAAATAAGGGGATTTTTAAAAAATCGACTTGACCTTAAAATAACCTTCCAGATCACGGTTAAAGTCAAGGTCGAGGTCAAGGTCATATTCGGACATAAATTCTTCCGCTCTTTCCGTTTCCGGGGTCAAAAATAAGGGGTTCCATTTTATAAAATCAACTTACCTTAAAATGACCTTGAACGTCAAGGTCAATTTTGTCCTTCCTAGAGGTATTCCCAGGTCGACCTCATTAAATTAGCTGGTTGACCTTGAAACCCCAACATATCAGACCTTTTTGAACGTAAAATTTTCTGCTCTTTCCATTTCCGGGGTCGAAAGTAGGGGTCCTCATTCAAAAAAATCACTTTGACCTTGAAATAACCTTGAAAATAGAGTTCAAGGTCAAAGTCGTTGTTACCATTAGCTCACCCCCTTTGCACCCTACAACTTTTGTATTTAAAGTTTTTTTCCATCTCCCATACTTTTCAAGATATTTGCCTGGGGCGATTAAAATGGGACACCTTGTATAATTGTTTCAAAAAAACATTTAAGCTTCCATCAAGTTCTTTGTAGAGAGTTGGACAGTTGTTGAGAGCAAGATTGTTTGGATAAAAACATTAAACTTATATCAAGGAGCGCGGGAGCGCTCCGAAGGCAAGTATAGAAGAAGCCTAAAGGAGCGACCCGTGCTACATATACATTGAAATGGGTCTCCGAAAAATTCAATGCGTTTTTACGTATATTGCGTTAGTTTTTACTATATAACATATCCCTCTTAATCGAAAGCCATTTCATTGCTCTACTCAAATCAAAACATTTTATTTAAAAAGATTATCTCGTTCAGAAGATATAGAGAGCTGAATTTTTTATGTGCGATTTCCTTTTATACTTTTCTTCTCCTTATTCCGGCGTCCGGTTTGCAGCTCTTACGACACTTCCGGTTGTCGTCTATCTTACGCTTGTATATCTATATATATATATATATATATACACACCCGTATCTGATCGATCTAACCTTACATACAACATGTCAGTATTTTTTTATATACAAATGTTATCATATCGTGAGTTAGTTAATAACACATTTCAAAGATCTCAAGAAGTTGCTAGATTGTTTAGGTTAAGAACTTATTCTTAGCAATCTAAGAAGAAGAATTTTTATCTATCTATTATTTTATAGATATACATTTTACAAATCTTATCATATCGTGAGTTACTTAATTAGTTATGTATTTGAAAGATCTCAAGTTGTCAACTGGCGATGAGAAAAATTGATCTATTCGTCTATCAATCAATGGGGAAAATAACTTTCATTAGATAAGTACTTACTAGCTAAATGTTAAATGGCTAAAACCATTTTTTTAAACTTGATACTTTGTGAGATTTTTTATTTTTACAGATATTATACCAGAAGATTTTTTTCGAGTCATTTTGAAGATATATATAATTATAGCCAATAATGTTGAGGAGTTCTAATTGTGTACTGTCTGAATTTTGAATTAACAAAAGTGAACGAGTGCCCTCATAACCGTTGGAGTTATTATTAATGAACAAGAAAAAGTTATTTTAATACAAGAACCGACACGTACTACTCAAGATAGAAAAACCAAACCAATATTACTATGGGGCAAATATATTATTATTTACGACACAATATTTTTCAAGACATATCTATAATATAATTATAGTGAAGTCAGTGCAAGTTTTCAGATCAGATATAATAAAATGTTTTGTATAATAAATGAAATAAAGTAGCGGTATGATGTGTTAAATGAAGTGTTCATAACAAATTTAAAACCTCTACTTAAAATCAGAATTTAAAATAATGTGAGACGTTAGAGCCTTGGTTAAGAAAAAGCATTTTTTGTCTATACATCAAGAAACTGAGTCGATATTAGTGCTGTGCTCTTGTACATATTTACTTAACCACGAATTAAAAAATTATGCCAAATGAACATTAAAATACAGAAAAAAGCAAAAATGATGTGTTATTGTTGTGAAAATTTCAACAAATAAAAGTGCTCAGTTAATCTAATTTTATAATTTTCTCACGGTGGGAGACGTCAAAATGTTTCAGAGGATTTCTCAGTAAATATTTTTCTACGCAAGATTCAGATAACTACAAGATTTCTTGTGTATATCAACAATAAAAATAATCAGATACTTATTAAATGACTAAATATCTATTTTTAAAAAATAAAATGTTGGTTATAAAAATGAACATTGACACTTTGTGTTGATTTATTATTTTCTTTTTAGATTATATGAGAAATTTCTTACGGTGGAAGACGTCAAAATGTTTCAGAGGAGTTCTTAGTAATTTTTGCATATACTATAAACAACGGCCTGAAGAAATGGAAATCTACAAGCGTCCTGTACAAGAAAATAACTTAGAAATATAATAATAGTGAAGTCAGTGCAAGTTTTCAGATCAGATATAATAAAATGTTTTGTATAATAAATAAAATAAGTAGCAGTATGATGTGTTAAATGAAGTGTTTATAACAAATTTAGAACCTCTACTTAAAATCAGAATTTAAAATATTGGTCAGACGTTAGAGGCTGGGTTAAAAAAAAGCATTTTTTGTCTATACTTAAAGAAACTGAGTCGATATTAGTGCTGTGCTCTTGTACATATTTACTTAAACACCAATTAAAAGATTATGCCAAATGAACATTAAAATACAGAAAAAAGCCAAAATGATGTGTTATTGTTGTGAAAATTTCAACAAATAAAAGTGCTCAGTTAATCTAATTTTATAATTTTCTCACGGAGGGAGACGTCAAAATGTTTCAGAGGATTTCTCAGTAAATATTTTTCTACACAGGATTCAGATAATTATTTGAAAAAGTATACAAGAATGTTAAGAAAGCTTTTATTATCAGTAATTATAGTTCATAAACTGATTGTTTTTAATTTTACAAGATGTGTGTGGCAATCATGAGTTATTAAATTAAGCTGTTTTATACTTTCTACTATAAAAGAATATCGAGAAAGCTTTTTTCTCCCAATGATTCTTAGTTCATAAACTTTTGTTTTTAATTTTGCAAGATGTGTCTGATAGATTATTAATTCAAGTGGTTTCTAGTGAAAACTTCAACGAATCCAAGTGTTGAAAATAATGTAATTAATGATTGGCTTATGGTGAGGGGTACCAAATGATTCAGAGGAGCCATTTGTTCTGTGAATATACAATACGTGAAACCATAATATAAATTACTGTAATGGCTACTTTTTGAATCTGCAATCAACATTTTAATTTGCTAGCTGATTGTGATGCAATAGTATGATTATTAGATCTAGTACCCTTGCAAGTCTTTGATAAAATATTATGAAAAAGAAATATGTGGATATCAAAATAATAAAATGAGTTCCAGTTTTAGAATGTGCAATAAAAGGCTAAAGGTAAATTTTAACAAAAATTTAATAATGTAATAATAATTTGTCAAAAAAACAAAAGCAAATGGATGCATAAGAGTGTTTTGTAAAAAAACTTAGTATTAGGTTCTGTTACGTAAGGGTAGTTAACTTGGCAAACTTTGAGCTTCGCATTTTGTAAAGGCTAGAGGATTAGGTGATTTCAGAGAAATAGATGCGAAAGAATAGTTTTTAAAAAACTTTGTACCGCCTGCTGCTATGGAAATGGCAGTTGACATGAGAACTCAACTTCTCAGCCAACTTTGAGCTTCAAGTTTTATAAAAGCAAGAGAATCAGGTGATATAGAGATTTGAATTGTAATTCTGAGAACTTGTACTTTTTTCTTTTATTCTTTGCGATAGCTACAATAAATACTAATAAAAGTTTAATGTTTTTATCCAAACAATCTTGCTCTCAACAACTGTCGAACTCTCTACAAAAAACTTGACTGAAAGCTTAAATGTTTTTTTGAAACAATTATAATAAACACTTTTAGAAACTATTTTTTAAAGTATTTTCTATCTGTAAATTATTCATTATTATATTTTCTCTACAAAATATCTCAAAAAATGGTCCATTTCTATATCTTTTAAAAAATCCATTAATAAATTATTTTACAAAACTTCTACAATCCTTTACAAACTTTTGCAAGCAATGAGAAATTTTTTTCCAAAACCTTTACAATCACTTTACAAAAGCTTTTACAAACGATAAGAATTTTTTCGTAAACCATAAGAATTATATTCCGAAACCTATACAATATCCTAAAAAATTATTTACGTTCTATTTTATGAAAAGGAATTCTACGAATAAATCATAAATGTTTGCGTTCTAAAGTCGAAATAAATTTCTTTCACGCGGATACTAAAAGTCAAACCCAAAAAAGTTGTGAAATCAATTAAAGTGTAGTTTTATACTTAACAGACATTATTTACAATGTAGTTTTACTCTTAGAAAGTTGTGAAATCTCTTTAAAAAATTATTTTACAAAAGTAAAAACTTATAGGCAAGAGCTATTTTATTACTTTGAGAATGGTGTGAATTGTAATTCAAATATCGTCCTGAGAAGGTTGGTTTTCTATATCAATTTGTGATAATCTTTGTTGATTCTCAATAATTTCTAAATCTAAAAAACTAATCCTATTATTTTGCGATCTCTCGATAGTGAATTGTAAGTTCGTGTCATAGGAATTAAAAATATTAAGTGTGTCCTCTATGTTATTCTTTTTAATACACAGCACAATGTCATCTACATATCAAAAGTGAAATATCGGTTTTGATTGTAATTTGTTAATACAATAAGTTTCTACATCTTCCATAACTATATCAGACAGAATCGGACTTATGGGATCACCCATAGCTGATCCAAAAGTCTGTCTATAAAATTTTTCATTAAATTGGAAATAATTATTGTTTAAAATGTACTTTATAACATGTAGAAATTCAGAACAATTAATATTTATCTTATTATGTAATTGGTGCCATCTCTTTTCTATAGCATTACAAACTAGATATTCAGGAACATTAGTAAATAAACTAACAACATCCAAACTAATAATCTCGTGATCCAACGGAATTTGGATATTATCTATTTTTTCTTTTAATTTTAAACTATTATCAATATGAGAAACAGGAGTTTTTAAATTTTTTTGTAGAAATTTAGCAAAAAACTTTGATAAGTAATATGTAGGAGAATTAATTGTAGAAATTATTGGTCTTACGGGGAAACCAGTTTTATGTATTTTTACCAGACCATACGCTTTTGAGATGTTAAATTTTTGCAAAACTGGCTGCAACTTTTTCCCATTTCCAGTAAAATCCAACTTATTTAACCTTTTGATTACATCATTAGTTCTCCTTTCAAGCCCAGGTAAGGGATTCTTTTTAATTTTCTCGTAATATTTACCATCACAAAACAGTGATTCAGTTTTTTCTACATAGGTAGATTTTTTCAATATCACAGTTGCATTACCTTTATCGGCTCTAGTTATTAAAGTTTCGGAGTTATGTTTTAAGAAATTTTTTGTTTTTTCTAAATCTATTTTAAATTTTTTATCAATATATGAATTATTAGCCAGATCTTTATTGTAAAATTTTTTTATCATGTTTAAAAAAGTCCCTCTTAATTTCTGGGTATTCACTTCGTCAGTGTATTTTGCTAAAAAGGTTTCAAAATTCTTTACATAATGTACTGCTAACTTGCTATCAAATCTGTTATTAAAATTGAACTTTTCACGTAGCTTCAGTATATCAGTGACATACGTCGAAAGTTCAATGACCGAGACATTAACATACCATTTCTTGAGTATATTATTTGATGTGCACCGGTCAGTAACCTGTATGTTATTGTTGAGGTGGTTGACCTCACTGGTATTACTAGCTATATCCTCTCTATATCTATCTTTCTCTATTTTTCTATTATATTTTTTGAAAAAAATTCTATCAAGTTTTTTATCTAATTTTGATGTAATTTCTTTCATGATAAATGTTAGTTTGGTTGTATAATAATCTACAAACAAAGAAACAATATCTCTTCCAACAGTAATCTCTATATTTTTGCAAATTACAATCAAAACCGATATTTTACTTTCGATATGTAGATGACATTGTGCTGTGTATTAAAAAGAATAACATAGAGGACACACTTAATATTTTTAATTCCTATGACACGAACTTACAATTCACTGTCGAGCGATCGCAAAATAATAGAATTAGTATTTTAGATTTAGAAATTATTGAGAATCAACAAAGAAAGATTATCACAAATTGGTATAGAAAACCAACCTTCTCAGGACGATATTTGAATTACAATTCACACCATCCTCAAAGTAATAAAATAGCTATTGTTTACTGCCTCGTTGATCGAGCAATAATGTTATCACATAGTAGTTTCCATAAATCCAATATGGGCAAGAATAAGTTTGGTTACTATTCTACATAGTTTGTACTTAACAAACATTATTTACGAAACTCTCCCGCACTCTCTTCCCCCTCTCTCTCTCCCTCTGTACCAAAAACTTTAATGAGAGCTTAAATATTTTTTCAAAACAATCAACACGTTCTTTAAAAAACTAATTTTTTAAATATATTCTATCCACGCCATTTGTCTATAGTCCTTTTATTTATTCTGATCTCATATATTCAATAACCACTCTCAACAAATGGTAAGAATTTTTTTCATGACTGTACAAATAACTTTTATTTATTCGAATCTCATCTATTCAATAAGCACTCTGCAAATGGTAATAAGTTTTTTCATGACTGTACCAATAATAATATTGTTAATATAAAACTTTCTACGAAAGTATAAAATAAGGCAAGTATAGACGTTTTTTCTGTATAATCTATAAAATAATAATATTTATGTTTTTTTAAAAGAAATCAAATAAATGCCAGTGAAAAAGTCTTTTACTTCTTTGAGTCATTGTATGCTGAACAAATTATATGTAAGTAAGTACATTCAAATTGTTCATTGCAAATCAAACAAATGAAAGTTGTGAAATCAATTATCGATAGTCAAGTAATGCAAACAACTCTCGGAAATAACTGTATGACTATTCTCAGAAATGTACTAAAATTTGTTCATCCTTCTATACAAATTAAACACAAGAAAGTACTGAAATCAATTTATTGTAGTCAAGTACCCATAAGTTAACTTGACTGAATAATAGAACTTTTCCTAACTACTTAAAAATATTCAGTCAGCGGGCATAAAGTACTACTTAACGCCTAACAGGCGTAATAGCTCCCATACTCCTACCAAACTTTATAGAGCCTACGCACTTTACGCCCATGTGGGCGAAAATTATTTTAATTATATAACTACTATGCCTTCTTTTTATTTCTAAAATTCATAAGAATTTTATCAAATATTTACAAAAAGTCAAAGCCTATATAAAAAAATTACATAGTTACCACCACATCTCCATTTTTCATTGATCTTTCTCAATTTCGAAATTTCTATAATAATACGCATCTTGGGAGGACAATAGAAGTCTATAGAGCTGCTCTAGCAGGGGTGGTCCTCCAATCTCCCATACATACTTGGCCGGCCCGACGGTTTCCAGTTTACTGGTGGACTTTGTAAATGTAGAATACTAAATTTTTACATAAATTCATTAACAATGTTTATACCTATAAGCCCATTATAAATAATTACATTGGCTCTAATTTTTAATTGATACCATTTAAATATAATATCGCTACATGTGCAGAATCTCATGATTTACTTTCATTACCGAAAATATTTTTCCTTGTGTCCGTCTTTTTTAAACGGGAATGGGATAAAAAATGCATATAAATTTATTGTCTACTCAAAAGTGCTTTAGGCTTTATTAACCATTTTCTAAGCCACCTATTTTTTATTCTTTTCCGTCGTGTAAATATCATATGAGATCTCGTATGAGATATCATATGTGTGATGTCATCTGCAATTTTACATATTATGGGATCTCATATGAGATCTGATGTCCGATATTCCCAAATGAGATCTGATGTCCAATATTCTCATATGAGATCTCATAGGATATTTTCATGCGGGTTTGCACTTTCTATTCAAAAACAGAGTAATAAATTCAATACTGAGCCCTATTTAATATGTAGAAGCAACCCATTTATACATTTTATCTGATCTTTAAACATATGAATATTTATATGAAAATGACCATGTCTAGACCTTAAACTGCAAACCGTCGGGCCCGCCAAGTATGTATGGGAGATTGGAGGACCACCCCTGCTAGAGCAGCTCTATAGACTTCTATAGTCCTCCCAAGATGCGTAATATTATAGAAATTTCGAAATTGAGAAAGATCAATGAAAAATGGAGATGTGGTGGTAACTATGTAATTTTTTTATATGGGCTTTGACTTTTCGTAAATATCTGATAAAATTATTATGAATTTTAGAAATAAAAAGAAGGCATAGTAGTTATATAATTAAAATAATTTTCGCCCACACGGGCGTAAAGTGCGTAGGTTCTATAAAGTTTGGCAGGAGTATGGGAGCTATTACGCCTGTTAGGCGTTAAGTAGTACTTTATGCCCGCTGACTGAATATTTTTAAGTCGTTACGAAAAGTTGTATTATTCATTCAAGTTAACTTATGGGTACTTGACTACAATAAATTGATTTCAGTACTTTCTTGTATTTAATTTGTATAGAAGGATGAACAAATTTTAGTACATTTCTGAGAATAGTCATACAGTTGTTTCCGAGAGTTGTTTGCATTACTTGACTATCGATAATTGATTTCACAACATTCATTTGTTTGATTTGCAATGAACAATTTGAATGTACTTACTTACATATAATTTGTTCAGCATACAATGACTCAAAGAAGTAAAAGACTTTTTCACTGGCATTTATTTGATTTCTTTTAAAAAAACATAAATATTATTATTTTATAGATTATACAGAAAAAACGTCTATACTTGCCTTATTTTATACTTTCGTAGAAAGTTTTATATTAACAATATAATTATTGGTACAGTCATGAAAAAAATTATTACCATTTGCAGAGTGCTTATTGAATATATGAGATTCGAATAAATAAAAGTTATTTGTACAGTCATGAAAAAAATTCCTACCATTTGTAGAGAGTGGTTATTGAATATATGAGATCAGAATAAATAAAAGGACTATAGACAAATGGTGTGGATAGAATATATTTAAAAAATTAGTTTTTTAAAGAACGTGTTGATTGTTTTGAAAAAATATTTAAGTTCTCATTAAAGTTTTTGGGACAGAGGGAGAGAGAGAGGGGGAAGAGAGGATGGGAGAGTTTAGTAAATAATGTTTATTAAGTACAAACTATGTAGAATAGTAACCAAACTTATTCTTGCCTATAAGTTTTTACTTTTGTAAAATTAGTATTTCAACAGAGAATTTAAAGTTGTTAAAAAAGATAACAATAATATATTTTTTCTTTGTAGCTATTGCAAGGAATAAAGGAAAAAAGGACAAGTTATCATAATTACAATTCAAATCTCTGTATCACCTGCTGATTCTCTTGCTTTTATAAAACTCGAAGCTCAAAGTTGGTTAAAAAGTTGAGTTCGCATGTCAAATGCCATTTCCATAGCAGCAGGTGGTACAACGTTTTTTAAAAACTACTCTTTCGCATCTATTTCTCTGAAATCACCTAATTCTCTAGCCTAAAAATGCGAAGCTCAAAGTTTGCCAAGTTAACTACCATTAGGTAACAGCACCTGATACTAAGTTTTTTGACAAAACACTCTTATGCATCCATTTGCTCTTGTTTTTTTGACAAATTATTATTACATTATTAAATTTGTGCTAAAATTTACCTCTAGCCTTCTATATTGCACATTCTAAAGCTGGAATTCGTTTCATTATTTTGGTAACCACATATTTCTTTTTCATAATATTTTTTTTTTCATCATACTCATAATCTTGTAAAATTAAAAACACAACCAGTTGATGAATTAAACATTACTATTACCTGAATCTTGTATAGAAAAATATGTACTAAAAACTTCTCTAAAAAATTTTGACATCTTCTACGTGAGAAAATCGTAAAATAGATTACTGAGCACTTTCATTCCTTGGAATTTTCGTAATAACACATCATTTTTGCTCTGTTCAGTACTTCCATGTTCATTAGGCACAATCTTTTCATTGGCACTTGAATAAATATATACAACAGCACAGCACTGATATTGACTAAGTTTTTTAAAGATGGCAGATGCTTTTTAAATCAAGGCTCAGACCAATATTTCAAATAGGCAACATAAATTATATTGTATATTTACGACCTCGCGTGTCACTCAGCAATATTTTCTTCTATGCAAAAGCTTATTATGAAGTTTATGAACCTCATAACAAATAATTATTTATTAATACATACATGTTCTATTCTCAAAACATTTTAAACTGATTTTAAGTACAAGTTTTAAAATTTGATATAACACTTCGTGCAACACATTTTACCAGTGTTTTATTTTTTTTATATTACACAAAACACTGATTTATTTTTTAATCACTATGTTATTTGTTATCATGTCATTTGATTATATATGCACTTCATGCAACACATCACGCCGGTATTTTATTTTATTTATTACGCAAAACACTGATTAGATGTCATTTTTAATAATCGCAACAATTTTATTATGAATATAATTTTCAACTAGATAGACGAACTATGAAAATCACAATTTTTTTTTTCTCATTTTTAAAAACTTACTTCAAAACATAATACTCTTTTCGTACTTTGAATCCAATACTGTCTATAAACTTCTTAGTTGTTGTTTGTTTTATGTGTTATTTATTGAAAGCAATGAAACTGTCATTTTCTTCATGGACATCCAAGTCCTCTATTCGTCCTGTCAAATACGAAGACAAATTTTTAATATTCTTCTAAAATTATATCTCATGAAAAATTTTCATGTTGAGAATATATAGATACACCTTGAAAAATATTGTATTGTAAAAATAGTATTTGCCTGCTCTTCCATAGGTTAATATTGGTTTTGTTTTTCTCTCTTGAGTAGTACTATATTCTTACTATCTTCTTTAATATAATTCTATTCCTAAGCGTCTGTTCTTGTATTAAAATAACTTTTTCTTGTCCATTAATAATAAAATAACCAGCAGGGTCATGAGGGCACTCGTTCATTTTTGCTAATTCAAAATTAGATTTTTCAGACAGTACACAATTAGAACTTCTCAACATTATTGGCTATATTACATATTCAAAATAGAATGAATAAGGCTTTCAGCATTTGTCAACGTTGTACAACCATCCAAGTTAATTCAAAATCGAATTTCAATGACTGTAAACAAATCTTGTATAATCTGTAAATATAAAAAAGAATTCACACAAAGTATCAATTTTTTTAAAATGATTGTAGACATTTAACATTTTGCTGTTCAATACTTATCTAATAAAACCCCCGTTGATTGATATATGAATTTCACCTCTTCCTTTACGTAAATAAAGTCTAGTTGTATGTAGTTGTATGAGAAAAATAATATTGCCGCTAATAGGTTTCTTTTGATCACCTTCAAACATACTAGCTGCACCATCCACTTGAGTTACTACTTGATTAGTGATAATCATTGCGCAGCTAAATTCATCAGCTAATCTAAGAAATAATCGAAGAAATCTGGCTACTAAATGCATTTGGTGAGCTGCCAATTCTCCTCTTCCAGCGAAATCTGTCCTGTATAATGCAGTAGCACTGTCTACTATCAGTAGCCCATATCTAGATTCTGACATTATAACACTGGCTTTTATCAAAAACTGAGTTTGGTGGTCAGAGTTGTATGCACGGGCAGTTGCAACATTGTCAAGTACACTATCCCCACTGATGTCATGAGAAGTTACTGGCATTATTACTGGTGCTGCTTCGATAAGAATCTGTTCCAGAGCTCAAAGTCTATGAGAAAATTCTATAACCTGAAAATGAAAAAAATTTTCACAAAGTATCTATTCTTTATTTTTTTTTAAGTTATATTTATTTTTATATATGATTTTTTTACATATTATATATATATATATATATATATATATATATATATATATAAATATATATATATATATATATATATATATATATATATATATATATATATATATATATATATATATATAATACTTATCTATGTATAAAAGTGTGTTCATGCCATCAGCTGATTGAAATTCATATACAATCTGTCGTACTAATAGCCGCGCCGATTTTTTTTTATACTTAATTACGTAAAAAAATACCATATACGTACGACATACGATATTTTGAGGCTATTTTGTAGTCACAGTTTTGTTGTTGTTATATATGTTGTTGTTATTATATATATACTTTCTCTTTCTCTCTCTCTCTCTTCGAGTATATTTTTACTTTTTCAGATCTTTTTGAAATATACTTTTTGAAATATTATTATCAACTAATATGTTATTATGCGTAAGGTTAGGTCGACCAGATTTATATAGATATATGAGAGTAAGATAGACGACAAGCGGAAGTGTCGTAAGAGCTGCAAAGCGGATATCGGAATAACAAGAAGAAAAGTTCGGAAAGGAAAACGAACATAAAAATATTGAGTTGTCTATATCTTTTGAACGAGATAATCTTTTTAAATAAAATCTTTTGATTTGAGTAGAGCAATGAAATAGCTTTCGATTAAGAGGGATACGTTATATAGTTAAAACTAACGCATAGGTATATAAGCGGATTGAATTTTTCGTACATCCATTTCAATGTATATGTAGCGCGGGTCGCTCCTTTTAGGCTTCTTCTATACTTGCCTTCGGAGCGCTCCCGCGCTCCTTGATAACATAAATTTTAAACTTGAAAGTCATTCAAAGCTTTTAAACTGCATATTGATTTCAAAGGTCGCTCAGAGTATGACGCTAAAAATGTTAATTATGAAGGCCGCTGAAAGCAGACCGAAACTTAAATAGAAACCGTTGTTGAATTCAAAAGTAGATCGATTTTGAAGGTTAAGCAAAAGATCAGTTTGTAAGTCATTGAAAATATATTAATTTTAAAGTTGTTGAAAGCTAATCTATTTTGGAGGTCTGAATACTGACATATATATGTCATACCTATTTTGAAGGTCGCTGATAGCAGACCGATTTTGAAGGACGCTGATAGCAGACCGATTTTTGAAAGCTAATCAAATTTGGAGGTCTGATAGCAGGCCGATTTTGAAGGTCATTGATAGCAGACAGATTTTGAAGATCGCTGATAGTAGACAGATCTTAAAGGTCGCTGATAACAGACTGGTTTTGAAGATCGTTGATAGGAGACTAATTTTAAAGATCGCTGATAGCAGACCGATTTTAAAAATATTTTTTAATAATGTTGTAGATAGCAGACCAATTAAGACATTTTTTAATACATTTTTTTTTAAATTTAAAAGTCAATAAAAGTAGACCAATTTTGAATGTCGCTGAAAGCAGACCAATTATCTACTAAGATTTTCAATTAGATTTTTTATATAATTTAAATTATATTCTTTCAATGACTCCTCCAAATATTCATTATACTTATTTGTTTCTTTTATATTTTCTTCTATTTTTGTATTTAATTCGGACAGTCGATTTTCTTCTTCCAATGTATACACGTCTACATATTTTTTTTTTTCTGGATCCCATAATACTGGAAATTCTGTTTTATTTTGGTTTAAATGATTATTGTATTCATCTATTAAATTGTTCATATAATTATTGTCCTCGTGGTCATGTTCTAACAACTGTTTATTTAAATCATCTAAAATTTGAGCTTGTTCAATGGTGTGAACTTCTATAAATTTTTTTTCTTTTGGTCCCAACGTAATGGTATTGGTTTTACATCACCTTGGTCTGCCATGTTTTTTAATTTAATATACTTTGAATTAATATAAATATTATAAAAAATAATTTGTAATTTTATTACATAATAAAAATAAGAATAATTATAACTGTTCATAAAAAATTTCTTTCCACACAATATTGATAATTTCCTCTGTATTTTCCGAATCATTTTGAATAAATATATTATTAGGATTCCTACATCTAGATAGTGCAACATATAATTGTCCATGTCAAAACAATGGTTTTCTAATATAAATACCTATAGCTTCAAAACTTTGTCCTTGTGATTTATTTATTGTCATACGAAAAGCTAAGAGGATAGGAAATTGTTTTCTATTAACTATAAATGGTAATGAAGACGATTCTGCAGTAGTTAATGTTATTCTCGGTATAAAAACTTTATTTCCTGATTTTTCACCTGTTATTATTTCAGCTTCTACATTGTATTTAAATAGTCTAATTATTTTTAATCGCATTCCATTGCATAAACCATCGTTTATACTTAACTTTCTTATTAACATTACTATCGCATTAATTTTCAGATTTAATTTATGTGGAGGTAAACCTTCACGAATATTATGCAAATATTCAATAGGAAAATTTATGTAAATATTATCATCAGATAGATCAACACCTTTATATGTAGCAGTATCTATACTATAATAAGGCATTTCATCACTATCGATCAATTTTAATATTTTATTATTCAGAATAGTTGAATCTTCATTATGAGACGTTAAAATGACACTATTCATAGATAAATTATAATTTATATCTTTATATATTTTCAAACAAACATCGTCAGTTTTCCAACTGTTTGGTACTTTGAATGGATTAATTGTTCCCTCTCCAATATCTAATAAAAATGAAGCGAATTCTTCATTGTTAGAACGAATATTTTTTTTAACTTCATTATATTGAAAAGTGGTCAAATATCTGAATATGTTATTGTTTCTTGTATAATTGTATTTCTACAACCGTTTTTAATAACTGGAAGAATTTGCCAAAAATCTCCTCCTAATACAATTAATTTCCCCTCAAATGGTAAATTATTATTACAACCATCTCTTAATGTTTTATCTACAATATCTAAAGCTTTTTTTGGTATCATTGATGCTTGGTCCCAAATTATTGCATCTACTTCCCGTAATTTTTTCGTATCGGAGTCTAATTTTAAAAATGCACTGTCTATACTTTCTAAATCTAAAGGTAATTTAAATGTTTTATGACTTGTCATTCCTTTTGGTAATAGTATTGACGCAATGCCAGTCCAAGCCATTGATAACATTTTTTTTTCTTTAGACAAAAAGTAAAAAATTAATGTTTTGTATAAAAATGTTTTACCTGAACCACCAGGACCGTCTATAAACTCATGTTCATGATTTAATAATTTCTCAAAATTATACTTTTTTTCTAAATTTAGTTGAGTATACATGATACTAAACGTTTCTTCACAGACTAAAATTTCAGTCTTATTACCTTCATTACATTCAATTTTTAAGATTTTATTTGGTTCAGGGAATCCAAAATCTATACATGGTTTTCATTTAATGAGAATATTTCATTTATTTGTATGAGTGCATTGTTTAATTTATCATCTCTAAAATCTTCTATGAAAAAGTTATTAAATTCCTTCCAAATTATTACCATTAATAGTTTCAGATAGTAAATTCCAAGCAAAAAATTGACGTAGTTGATATCCTAACATAATGTCACAAGCTTCTTTCAAAATATTTTTTATTTGTAAGTCATCGTCAACTAAACCCATTTTTATTGCAGTGTCTCTGTATGTATTATATGTAATTTTTTCATACGTTCGTAAATCTTGAAACGAAATTGCACCTTTAACACGATTTAAAATTAATTTTAAATGAAATCGTTCAAACTCCTTTGGAGAAGTAATATCTAAACGACCTATTATATAATTTTCTTGATTTCGTTTTCATTTGATCCAACATTTATTTTTAAAGTTGTAATATTTAGGTATATTAACATATTTTATATTCCTTGCATAATTATCTTTTTTATTTAAATCAAGCCATGCTGTTAATGTTGTTTTATAATTTTCTAAAGCTTCAATCGCGTTATTTTCTGCAAAAATAATTCTTTGTTGATTTTCTGTATGAACTGATAGACTTACTACTGTATGTTCTCCACCACATAAAGAAAATTTTTTCAATCGCCAAGCTGCTTCCATTGGACTTAAAAAACTTCCATCAACAAATTGAGTAATTTCGTCATATATATTACCATCATTGGTATCATTAACTTTTTTTAATTTACATAATGCTCTATGTCCATCTTTATGTATGTAATCAAATATATATTTTATACTTTGAATATTGGCGCAATATTCTACATTAATGTGACACTTATATTTTTTTATTAAAAAACTATTATAAGGTAATACCATAGAATTATCTACTGAGATTAATTGTCTGTTATTTTTTGCTTTATACGTATAATTTCCTAAGGTATTATTTCTTCGCTTATATTCTGGATAACCATTCTTTTTAAATTTTGTATAATTTGTAAATGATTTAGGAAATTTTTTTTTACATATACTTTTATCTTTTATATAACAAGGAGAACTATGTGTATGCGGCCCATGGAGCATGTGTTTAATTACTAATTTTTGTAAGTTTTCATCTTCATTTTTGTCTGGTCTTTCTGCAGATATATATTTATCGTATAAATATTATTATATTTAATGTATAAATATATGATATAATATCTCCAAATATTTTATTTTCTTTTATGTCATCTAATAATGACATTAATTTTGTATGAAATAATCTAACTGCTATATTTGGAATATCATTTGGTGCAGTCCTTACAGGAAATTTTTGCAAAACTTCTTTTAGTTCTTGCCACTTAGGATTACATGTTACTGTTATAAATAAGTCAAGTCTCCCAGTATTTCTCAAAATAGCCATTGCATCGTGATAATGCTGTTGCATATATCTCGGACTACCAATGTAAGTGGCTAGTAGTATAAAAATATTTCCTAATCTTTCTTTATTTTTAAAGTTATTAGAAATATTAGAAGCATTATTCATTACATGATCTAATAAACCTTGATAACATTTGACTCTTAATTTTTATTGATTATTTCGAAAAAAATTCATTCTATTACTTTCCATCATAACTTATGCATGTAAAAAAAATTGTTGTGTTAATCTTCCACAATATAATAATGGATTAAATTTACCATTTGATCGATAAGCTAATCTATATGAATAATATGGTAGGATAGTAAGATGTTCCTTTTCTGTAGCGCTTGTTCTTTTAGTGTAACCAACATTTCAACCTTAATCTCCTAAAGAGAATAATATCGGTAACACCATAGGATCAATATGATGCGATTATTTATTAGTATATGTATTTTTTTGTTCATTATCAGGAATGTTTTTAGGATATACACATACATCGTAATTTTCTGGAATTTCATTTTTCGATACTATTATTGCTCCACATTCAGATGTTAGAGGAGCATTATATCTATGCCTTTGATTATTATTTTTACGGACGAAATACATTACATTATCATAAATATATAATTGTCCATAACAAGGTTCACCTTTACCGATAGGTAATAAAGTGTTTGGCGTAATGTGACAAATTTGTCCTTGAATTTTTCAATTATAAATTCCTTTTTTCTTTTCATGTTTGACGTTAGCATTAAAGGTTGCAAAACAAAATAAATTATTGTAATATCGTATTAAATATCTGAATGTTTGATCATGTAATAACTTTTCTTTGAATGTTTTATCATAATCACTTAAAGATGAAAGTATTATTGTACCATTATTACAACAATTAGACTTATATTTTTTTTCTTTCCAAAATACTGCTGAACATTTTATTCTACTATCAACGACCTTCAAAATCTGTCTGCTATTAGACCTCTAAAATTGATTAACTTACAAAAATTGGTCTGCTACCAGCGATCTCCAAAATCGGCCTGCTATAAGACCTTCAAAATTGATTGACTTTCAAAAATTTGTCTGCTATCAGCGACCTTCAAAATCGGTCTGCTATCAGACCTCCAAAATTGATTATCTTTCAAAAATTGGTCTGCTATCAGCGACCTTCAAAATCGGTCTGCTATCAACAACCTTCAAAATCGGTCTGCTATCAGACTTCCAAAATTGATTAACTTTCAACAACCTTTATAAAATTAACAAACTGATCTTTTGCTTAACTTTCAAAATCGATCACCTTTCAGAGTTCAACAACGGTTTCGATTTAAGTTTTGGTCTGCTTTCAGCGACCTTCATAATTAATATTTTTAGCGTCATATTTTGGGCGACCATTGAAATGAATATGAAGTTCAACAGCTTTGAATGACTTTCAAACTTAAAATTTATGTTAATTAAATAACTATAAAAATGTTTAAAAATATAACATACGTTTATTTAATAGAACAAAAGTAATACTTGAAAATTTTACATTTTTTTTAACAGAGGACTAGGCCATTTTTTACTAACTTTTTATTATGAAAAAACAATGAAATATTTAATGGAAAATGAATTCAAAGATAGTAAAAAAAGAGAAACCTCTATAAAAAGAAGCGCGCCTATCTATCTACATCTTGAGTGGCGTGGAAAAATAGACTTATTTGTGTTAAAAAAATATCAATGGTCCTAATTGTTTGGAGACAATATACAATTTTCCCATATACCTTACAGAAAGTTATTTGTGCTTAATCTTCAATTTCAGGGTCGAAAACGTCACATAACCTCATTCCTAGAAACTGAGAAGCGTATGCTCATATGTCTATTTTTTCCGATGATTAGTGCCGTTTATAATTATTTACGGTCCGAGCGAAGAGAGGCTCCCTGACGTCCATGTGAAAATACAATACTTTACGCGTGGTGTGAGAATAAAAGATCTTTGTCGCATGTATGCCAAGATGATAAATACGATTAAAGAAAAAAATGAATATGAGAGGGTAGGGCGGTAGGGGGGGTGGGTTGATTGGCGGGTTTGGGGGTGGCTCAGAGGCTATTTTAATATGAAAAATCTCATAGAAATACGCTGATTTTTACGTTATTTTGAGGGGGGCTGGGAGGGGCGGAGGGGGGGGGGTGACGGGGGTTGATGTTCAAAAACAGCACTAACATCTAGATAATATAGGTTATATATATATATATATATATATATATATATATCTAAAGGGGTTTATAAAGCCCGTTTTTTTATATATAGGAGTTTATCGAGCCCGATTTTGATTATGCAGCCCGGGCGTCATAATATTTCTAAATATAGGGGTTTATGCGGCCGGACCTAGAGTCTATAACCCCAGGGTCCATTATTTCTTTAGTCACTTGCCATAGGGAACTCACGGCTGTAGGTACTAATATACAGGGTTGGGCCTCATAAACCCCGATAAACATGTCTATATATATAAATATTTATATATATGGGATATTTCAGGTTAAGTCAGCAGCTCAAAATTTTAAAATCGCTCAAAACTCGTTTTCTTTTAGTTTTTTTATGAAAAAAATGTTCCTCAAATTTTAGGTCGATATTTGCAAAAATGAAAAAGCTATACAAGATTGAAAATTCAATTTTTTTGCAATTTTTAGTTAAAATCCAAGATTATTCATTTTTTAACTCAAAATCTTGAAACTTTTTATATCGAACATTGATTGGCAAAAAGGTTGCTATTTTTCTGTAGAATATGCCAGTATTAATTTTATGACTCTTTTTGAAAGTCTCTGATTGGCTGCTTTTTAGTATACCTTCATCAAAGGATATTGAGGCTGCGGCCAAATATTCTTTATTCGACAACATTTTTTTGTATTCTTCTTCGAAAACCCTTCAAAATGCTTTTTTGATCAATATTGGCCGAGCAAAGGAATAAAAGTTACAATTTTTTTGAAATACCAAGAAAAATCCGTAATTTCAATTTTGATAACATGATTAATGAAACTGAATATTATTCATACATCTTATGGCATGGACCGTACCACTGAATTTTATTAGAGCATCAAATAGAACATTATATATATATATATATATATATATATATATATATATATATATATATATATATATATATATATATATATATATATATATATATATATATATATATATATATATATATATATATATATATATATATATATATATATATATATATATATATATATATATATATATATATATATATATATATATATATATATATATATGTATAAACTTGTATAACGTTAGTTCCCAGGACCCCATGTTACTGTATACCTATACGTGACTAAAGAAATAATGTCTCTTATGGGGTCGATGTCCTCAAAACTGACGTTAAACATATGTAGATTCAGGGACTGTCCCCAAAACTAACAAATGTCCCCGAAACCAACGTTAAACATCTGGAATGTCCTGGAAACTAACATAAAACATAAATATATATATATATATATATATCTATTTTCAATAATACTATGCTTACACAATAAGTGATACCTAATTATGTATTAAGAATAAATTGAGCTATAGAGGTTAATTACTATAAAACTGTCAAAATAAAATCAGGCAACAGACAGTTATGCCGTGTATATTCCAATAACAAGACACAAATACTGTTCTATTATAAATTTTGTTTATAATTTTATTTATAATTTGTAATTTTATTTTTTTTAAATTTACAATTTTTTTAATTATCAAGCAAAATCCGTAATTTCTATTTTTGATAACAAGATTAATGAACTGATAAGAATTTTTCCATCGGTCTTACAGACTTGCAAATTAAATTAAAATAATTAATATTTATGGCAGTCAGATTGCCCTTGTTTATAATCACCTCCGCAGAATCTGAAATAAAAACTTAATTAAATCCTGGAAAAAGCTTTGTTAGCAAAGGACGGTCAGACTGCCCCCACCACCAAATTGCCCAACGTTTCGAGCCTGCTCCGGCTCGTCCTCAGGGACAAGACAGGTGCGATCAAGGGTGTCATTGACAGAGCGATTAAATTGTCACATAATGATTTTAGGAAAAAGAATTTAAATTTAGTTAGAGAAACATTTATTAAGAATAATTATCCGGTAAAATTTATTGATAAGATGATTGATGAGAGAGTGTGGGAAATTTATAATCGTGGATTGAAGCAGCGGGTAGATAATCAAACAAGGAATAGAAATGGAAAGAACGCATATTTTAGTTTACCATATGTTAGAGGTTTGTCGGAAAGGATTAGAAGGGTTTTTAGTAAACATAATATTCAAGTTTTCTTTAGAAACGATAATAATTTAGAAAGGTTATTTAGTAATTGTAAAGACAAGGATGAATAATGTTTAAAATCGAGAGTAGTTTATAAAATTAATTATATAGGGATTGTAATGGTTGTTATATTGGTCAAACGGGTAGATATTTGAAAAAGCGAATATATGCACATCAATATAGTTTACGCAGCTCAAGTTGTACATCGGGTTTGAAAGAACATTGTTTAAATAGTTTACATTCTCTCGATTTTGGGAGTGTGGATATTTTGGAACAGGGGAATAAGAATAAATATAAGAGGGAAAGCGTTGAAAGTATTCACATTCTAAGAAATCGGAATAATGTAAATTTAATGATAGAGTCAAGTAAATTAGACAGCATTTATCTTTCTTTATTAATTTAAGTGAGAATAGAAAGTTGGAGAGGGGAAAGTGGATGGTGGTGGGGGTAAGAGAAAAGAAGGGGGCATGAGGGTATATAAGGAGGTGTATCGCGGGTTTCATTTCAGTCCCTGAGGAGGAACCGGAGCCGGCTCGAAACGTTAGGCAATTTGGTGGTGGGGGCAGTCAGATTGTCCTTTGCTAACAAAGTTTTTTCCAGGTTTTAATTAAGTTTTTATTTCAGATTCTGCGGGGGTGATTATAAACAAGGGCAATCTGACTGCCATAAATATGAATTATTTTAATTTAATTTGCAAGACTGTAAGACCGATGGAAAAATTGTTATCAGTTGATAGTAAATTGCAGTCGACATAAGTAATATTTTTAATGATTAATGAAACTGAATATTATTGATACATCTTATGGCATGGATCGTACCACTGAATTTTGTTAGAGCATCAAATAGAACATTATAAATATCTATTTTCAATAATATTAGATTTACACAATAAGCGATACCTAATTATGAATGAAATTATGAGTCTGTAGGCTGATTTCATTTTGACAGCTTTATTGTAATTAACCTCTATAGCTTAATTTATTATTAATTCATAATTAGGTATCGCTTATTGTGTTATTGAAAATAGATATATATGAGTAAATTTCAAAATTTAATGTTGAGGCACATACACAAAACTCACTTGTTTCTGTTTTAGATACCCCAAATAACAATGAAAAGGGTCATCTCCTCATTTTTAAACATAGTTTTTTTATTTCATATGCTTATGTACGTACGAGTAAGTGTGAGCCAATTCATGTAAAACTGCCTTACAATCACTTTCTTTTTTGATTTTTTTTAAATAAACCAAAATTTCGTTAGACACCCAGTGAATTTTTTTGAGAAATTGTGTGTAGTAAAAAGAGCCATACTTACATTAGAGGTATATACTGTTGTTTACGTGTGCCACCAAAAAATGATAATTTTTTAGGCGAGGGGCGCATCGACACCGTGTGTTTTAGTAGATCATGCTTTACTTTCCATAAGAGGCAGACTTATAACAAAAGTCGCCTTTTGTTCATCTCTCCAAGATGAGTAACTTACGCTCCAGAAAGTTAAAAAAACACAATAGTTATCTTTTTTAATCGACAAATAAAGTTTATTTCTGATTTTTACCAAAACACAGTGTCGCAGAGATAATGCTATGCACTTTTTTTTTAAACGTAGGTGCATTCAATCCGACAACATATTTTTGAATACTAAACAAAGGATAATAACTGAAGAAAGTTAGTAGAGCATTTATAAAATTGTTATTTTTTTTATTGATGTAAAAAGGATGAACATTTCCTACGGTTCGCATGCAAAACGTCTAAATTTAGGCCTTTTCAAATTTCCGACAGAGCTTATTCTTATTTAAAAGTGAGTACTATGTGCTGGAACATGTTACTGGAAGTGGACTTTATAAATATTTGCTTGACTTCGATAGCTAAATATCTTAGAACCATAAGATATGGTACAGTACGGTAAAAGTTAAAAGTTCTAGAGAATTGCTCATATAATGTTCTATTTGGTGCTCTAATAAAATTCAGTGGTACGGTCCATGCCATAAGATGTATGAATAATGTTCAGTTTCATTAATCATGTTATTAAAAATTGAAATCACGGATTTTTCTTGATATTTCAAAAAATTGTAACTTATATCCCTTTGCTCGGTCAATATTGATCAAAAAAGCATTTTGAAGGGTTTTCGAAGAAGAATACAAAAAAATTTTGTCGAATAAAAAATATTTCGCTGCAGCCTCAATATCCCTTGATGAAGGTATACTAAGAAGCAGCCAATCAGAGACTTTCAAAAAGGGTCATAAAATAAATACTGGCACATTTTACAGAAAAAAATGCAAACTTTTTGCCAATCAATGTTCTATACAAAAAGTTTCAAAATTTTGAGTTAAAAAATGAATAATCTTGGATTTTAACTAAAAATTGCAAAAAAATTTGAATTTTCAATGTTGCATAGCTTTTTTATTTTTGCAAATATTGACCTAAAATTTGAGGAACATTTTTTTTTTTCATAAAAAAACTAAAAGAAAACGAGTTTTGAGCGATTTCGAAATTTTGAACTGCTGACTTCACCTGAAATATCCTATATATGTATATATATACCGGGTGTCCCATTTTAAAACCACCAGGCAAATATCTCGAAAACTAAGGGAGATGGAAAAAAACTTTTAATACAAAAGTTGTAGGGCTCAGAGGGGCCCAACTGATCGTGACCTTGGTTATGACCTTGAGATCAATGATCAAGTTCATTTGAAGGTCAAATCGATTTTTTCAAATGGGAACCCCCACTTTTGACGTCGTAAATGGAAAGAGCAGAAAATTTTACGTTTAGATATGTCCTTGAGTCAAGGCCATGGTCATGGTCATGGTCATGTTTAAAATCAAAATCAATCAACGCATCCAAACATTCCCATAATTACGCATACGAGTGTTAAATACAGAAGTTGTAGTGTTTGGAGGGGCCCAACTGATCGTGACCTTGACCATGAACTTGAGGTCAAGGATGATGTCGTTTGAAGGTTAAATCAATTTTGTTTAACGGCAACCCTCACTTTTCACCTCGTAAATAGAAAAACCGAAAAATTCTGATATGACCTTGGGTCAAGGTCATGGTCAAAGTTATGGTCAGTTTCCGTGCAGTTCGGAGCAAAGTCGGAGATGATCCGGTCACCTAAGGCAAGGTCGGAGATGACCCGGCCAGTTAAGGCAAGGTCGGGGATGATCAGGCCAGTTAAGGCAAGGTCGGAGATGACCCGGCCAGTTAAGGCAAGGTCGGAGATGACCCGTCCAGTTAAGGCAAGGTCGGAGATGACCCGGTCAGTTAAGGCAAGGTCGGAGATGACCCGGCCAGTTAAGGCAAGGTCGCGGATGATCAGGCCAGCTAAAAATTCATTGGAAAATTCCACGTTCATGTGTATTTAGTCATAGGATCCAAGTGTTTCGGTCACCATTTACTGAAGAAGATGCTCAACAGTTGCACCATTTACTTGTTGACAACATTCTATTCTCCTTTTAAAGTTTCTAACAGTATTTAATAATACTTGACGTGGAATACTTAAGCAGATTTGTGTAATCCTTTGAATCATGTCATCTCTTGTAGTTGGCCTGTTGCGGTAGACTGTATTTTTTAGGAAGCCCCATAAATAAAAATCTGGAGATGTCAGATCTGGAGATCTTGGTGGCCATGCTACGGGACTTCCTCTATCAATCCATTGACCGTTAAACCTTTCATTAAGAAAATCTCTGACAATTCTGGCATAATGTGGAGGAGCACCATCTTGTTGTAGCCACATTCTGGCCCTTGTATGGAGATCAATGTTTTCTAGAAAGAGTGGCAGCTCGTCTCTCAGCAACTGTAAATAAGTATGTTGAGTTACGTGACCTTCAAAAAAATAAGGTTCAATCAGACATCCGTTAATAATACCACACCATACCGTTACATTGCAGCGATGCTGATGATCAACTTCTCGCATCCAATGAGGATTAACAGGAGACTAGTAGTGGCAATTATGGCGATTCAACATACCAGTACTCTGAAATGTAGCCTCGTCGCTAAAAAGAACATTGTTAAAGAAATTTTCATCATCAGTAATTTGTTATGTTGCCCATTGGCAAAATGTTATTCTCCGTCGATAATCTTCCACAGTTAAAGCTTGATTTAGAGTAATGTGGTAAGGATGGTAACGCGCATATCGTAAATATCTACTGGCCGTAGATCTTGGAATACCCATTGTTAACTCGATTTCGCGTAAACTGACATGAACATTTAAATGTACCATGGCTAGAACAGCAAGAAAGCGAGGATTATTTTTATAATCGTGTTCATTCAGTGTCCTTCTTCTTCGAACGAAGTTTCCTTGTCGACCGCGCAGTTCAATGTCACGTATTACCGTATGATCAGGATGTTGTCGTTTAGGGAACCGAGCACGATACAATCTGCTTGCCTCTCGATAGTTTCGTCGAAATTCTCCTAAAATAAGAAGAATGTCAACTATTTCATTAACAGAATAGTCAGGCATTCTTTTTTAGTTGTAAATGCAATTATTTATCAAAACACACCACAAAAGAAATAATATGTTATTATACTATACAATATTTTAAAACGAAAAAGTTTAATTTTCGGTGCCAATTTAAGTGTGCTCAATTTGAAAACAATTTGATGTAAACAGTAATAATTATTGACTATTACCGATCAATGCTGAATACTACCGGTCACTATTGGATACAGATGGTCAACACTTATTAACTTTTGTTATTATTTGATATAAGTGGTTAACCCTGGTAAATATTGATAATAGTAAAAATAGTAAAATTTCCCGCTCTTTCCATTTACGAGGTCAAAAATAGGGGTTCCCATTTGAAAAAATCAATTTGACCTTCAAATGACCTTGATCATTGACCTCAAGGTCATAACCAAGGTCACGATCAGTTGGGCCGCTCCAAACCCTACAACTTCTGTATTTAACACTCGTATGCGTAATTATGGGAATGTTTGGATGCGTTGATTGATTTTGATTCTAAACATGACCATGACCATGGCCTTGACTCAAGGACATATCTGAACGTAAAATTTTCCGCTCTTTCCATTTACGAGGTCAAAAATGGGGGTTCCCATTTGAAAAAATCGATTTGACCTTCAAATGACCTTGATCATTGACCACAAGGTCATAACCAAGGTTACGATCAGTTGCGCCCCTCTGAACCCTACAACTTTTGTATTTAACAATTTGTCTCTATGCCTAATTATGGGAATGTTTTGATGCGTTGATTGATTTTGATTTTAAACATAACCATGACCATGACCTGGACTCAAGGACATATCTGAACGAAAATTTTCCGCTCTTTCCATTTACGAGGTCAACAGTGGGGGTTCCCATTTGAAAAAATCGATTTGACCTTCAAATGACCTTGATCATTGACCTCAAGGTCATAACCAAGGTCACGATCAGTTGGGCCCCTCTGAACCCTACAACTTTTGTATTAAAAGTTTTTTTCCATCTCCCTTAGTTTTCGAGATATTTGCCTGGTGGTTTTAAAATGGGACATCCGGTATATATATTTATACATATCCTCCTGTTCTAATATGTAAATTCTCTAAAAGAATTTACCTTGTACGCAAAGGAAAAGTGTAAATGGATGCGGTTACTCAAGAAAAAGTCGGGGCTGCACTGGAGAAACAGATTTATAGGTGAACAGCTGCACCTGTGGAAAAAGTTTCTGCATGTCAGCCCTCGCTGTTCGTCTACTTGTGACCTGCAACAAAACAAGACTAGAGATAAGTAGAAGAACACAAAGTTAGAAGAGGGAATTACTGATCCTACCTGGATGCACTTATACTCTTGATCAAGTGGAGCAGAATAACCTAACCTCCTACGCTGATGGACCATGTGCTTGCAAAGGTGGAGAGAACAGCTGTTGTAGGCGCCGCACACTCTTTGAAGACTTCACCTGTGTCTCCTTCGTTGATGCACCAGCACCTCCGTCGGGGGATCACGTTGTCGTCGTCGTCGTGCAGAATACCAGGGCATGCGCGCACATAAACAACCGACTGCGCGCAGCCACCACTTGTGTCATGGGAGAGTAAGAGAGATAGGAAGAATCTAGTACCTGAACAAGAATGAGTGGTGGCGCTGGCTCTCGGGGACTTTGAGGGGCTCCCGGTACATACATCATGGTATCGCGCGCACGTGAAGTCTTCTAGCTCAATGCTCTCCTGGACTGAACGCCGTCGAAGCCACGCAGCCTCAGCAAAGCCACGCAGCTTCAGCAAAGCCACGCAACCTCGTGAGACCTTGCGTCGTGCGCACCGACTCTAGCCGTTACCTAGAGCCGAGTAAGATTTTAGTTTCTGCGTGTCGTCCGCATGCTGCGTCGAAAACGTGCCGAAACCGTATTATTATCGTATCGAAACAATCGCTCGCGTGTTCGCGCTTGAATTTGCGTCCCACTCTATCGAAACCGCCTAGTCATTGCGTCGCATAGCGTTTACTTGTAGTAGACCCCGTTATAGTTAGTTAGGTTGCTGAGAAACGTCAGTAGTTATTGTTGCACCATGGGGCAGACACAACAAACCTCCACCACCACTCTCTGGAGTTAGGGGGTATTATACACCCCCCTCCCACCAGGGGAGTGGTGGTGGGGGTTTGTTGTGTCTGCCCCACGGTACCACAATATTCAAAATTCAAAATTATGATTTAAACTTAACTCTATGATTTCAAAATTTAGAATATAACTTGACCTTTTAAAATGTATATAATGTTGAACTCTAGGATTTAAAATTTAACTTTAAAATTTAACTCTATAATATTAAACTCTATCTGTAAGAAAAGTAAGTGGTATTTTAGGATAGGAGTATGAAAGGTAAGTAAAAACAATTTTATACATTTACATATTTTTATTTATTAAAAACACAATAGTAGTCGAATGTAATGATATAAGTTCAAATATTAAGCATAAAATATCAGTTATGGGTATTTCTATATCTCTTTTTGTTTTTATTATATTCTCATATACATTACCACCATCACTTATTTCGAATTTTTCTGCAAAAGGTAACACATCACGTACAGAAAAATGTGTATACTGTGATGATTGGCTTTCTTCCACTTTTTCTTTTTTATAATTATAAAGTTCACCCAGTACATACTTTATGTTGCGATGTACTCGTAATAAAAAATGTATTCTTATACGTATACAATTTGATAAAGACTTTAACCTATCAAAGGTTACTTTTTTAAATGTTAAACTTCGCCGGAAATGTTTCTTTGATGGTTGATCATCATCTTGTTCCAGTGGGTCTTATTCTATAAATTCAATTGCTTTTTCGCTAGAACTTATAACACACCTCATTCTAAAATGACAAAAAGGTATCTTTTTATCCAGCATGTCACTATCTTCGGTTTCGAAAAATTTCTCAATTAATGCAAACATTTCTTCAAACTGACACCAGTCAGGGACTGTAAATGCCAAACCAACGAAATTGTCACATCCACTAATCCTGATAATAGGGTCGTAGACGCCTCCAATTTTTTTGTTCTCCAAACCCAGTGTGATTTTCTTGTTATGGGATTTGTTCAACCCATACACCGTTGGTAGAAGCTGATGACAGTGGTATTTAGCAGGGCATCTTGGCTAGCCATTCTTTTGAGTTTAGAAGAACTACCTTGACCAGCCATCCTTGTGTATTATTTTCAGCAGGATTGATTGAGTGAACTAATGAATAGGCTGTGTAAGACGCTCTTTTTATACTATTCATACTGGTGGTGGAGTTTACTAATGGAATGGGTACGATGGTAATGGGGGTGTGTTAGTAGTAAGGGTGGTTATGGTAGTGAGAAATATACCCTCTATACAATTTTGAAACATAATTTCTAACAATTTGATCATTTTTGTGTAAATCAGAAGAAAAATTTTCGAGAAAATGTCCAATTCCAAGACCCACAGACATGTAATGTAAAAACATAAGACAAAAATAACCACATGTATCTGAAGTTCCACTTTGTAGTTGTCGTGAATTCCATCGAAATTTTCTAACATTCCTTCTAATGCGGTTTATATGATCGGGTTTGTAAGGAGGTACACCAAAACTATCAAAGTACCAAGCATCACCATTCTTATTTACGTAAATGGCCACCCAATGCAAGCCAGGTTTATTGTGTCTTTAGGTGTTGAAAATAAAAGCTGTCGGTCTCGTCCAGACCAGGAAATGTGATCTGCCGCAAAGACGCCCACAGCGTGAGTAGGAATTCGAGATAAAATCTGTTGAATTTGTATATTGTTCATCACAGAGGTTAATAGGTGGTTCAAACATAAACTCTTCAGTAGCTTGAGTTTTACCACGTGTATTCAGCCACGTTTTTAACTTAAAAGCCTTATCCAAAGCACAACTATACTTTGAAAAACAGATTTTTAAGGTATGGTGCATACAGTAATTACTAGATGCTGTGAGTTTGTGAAATGGTGGACAATCGTCCTTAAACTCTAAATTTATGATGTGTCGTGTCGTGATTTTTCGTAAAATTGCCACTTTCATACCACCACGAACATAAATATTTTTTGCTCTCTTGCAAATTTCTTCTAAGTTTTTGTACAAGACCTTTTCGGTAACTCTTTGATCGAGCCAATCCAGACCGTGATGGTTTTGCGATAGCCAATCGTTTTTTTCCTAGCCTCTTGACATAGAGTAGTTATATGTTTATTTGGAGAAACGATCCAATGTCCTGTGAAATTTTGATCTAACGAAAGAACTGCCACTTCTTTTGGTATTGCACGGTTCTTATAATCTTTGACACACTGTATATCTACGACAATATCCATCTTCATAGTTTTGAACACATCAACATTCAATCCACGACTGATGTATCAGAAAACATTTCTTACCCATTAACCTTTACTCCCACTACTACTTTCCCCCACCATCTCATCAACTACTTCCGCTACTACTTTCCCCCACCATCTCACTCACTATAGTCCACAAGAACTTGACGTGACGAATAAATTTCAAGTATATTTTCATATTTAGGATAAATTATACAATTTATTGTGCTGCTTAATGGGTCATCAAAGCGAACATCAATTCTTACACTACCATGTTTTACTAGATTCCGATGTGTGTTTTTATTAGCTGATAAATCAGGTGTTAAATCGAAAGCGAAAAGACAATATCCATTGGCATAAGCTTCGAGTGAAATTGAATTACCTTCATTTAAATAATGTATACCTGCACCAAAAAATAAAGTATGATATGCATCGACATACATATTATTTGTTTTAAAATCAGGTTGTAATGGCTTAGACGGTACTTGTACGCCATCAATGTAGAGACACAAGTAATTTATATTGAAATTTTTAAAATTAAATGGATTGAGATTCTTATCGCCGTTAAAAGCTTTATTCTCTACAAAACCAACAATAATTCTTTTTGGTAATTGTCCTAAAAAGACATTATCAAGCGTTTCTCCATGAATACCACTATGCATTGTAATAGCTTTAACTTCTACACGTCTGAGAGGGTATTTAGCTGTTGTTTTTGAAAGTGTTTTTTCGTAAGCCAATATAATACTTGGACTAAGTCTGGCATGCCGTACAAAGAGAGCTGCTTCGGTGATTCTAGCGGTGTAGAGTCCTGTCAGGTCCATAAGACAAAAATTATCTCGTGATCGTACGAGCCGCACACGTACTTCGACACCGTTAATTAATAATTTGTCTTGATTGAAAACGTCACAATGCAAATACCCAATCATATCATTGTTTTTCTCTTCACCCATAAGATTTCTACGGCTTGAAAGACCTTCGTTTCTGTCATTTGTAGCATCCATTTTTCCAGGAGTGTCAGTATACCATAGGGCACTGGTGAGATGAGATTTTTTAGCTGCAGACCCATAGTTTAATAAAGTTTCAATGTATGAGCGATAAGCGTAGGCGCTATTGGGCGGAGAAACAGGTTTTTGATTAAAAAACACATCAACTTGGTTAAATATCGAGTGCATGAAATTATTTACAGGACCGACATTTTTTAAGATATTTTTTTCTATGGTATCAGGAGGTGATACTGTTTGTGCAATAGTTACTCGAACACTAAACACAATATGGGCAAGGTCAATGTATTCGCTAGTTCCCGGTATAGAAAACTCTATTGGCGACCCTTCGGTTAGCGAAGATATTGGCTTGTATTGAACATAATTTGAATTTTCAATCGTTGTTTGAGTAGGTAGTACACTAAATAAATCACTTCAGATTTTAGACATGCACACGACCCATTATGTAGAAAAGTCATTATTCTTCAAAAATATCTCGTGCGGTACGTTTTTCTTTCAAAGTTTTCCTTTTATTTTTACAGGGTTTTTTTCTAATACCAAATTTTTTCTATGGTTTAACTTTGGAACGTTTCCTACTTTTGGTGTTTACGATATCAGAGTTTGCAGTCAACTGTTGTTTCTGGGCCCAACGCTTAGTTTTATATCCTGAACCACTTATCAGATTATCCAATTTTTCTTCGGCTTTTCTTTTGAGATTCTTTTCTGATTCTCGAATATTATTGCTAAAAGATTCTTTAAAAGGTTTTTCATGTGTAATGTCATCTAAAATATTTACACCTGCTCATAAAGCCTCTTTACCAACAGCTTTTCCTACAGCCTTACCACCTTTTTTTACAAGCGGTAAAACACTACGATAGACACCTTTTAAAAAGCTTCCAACACCTTTTCCTTTTTGCATAGATGTATCTATGTTAATATAATTATTGAATGGATCGTGGCCACTTTGGTTATCATAAATTGTTTCAAAATAACCCATCTTATGCGATTCTCTTAAAATGAAGTGTTACTGTCAACGTACCGTAATCGAATACTATACGGTTTCCATGTTGGTCTTTTATATCTATTGTGATCGATTGAAATAACGTAGATAACAATGGGATATACATTGGCGTGATAAAGTTTTTAATCACAGTGCTACCATATTTATCCTCGTTCATATTAAGAGGAACTATGCGTAAAAGGGATGTGTGTACATCACCTGTAATGTAAGGTTCACAAATATCACTATACACTCTTATTATTGATGGTAAATCGCTAATAAGATCGGCAGGTCTTTGACCGGTAACTGTATCTCTAATTTGTTCAAGATTATGATTTTCAAAACCAATAATTCTCAAGAGTTTTTCAGACAAAATTAAACTGTGAAAACTCGTGTCACAAGTATCCTGGCAAGTTAGTTCAATTTCTATAAACCCTCCACGTTGTGCTTTGAATTGTAAGTGATTTTTTATGTTAGGTAAATTATTTATTTCTTGTAAAAGATTTTCCATATCTGTGTAAATTCCTGGAGATAAGTGTGCAATAACATCATTTTCTATTGATTCGTATCTCAAATCATTTGGTGAAAATGACTCAGTTGTTTTTACACAGACCATACCCTCATATTTATCGAGCGAAATATGTTGAAATGTATGGGGTATCTGAATCTCACATAGTGCTACAGACCACTCACCGTGTAAATAAATATTTTGAGGTAGCTGTGTGGTAAAATGTGTTGTTTTATTTTCAGCAAACACATACATGCTGTTGTTACTAGATAATACTATGTAAAATTGTTCTCTCATTATATCTTTTTTAAATTGTTTGTTGAAACCCAGGAATTAAATTTATCGGGATAACCTTTCCAAGTTACAAAATATTTTTTGTTTTTCCCTTTACCTTTAATTTTAAGAATCTTATCTATTTGAAATGATTCTGTATTCAAATCTTTTTGTACTCTAGAAAGTTCTTCTTCGTAGAAAAAATCTTCGATTGGTTCACCGTCAAGATCTTCCAAAGTATAAACAGGCGGTTGGCGTTTAGTAGATATACGTGCAATTCGAAATAATTCCAAAGTCCATCCGCTTTCATATGCTTTCTTGAACACTAGTTTGGCGCGACTGACACGTACCAAGTCACCCACCTTGTATTTACGGTATCAAATACGGATCGTGTTGTATCGTTGGGCTAGGTTTTGGTATGCTTTTACGGCATTGTACAAATTAACTTTTGCAGGAGTCATTTTAGTACCAGAATGCCAAGAATTATTGTAAGCATCAACAATTTTTTTGTAAAATATCAATATATCTGTACGTATTTGTATGAGTAAAATATCGTCATAATCGATCCTTCAATGTTCTGTTAAACCTTTCAACCACAGCTGCTTTAATATCAGGATTTCTAACTACACAATAGTTTATACTGTTCTTTTTCAAAACTTGTTGCATCTCTTTGCCGAGAAATTCTTTACCTTTATCAGTTTGAAAGAGCATGGGGTGCTGTCCTTTACAACGTATCAAAATACTTTACAACGTGTCAAAATACGTTCAAATTCTGTAGCGACACTTTTTGATGTTTTGTTACGAATAGGTTCAACCCATGCAAATATTGATAAAACGTCTATAACCACAAGTAGATATGTGTTGTCATTGTTATAGGTTTTTAATGATCGTAAATCAGCGAGATCTCCTTCCCACACATCAAAAGGGTTACGAACGTCATAAGACCTATGCGGAAAATGACGGCGTACAGGTTTATGTAGAGGATAAGCATCCTGACTTTCAAGCCATTTGATAATTTTTTTGCGATCGTGTATTTTACCAATTGTTTTTAAAAGGTTGTACGCACCAGCATAGCCTGGTGATTTCCGTGGTCGATAAAAAAAATGATGTAACGTTTTTTCCATTTATCTTATTCTTAAACTTTTTTAGTTTCTCTTTTACGTTTCTTTTAATTATCTTTTTAATGTACAAAGAAAACTTGTCAAAAGGTATTTTACTTATCATATAACAAGTTGTGACTAAAGCCACACCTCTCTCGTTAGTTATAGCTGTTTCAGACAATAAACGTGCAAAGGCACATTTAGCCAGCAAACAATCAGCTTTGCTACGACCACTACTGTTTGCATATGCTATATCATGTTCACGACAATAATCGTCAAGTGGGTTGACGATTATTATTACCTTTCTCACCTTTCTCTAACCTCTCGTTTAGACGCGTACCAGGTCCACAAAAATGGTACCCTGGAGCATGTATTTCAAAAGGTAAAGAATTGATTAAATTATCTACAAGACTTGATTCTGGGTGTGTGATCATATCTTCTTCAATGTTTACTCTAGGCGATCCCATGGAAGAATACGAACTTTTGTAACGTGTCTAGGTGTTTCTTGGGGGCGTAATCTTTTTTTCAACTTTCTTGGAGTTGCTCTATTGGCTGGTTTTTCGTTTGTTTCTTCGCTATTAGATTGTTGAGTTTCTTCGTCGTCGTCACTGTCAGGTTGTGGTGAAGAAACAAGTTCCAAAATTTTATTGTTAGCTATAAATTCTAGTGGTATATTTGCTCTGGGAAGCGCTTCAGTGAACTGCCTATAACCACTTGACAACGGCTGTTTTCTATTTCTCAGAGCATCGTTAATCAAATCTACTATATTTCCACCTTTAACGACACTGCCATCTATGGTAATCTTACCAAGATCATCCCATGTGACATCACCAGAAGCAGACAATCGCAGTAATAACTGTTTTGCTTTAAATCGAAACTTTAATGGTACACTGTTTATTATGTTATCATCTACTTTGCTGGTATCTTCGTTATTATTTACTCTGTTTACTTTATCGATATTTCCAGGGGTGCTTACGTCGCTCACGTGAAACTTTTTTGCACCATCATTTGCTTTATAATACATAAAACGCTCCAATGCTTGTTGGTAAATTGCATATTTTTCACGATCGTCTTGAATTGATATCGAATTTATAATTTCACTCATTTCTTTGTCTAATCGTGACGTAGGTGTGCCAGGTGTTGGCATGGTTGCCACTTTTTCACTTGATAAGTGTTGATGTAACTTGTTTATACTTTCTTCAAGGATCAAAATCAGTTTTCTTGCATGCTCCATAGTTTTATCACAAGTACCAAGATGAGTGGTAAACAAGTCTGGTATTTGATAATCAACTTCTTTTTATTTTTCAAACTTTGAGTAGAACCAGCTAATTTTCTTAAGAATAATGCGTACTTTTTTAATTTATTTTTATAGTTTTTGTTCAAAGGCACGTTACCACGTAAAATATTTAAACCACATTTGCAAATAAGAATAACAAGTTTTTTATCTGCTTCTTGTAATAAAACACGTCGTTGGTTGTTATCAAAATGAAGCAGAGCTTTTAAAGTATTTAAATTTTTTTGTCCAAGATGATTGCGTCTACTCGAACCCATTACAAATGTATGACTGGTACATTGTTTCCAAGTTCGCTACCTTTTATAGATTTCTTGGGTACATAAACATAGTGATATTTATCATATGGAAATATATTACTACGAAAACGACAATTATCAGGTGTATCTTGACGTAAGTCAAGCAATAGATAAGAGTGTGCATGTTTAGTTGCATCAAGATAAGTTTCTTGTAGAAATTGTGGATTTTCAGGACACACTTGCTGAGCTAGATACTGTATCTGGGATTTATCCCTAGGGTTTTTGAAAATAACTATATAATTAGAATTTAACGAGATTTCACGTTAACCTTTGTGGAAAAGATTTTGCGTGATGAGTATTACGCTTAAATTATTATGATGACTACCCTTGGTAAACAGATTAGCAATAACACCACTACTACCCGACGACTCGCGTATCAAGTCATCTATAATTATCAATTTTGGTCTGTGGTCGTCGACAAAGTCTGAATTTTTGGGCTAAACCTCGTAAAATTCGATATCATCCCCCAGTTCTGTATACGTTGATTGCCATTCGGAATAGTAAATTATTATTCGACCAAAGTGTACGTTACTCATACTATCTATATGTTTTGAAAAGTTTTTAACAAACACGGTTTTTCCACACGATGTGGGACCGCAAACCATAGATGTCCAAGGATTTTTCCACCGTGGATCCATGACGAAAACTGTTTTATTAAATCAGATAATATTTTTATAAATCTCGAGGTTTGCGGCGGTGACGGCGGTGGCGCGCGTGTCCCAACTGATCGAGAAATCAAATTTCTGATGAACTGACAAACTAATTTGAAGTGACAAGCTATTTTGTAGCTACAAAAACTTGTAATAAACACGCTCAACGTGTACCGGAAAGCTTAATGTGAATCGAAAAGCTTAATATCGTACATCAGGCTGTTTAATACACTTTTGAGCCTTTCGCTATCGTAGCCTCAAACAAATTTATTTTTCTTAAGTATATTGCATTTGGAATAAGGTTAATTGACAAACAAACAGTTTTGATTGAAGAATAAGCAATTTATTAAGTATTTTACAAATATTTTGAGATATGTATACAATTAATTCGCTTAAACAATATGAAATTATTCAGAATTCGTACAAATATTTTCGAAATAGTATTTTCTCATAAGTTTAATGTTATGAAGCGCACATTTGTTCTATAAGAACCATTATGGTTAATACAAATAGTTACAATTTTTTTTTATTGTACAGGACGACATTAAATTTAAAACGTTTCAACCACTATTTTCTAATCTGACCTCTGACGAAAACTTTATTGGCATCATGTAACCCTTCTCGAAGAATCTTACCTATATTGGCATAAGGAATTTCACCAGACTTCCATGAAAGCCCATGATAGTACTGCTCTAACCATGTATTTTCTTTTTTGTGTCTATCCGTAAGTCGGCATCAATTATATGGCTCTTGAAACAAAAGTACTACAAGTTCAGAGTCTTTTTCCAGAGGTAATATAGCAAGCTCCTTAAGAACATAATCATCTGTAGACTGTTTAAACCCCTGCATATCAACAATATACTCCATTCTTTCAGACAGACTTCTCGGTGCCGCAGTTGTCACATATATACTAAACTAAATAGCCCTTATTCAAGGTGTTTTATACCCACAAGGCTAACTTTTACGTAAATTTACGAAACGCCTCTTTGCATACACAGGTTTACATATCTTATTTTCTTCCCGTGTTACAATATCATGAAAGTTTGTACGTCTTATCGAATCGAACGTTAATAATATAGGCGAAACCTCACCTGTAACTAAATCACGTATAGAGTCAAATTTATTTTCTCAGCGTTCGAATAACTTAACCGTATATATACCTTTGACTTTACATATGCAAGATTCAGTAGCGTCAGGTTTCTTAACTTTATAGGCATAAAATTTCGGTCCCCCTGATACAAAAGATGTTATATAACTCCCTGTACCGTAATATGACAATTCATTTGATATTTCTCCTAAAAGTGTTCCCGTAGGTGGTTTGTACTCTTGTGTATCTGTATTACTTACATAAGTGATTGAATCGGTATCATAATATAAAGCACGTTCTCCTAGAGGCTCCAAGTAGCTGAAAAGTTTTAACCGGGCCTGTGCTGTGGTGTAAGCAGCAACAACAAAATTAGTGGCCGGTGATGTTTCCATTGCCTCTTCAGTGTAACGCCAACAGACGTGCAAGGTGCCATCATTAACAGGTAAATACGCGATAACTTCGACTTCAGAGTTGTTTAGCATTTCTACAAGTCTTTGGGGATCTGTCACTATTTCTGTCTTTGGCATATTCTCTCGTTGTCCAAATTTACCCCTTAAGAATTAAGGCAAAGTTTTGCTACGGATCTTTTCCCAGGATTCAGAGTTATCTGACTCTTTTCCAGTTGTATACCCTCGGCTCGTTTAAAATCTTCAATATGCTGCTCTATTTCCTCTGGATCATTGTTATATTCTGCAGGAAACCCGGATGCAAGGGTCTTCTGTTTGAAAAATTCATCGATATAACCTGGAAATAAGCCGCCTTGGCCAATAGTAGGGTCATATTGTGTAATTTTATATTGCCAAATTTCAAAAATTTTTCTAATTCTATAGCCAACTTCAACAGCTTTTTTTACCTCCTCAGGTACCCATGTACCGATAAATACTCTGTCTTCTTCATTTTCGTGTATACAATCCTCTTGTACTTTATCTTCTACACACTTTCGACATAATGGAAAAAGTAATTTGCTATACATTTTTACAGGTATTTTTACAGGTTTTAAGAGGGTGATATAAATTACGTGGTGGTAATATGGCGCACATAATAAGTCCATCGACTTTATCAATATTATTTATATTACCAATCAATTGAAGACACTCTTCTTCGCCAAAATATACTTTTGGATGACCAACAGGGTACTTAGCTCGTTTACATATGTACAAAAAAAGAGAACAAACATCGACGTATTTAATTTTTCGATTATCCTTTACGTCATAAACTTTAGCTGTATTACCTGTTCTGCCGCCAAAGAAAGCATGTTTTGTAGTGTTGAATGGATGGATCGTGGACTGTAGAGGTTCAAAATATAGACGGCGTTTCGTGTGGAGAAAGACTGATTTATTCGGTGTACCGTCGTGCCTCGTGGCGTACAAGTGTGCTGCTGCTCTCTCTCCGCCGTCGCGTGATGAACTGTCGCCGGCCGGCGCCTGATGATGAGACGGCGGCGTGCTTTTAGATGAAGGGGCGGCGAGAGAGGACCGCGTGGAGGGCGCTCATTGGCTGCGCACCTGCACGAGCCGTATATCGCCTTATATGGCGTGATTACGTCAGTATCTCGATGCTAGAGGCGAAGGATCGCCAACATTACCGCCCACCTTCGTCAAATTGACGAAAGGACCTCATTCTTCCTTTGGTAGGAGGCGAACCACCTTGGTAATGGGGCGACGCAACGTAGTGGTGGCCGTGCGGACATCGACCACGCGCGTCAGACCATCACTCCCTGGATGGATGGCGATGACGCGGGCCAGGGGCCACTTGGCTGGCGGAGTGAGCTCGTTGCGCACGAGTACGAGCTCGCCCATGGTGACTGGTGGTTGCAACTGTCTCCACTTCATACGGGATTGAAGAGATGTCAGATACTCATTGGACCACCTAGCCCAGAAGTGTTGTGTCAACTGGCTGATCAATAGCCAGCGTTTTCCAGGTGGGATATTGACTTCCTTGACATCTTCTTCGGGAACTAAAAATGATGAGCGTTGTATAAGAAAATGTGAAGGTGATAAGAAATCAAGGTCAGTAGGATCGTCGGTGAGAGCAGTCAATGGTCTGGAGTTAAGGCAAGCTTCAATCCGGCACATTAGTGTAGCAAGTTCAGAAAAAGTAAGAACTTGCTCTCCAATGACTCGACGCAAATGGTGTTTCGCTGACTTAACTGCAGCTTCCCAAATACCCCCAAAATGAGGTGCACTGGGAGGATTGAAGATCCAAGACGTACCTTCTTGAGCGAGAGACTTAACAATTGTCGATGAAAAGGAAGAAGAAGCGACGATCATCTGCTTTAATTGAGCATCGGCACCTACAAAGTTGGTTCCTTGGTCCGAATATAATTTCTTACAATGACCTCTACGAGCAGTGAACCGATGAAAAGCAGCGATGAACGCTTCACTAGAATAATCCTCGACAACCTCGATATGAACAGCTCTAGTGGCCATACAAATGAAGATGGCTATATAACCTTTCATCGTGCCCTTTCCTCTAGTTTTAGTGAGGCGAAGATGAATAGGACCGGCATAATCGACACCTGAGCATTCAAAAGGTAAAGAGTGTCGGACGCGAGACTTGGGTAAATCGCCCGTTAATTGGGAAGGTACTCGAGCAGCATGGCGTGAGCATGTGAGGCAAGCTCTGATGACTTTCTTAACCGCAGATCGACCTTTCATTATCCAATACTGTTGTCTTAGCGTGGCAAGTGTTAATTGAACACCACCATGAAGAGTGCGATGATGAGCATCTCTTATTAATAAAGTTGTAAAGTGACAATCAGCTGGAAGGATAAGGGGGTGCTTAGCATCTTCTCCGAGAAGTGAGTGAGAAAGACGACCGCCCACCCTGAGTAAATGATTTTGAATCATGGGGTTTAGTGATAACAAAGGGCTTTTAGTCGAAAGTTTACCTGTTCTACATAATTGTTGAAATTCTGACTTAAAATATGCAGTTTGGACTAAATATATCAGACAAAGTCTGGTGTTCTCAATCTCACTAGCAATAACCTGAATGGAAGAAAAATGACTATCTCTAAACCACTCGAGAGTGAGAATAGAAGATAGGTACAAGTTTCTTCGGCTTAGACATGACGATGTCGTGCGCTCTATTTTCGAGCTGACTCGATTAATGAATCTGAAGCAGTACGACGCCATCCTTAACAACTTATCTAATGAAGAGTGCTTTTCAAAGAGACTCCAAATTTCTGGAGTATTCTCGACAGGAACTGGAGTGTTCTTACTAGCGACTAGAGTGTGACTAGATTGGAGATTGAGACTATTTACGTTGAAATTGAGCTCATCATGTGACCTAGGCCATGGTTCGACGCTCTCAGAAAGCCAAACGGGGCCTTGCCACCATAAGCGACGAGAAGCCAACTTTGATGGTTCTATGCCTCGTGATATAACATCAGCGGGGTTATCAGCTGACCGCACGTGATGCCAATATGCATCAGGTAGCAGGGTGTGAATCTCTGAACACCTATTAGCGACAAAGACTCCCCATCTAGAGGGATGGTCCTTTAACCAGAAAAGTACATCCGCTGAGTCTGACCATAGATGGAGGCTATCAATTTTTGATGGGAAAGACTCGATGAACGTATGACTCAACCTTGCGAGTAGCAACGCGGCGCAAATTTCTAAGCGAGGGATACTTAGAGTTTTAAGTGGCGCTACTCGCGTTTTGGCCACTTGAAGTGTGACTAAAACCTTTTGGGTTTGAACTAGGCGCAGGTAGATGACTGCACCATATTCAAATTTGGATGCATCTGCGAACCCATGTACTTCAATAAGTTCACATTGGGGTGAGTATCCACTCCAGCGAGGGATTTTGATTTCAGAAATAGAATGAAGATCTTGCAACCAAGTCTGCCACCGATTGGAGACGTCGCGAGGAAGTTCTTCATCCCAACTAACCTTAAGAATCCAGAGAGATTGCATGATAATCTTAGCTGTTATAACAATCGGTGCCAACCATCCCATAGGATCGAAGATGCGGGCTATCCTGGATAGGATTGAGCGTTTAGTGAATGGTAACTCAATTTGAGAATTTTCGATGTTAAAACTGAAGTAATCTGTGTTAGGTTGCCAATCTATACCTAAGATTGGTACAGACGTTTCAGAGGCAAATAATGCGATGGAACTAGCAACTAGCATATCCGAAGGTAGACAAGAGAGCAATTCAGCATTATTAGAAGTCCACTTTCGAAGATTAAGTTGACCTTGTTTAAAGAGTTGAATTAACTCGTCTCGTTTTTTCAATGCTTCATCTAGTGAATGAGCACCAGACAGCACATTATCAGAATACATTTCTGAGCGAACAGCTTCAGCTGCAATTGGATAGTTCTGGCCGTAGTCTTCGGCTAGTCTTAACAGTGTGCGTATTGCTAGGAATGGCGAGCATGCCAATCCATACGTCACGGTCGTCAGGCGATAAGTTTGAACAGGTTCATCCTTATTAAAACGCCATAAAATCGACTGGTAAGACTGATCTGAATGTTCGACACCAATCTGTCGGAACATTTTTTCCACGTCGGCTGATAAAGCGATCTTGTACCTACGCCAGGCACAGATCAAAGCGACGGGATTTTGAAGAAGGTTAGGTCCAACATGTAGAAGATCGTTGACCGATACACCTGTTTTAGTTTTACTTGAGCCATTAAACACAGTACGTAACTTGGTCGTCGTACTGGTTTCCTTCCACACACCGTGATGTGGCAAGAAGGCTTGAGAGTATTTTGATAATGGATCAAACTTTGAGGAGAGTGACATATGGCCTAGGTCAATGTACTCTTGCATGAACTCAGTATAAGCTATTTTGAGTTTATCGTCCTTAACGAAGTTTGCTTCGAGACGGTTGAGTGCGCGTAATGCGGCTGAATGAGATTTCTCGAGATGAGCAGAGCTCAACTGGTCACGATTTTTCCAGGGTAGACTTACTATATATTGCCCTGTTTCATCTTGACGAGTTGTTTTCTGATAGAAATCCTCGCAGGCTTGTTCGTCTGGCGAGTAAGATTTTTTATCGACAGGTATTTCCTCCGCCCTCCAAAAATCTTGTACGAGCTCCAATAGTTTGGCTTCTTGCTCGCAGGTGTTCGAACAATGAAGAGATATTGATTCTAGCCCTATTTCCGAAGTTGAAGAAGGTAAATTACCTGTCAAGAGCCAGCCGAGCTTAGAACTAAGAGCTATTGGTTGAAGGTTTTGACCCTTAACTATCTGGCTTTCAATGATTTGCGCATAAGCGCTTGCACCGAGAAGAATATCGATGCGTGAAGGTTCGAGATACCTGGGGTCTGCCAGTTGCAGCCCTCTTAAGTATTCGAAATTTGTATTACCTCTTACAACGGGAGGCTTATACGACGAGAGTTTTGGCAAAACAATGCCATCAACTTCCAATGAGAAAGTCGAATTGAAATGTGGTTGTATAGTAAGACGAGCTACTTTAGAGGAGACAGCAGCTGTCTTTTCACCTATACCTTGGATGTGCGTGTGACTGGTTCTACAATTTAGAGTTAGCAAGTTACACATAGCTTGTGTAACAAGCGAGATTTGAGATCCGAGGTCAATGAGCGCACGAACTAGAATTTTGGTTCCGTTAGGACCAAGGGCGTTAACCCTAGCGGTAGCTAAAAGTACTCCTGTACAATTAGTACTTTCTCCACTATTGAGGGAGACTGCTTGAGAAGCAGGTTTATCATCAACTTTTGTTAACCCTAGCGGTAGCTAAAAGTACTCCTGTACAATTAGTACTTTCTCCACTATTGAGGGAGACTGCTTGAGAAGCAGGTTTATCATCAACTTTTGTGATGACGAAATTGCCACAGTTGGGGCTAGAGGTGCTGGTCGCTGAGTCAATCTGATCAGTCTGCAACGAACTGATTGCTTGATTGTTATCAGAGTGCACCATGGTGTGATGCTTAGCTTTACAAAGAAAGCATCGAAAGTTGGAAGTGCAATTTTTAACGTTGTGCTTCCCTAAACAATTGTAACAAAGATTAGAAGATTTGATCAATTCCTTTCGCTCAGGAACCGTTTTATTGATAAATCGTTCACATCGATTTGTAAAATGTGATTGATTACAAATCGAACATTTCTTTTTTGGGGGATTCGTCGGTGAAGTCTGATGAGAATAAACCGACTGAGCATTATCTTGCTCTGATTTGCGAGGTTTTCGATTAGAGGTTTGAGCTTTGGGGTTAGTATTAGAAGACGATCTAGTACCTGCTTCGATGGCCTCTAGAGTGAGGGTTTGACTTCGAAGAAAGGCTTGAAGTTGTTCCATTGTCGGTGGATCAACACTATCACCAAGATGCCTTTCCCATTCTTTACGCGTATTTAAATCAAGACGATTCAACGTGAAATGAACAATTAAATCATTACCTAACGAATCCGCTCTATTTAGAGAGGTCAGACTAGCGATGGGATTGAAAATTTCCCTATAAATCCGTTTGATTTCCGATGAAATATCTGACTTCATAGATTTGACTGCGAAGATTTCCGAGATATGAGAACTAACAATACGACGTTGATTTTCGTAATACTCGGTTAGAGTTGTCCATGCACGTTCATAATTGTCACCAGCAATGGGAAGAGATTTGATTTTCTCAAGTGCCTCACCTGTAAGGTGAGTGCGAAGATAATGCAATTTTAGAACAGGCGTTAAGTCTTCGCGACGATGTATGACCGAACGAAAGACATCCCTAAAGTTCTCCCAATCAGAGAATTTCCCCGAAAACTTTGGTAAATCTACCTTCGGTAAAGATTGAAACGAAACGTTAGTTACATGAGCAGGATTTGTCGCAACTGGGGCAGCATTCGAGTTGGAGGGGCCTTGATTGGCAACTCTTGTTCTAATAGTTTTTAAGTAATCAAGAAATTCTCCTCGGCGGACATAAAAACTATCCTCAACCAAATCACAGAGCTTAGTTGAGAAATAGGCATGACTTATATCAAGAGCCTCGAGTTTCAGAATTGACTCGTGATGTAACTGAAAAGTCGCATAATTCGCTTCAAGGCCGGCGAGACATGATTCCGCGTAACCTTCCGTCATGTTATCTTTACCCTTAGATTTGAAATTTTTAAAGGAGTTATTAATTTTAGTTTGGAGCACCATCTGCTTATCATGAAACGCCTCCATTTTGAGATCAAATAATTAGAGTTGGCGGCAAAACTTGATTTTACAATGTGAACTTAGATTAAGAACTATCCTTAACCACTCGAGAGTGAGAGAAGAAATAGTGAGAGTTATTAAATCTAAATCTTAGCCTAGGTTATAATACTTATGCTAGTATGAACGTAGATGCGCTTGAAGATGCAACGCTGACTGCGTGTGTTAACTTCCCACGTGGAATCAGCTGATGATCCGTAACGTTGACTGCTTGAAGATAAGGAACTGCCGACGTTGAATTCAGCAACCATGCAGCGAAGTCAGCAACGGAATCAGAAATGAATCCAGGTGTAGATCAGCAGTCGAATTTGGAGACGAGACGATGCATCAGCAGGCAGTGATAAACTGCAAGGTCAATTAACATAAGTATTTGCTAGGCCAAATAATTGCATTCAATTTCCTCAAGACTAGTTAAATATTACAAATTAAATTTAAATAAACTCAAACTCAATCAAATTGTATTAATCTCAAATTAAATTTAAATTTTCATTAAATGAAAAAAGCACTAATTTGTCTAGACAACAGTTGAAAAGTATTGTTAAATAGACAAATTGGAACGATACGTGTACCCAAGTATTAGGACGAAGTATCCAAGCGCAATCGGATCGACGATAGATGCGAATAAGATGGACTCGTCCGAGCACCGCTTCGCTCTGTGGAAACGCGCCCCCTGTGGCGAATGATGGACTCGTCCGCCTCCTAATCCTCTTGGTGAAGACGTATTCGATGTCCTGGACGTAGCGCTCCCTGTTCTTCGTCTTCTTGTATACGTCTCTCCTTCCATCTCCACGTGGGTAATCCGTGATTTGACTGGTGTGAGCCCCGTAGCGTGTAGGCGCCACGCGGGTACTCCTTGACTTGAGTGGCGTGAGCCCCGTAGCGTGTAGGCGCCACGCGGGTACTCCGTGCCTTGAATGCTGTGGACCCCATGCGTGTACAATGCACGCGGGTTGTCCCTGTGATGAAATGCTGTGGACCCCGAGCGTGTACAATGCACGCTGGTTGTCCGTGTCTTGATATCTGCCGGTCACCGTACGAACGCGGTGGCTCGAGAGCTGGCTTTACAGCGCACGCTCTTGGCTACAAGACAAGATGGCTGCCGGTCAACGTACGAACGCGATGACTCTAGAGCTGGCTTTACAGCGCACGCTCTTGGCAACGTCTTGGAGTCGATAGCGACGCACTCCAAGGCGTTTTTTAGAAATGGGGAAAATAGCAATTGAATGTGCTATTTCCCCTAGGAAGCCTTAGAAGGTGGCTTCCGAGTACACACGACGGCGAATTAGCGAAAGAGAGAGAGACAGCAACGTACGCGCGAAGTCGGCATGCTAGAGCACGCAACTGTTACGGCACTCACGACCACGAACACTTTGATGCGTACCTGAAAAGAAGATAGCTATCTCTACGCCACTCGAGAGTGAGAGTAGAAGATAGTAAAGATTTTCTTCTTTGTGGCCATGGCGATGATGAGGACTCCCACGATCCGGCTCGAAGGACCAAGTGTTTTGTAGACTGTGTAGAATGGATCGGAGAGGTTCAAATAAATAGAAAACTTCCGTGTGGAGGTAAAATGGCAACTTTATTGCTGATGCCGTCGTGCCGCGTGGCGTACAGGTATTGCTGTCTCTTCTCTCTGGCCGTCGCGCGTGAACTGACGCCGGCCGGCGCCTAATGATGAGACGGCGGCGTGCTTTTAGATGGAGGGGCGGCGAGAGAGGACCGCGTGGAGGGCGCTCATTGGCTGCGCACCGTATATTGCCTTTTAAGGCTTGGTGACGTCAGCGTCTCGCGGGTCGAGGCGCTGGATCGCCAACAAAGCATTTCTAGGGTTTAAGGGTTCCTGCATTTTAATTTTAGCCTTTTGTACAAATTGACTCATACTTTCATTTTCCAAACACTCTTTCTCATATTCACACTCCTATTTTTCTATAAGATAATAATTATATGATCTAATTTTTTCAGAAATACTGCAAGTTCTTTCATACCTATCATCCATTGTTTCGTTAATGCGATAACATCTTGGACAACCATGCTAGTAACACCCATGAAACTGTAATACTATTCCCCTACTTTGAGTGTTAGTTTGATAAGGTGGTAGAAAACCATCAACGATGGGTCCCTCTGGAAGTCATTTTTCATGGCAACGATCAGCATGTTGTATTTCACAATCCATAACCTTTTCCAGCCATTTTAACCATTATATTGGTTTAAGTGATTGGTTATTTGCTCGTCTGTATCCACCTTGAGATATAATTCCAATAGTTTTTGGTTTTAAAAAGTTTTTTCTATATACACGAAGACAAGATGATGCAATTGTTGCTGCTTCAGTAAAAGGATCAACTTTAGAATAATTAAAAAAGTGTCTCGAAAAGCCAAACATGCTAGTCTTAAAATTTTAACATCTTGTTTACAATATTTCAAAATTTCTTTCGGAAAATCAAAGATGTAACCATGTTCTTTTCTGTCATAATACCACTCTAAGAAATTCCTTCTCTCAATAACACTCATAGTATCTGGTGAATAGGATGAAAGAGGTGGTAGTTCACCAATATAATTTTGATTTTCTGACGTGTTGAATAAATGTGGAAACGTACCTTTCTCAATCTGTGTTAAACCATAAGCCTTTGGTAAAGCACTAAGAGGCATATGAAGGATAATTCAAACTATCTAAAAATTTAACATTCATAAGCTCCATTAATATCATTTTTGCCGCGTTTAATATAATAGATGGTTTAACACTGATGTCATCTCATTCAGCAATATATTTAAGAATAAACTGACCATCAAAACCTTGGCATTATGTGCTATACAAACAATCTGTTTAAACGTCTTTCTTTTTGCAAACACTAAATCGGTAAATTGTTTGACAGGATCACAATCAAATACATATTCCCGAACACCACAATATTTACACATTGTCGATATGTCTGTATTTTTATCACAAAAACTACAAACTTGTTGTGCAACACACAAGTTTGGTACGTATTTTAATTTTGTCATCGCCTTCTACTCTTTCACATTGTTGTGTCACAAAATCATAGAAGAAAAATAAAGTTTTTAAATTTTTACTTGGTTCAATTGGTTGTACGTAACAAAAATTATCTGTTGGTAACATTTCCTTACAAACTTTACAAAATGTTTTTCCAAATTCATGTTTTCCTCCTTTTATTCTAACCGTTTTATTACACACTGTACAAATTCTTACACTCTGACAGACTGATAGTTTTTTGTCAAAAGATTTTGGTTTTTGATGATTTTTATAACAAATATTACCGAAAAAATCTCTACCACAAAATCTACAGCTCATTTCAGCATTTTCAACATCACAAGGAGGCTTTTGAAAACACTTACTACATTTTTGTGAACATTTATGATTTTCTTCACAGGTAAAAATTTTATTAAACGGCATACGGTAACCTCTACTGCCGGCAGCAGCAACCAAATGTAATATAGGTTCATAATGATGTGATGTTTCGTAATACATAATCCTTAGTATATGTTTAATTATATTATTGGTATCGAGAACAAATTTCGAACCGTCATACAATGGCTTATCACCACGTCCAAATCGTTGAAACGCGTAGATAACTATGACAATATCTATTCTAGCAAAAATGTCTGAAACGTATGAATTTCATTTAGCCTAAACCCTGCCTCGGGTATAATTACACTAGCATTGCGTACAAGATTTTGCGCACATTCAGTTTGATACTTTTGACGACTGTTTCTAATTTTTTCCCACTCTTGTTGAAGCGCTCCTGAACGTATTTGTCCCCGTATCGTATGCGCGTATGCAACTACTAAAGACCTTGGTAAACATAAATTATCATCGTTTCTAATTTTTAATATAGAACGCTTAAAAACACCTTCATGAGTTAAAGTTACGCGACCAGATCCTACGGGGACAGATACAACGCTACAAGATACTAATAATGTATCATCAATTTCAAAATTATCAGCGCTTTGTGCAACACTTGCTAGCTTATCCCATAAATCGTTAGCAGATAAATGACTCACACGTCTAAATGAAATCCATGCAAGACCGTAAAGAAATATTTCGAAGGAAAGAGTTACACCAATAAAATCTTCGGGTGCTGCTGTAGCACATAATTTTCCGTGCAATTCCTGTATTGCACTCTCGAGGCACTCATAAACATTGGCTCTAGCAGGTGGTGGTCGTATTTGAACGCGCATTTCACTATCTTCAATACCAAAGCGCCGATAATGTCTGGTAGTTTCGTCTATTATTGCGATGTGTGGCGTTTGTATGTTTTCTTCTCTATGTTCTTCTTCCACGGTATGTTCATTCCCTCTTCCGCTCTGCAAATTTTTAACTATATGTACAAATTTTAACTATATGTACAAATAAAAACTCTATCTAGCACTCATATATTAAATATATTTACCGTTTTCATCCGAGCCGGTATCCGTGTCTGTTGAATTACAAGTACTACTTCTGCTACTACTTCTACTACTAGCGGTGCTGCTACTACTTCTGCTACTACTTCTACTGCTTCGGCTACTACTTCTACTGCTTCTGCTACTGCTCCTGCTACTACTTCTGCTACTATCAGAATTGGTCTTCATGCTCAATACAGTTTGTTTCTCGTAGGTATTATCTAAACGAAAAATATTATTAAACATTATAAGTATATGATAATAATTAATTTATGTTTGATATGTACCTCTTAATGAACTAGTTGAAGGCCCAGCCTCTACATCAAATATTACATCCGTACCATCGTTTGTATTTTCTAAAAATAAATTATTAAACAAATTAGTATATAGTAGCATCATTAGAAAATAAAAATACATCACTTATCGCACCATATTTGATATTCTCGAAGAGAACGTCATCTCCATCATCGTTATTATAAAATCTATCAAGCTCTGTAAAATTTTGAACATATTATTTTAAATAAATAAATAATATTAAGTACGATATTTAGTTACGTATAAAGTGATTGTACTGCCGCATTATATCAGCGGTAAATGGTGAACCGTGCAAATTTCGTGATTTGAAGTGGTCAGCAAGTATATAGATTGATTTCTTATTATTTAAAATACCGCGCTTATAAATGTATAAAACTGTTCGTAACGAGCAAAGACTAATAATAAATCGCAATTTTCTAATCAATGTTTTTTCAGAAAGTGTTTTTAAACTTGTAAGCCATCGATTGTCACAAAATGTTCTAATAATACTATGTCTTACGATTGCAATATGATAAATATCGGTTATAATTCTTAATAATTCTTTACGTGAATCCATTTTAGTTTGAGGAAAATTTCTTCAAACACTATTGTATCTACGAAAAATTATTTAAATTGTAAGAATACTCTCATAATTTAGATGTAATTTTTATTGAAATATGAATCGTTTAATAAGTAACTTTTCATTTCTAATTTAACTTGAAAGAATATCAATACTTTTAAAACTTATCTTGTCGTATAGTATACAAGTGCTCGAATTAAATTTATAAGTCTCTTTAACAGACTTCTGGTTCAACTAATCTTTGATCGTTTCCGGAGGGTGCAGACGAAAGTGAACTGTGAATATACGTGGTATCGTGGGGTTTATATACCCGCCAAAGATCATGAAACTACGCAAATCGGCGATAGAGTGGGATGAAAAATGCACTACAAAACACCAAAACTTTTGAAGTGACACTTCTCTTGATATCTCAAGAGTATACAAGAATAATCACAACTCAGCATTTTATAAAAGAAAGCTTCGTAAAATATTTTATGAAACATAAAATTACAAAAATCAAACGAAAATCCGTAAAATAATATTTTATAAGTAAATTATAAAATACAACTGGTACAAGAATATATTGTGTAGTAAAACCATGTTACTCTGAACTGATATAAAAATTGGTTGAGTCAATCAATATATCGATAACGAAATCAATTGATCTGTGAGGTTCCAAAATACCTCCAATAAAAAGAGTCTGTTACACTTAACAACAAAGTACAATACCGCGAATTAATGTGAATGTAACTTTTCAAGATATCTGTATGAATAACAAATTAATTGGTTTATGAAATTTATAAATATGCGGATAGTTAGCGCGTACAGTGGGTGGTAAAAAAGTATGATACCGCAAGCTGATATAATCATCGATTAGAGTGATCAATGTATCGATAACGAAATCGATCAAGCAATGGGTTCCAAAACATCTTCATTTAAAAGAAGATATGGTACCTTATAAAAAAGTCTAATACCATGAATCGATCTGGGTATTATTTCCGGTGGTAAATCATACCAATACCGAATCAATACGTTGATCAGTACCCTAAACTCTCTCTATTTTCTCATCCTGTATTGAGGTTTACGTAAAGAGTGGATGGTGTTTCTAATAATAACAATAAATTAATTTTCTATTGTAGTTTTTCGTAGCATATGTATCAGGAACATATAAGCTACGAAGATGTTACATATGTGATACCCCTAAGTAGGTATTATACCATCTGATCAGTCGCGTATTATGGCAAACTACTAGCCATCCAGTGATAACGTCTCATCCGTTGTACTTATCATAAGAAACAACCATCGAAAAGAGTTTAAGTTATTGTAATGGTCATCGATTGGATCAATCGATATATCGGTAACGAAATCGATAGATCTGCGAAGTTCCAAAATACCACCAATAAAAAGAGGGTGTTGTACCTAACAATAAAGTACAATACCGTGAATTAATCTGAATATATTAGTTAAAGTAATGGACCTCAACGAACGGGATATTAGGCAAAATACGTCTCTCCAAATTATAATACTTAGAATATGGACACAAAAATGCCTACTAAAATACATTGCTACAATTCTGATGGAGCACAAGACCAACCCAATTCTTCTTTTTCTGCGACAACGTCAATCTTTGACAGCCTTTCACCACCTTCCTTTGACAAGAATGTGAAACTACGAACAATTTTAAACCATATTAAGGAACATTCTGACTCTAATGTAAAACATAAATTTGTAAGTTTGACCAAATTGCTAAGAAGACTCGCTCTCGTTGTCAGCCAAAAACAGTTTTTAACCAATTGCACAAGTCATGACGTCCTTCCTCGGCATATTCAAAATTCATGTAAGTCAATTCACAACCTCTCATTCTTTAGCAATCGAACAAAACGGAAAATCAACCATTTATCCGGGTACTTACATAAAAAAATTTTAACTTTCGAAATTATTGACATTCACATACGCATCAATTCCATAAAAAAACAGATAGAATCCTTAAAAACAGAACTATCCAACTTGACTTCGGAAAATTTTGTAACAGTATTTTTAAACAATTACGATCTAACATTGAATAATCAAAAAATTAAACATTCGACTACTCACAATAACAAACTCAACGGCTTACTTTTCTCAAATAATAACAATTACAATCTAAATACGAATTCAAAAGTACAAAAATCCCAACGTACCACCAACACTACATTAGACCAAAATAATAACGATAACTACCAGGAGAGTATAACTGACAATAAGGATAAATGGTTGGTTAACCTCTCAAATACACAACTACCGACATATGCCATCGATACCCTTAGTCTGGGTGAAAAATTCAATTTCACGATTCATTTAGACAAACGCACAATTTTTGATTATACCAAAGACATTGAAAACAACGTTCGTATCAATGATATTAAGAACGGAGTTAGAGAAGATCTTATTGACACCTTTAATAAGTTTATTAAAAACAATAATAAGCGTCACATCAGTTTCGAAGACAAAACGATTAAATGCAACCTGTTGAAAACAAAACAGTTCTTAAAATCCAATCCCGATATTTTTATCACGAAAGCCGACAAAGGAAATGTAACTGCAGTTTTGAATAAAACAGAATATGTGGAAAAAGTGGAACTGGCACTCTCTGATAGAAAATATTATGCCACAATTAAAAAATCACCGTTGAATAAATTACAAAAGAATATCAAATGTTTGATTGATACTTTGAGAGCGAAAGGTGTTTTCGATACTGATGAAAGTTTTTCCTACGTGTCACGGGCCGAAATAGAGCAGACCAATCTTGCTAGAGCCTATGCTTTAGTTAAGACACATAAAACTGGTAATCCCATTCGCATCATTGTATCGGCTATCAGCAGTCCTAATTACGCTCTTGATAAAAGCCTATCTCTACTTTTCAATAGACACTTTCCCCGTCCCACATCTACCATAAAAAGTAATCTAGATCTCAAAAAAATTACTGACGACTTAGTTGTTCCAGATGATTTTGAGCTCTCCTCTTTTGATGTTGTCTCTCTCTTTTCCAATATTCCTTCTGATCTCATCCTCCAAGCTCTCACAGAAAAATGAAAGTTTCTAAAAAACAAAATCAACTTATCTAATGTAGAATTCTTAGATGGGATCAGACTGTTGCTCGATTCGACCTTTTTACAGTTACAATAAGTTTTACAAGCAAATTATGGGAGCTCCCATGGGCTTTTGTACTAGCCCATGGTTTGCAGATATCACCCTGGAACTTTTAGAAACTTCCTGTTGAAATAAACATAAAAATGAGATACTCCTTTTTAAAAGATATGTTGACGATTGTTTTCTAATTACCAACACAAATAAAACAGAGGAAATTCTCACTTCTTTCAATAGTTATAATAAACATTTACAATTCGCCATAGAACGGGAAAATAACAAAAGCATAAGTTTCTTAGATATTAAACTCATCAAAACAGACAATAATAACATCATAACAAACTGGTACCGAAAGAACACTGCCTCTGGACGTTATATCAGTTACTTCTTACACCATCCCCAATCACAGAAAATAGCCATCATTTATAATTTAGTTGACAAATCCATTAAACTTTCACACCCACAATTTCACCAGAGAAACCTATATACAGTTAAATATTACCTTCGTTGCAATTCCTATCCAGAACACATTATAAATAAATACATCAAGAGAAGACTAAAGGCCATTGACAATTACCATCCACCTAGTAACCACACCAACAAACGGTCCATTTTCCTTAAAGATAAAGTAGTACTTCCTTATATTAAACACCTCACTCCAAAAATCAATAATATACTACATAAATATAACATAGTTCCGATAAATAAAACTAATGGGATTGTCTATAAAATTGATTGCCAAGATTGTTCTTCTACTTATATCGGCATGAGCAAAAGAAAATTAAAAAAGCGGACTTGTGAAGACATAAGAGCCGTAAAAAAATTGCTCTAACAACTCTGCATTAGCAGTACATGTGGAGAAAACGGGACATGCAATCGACTTTAAAAACATCAAAATTTTAGACAAAGAACCAAATTTTTACAAACGCTCTTTCTCGGAGATGCTAAATATCTACTTCCACAGTAATACTCTCAATCGTATAGAAAACACACAATGCCTAAAAAAACTCTTACAAAAAAACAATAGACTTGGTAAAAAAGTTTTGCAATTTGTCTTAACAAATGTGTATTTGCGTATGTTCGGTTGCACTCCTCCCGCTTGTCCTCACACACGGTGTAGATTCGTTCGACTGTATCCGGGGAGCATGCGTTGGTAAAAAGCGTGGAGCGATTTCTGTATGTCGCACCGCTCACTTCTTTCAATCGTGTTCTCCTGATCCACTCTAGCGAGAGCCCTGACTGTGTCTCCCACTTTATCTCCTTTCCCCTCCCTTTTCCTATCCTTTACAAAATTACTTATATGAATTCGCTATCTCTCTTTCAGTGTTGCTCCAAGTTCACGTAACCAACATTCTTCTGGCAGCAATGAAGGTGAGACGAAAGGAAGAAAGTAAGTCTTTTGTAGTTTTTTATTTATTTTTGAACAACAATTTTATTTTTGTTATGGCTTAATTGGGTGTTTTTCTAAAAATTTCATTCTAGCACTTTTGTCCAACAGATCATACAAAAATTTTCCTCGTGCGATTAAAATTTCGACCTTAACGATACCAATCAGTAGAATTTAACTTTATACGGTAACAAAAAAAATTTTTCTTCGAACTAAGTTAACATTCTTTTTATATTTTTTTATATTTTATTATATTAAATAATTGATTGTAGCCCTGAAGAGGAGAGTAACATTCACTCTCGAAACGTCGGCATAAATAAAGTATTTTGCCTAATATCTCGTTCGTTGAGGTCCATTACTTTAACTAATACATTACTACGAACGTCTCTCCAAATTATAATCTGAATGTAACTTTTCAAGATATCCGTACCAATACCTTACTAATACCGAATCAATAACAAAATTAATTGGATTATGAAAGTTATAAATATGCGAAATGGTTAGCGGGAAAAGTGGGTAGTAAAAAAGTATAATATCGCGAGCTGATGTAACCATTGATTAGACTGATCAACCTATCGATAACGAAATCGATCAAGCAATGAGGTTCCAAAACATCCAAAACAAAAGGAAAGATGATATGGTACCTTATGAAAAAGTCTAATACCTCGAATCGATCTGACTGTAATTTCAGATGATAAATCGCACCAATACCGTACCAATACGTTGATCCGCGTACTAAACTCTTTCTATTTTCTCATCATGCCTTGAGGTTTACGTAAAGGGGTGGTTTGTGTTCTTGGGAATCATAATAAATGAATTTTATTGTAGTTTTTTCGTAACATGTATCAGAAACTTATAAGTTAAGAAAGTGGCACATGTGTGTAGTCATAAATAGACCATTATGTCGGCTGGTCAGTTCGCCATTATGAGGGCCTGCTTGGCATAGAAACGACGACACCTCATTCGTTGCACCTATGATAAGAGTCAATCAACAAAAAAACTTCAAGGCAATGCACATAAAGTAGGTGTAGCTTAACGCGTGCTAGTGGGATAGTCCTAATGCAGTGGCTATCATTCTATTTTACGTAGCTTTTTAATAAACCTACTCGCTCAGATGTTTCTCTGCTAACTTGGGTCGATTTAATTGTATATTAATATTAACTTTTTATGTATAATTAATAAATAAACACTTCCTCAGCATAGTTTTATAATAAATAAACAATAATGAAACATAAAATAATAACTTATAATATTTCTCGGTAAAATACTGTACAAGCGCTGAAACAGTGCTTATATAAACTTTTCTCAAATTATTTATAAATTATTTAGATAATATAGTAGACAAATGTCTCTGGTATCGGCTGAGATTAAAAGTTTTCGTGAGAAAAGAATTTTAGAGTATTCGCCAGACGTAATAAGAGTAAACCAAGGGTTTTGTTCCATCTCTTATTATCGTATGATTTTAGAATTTACTTGAAAAATAATTCCTACTTCCTCCGCCATGTGTAATATGAATGCAAAATTTACTATGTGTGAACCTTTACGCTATCTTCATAAAAGTTTCTTGTCATTTCATTATTCAATTTATCTTATTTCGATAGCATTTTTATAAAGTATTAACTCTCTTGGGAAATATATTTGCTTTTTTGAAACTCCGTGCGAGAAGTTCGATTTCTCGCACGCTGCGTTAAACGATGCGTGCAAAAATCTCACTTCTCACACGTCGTGTCAAAAAATACGGTTCGACACTTGTGTGAGAAGTTGATTTTCTCCTCGTGTGACCTTTTCACCCTCGCTTCGCTCGGGTGCAAACAGTCACAGGAGGGGAAAATCAAATCTTCGCACTAGTATCGAAATGTACTATTCACAAAATTACTAACAATTTGATACGAACAATTCTAGACAAATGATTAGTGACTATAATTTAAAATTATAAATGTGGTAAAGTCAGGATCACCCTAGGTTTATATTCTCGTTGACTATGAAGCAGGATGGGTTTGCTTCAAATGAAAAAGGTCAGCTGCAATTATAATTCTCTATTGCTGTATTAAATTTGGAAAAATAAGAAGAGATTATGATAGATGTTAATATTGAGTATGTTGACAATATCCTAAAAAAAATGTTGTGTTATTATTTGTTATTATTATTAACAAGGCTTAATTTACTTGCATGTACCGTTTTTACCTTTCTTTTATAGTTTATTGCAATGCTATTATTTTCATTTACTTTTAATATGTCAAAGGGTCCTTGGTAATGGTCTTTTTCGAGTTTCCCCGGTTTCGGCTCTTTAATTAGCCATACTTTATCTCCTATTTCGAATTATATTGGATTGACGTATCGGTCATAACAATTTTTCGATTTTTATTTTGACATTATTAGATTTTCTATTGCTGTTCAGGAAATTTCTCTCATATTTTGTACTAACTTTTCGAGATATCCATTATAAGTGGGTAACATTTCTGATTTTTTAATTGGTTCGCTAGATGGGATTCTAGCAGGATAAGCAAAAACAAGTTCATGTGGTGTATATTTATGGCTGGTATATACACTTGTATTATAATGAAACTGTGCAAAATCTAAGATTTTGCATTCATATTTTTTGTCGAAAAGTTTTTCAAATATTCACATAATGGATGACAGGCCCTTTCTAATGAACCATTTGATTGAGGTGAGAGGGCTGTTGTTTTAATTTTCTCAAATTTGAATCTTTTTGCTATTTGTTTCATTATTTTCCTTGTAAAATTTGCTCCTCTATCGGTTACAACTATTTTTGGACTTCCAAATATACATTTGTGTAAATCTTTTTATAAAAGCATCTGAAACTGATTCCGATGTTTGATCTTTTAAACATAATAAAATTATAAATTTTGATAATTGATCTTGTATGGATAAAATATATTTATTATTATATGTAGTAATGTTAAATGAACCTACAATATCCATTGCCATTTTATCAAATATCTTTCTCCGGTTGTCTGTAATAATCATCGGTTGTTTGCCCTTTTTTCCTTTTAAGTTATTTCTTTGACAATCTTCACATTTTTTAATTCTATTTTGAATGTCTGATTCTAAGCTTTCCCAAAAATATTATTCCTTAAGTCTATTGTAAGTTCTATTTACACCCGAATATCCTCCTATCGTAGAGGAGTGATACATATCGAAAATTCTATCTCTGATCTCAACTTTTACGTATTCAATATCATTTAAACATATTATTACCTTTATATTTGTATTACTAAATGTTTGTCTTAATATTTCCTCTATCTCTAACCAACTTATATTTAAAATTTCTATATCTTTAGAAAGACTATAAATATATATATATATATATATTTTTAGTAACTAATAATTCTTTTAATTGACTAAATAATTGCCCTAAATTTTCCTTTATTAATTTACATGATACAGACGTATCGGCATGGTGTGGTTTGTGCACATAAGAATTATGCACATATTTATTGTGCACACTTTAGCATTGGAGTATACGCATAGATATAGATATACACCAATGCATATACACCAAATATGTGCATAATTCTTATGTGCACAAACCACACCATGCCGACGTATCTATGTATAACATGAATAGTTTTTTATTCTCTATATCTATTATATCTATATTATTTTTTGTACATGATAGTTTTGGTTTTATATTCTTATTTTTTATTAATATTTCCGTATGTTTATCTAACGACTGTCCGTTTAAATTTAATAAAATAACAATATTATCGGTTCTGAATCGTATAGAATTTTTAGAATAAATGATATTATTAATTTTCGGTGCGTTTTCTTTGTTTTCATCAATTTTCTCTTCTTTTTTGCCCATAGTCATTTTTTCGTTATTATTTTTCCTAGGTCTGCCCCTTTTTCCCTTAATTTTCTGTCTATCTTCATTCATTACTCGAATTTTATCATGATTACTAAGAATTCTCGGTTGTTCATTATTTTTATTCAATATTTGCTTATTTTGTGCTCTGCTAATCACAAATATCTCTACTGAATTTCTAGATAGATCATCTGCATTTGCGTTTTGTTTTCCAGGTTTGTATACAATATCAAATTCATAATCTGACAATTTTAGTCTCCATTTTTGGCCTCTAGTGTTATTATCGGCTTTTTTTAACCATAACAAAGGTTTGTGGTCTGTAACTATTGTAAACTTATTACCATAAATATAATTTTTAAATGTTTTATTAGCAAACATTATAGTTAATGCTTCTTTTTCATAAGTGTGATATTTACTTCCGGCTTTATGCAAACTTGGTAATGCATAAACTATCGCTGTGTCTTTACCGATTTCGCCTTGCGATAAACTGCATCTGAAGCAAAATTCGAAGCATCTGTTGTAATAATGAGTGGCTCGTCAAACCGTGGACATTCTAAGACTGGCGCTGTACATAATAATTCTTTAATTTCTTCAAAAGCTTTTTGTTGTTCTTTTTCCCAATGAAATTTCACGTCCTTTTCTGGTCATATATTTAAAGGTTTTGTTACTTTTGCATAATTTTTTATAAATCTTCTATAATAACCTGAAAGTCCTAGAAATTCTCTAATGTTTTTAACATGTTTAGGCGTAGGGAATTTTTTTACTGTTTCTACTTTCTTTGGATCAGGTTTTATTCCGTGTTCACTTATAATATGACCTAAATAACATACTTCTCTTTTTAGGAATTCACATTTTTCCGGCCCTAATGTTAAATTTGCTTCACGTAATTTTTGTGCGACTGTATTAAATCTTTCATTCGTTTCTTTCATGGTTTTTCCAAAAATGATTATATCGTCGATGAACACAAAGCATATTTTACCGTTCAAATCGCCTAAAACTGTAATCAAAACTCTTTGAAATGTACGTGGTGAATTTCTCAATCCGAAAGGTAATACGCGAAATCCAAAGCGTCCCAAAGAGTTTATGCTAAATGCTGTTTTATGTATATCACTTGGTTCCATAGGAATTTGGTGAAAACCCGATTTTAAATCTATAATATGATAGAACTTACAAGGAGGGACCAAGGAGTGCGGGTCCTGGATTTTCATGACACCAGGTCTAAGAGGCTTCTTTTATCATAAAAAAAGGCTGTGTCAAGGCTTTTAGGCCAATGGGCTTCCTGTGAAAAGATACAGCTATGGGATGCCTATTGAAAAAAAATCACGTGATAAAATTACGTGATTTTGTCACGTAACAAAATCACGTAATTAATCACGTAATATTTTGTTCCAATATGATACGTGATTTTCCAAAAATTACGTAACATATGTTAACGGTTTTATTAGAAAATCACGTGATTTTTACCGGATATATGAAATTTCTGACATAAAAAAGTCACGTAATTTTTTACAAAATCATGTAATTACCAGCAAAATTTTTTATTCGAAAATCACGTGAGTTTTACGTAATTACGTGATTTTTACCGAATGTATGAAATTTTTGACATAAAAAATCACGTAATTTTTGACAAAATCACGTAATTACCGGCAACAGTGTTTGATTTGAAAATCACGTGACTTTTGCGTAATTACGTGATTTTTACCGAATGTATGAAATTTCTGACAAAAAAATCACGTAATTTTTGGTAAATCACGTAATTTCTCTTATTTTACCTCTTTCATCACGTAATATCTAAGAATTTCCGTCATTTTTATTGTAGAGAATCATTTTTTATTTATACAGTTAATATATAATAATACAATAATATACAGTTGTAACAAACTTTATTTTTATTTTGCCATGTTCCATGTGCATGTAAAAATTACATTTATTACACATATAAATATAGACAAAATATATCCAAAATACAACATTTTGTAGTATTGAAAAAACACATATATAACACTTATGTGATACAATATTAATAACTAGTTACTTTTCTTATTTAATAATTAAGAGCTAATTTTCGTTCTCAACAGATTCATTCGCTGATTCAGCAGAGGGCTTGTTTTGGTTTTTGGCCTTTTCTTCAATCATTTTTTGTTCAGTTTGTATCAATGAATTAATGTAAATTCTTAGATAATTTCTCCATTGCTTTTTTCTTTCTTTTTCTCTATAGAAATTTTAATGGTTTCATTCAGAAAATCGTGAAAGACCTCTGAAAAAATTAACAATTTGTTTATAAGCTATTAATTTATGTTTGAAAAATTAAAAAAAAATGTTCGATTACATATAGTACTCACTGCGCAATACAGCTTTTTTAATTGGGGTTAGAGGTTTTCGTGGAGATCTACCAGGTATACGAGCTTGACTTTTATCCAACTGAATGGCTCGATTCATAAGATTATGAGTACCCCATATAGCTTTTGTAAGTTTCCGTAAGTATAGACTTGGCTTTTTAGTATTTTTTAAGTCCTTCCAAGCTTCATATGAAATTGAAATTCCGAGTCTTAGATGTTTCATTCATACCTACAAAATAATAAACATTAAATATCGTCAAGTAAATTCTTTAATAATTAATCATTATATTACGTTACAAAAACCCCAGTGGAAATTTTAAATGTATGAAAAGGTATCAAAATGTATCAAAAAGTATCAGAGTGTACCTAAGTGTATATAGAGGTTGCATTTCGTAATTTTTGTAGCACACTTTAATACCTTTTGATACCTTTTGATACATTTTGATACCTTTTCAAAAAAATTAAAAAATGTAATATTAATTTATTTATCATTCTATTAAACACATTAACACCTTTTGGTACATCTTAAAACCTTTTCATACATTTTGATACCTTTTGATATATTTGTATACATTTTGGTACATTTTGATACATTTTGATACATTTCTATACATTTATACAAACAAATATTCATTAATAGCGTTTGATACATTTTGAAACCTTTTTATATATTTCCTATATATTTAAAATATTATTTTTATTATTTTCTATATATTTAAAACGTATCATAATGTACATAAATATGTCAAAGTGTTTCTAAATGTACAAAAATGTATGAGAATGTAAAAATAATTTAATGTAAAAAAATATTTTTTTCATAAATGTATGAAAAGGTATCAAAAGGTATTAAAAGGTATCAAAATGTACATAAATATGTCAAAATGTGTCAAAATGTATCAAAATGTATTAAAATGTATCAAAAGGTATGAAAATGTATTAAAATATATATAAGTGTACCAGAGCGTGTCTAAATGTTTTTTTCATCAATAAATTTTTTCTTTTATCAAAAAATGATTTTGTATATAAATGTATCAAAATGTATTAAAGGGTGTCAAAAGATATCAAAGTGTTCTCCAAAAGTTACGAAATGCAACCTCTACATACAATTTGATACACTTTAATACCTTTTGATACCTTTTGATACCTTTTAATACATTTTGATACATTTTGGTACATTTTGATACATTTTATAATTTCCACTGGGGAAGTAAAATAATTTACACATTTTCCATTAATCTCTTTTGTCCATTTGGTATAATTTTTTTTGTTGTCTTCAATCACAAAATTGTCTGACAGGTACTCATCATCACTGTTTTGTTTCTTGTTACTTAGCTGAACCTCTTTTTTATAACGTTTGAAAGGCTCTTGTTTAATATTAATATTACTCTTTTTAATTTCTTTGTATATTTCTTCATCTATTGATTTCTCATAACCTCTATTACAAACCATTTCATGTTTATCACTTCTTTTTTCAATCACTTTATCACTCTGTTGATTTGTATACAAATCATTTCCATAAGCATTCATATAGTTCTTTTCTATGTTTTCTTCATTTTGTGTTTTTTCATGTGATTCCCCAAAGTTTATTTCAAGACTCTCATCGATGTAGTTCTCTAAGGGAGTTGTTGGCAATGTCTGTTTTGGGTTTAATCTGCGTCTTTTACTTTTAGTTAATATTGGAGAAGTATCAACTCTGCTGATATTATGTTATGCGGTATTACTAAAATGTGATTGTGGTGCTAAAATATTAGATGAGATAAAATATTAAAAGATTAATTTGGAAAACGTTTTACTATAATTCTAAATTTTTGAGTTAATAGAAAAATAAACATGTCTAAAAACTGACAAATCATTTATTTCTTATTTCTATAAAAGAAAATTCACCATTTATTTTATCATTCTTGGTAGAAAATTAATTATATTTAATAGCTAATGTATTAATTAAATGGCAAAGCATAATAATTTAATTCATCTAAACGTTGTACTATTAGATAAAAAACACATTTTACAGAAAATGTAAATATCACCATTTTAATTGGTACATAATTATCAAAACAAGCAATATACGTTTTAAGCCACCAAGTTTTTACATGAAAATGTATACATACATTTATGTATAAATAAATACACTTACTTGTTGCAAATAATTGTCTATTAACAGGACAAGACGTAGTTTGAAACTTTGTGCAATCATCGGCTTGAAGTTGTAATTTCATATTTATTACAGTCAAAGATTCAATTTTTTCTTTAGCTTTAGTAAATTCTAAGTGTAGTTCTTCAAATGCGTGGTCTTTTCTCAAAATAACTTCTTGGAGTTCATTTTTTGTTTGAAAATTCATCTTTTTCATGTCCTTGTACTTTTCTTTAAGCGTTTCTAGTTCTTGTACAACATTTTCTTCTTTATCATTCGTTTCAGTTAATTTTTCCTCCTTATTTTCTGTTCTACGACTCTCCATGTTTTCCTGCATTATTTTAGACAATTCCTCTGTTTCGTGTGTTTTTATCTTTCTCTTAAAATCCTAATCAGAAAGAATAACAAAAAAATACAATTATTAAGTATAATGTTTTAATTTTCATTGAATGTATTGTTTTTCAATTTTGAAAATTAATACTGATCTTTTTTATGTTTATGTATACCTCTTTCTTCATCAGCTAATTCCTTTAATACATCGCTTTCTCTTCTTTTATGAAAAATAAATCTCTCACGGTTAGTACGCAGATCTTCTTCATTACCTACATAAAACACAAAATTAATATAAAAGAATTCGAAAAAAATTAATTTTTATAAAACACAAGTAAAAATAAATAAACGTCTCGCAAAATAATAGATTTACTTAACCTAAAATAGTAATGTAGTAGAATAGTAAAACACAAACTTACTTGCAATTGCTAATATCTGAGCAGCACAGAGATATTCTTCACCTGTGATAGGATCGGTTCTCTTAACGAAGTAAGATTTTCTCAAATATTCATCTTCAAAACTGAAATTTTTTATGTCATCAGTAGGTACAGAATATACTGTTTTTTTCTCATCGCTATAAAAGCGGATCGCAGCAAAATGAATTTTTTCTTTTTTAGACATCTTATGTGTGTGCAGTTAATACTTAATGCATATGTATATATAAGACGAGGGATCGATACTACTGAGTACTGAAGATACTGAATACTGAATACTAATTGATACTTAAGGTTCAAAACTTGAACTAATTTTTAATTACTAATTGTTACTCTACATCGCCTCGAACTTACTGAACGTGCATACAATAATAATATAGTCACATAATCTTATACGTTTTGAACCTAAAACATGACAAACAAAGTATGTAAAAGATGACAATTTAAGTTACTTTAAAACATTGTACAAACAAGAATCTATAAAATTTTCAGATAGTACTTTTAATTTAATGTTGTAAATATATTTTTCTATATATATAAAAAATAAGTTTATCTTAAAGAGTTATATACTGATAAAAAAAATAAATAAAAACTTAAAGTAAAAGTGTAACCTATAAGTCGAACACAGACATTTTGTTTTAATAGAAACTCAAAATTAAACAAAATGTTCACAAAAATATAATAATTCTAAGATTAATGATAATTATATTCAAACCAGAATATCAAAATATCATTAAATAATTGAAAATTATCCAATAGCTAATACCTGATTTTGAAAATTCATGAAACCACGAAGAACCACGTGCTAAAAAAATCGATTAATATCTTGAACATCCCAATAGAAAATATCCCATATAATAGATATAATCACGCTACTTGATCCTTCTAATATCATATCAAAGTATATTTCTTGATTGAAACGATAGCCAAATTTATCTTGAATCAGAAATAATTTTTATTTAGCACGTATGACCAAATGTAATTACTAAATGTAATAACCTCTATATTTCTTGAATAAGATATACTTAGATAAGTTTAAACAACGATATCTTGTACGATACTAGTCGCTAGGTCCACGGTTTTCGTAATGACGCAATCCATGTGAAAAGAACTGGGGCACTGAGGGCGCTGAGAGCGCATCGGGTCGGCGGTGCTGCGTGCGCATAAATTTGATTTTAAACTGCTCTATTCGATTCAATTACTTATATTCGCATTATTTACTCCGAATAATCAGTTAAACAATTATATTGATTTTCATGATTCTCTAGTGTAATTGATTCTATAGTCTATTGCAGCCAATCACAGCTGAAGCGAAGTATACGATGTATACATCGCGCAGCTTCTAACAACCATTAAGGAAGCGCCCTTCTGCTCGCAGACTCCGAGGGTGTAGTCCCATGGTGTTCTGAAAAATTGAACGGAACCATTTAAGCCCGTGAGAGCGCAAGTAGTAGGTGTACCGCTATAGCGAGACAGATAGGTATCAGGTTACACTTCCGGTGTCATCTTCAAGTGGGCACTTGACTGAAGTGTTTATATAAACATCTCTTATCTTAAGTGTTTGTTTATATAAACAGTAGCCAAAACAGTAGCAAAACAGTAGCAAAAACAGTAGTTAATTATTGTTTATTTATATAAACAATGATTAATAGCCTATTGTTAATGAGCTACTGTATAGCTCCTGTTTAAGTGTCCACTTGATGGCGCCGTAACCTGATACCTCCGTTCTCGCTATAGCGGTCATGACGTAACCTGCTGGCCCACTCCTTCGCAGCCAGCGCAGGGTATTGGTGCGCTATACCAGTCATCACGCCCCCCACTCCTTCGCAGCGGTGGGTATAGAGCGGCGGACTACGCTATACTTGCCACGCGTGTGCTGGTAGTTGGCACCCCGCTGAGCGCGGGCCTGTGGTGGATCGCCCGTGTGCTCTCTCCGGGTGGCTTGGGCGTACTGCTGTGTGCGTTTGTGTATGCGTGCCTGCAAGCCGCTTGGTTCGAGAGGAGTGGGGCGTTTTGGTGTGAGCGCGAGAGAGATGAGTAAGCGCTCGCTTGCGTGGATGGGAGGGAAAGGTACTGTATAGATATACAAATGGATATGCTTGCAGGTAGCAGCGCGTTTAATCGTATGTGTGAATAAAAAAGGGGAAATTCGATTATTATTTTTTTCGAGGAAACAAAGGGATTGGATAATTTACTGGACGAATGTGAGGTCGATAAATGAAAACAATTGTTTTTGTAAAAAATCATAAATCACATTTTTATTAACACACCATACATGCATACACACACATTTACATAAATAACACATAATAGTGTACGCAGACACTAAGAAATTTTACAGGTAAATGGCGCGAGGAGTGTGTAGTGGACTGTCTGTCATAGTGTAGTATTTTTGGTTGTGTTATTAGTTTTTAATGATGATGGTGGTGACGACTAGCTGTCTCTGGAGTAGCCTTCTTTTTGGGGAAAGAGTGGGTGTTGGTGGAAAAAGATTTAAAACGGGCAGAATCTTTATCCGTGGAGGAATGGTCTTTTTTATTATCGACGAGAGGCTGTTTGTCTTCCGGCTTGCCGGCTGGTTTGCTGAACGGCGGTCCCATGATGTTGTCTCGATGAGGATCGCAGCTCTACTGTTTTATCGCGGTGTTGTCCTTTACTTATATTTATGTGGTGGTGGTGATGGGCATGATGATGATGACGCAAGTAAAAAATCAAATGTGCGAATAATGTGTATTTATTGGATGCTTTCGTGTACTTCTTTTTCCAGAATGTGTAAATACAGAGTGCGAAGTTCTAAAAACAATCTCTCTACGTCGGTTTCTCTAAAGTTTGAATAACCTACGCGATCGTTCACATTAGATTTTAAATTTTCTTTTAGTTCGTCGAATATTTTTAGAAAAGTTATGCCGTCAAAAAATGAGTGTATTATATTCTCGTCGTTTTTTTCACGAATGTTTATTTTGATGTTATTAATAATTAACTCTACCGCGGAATTAACAAATATCACGATATTTTCTAGTTGTTTGAATCTAAAATTTATACACTCGCGTAATTTTTTCAAGTGTGCAAATGTCTTTAACTGCATCACAACACTCGGTAAAATGTCGATCTTTCTCTTCTTTTTGGGTGGTTCGTCGTCGTCTGTGGCTGCAGCGGTGGTGGTGGTGGTGGTGGCGGTGGTGGGGGTGGTGCTGGTGGTGCTGACGGTATCGTCGTCGTGTATTATGCCGTGCGTGAGGCAGGGACTGCGTCCATCGGCGGTATCCCAGTCCTGGGCCTCGTGTTCGTAGCAGCTCGAGAAGTCAGGTGGTGTAATTTCCCGACTATGGTTGACGGATACGGCTTTTGAGCTGTAGCAGAGCATCAATGAAATGTCGTGGGCGGGTAGGATGATTTTTCTAGGTGTTCGATTCTCGTTGATCAGATATTCTTGAATGGTGACAAAATGTTCCGTGAATTTTTCCCAGCTAGGTTTGTCCATAGTGACGTATTTGTGAGGTGAAACGCCGCCGCCAAATTGAATAACAGGGCGAAACTGTTTGCCGAAGTATTGTAAGCCGAGATAGACAAACTTTGAGTGCGATTTATTGAGAGCGTAGCACGTGCTGAATAGCAGCGTGTGCGGAATATTCTCTTGATTCATTTTAACACTTTTTACGCGCACTTTTAATAAAAAAAATACTGACGGCAACGCCCGAGATGATGTGTTTTTTTAGATAGTGTACAGTGCGGTTCGTGCTTTCTTTTTAAGAAAATACTGCTCGGCGGTAGAGATGTCGTGCTTCCGGCTGCTGCGCTTCTACTATATTATCCCGTTCGCGATGCCCTATGGTTCTCTATACGCGTACGAGCGCGTACCTCCCTCCTTTACGCAGTGGGTGGCGGTGGTGGTAAGCATTTATCCAATGACAGATCGCGACGTATACATGCTGTTGGAGCGTGGTGGTGGTGGGGGAAGACCTTATGCGAAAAATTATTCTCAAAGAGAAAGATATCTTTGTTTTGAAAATATTTATCGATAAGCGCGATTTTAACGGTGCCTTTGATAAATCGATACATATCGTAGTTCAAGAGGTATTTTATTACGCGTGAGTTCATCGGTAACACCGGAAATGTACAAGAGAGAAACACGATCTATTCTCAAAGAGAAAGATATCTTTGTTTTGAAAATATTTATCGATAAGCGAGATTTTAACGTTGCCTTTGATAAATCGATGCATATCGTAGTTCAAGAGGTATTTTATTACGCTTGAGTATTCGGTAACAGCGGAAATGAGGTCATCAATTTTAGTCACGTACGTGTAGATAAGTTTTGTTCAATAGAGAGAAACGCGATCAGTGCGTAAATATCGATAACTATTCCAAGAAAAGCCAAGGCTAGACTTGCAAGCAACGCGTTTCATCGTGTTTTTAGTCATGCGCGTGTGTGTGTGTGTGAACAAAAATGAAACCCGACTATTACTTTTTTTTTCGAGGAAACGAAGGGGATCGGATAATTTACTGGAAGAGTGTGGGTTCGATAAATGAAAGAAGTCGTTTTGGTAAAAAAAAAGTTTAATCGATCGATCAGATTATTAAGAAAAAAACTTACATAGTAAAAATACACAAAAACTTACAAACTATGATTACATAAATTTTAAAGCAGCGCGTACAACCGGGACTGATTACTTACAAACTAAAATTGAATGTGTTTTGCTCCAGGGATATTAAACTAAAATGTTAAAAGTACAAAGCGCATAGAAAAGCCTACAAACTATTCATACACAAAGAAGAAAAATCATTAAAATTAACACCATACAATAGAACAAAGAACGGCGACATCATCATTATTGCGACAATGGTTTACACGATTGCATACAAAATCCTGCCCCTGCGGAAGTTGCCCGCGGGAAATTGTTCACGCGACGCATTTTCTTTTGTTTTCTTAGTTTTTTATCGCGACCTTTTCTCCTGACATTTTCATAAAACTTGGCAACTAATTTGTCGTTCGCGCGAGAATCGCGCGTAAAGACTTGACAAAAAGTGCGTAAACTACGCCCGCTACACATAAAATACAAAAACATAATACAATATTCACCGCAGACTTTCGAATCGATGCTCTGCAACTTTTTCTTGTTCCACACGAGACGCTTGCAATTTCTTCCGAGTCGGTCGAGATGCCAGCGCGACTTTGGTCCCAGACCGTAGCTGTCAAAGTAGGTGCCTCTTGCATGACGATCTATGTAGAATGCCACCCAGTGAGATCCAGGTTTATCCGCCGTGTCGATATTAGTCACGACGGCTGCGGGAAGGCTCAAGCGCCATGGTATATGGTCAGCGGCGTAGACTCCGATCGAATTAGCAGCGAGCCCACTGATGGCTCGTGTTATTTCTCGGGTGTTCATTCTTGAGACAATGATGCAGAGTCGCCGTCAGCTGTGAAGTATATGTTGCAACTATTCGAATCGTTGCTATTTGTATCTTTTGCCTCGTAGTCATCATCATCGTCCGATTTCTCTACAATCCGCAGAGTTTTTTTCTTCTCCTTGCTGTGGTACTCGTGAAGCGCTGAAAAATACATTTCACTATTCACCCTTTCCTTCGAAGTAAGCCGTCATTCTTCGGGTAGTAGCGAGCGTAGCCATTTCTTTATTTGATTAGCCTTGTATAAGGCACAAAATTCTTTTTGCTTTTTCTGCGAATGCGTGGCGCACACGGTGTTTTTTGGAAAAATACTGTTGAACTTGCCAAATGTTGGAGAAGCGTATTTCTCCAAGTTACATATACAGCGTCCAAATAGTGTTTCGATGTAGCGGGCCTTCTCCTCGCCGCGTACGTAAATTCTTCTCGCCCCTCGGGCGATATTGTAGAGATGTCGATGCAACTGGCGAAGACTCACTTCCCCTCGAAGCAATGAAGTCCATGAATGTCAACAGCGCAGTAAGTATTGGTCTGTTTAACCTCATCAGGCAAGTCATCGAAGCTGCAGGGCGGCTGTACTATCCAGTGATCCATAATTTTTTTCTGCAGACAAATGATTGCCACCTCCTTTGGCAAAAATTTTTTTTCGGTATCACGGAAGCCTTGAATATCTATTACGTAGTCCATGCTGTTTGGGGTGCGCGTGCGCGCGCGCAAAAGTGCGTGTATGCTGCCGGGTGCGAGAGAAAAAACGAAGTGACGCGAGGTGGCATAGAGCGTACGTCGTTAGCGCACACTCCACCACTTTTGTCCCCCACTTTTTACGTCCGGCGAGACTGACGCCACCTGTAGTGCTGACGTCAGCATTTAGGCACTGAAATCCGATAAAATTTGTCGAGTGGAGTCGATTTCGAGAATGTTATCGTATTCGGCATAAACAATACAGTTTATCGTAGTTGTCGGTGCGACTTCGAAGCCTACTTCTATACGCACGCTACCCGACCGCACGAGATTCCAGTGCGTGTGACAGTGAGCCGATAAGTCGGGCGTGAGATCGAAAGCTGTGAGAAAATAGCCTTGTGAATAATTGGCTCTGTTTATGCCGAGGCCCTCGTTGAGGAAATGTATACCGGTGCCCGAGTAGAGTGTTTGAAAGGCTTCGATAAACGAGGCATTGTTCCCGGTAAAGTGTGGCTGTAATGGTTTGCTCGGAATTTGGACACCATCGACGTAGAGGGAGAGCTAATTTATGTCGAAGTGTTGAAAGGTGAAGGGATTAAGTCGCCGATTTCCGTTGAACGCTCTGTTATCTACGAAACCGATGATTACGCGTTTCGGCAGTTGGCCTAGAATTGCATTATCGATGCTGTCGCCGTGTATACCGGCGTGAAGCGTGAAAGTTTTGATTTCGACGCGCGTTATGGGATACTTGGCAGTTGCCTTGACCAAAGTATTGGCGTGCGCGATTAAAATACCGGGGTTTATTTTCACGCGACGAATAATGAGCGTAGCTTCTTTTATCCTTATGCCAAATTGTCCATCGTATGTGCTGTCCATCAGACAAAAGGCGTCTTTGCTCCGCACTAGGCGCACGCGCATTTCGACACCATTGATAAGCATTTTATCTTGATTAAACAAGTCGCAGTGCAGATGGCCAATCATGTCGAATGTCTTTCCGCCGAGCGTATAGTTTTGACGATTGACGAGGCCCTTGTTAGAGCCCGCTCCTTGATTTTGTGGGGTCGCCTCGAAGCAAGTCGGTGTGTCATCGTACCAGAGGCTAGCCGTCAGATGAGACTCTTTGGCTGCCGGTGAATAACTCAACAGCGACTCGATGTAAGCTCTGTAGGGATACGCGTTGTTTGGCGGCGAGACACGTTTTTGATTGAGAAAAATATCGATTTGATTGAACATTGAGTGAAGAAGGTTGTTTACGGGCGCAACTTTTAAATTCACGTCGGGATCGGCGATCGGTAATATCTGTGCCTTTACGTACAGCATGGTGTGCGCGAGATCGATGTAATGCTCGCTGGCGCTGGGTACGACAAATTCGATCGGCGCGTCGCCTTCATCGCTGATCGACGACACGGGCTTATAGTTCAGAAAACTGCTGCCTTCGATCGAAGTTTGAGTCGCGGGGAGTGTAAAAAGATCAAGCTCGCTCGACATACACTCTGACGAGTGCGAGTGTAAGAAAGACATTTTCTTTTTTTTTCTATTTACTTTGGCCCGAAAATATCGCTAACGCTTCGAAACGTCGGTGTTTTGCGTTTTTTTCTACCTCCTTTGCGCGATTTTCGTCCGCCGGATGCTGGCACTTTTATGGCCCTCTTGCGTTTGGGGCGCCCGGTGAGAACGGGGCCGCGTGACTTTCGCGACTGACGTCGACGTTTGACTCGGTTGGTTGTTTTATAGCCTGAACCTTTCATAACTTCTGCTATTTTCTCGGCCGCTTTACGCTTGAGATTTCGACCCGATTCACGGGCCCTCGTTTTTACAGCCTCCTTGAAACTGCTCCCTGTGTTGGCAACGTCGTCGAGAACTTTTATACCTGCGCGCAGCGTCTCCTTACCCACTGCCCTAGCGCCGCTCGTGACATATGGCAGAATGCGGCGAAAGAGGCCACCTAGCCACGCGCCTACACCTCGGCCCCTCTGAAATGGCGAGCCGGCAAAAACGTTTCTCACGCCACCCCCGATCTGTTCGTCGTAATAGCGAGTATAATGTGCCATGTTAGCGATTGCGCCTAAAGTGTAGCGTCACCGTCAACGTACCATACTCGAATGGTATGCGCCGCCCGTGCTGATCTCTTATATCTATAATAACATTATTAAAATTGTGATAGAGAAGCGGTATGTAGTGAGCGGGTGCGAAGCGCTGGACAGTGCAGCATCCATATCTGAATTTAAAGGTATCCATGGAAACTATGCGCAAGAGTGCCGCTTGGGTATCCCCCACTGTGTAGGGTTCGCATATGTCTGTGTAAACATACAGCTGGTCGGGAATTGCTCGAGAGAGCGATGCAGGTCTCGCGGCGACTATGTCCCTTTTGCCCTCGTCGTTTAGAGTGGTAAAAGGTATTTTTTGCTTCTCCGGAGTGTCATCGAAGCCAAATATACGACGCATTTTTTCGTTGAAATAAGTCTCGTGTAGCTGTGCACAGTCGCACTTGCGCCTTATCGCGTAATAGCTGCGATGTGTTTTAACGGGTTCGAGCATTCGATGCCGATAGGTTTCATTCGAGCTGTTTATCGCGTCCGCCAGCTCAAAGAGTGAGTCATAAATTCCAACGGGTATATTACAATATTTTTCCTCCACGAGTTGCGCGTCGTCGTCGTCGTACGTGGAAAACTTGTAGAAGGCGTCCTCCTCTTGAAAATGTACGACGCTGCATGGCACGTGTATTTCCACCAGCCCGACGAGCCATTCGCCGTGTAATTTGATCTCGCGCGGTAAGTGCGTCGTGAAGCAGCTAGTTTTATTATCGGGAAAGTAATTCATACTGCTGTTGCTAGGCAGCACCATGTAAAAATCTTCGTACGTGTCCATGCTTGCTTGCTTGCTTTTTACGCGATTTTTTCGAGCTGACTAGCTTTTACCCAAGAATTAAATTTATCCGGATAGCCGAGCCACTTGACAAGCAGCTGCTTGTTGGCGCCGCGCCCTCTCTCGCGCACGACGCGTTCGATCTTGAAATTCTTATCGGGCGCCAGACGCTCGCGCCCGACGCGTACGAGTTCCTCTTTGTAAAAGAAGCCGTCTATGATCTCGTCGTTCAAGTCCCGAAGAATGTACGTGTGCAGCCCTTGCCGTCGCGATACGCGCGCTATCTTAAAAATTTCCTCGCTGAAATTGTTCTCGTATCCGCGCTCGAAGGTGTTTTTTGTTCGACTGATGCGCACGAGGTCTCCCACATTGAATTTACCATGTGTCGCGCCGACGCGGTGGTGGTGGTGGTGGTGGCGCTGCCGTCGTTGCCACCGATAATTGGAGCTCGCGCGCTTGGTCAAGTTTTCGCGCGCCTGCGCGGCGTTGTAGATGTCAACGTCGGCGGGGCGCATTCGGGTGCCGCTGTGTAGAGAATGATTGTACGCGTGGACAATTTTTTGTAAAACGTCGATATATCGTTTGGTGTTTTGGTGGGAAAAATATCGCCAGATTCGCTCGCGCAGTGTCCTGTTGAGGCGCTCGACGACTGCTGCCTTGATATCGGGATTCCTGGCGACGCGAAAGTCAATTCCCCGTCGGTCAAGAAGTTTTTGAAACGCTGCACCGGTAAATTCTTTGCCTCGATCGGTTTGCACGCACAAGGGTAAACGTGGTTGTGCTCTGTCGATAATGCGCTCGAATGCGTCGGCAACATTGCGCGCCGTTTTATCCATCAATGGTTCAACCCACGCAAACTTGCCGAGTACATCGACGACTACGAGGATGTAGCAGTGTCCGTCGTTGTAATCCTTTATCGATGTGAGCTGCAGTAAATCACACTCCCACACGTCGTCGACGTTGCTCACGTTGTAGGTGAGTCGCGGAAAGCGTCTTTTTATCGGGTGATGAAGCGTGTACGCGTCTTGATTGCTCAGCCAGTCGTAAATTTTCTTCTTCTTCGCCTCTGTGCTGGCTGCGTTCAAACGCAGGAGATTCCGCGCGCCCGCGTAGCCCGCCTCGTGCTCGAGATCGTAGTACTGCTTTTCGTAAGCCATTGCTCTCTCTCTCTCTCTCTCTCTCTCTCTCTCTCTCTCTCACGTCAGGTCAAATTTGAGCCAGTTTTTCTTCACTTGTCTGACGGTCTTTTTATTACGGGTGAGAATCGGTGAGCGCGTCGAGTCGTTTGCTGCTGCTGCTGCTGCTGTAGACGACTGCGCTGGCAAGCGTCGTTTGGCTGTTAGTATTTGCCCTATTTTCAGAACTTTTGGATTTCCGATCAAATCGGCGGGCGTGTCGCTCGCTTTGAGAAATTTCGCAAATTCGTAGCGGCCAACGGGTGCTTCGTCCTCTGTTCCTGCTGCTGCTGCCGCTGTCTTTTTCTTTTTCTGCAGTGCGTCGAGCAATAACTCTGTTATGTTTGTGCGAGGTATGACGCGGCCATCGATGCTCACAGTGCCTGTATTGTCCCATTTCAGGCGATTGGGCACTCTTGTTTTCCAGATGTGCAGCATGCGGCGCGCTTTGGGTGCGTGTATTTTTGGCAGGCTCTCGAGTATAGCTTCCTCGCTGAGTGGTCCGAGCGCCTCCTCTATTTCGTCGATTTCGCGCTTCGTCTCGCGCTCCGTCGCTCGTTCGCTGTCTCGGAAAAAAAGATAGCGACGTAAAATCTGTAGATAATTTAAGCATTTTTCGTAATCATCGCGTGCCGTTTTTGAGCGTAGAACCTCGTACATTTCGGCGTCTAATCGTGAAAAATTATCACCCTGTGTTTGTAAACTTTTTCTCCCCCCGACTCTTTTGGCTGTGTTGTAGCGGGCGGAGTGGATGACGTCATCGCATGCTGCGCAGCTTGAAACGTGTCCTCTGGTACGAGTATCATCTTGCGTGCCCGTTCCATCTTATCGCGTGGCGGCGCCGCTACCCGATCCAAATATTTTTGAGATTAGCGTTCCGAGTATCGGGGCGAGCAAGAGCGGTAAAAATGATCCTCCACTCTGAACAATCGATCGTTTCTTTGTGCGCCAATCGCCGTTTCCCCGTGCGTCACTCAGCTTTCTAAGCGCGTGTTTATGTCTGCACAATCGCCTCTTGTCGGTATCGCTCAATTTTACGACCCCTTGTAAAACGTTCAACGCGCACTCGCATATGCACTTGACGAGTGGTTTGTCGGCCGTGCGCGCGATAGCCGCTCGATGTTTCTTATCGCCGTGACAGAGCGCACCGAGGAGTGCGAGATTTTTCTTGGAAAAATGATTACCGCGCGGCTGTATCCCGCGGCGCCGACGCTGGGCTCCGATGCGACTGCCCGCTGCCATAGTTTTTTTCCAACTGACGCGCGGCTGGCGAGATCATCGTGTTTTAAGGTGCTTTGGCACGTACGCGTAATGCGGCTCGTGGTCGTCGGGAAAGATATTGCTACGAAATCTAAACGCGTCCAGGCAGTCCTGCGAGAGATCGATAAAGAGATAAGAATGCGGCAAGCGCGTCGCATCGACGTACGCGTCGCGTAAAAAAAGCGAGTCCTCCGGGTGAATTTGTCGCGCCAGATGTTGTATCTGTGCTTTGTCGCGCGGGTTTTTGAACAGCACGAGATATTTGGTATTTAAACTTATGTCGCGCTGTGCCTTACCTTTGTGAAAAACATTTTGCGTGATGAATATGACGCTTATATTTTTGTGGTGACTGCCTTTCGTGAATAAATCCAAAATAACATCGCTCGAAGACTCGCGCATGAGATCGTCTAGGATTAGTAATTTTTTTTTGTCATTGTCCCGTGAGTAGTCGAGTGCTTGCGGCAGTCCCTCTCGAAACTCGATGGTTGTGGGCGCCTGGGGCTTAAAGGCTGTTCGGTATGCCTCCTGCCATTCGGCGTAATAAAATAATATACGGTGGAAGCTGGCATCGCACATTACCGGGAGCTGCGCGAGAAAGCGCTGCACGAACAGGGTTTTCTCGCAGCCTGTGGGTCCGCACACGCAGCATGTAAACGGATGCTTCCAACGAATGTCCATGTTTTTTTCACGAGGACCTCGCGCGCGACGAGAAAGACAAAGAGTACCACGGCCACTCGACAGTCCGACGTTTTTATAATACTCACGCGCGCGCGCGCGCGGAGAGTCGAGACGCCGCTCCCCAAAGAACATTAGCGTCAGCGGCGGGGCGGCGGCGGCGGCGGCGGCGGCGGCGGCGGCGGCGCGGGCGGGGGCCGCTGGTCGACCGCGGGGGTGCGCGAATCATCGCGGTGGACGCTTGCCCGCGGTGGCCAGCTCCTCGCCGCGGGACGAGCACATTGCCGCGGGGACGAGCACATTGCCGCGGGACGAGCACATTACCGCGTTTTCAACCGGTTAAAATACAACAACAACAATTAGAACTTTTTTTTTTATCTGCAGCAGCAGCAGCTGGGGGGACGAGGAGAAATGAATGAATTTTTTTTTACAAAAGAATAAATATATTTTTATTTTACTAGTTATATATATTTTTACATTTTATTTTTACAACAACAACGACGCATACAAATATATAAATTATTACTATTCCGCTTTGTAGCCGAAAGGGAGCGAAGTACCATTTGCAAAGTACCTTCGCTTCCTCAGCACTACAGAGCAGGACTTTTTTTCGGCGCGCGTGATGACCTCGTGTGTGCGCGTGCGTCTGATGGCATTGTAATTGAGAACGATAGGTGCGACGTCACCCTCAAAGTACGCAGCGATCAAGCGCTCCACGCTGTCAAAATTAATTTTACGCGAATTTGAACTATTTAACGAGACGCCTTTCACCTTGCAACACTCGACAGTCTCACTGCTCGAAGGGACAAAGGCTCGAAAGGCATAAAATTTTGGCCCCCCGGAGATAAAGTCCGTGATGAATGAGCCCTCGCCATAAATCTTGAGTTCGTCGGTCATATTGCCGAGTAAACTACCCAGAGCAGTCTGTATTCGTCGGGATTATTACGTGTGCATTTAAATATACACGAATCGGTGTCCATGTAGAGAACCCGCGCAGCTGTGAGCTTTTCGATGTAATTGTAAAGTTCTAGACGTGCCTGGGCCGTCGTGTACGCGGCTAATACAACACATGTGCCGCGGGCAGATTCTACAGCGTCGTCTACGTAGCACCAATTCGCGTACAAGAGATTTTCGCTCACTGGCAGTACATCGAAAACCTCTTTTTCCGGCGCAGCTAACAGTTTCAGCAGGTCTTCGCGCGTTTTTACAATTTCAGTTTGCTTTAAATTAGAGCGCTGCCCAAACTTGCCCCAGAGTGAATTTAAGCAGTACTTGGCGAGCGAGCGCAAACCGGGATTTTTTTTCAATTTTATCAGCGTCTAATTTGATCCCTTCGTCGCGCTCGTACTCGTCAATGTAGCGCTGCTTCGACGCGTCGTCGCCGCACCAGCTCGGCCACCCGCTGGCCTGCTGTTTCAGTCGAAGGAAAGTATTTACATAGTTGGCGAACAAACCACCCTCGCCCGTGCGCTGGTCGTACTGCGTGCTCTCAAATTGCCATATCACGTAAATCTCGGTGATATTGTAGCCCAACTCTATCGCCTTGCGCAGCTCGCGCGCAACCCATGTGCCTGTAAATTCACGATCTTCCGCTTCTTCGTGATTGCAGTCCTCCTCGCGTAATTCGGCGCAACAAGAACGGCATAGCCCGAAAATAAGGCGATTGTGCATTTTTACAGGCAGCACAGGCAGTAATAAATCACGCGGCGGTAACACGCGACATTTAACCAGGCCCTCGACGCTCTCGAGATTGTTGTTTTGACCGGTCGTTAGAGCGCCACATTCGCCCCGCTGTAAATACGCGGGTGTCCAATTGGAAAACGACCTCTTTTACAAATATACGGGTAAAGAGAGCAAATATCCGTATATTTGATCTCTTCGTCCGCGGCGACTCTGTAAGAGGTGACGATATTCTCCGTGCGACCACCGTAAAACGCGTCGCGCGGGTCAAGCGTGATTTTACACATTATCGGATGATTGCCGATGTAACGCGCGATATCTGGTTGCTGCTCTTTTAACCGCTCAAAATCGCATTCCCACATCTCGCGCACTTCGTAACCGGCTCGCCTCATGTGTATAATTTTTTCACAAGTGCTCTCGTAAGCTTGCGCAAAAGTTTGATTGAAACGGGTTTTTGTCGAATCGCGCATATTTGGAAAACACCGCGGGCAGCCGTGCCAATAGCAACCTTGAAATTCGAAAACAATTCCTTTGTCCGGCGCGACGACGGTGGCGGCTGGTGGCAGGTAGCCATCCACTAAATAGCCCTCCGACAAACGAAACTCGCGCGCGCGCCCCGCGTGTACGATCTCTCGGCCGATTTCACGCTCGCAACAGAGTAGCCACTCTATAGATTTTTGAGAATGCCTGTCGGCGCGTCTGTAACCGTTGGGCGGTATTATGCCGATGGTATTCGCGGTCAAAAAGTTTTTTCTATAAACGTGCGAACACGCTGACGCTATAGTGCATGCTGATACGAACGGATCCGTATCAGACACATCTAGAAAAATTTTCCGAAATTGTATGCATGCCCGCCTGAGAATTTCTACATCCATTTGACAGTACTCGACAATCTCCTTTTTCATGTCGAATATATAGTCCGGACTCGTTTCACGGTGCCAGGCAAGAAAAACCTCGCGATCGGCTACGCTCATCGAGTCGGGGCCATAAAACTCAACGGGTGGTAGAGGACCGATGTAGTCCCGAGCGGCGAGAGTGTTAAACAGATGAGGGAAATAGCCCTTTTTAACACTCTCCGGCAAACCAAAGGTCACGGGCAGCGCGCTTAATTTCATCTGAAAGTAATTTATGCTGTCGATGAATTTGGTGCGACCATATTTGAGCAGTGTTACATTTTGACCGTTCAAAATGACACTGGGTGAACTATACTTGGGATTCTCGGCCAGTTCTTTTAGAATAAATTGCGCGTCAAAAGCTTTGGCATTGTGGGCGATGCATATAATTTCCGCGAAAGCTGTGTTTACCCGAATGCACAAACCTAACAGCTCTCTCACCGGATCCCGCGTAAAAACAAACTCGCGCGCTCCGCATGTGTTGCAGATAATTTTTATATCGTCGATAGCCATGCAGTCGGTACAGACCTGATGCACGACGCAGAGATTCGGCACGTGAAGCTGTATGTTTTGAGCGTACGGCGTGTCCTGACGTGTTTCAAAATCATAAAAAATATACAAATATTTTTTAGTCGCGTTCGCGTCGTTTTCAATAATAGGCTGCATGAAGCACTGATCGTTAAACGGATGGTGTTTCATGCATTGCTTACAGTAACCGACACCGCACACGTGTTGTCGTCTGAAAATATTCACGATCTTTAAACAGTGCGCGCACAGCCGCACAACGTCGCAGACTCTCTTATTATTTTTTTTGTACGACCCCGCCTGCTTGTGTTTCGCAAAACATCCGTGGCCAAAGAATTTGCGCCCGCAGTCTGTACACTCGATCATTTCCACGCCGTCGCTCTTGCAGGGCGGACTTACGAAACAACATTGACAAGTACGCGAACAAGCGTGCTGGTCGACACAGCGATACCCTTTGTTGCAATAAAAGCAAAAAAACGAGCACCAGCCGCCGCGAATAAATTCGTAATTACGTTGAAATGACGTCGACGCTCTTCAAAAATTAAATAAATTACACCGTGAAGAGGAGTATTTAATTCTTCGAACGTGTTTCGGCCATCGAAAAGCGGCGCATCGCCATTACCAAAATTTTCAATTTCGAAAACAACGATCGCGATTCCCGACGCGACAAAAAAATTTTGAAACGCTAACAGCTCGCGAAACCCGCAACCCTCGCGTGGTAAAAACACACCAGCGTCACCCACGAGTGTTCCCGCGCGTTGTTTCTGCAGGGTGCGCCGTGAATCGCGTATGTTTTTCCACTCTTTGCGCGCCTCCACGCAATCCCGCCCCTTGAGCGCCAAGTGCGCTTTCGCCACTACGAGCGCACGCGGTAAACAGAGATTATCACCGTCATTTTGTATAGACACTATTGAGCGCTTCTGAAGACTGGACGCCGTCAGAGCTGCTTTGCCGCGTATTCTACCTGCACCAACGGGCATTTCAACGTAATAAGCCTGTAAAATGAACGTGTCGTCAATGCCTATAATCTCATTACTCTGACATATGGAACTAATTAGATTCCATAAATCAGCGACGGTGAAATTTTCTATAGGCCTGAACGAGAGCCCTGCGGGACCTTGCGCGAACCGCTCGCATCCCACCCTCACACTGATTAAATTATTACCCGGAACATGCTCGGTTATGTAGTTATGGATATCGCTAACCGCCGCTTCCATCCATAATACAACATTTTCTCCCTCGCGCGGTTCACCTATTCTAAAACTAATCGTGCGCCCTTGGACGCCAAACCGTCGCAGGTACTGTTGACCCTCGGCTGCAACGATGAAACGCTCGGCGACGGGCTGTATAACTTCATTGTTCTCGGACTCGGGGCTGACCGCCACGACACTGCCGCGCTGCTGCTGCTGCTGCTGCTGTTGCTGCTATAAACGCCGCCGCCTACCTGTGGTGACGAATGGGACTCGGGACTCGCTAAAAAGTCAAAAACAAATTATATTTTCTTAACTTTTTTATTTTTAAACGTTTCTGATTTTTTTTTACATTTAAGGCTCGGAATAGCCGGCAAAACTTTCGAGTATTCGCTTTACAAGATCTATGAGGTCTGCGTCGGTATATAGCGGCGAAGTCTCGTCTTGCGCCTGGTCGCGAAACCAGCGCTGCATCACTGCCTGCGGATTATGCGCTATTTGTTCGTATAACTCCGGCAAACCGTCGATATCGGGGAGCGACGAACGAATTTCCCGATACATCAGATCGCGCGTGCGGATAACTATAATAAAAAATATTTGACTTTTAAAAAAAAAACAAAATCAGAAACGCCCTTAAATAAATATATTTTTACTTACATTCGTTGACACGACGATGCGACGGGTAATTGTGGTTGTACACGGTGTTAACCATGTTTACCACGCCTTGCAGGCTCGTCAACAGCCGTTCACGATCGGCACGCACAGTGTTTGCAGCAGTGCTGTTATCTTCGACATTCACGTTGGGTGGGTGGCTCGCGATAAGACGTCGTTCTGCTGGTGTCACTAGCGGACGCTCGTACATCTCAAGCGCGTCGGCAATCGCGAGATCCCTGTACATCAGCTCTTCCAGGCGCCTATCAACCTCGATTCGCGCCACTCGCTCCTCTTCCGTCTCCGACTCACCCACCTCATCCTCGTCGTCGTCGAAACGCTCCCACGCAATGAGCGACGGACTTTCGGGCTGGGCGTCTTCGGGCTGGGCGTCTTCGGGCTGGGCGTCTTCGTGCTGGGTGTCTTCGGGATGGTCATCTTCGGACCTGCGCGCGTCGTCCGCGACAACCGGTTGCTCGTCCGCGGCTTCGCTCTCCGTATCGCTGTACTCAAAGTTGAGTCGTCGCGCTACAGGATTAAATACCCCACCCGTGCGCGCCGAGTGCTGCGGCGACATGGCTGACGCGCTTGGCTCGAAATTTGTCTCATCGGTGGCCGCACTCGAGCTATCGGATAGCTCCGTATCCGAATCATCGCGAATGAGGCTCTCAAATGCTGTAAATAAAAATATGTAAATAAATAAAAAGTAAAGGAAAATTATTTTGAAAAAAAAAAGTTTTAGACTTACCTAAACGTTCCGTGCGCGCATTCGCAATATCGCGAAACACGGGTAACCCGCTTAATCGGCGCTCGAAGACATCATCTTCAATGACGGTCTGCACTTCGCGCGAACAAGCGAATGCGTTGTAAAGTCGCACTATTGCGCGATACCCTGCCATTCTTAGTAGTAGTCGTAATTGCGCTGATAAGTTTTCACGCGACATACGCCGTAAACGGCGTAGCCACGCGGGGTTTCTGCCGTGACGGGCTCTAGCCGCGAGCCGTAACACGGCTTTCCGCAACGAACTATTTGCCTGATTATCCATCTCGAAACTTCTGAATAGACTGAGTGCGTCGCCCGCAAGATTGGACTTCTTATACACACCCGTCATCTTTGAAACGCACCCCAACAAACGTATGATAAAAAAAAAAATTAGTCATCTAGTCATCTCGAAGAAGTTGACGACAGCGTCCTACTCCGTGAGCACATTTTCTTCGAAACATTCCGAGAGTCAAAATAAACATCTTATGAAAAAAGAGTGGGCATCGAAAAAAAATAGCAGCGCTATGCAGGCACTCCAGCTGAGAAAAAGGAACAACACTTCCTCAAACGTACGTGCGTGGGACCAGTGCCGTAAAATACGATCCCCATTGATTTGACGAGAAAGCCGAGAAGCACACTTGAGATAAAAACTATACAAACCGTTGTACCGTGCCCAGTCGGGTGGTATTGTTTTACAAAAGCATTGCTCACTCTACCCTGGCTGTCCGCCCGCCCGCCCGCCCGTCCGCCTGCCGAAATTAGAGAAAACTCTAAATACAGACTAGCATTGTGAGTCTGATAGTTCGTTTATCGCTCGAAAGTACGCTACAGTCGGGGGTGTTGTTTTACAAAACCATTACTCACCCTGCCTGCCTGCCTGCCTGCCTGCCTGCCGGCCTGTCAAAATTAGAGAAAAATCTAAATACAGGCTAGCATTGTGGGTCTGATAGTTCGTTTACCGCTCGTAAGTACGTCGTAAGTACGACGTAAATACCTCACAACACCAAAAATGTACAGACTTTCCCCGAGCAGCCCGCTTTCTTCGGGACGCCCACCAACGCTGGAAATTTTCTTGCCTTAAGAAACGTCGCTTAATCGGGTCCTTTTTCATCGCTCACACTATTCCCCGAAACCGAGAGTTTCTGTAGGGAACGTGTGTTTACTCTGGCCAACCTAGGCAGTTTTCTCGACGCTTTAGCCGCCATAAACCACGGCGCTTAATCGGGTACTTTTTCATCGCTCACACTATTCCCCACTCTACCCTCCACGGTCGTGCACATAAAAGTGTGGAGCGCACACTGTCACAGTACCAATCAACCTTAGACAGCCACAGCATCGCCATCGCCGCCAACAGTCACAGCATCGCCATCGCCGCCAACAGCCACAGCATCGCCATCGCTGCCATCGCCATCATCGTCATCGTCATCATCATCATCGTCATCGTCATCGTCGTCGTCGTCGTCATCGTCGCCGTCAACATGGAAACATTGAAAAATTTTCAATTTATCGAGAATATTTTACAAACTGTCTTCAACGAGCAATATAATATTTATAAAAAGATAGAGGCGTCCGACAGGGTCATCGAGCGGATGACCGTGAAGATTCAAAATAAGAGTGTCCACTGTCTGGATTGTGCCAGGCAGCGTTTGCACAGCGAGGAAAACCACATTCGTGATAAACAAGAAATATACGACAAACTGACGGCGGATACAATGGTACTTCTGGGAGCCTGGTCCGACGAAGAAAGGCAACGTGTGCGGACTCGGTGCATGAGTCGTATACGTCTTCCAGATGGTAATCAAGAAAGAATATACGCATTACGCCCCAAGAGACAGCGGACACTGTGCATGAGCCGACAAAGTGCGTGCTCATTACGCATGCGTCGCCGCCGCCGCCAATAAAAGTGGGGGCATCCAGAGCGAGGCTAACGGAGCCCCCACCACCACCACCACCACCACCACCACCACTGCCGCCACCAGCGCCACGCAGCATTGCGTCATGTCACCGCTCGCCGGTCGTCAGTATTACCCCAGCGATGGAGCACACGGGTAAAAAAATTGCCGCCATGCGACAACAGCTCGCTAGTGCGAGCAAGAGACTAGAGCGCTACATGCGCGGTGTGAGGCGTACTGCGGCAATAGTCGAAGGAATAAAAGCCCAAGTGCAACTCCTCGAGCAGCAGCAGCAGCAGCAGCAGCAGCAGCAGCAGCAGCAGCAGCTGCAACAGCAGCAGCAGCCCAGCCCTGCAACGGGCACACGGTGTAATTCGTGTGGAATAATATTCCGCACTCTGAGGAGAGACCCTGAGGGCCAATCGTGGGAACAATGCTGGCGGTGCAGCCGGTACAAGTGCTGCGAGTGCAAAAAAACCGCGTGCGAGTGTCTCAACGAAATGGACACACCGCGATCACCACCACCACCACCACCACCACAAGCAGCAGCAGCAGCAGCAGAAATTCCTGCGTCTACAGCAGCAACAGACGACACCAGTGCAGCCGTATAGTGCAATATGTGTGTGCGGGCGCAGAACTGCGCGTGTGTGGGCGCGTATGTGTGTGTGTGTGTGTGTGCACTGTGTGCCCGGCCGTGTCTGCGAACACTTGACACATGTGTGCCTACACGTATCACCGGATACGTGTGCGACTGTACGTGTTTGTACATGTGTGTGACAGCAGTAAGTACTGTTGAAAAAATGTACATGTGTATGTGTGTGTGTGTGCGTGTGTGTGTGTGCACTGCGTGTCCGTACGTGTCTGCGAACACGTGACACGCATATACGTATCAAATATGCGCTTGTACGTGTGTGCGTTATAATTAATAAAAATATTAATTATTAATTATTAATACAAATTATTATTTTTAACCACCACCGAAAAACAATCCCACGCTATCCCCTCCTCACCCTCTCTCTCTCTCTCTCGTAGTAGCGGGGCGAGTATAGCGACCGTTTGATACCACGCAAGCGAACGCTTACTCATCTCTCTCTCTCTCTCTCTCTCACACCAAAACTCCCCACTCCTCTCGAGCCACGCGACTTGCAGTACGCTCAAGCCACCCGGAGAGAGCACACGTCCCGTGCTCAGTGGGGATGCCAACTACCGGCACACGCGTGGCAAGTATAGCGTAGTCCGCCCCTCTACATCCACCGCACCCACGCGCTCAAGCTGCCTGCGAAAGAGTGGGGCGCGTGTGACTGGTATAGCGCACCAATACTCTGCGCTGGCTGCGAAGGAGTGGGGGCGCCATGACGGGTATAGTGGGCCAGCAGGTTACGTCATGACCGCTATAGCGAGAACAGCGGTATCAGGTTACGGCGCCATCAAGTGGACACTTAAACAGGAGCTATACAGTAGCTCATTAACAATAGGCTATTAATCATTGTTTATATAAATAAACAATAATTAACTACTGTTTTGCTACTGTTTTGCTACTGTTTTGGCCACTGTTTATATAAACAAACACTTAAGATAAGAGATGTTTATATAAACACTTGAGTCAAGTGCACACTTGAAGATGGCACCGGAAGTGTAACCTGATACCTATCTGTCTCGCTATAGCGGTACACCTACTACTAGCGCACCCTTACATTGTAACGTACATTTTGAATTTGTGGTAACTTCATACGTTAACACATCTTTTATATATACAAAACTAACCGGGAATACTATTTAATTAATTTAATTATTACTATTTTTTGATATTATTATCTCTGCCTAACATGAAGAGATACCGGAATTTTCTTGAAGATCCATCACAAAGTATTCCAAGAACAACAAAGTATAGAAGACAGTTGCAACATAACGGAAGTGATAGTATTAGTAGTAGTGATGACCAGAATCAGCAAGTAAGTAATAAAATAGCAAAAATAATCTTTAAACGTCAATCCTTGTCTTTTTTTTTTAATTAAGCATTAATTGATTAATTAAAGAAAATTGAAGGTTAGGTTTTTCCTATATATAGGTACACATCGTCGTACAAATCTGTCGTACAAATAGAATCATCCATGTATTAAAACTAATGACAATTAAAAATATTTTTGAATGTTTGGAATTTCAAATTTTAAATTTTTTAAAACTTAAATTGCTTACAGTCTTTTTAATATTTTTGTTACTTAGGAATTATCTAGCCATGAAGTCTATTCTGATGAAACTGAGTTAAATATAGAAAACGAAGAGGATCAACAAAATTCACAAAATTCTCGTCAAAATACTTTGGAGTTATCTGAAGTACCGCAAGATGAAACTTTATACAGTAGAGGAGATAATGAACATTCATTACCATCAAGTGAAAATTTGGTTAGTATTTTTTAATGCAGTATTAGAACAAAAATAAGTTCATGTATTTGTGATAAAAAATAGTTCTTGTGAATGTCACTAAAAAGAAATTGTAAATAATTTGTCATGTCATAATAATTAATTTTAGACTATTAATTTGCTAGTTTAAAGTGGGTTTAAAGTATATTTTGCTTATGACAAATCGAGTAATTAAAAAGCTTTATTAATTTTTGTATTACATGTGTTTAAATTTTGAAAGGACCGCGCCTAGCGGTCGGCCTTTGCCTCCATTCGAGGCCAACAGAGGGGGCTTGTGGCGCCCTCAGAACGCCGCGTGCGCGGGCTCACCGAGGCGTCATGGCGGGCGGCGAGAGTCCGCGTAGTCAGTCGAGAAGAGCGACGCTACGGGAGCGGACGTCCGCGCGCACTCTGGCTGTGCATTCCATATTGTGTTTTGAGCACGATTCTCGGAAGGCGTGTTTGTGTAATCTGTAGCCGTCTAAGGTATTCATTCAGTAATTAAATAAAGTTGCCGTTGTGTTTGATTAAATGTTGCGGGATTTTCTCTGATCTCCTGTCCTGCGTCCCCGGCGAATTTAAACAACAGGTATTAGACGTTGATCCAAACTACATTCTTAATCATGATAGCAAAGATTACTATAGGTCTTTTTCATTGGCATTCGAATCACAAGTAAGAAATGTTTTTATAATGTAGCGCATGAAAATGGTTGTTAACAAGTGTAAAAAACGTATCAAAGTATAAGTGATTAGTATTTTGTTTAAGTATACATTATTAACAGGATAAGCGTGGCATAGTACATATTTTACCATGGATTATTTTAAAAATTTATCTCTTAATTGTTAGAAAAAATAGTTAAAAATAATTCTTGTTTTAATTAATTTCTCGTATAAACTTGCAGAAAACAAATTTATTTGGCTTAAACGGAAATATAACAAAAGTATATATAAATATTAGAAAAATAATAGAAAAATATTCGGTTATTTAAAATTTCGCTGCCGCACTGAACCTGTTAAGTATTTTTGACATTTAATAATTCTGGTAGGGTAATATAAGATTTTAAATCTTTTATTATTTCTTAAATTGTCTGAAATATATAATATTATTTACAAAAAATTAAAAATTTTATTTTTCTATGGAAGTGATTTGATAGTGTACTGTATGATCAAAATTAGTTGGAAAAGGCAACAAAATATAGCTGTTATAATATAAAATCTGCGCAACATTTTATATTGTTTTCTTGAAAATTTTATAAGGAAATACACTGGAAAAAGTTATCAATTTTAGTGTTGAAAATAATAGTATTTTTTTTTTTTATTAATGAAAGTTACATGTTTCTGATTGGATGATTTTTATTACACCTTCATCAAAGAATATTGAGACAGTGGTGCAATATTTTTGACTCGACAAATTTTTATTGGATTCTTCTTTTAAAATTCTTTTAAATTCTTTTATGACTGATTATAATGGCCAACCTACGGAGAAAAAGGAGCTTATTAGAGCCGTCCAACTTTCATGAATAAAGAATTCTAGTATTTTCTATACTAAAACTGAAAACTTATTCCTATTATATGTAATAAGAAATGACCAAAAAATAATAGAAAATTGAATTTTATATTAATGGTTATACTGTCAGCTATATTTTAGGTTTAAGATAACATACAGAATTAAAAATCAAAAGATTAGAGAATTAAATTTTTTTTTTTAACTTTTCTGTATAAATATATATGGGATATTTCAGGTAAAGGCGAAAAAGGTACCCAAAGATTTACTTTGTTAATTTCATTGTTAGGTTCATTGAAAAATAATATATTACATGAATACCTTACCTGTATGTAACATTATTTTGTTATCGATACTCATCCTTTTTATATGGTAAAAATAAATGTTACATATATTATAATGCTTATTATCTTTTAAAACAAAGTAATTTATTCAGATAAAACTATATTCTTAAGGTTTAATATCTTATTTTAATAAATAAATAAAAATGTTCAATCTCAATAAATTACTTTGTTTTAAAAGATAATAAGCAATATAATATATGTAACATTTACTTTTACCATATAAAATAGATGTGTATCGATATCAAAATAATGTTACATATAGGTATGGTATTCATGTAATATATATTTTTTTCAATATATATGAATTTTCGACGTATGAATAATATTAAGTTTCTAAATCAATGCATATTATCAAAAATGCTAATTATTGGTTTTTCTTGATATTTCAAAAAATCATAACTATTTTCAATTAGCTTAAGCATATTTGGTTAAAAAAGCATTTTGAAGAGTTTTAAAAGTAGAATTAAAAAAAATTGTTTCGAACAAAAAATTAAGGCGCAGTCTCAATAAATACTGGCACATTCTACAGATAAAATGCAAACTTTTTTCCAATCAATGTTCTATGCAAAAAGTTTTTCGAGCAAAAAAATGATAAAAGTTGGATTTTAACCAAAAATTCAAAAAATTTGAATTTTCAATGTTGCATATCTTTTTTATTTATGCAAATATCAATCTAAAATTTTAGGAACATGTGTTTTTTTCATAAAAAACTATAAGTAAAAAATTTTGAGTGATTTTAAAATTTTGAACTGCAAATTTCACCTGAAATATCCCATATGTATATTTCTGTATAATTATATATAAATACAAGATTTCCTTAACCCATTAACGCGCAAATGCACATTTTTGTGCACATATTTTCAAGTACAGAATTTTATTGGAAAAACAAAGTCATTTTTATCCAAAATCCTATATAGGGGGTTTTCGAGGGTGCTCTTTCAGAATCTGCAACTTATTTTGTAAAAAAAAGTCAGTAAGTGTATTATTTTTGAGTTTCTTTAAAATAAAGTCAAAAAATTTAATAAAATTTTTTTTTCAAATCAATTTTTGTTACTGTTTCTGTTTTTGGATAATCATATTACTGCCAGAAATCGCGGTCCGAATGTCTGAAGTTTCCAAAACACTGGTTGTGAATCCTTTTTCCCCTTTTATCTTTTCCAAAATGGCGGATTTTGTAAAACAGCGTAATGTTAAACTTCATGATTTTTTTTCTCGAAATGTATGAACTTAACGAAAAAATGTTATAGAACAAAAAATGCTTAGAATCATTCAAAAAATACGTATGAATTTTTTCAGAAGTTTTGTAACCAATTTTGAATTTGTTAATTTTTAACATTTTTGAAAAATCAATAAATGTCTCAAAAACTTCTGAAAAAAAAATCATACGTGTTCTTTGAATGATTCTAAGCACTTTTTATTCTATAAAATTTGTTCGTAAAGTGTATTTTTTTCGAGAAAAAAATTTTTGAAATTATGCGTTACATAAACACACAAAACGTTGAATGAATCGAAGACTGTATAATCATCACTCTGCCACTATAAATATGTAGTAAAATATAGCGTTGCCCAGTTCTAACCATGGAGAGGTAGACGATGCAAGAGAACCTTCTTCTTTTTTTTTATATATTTTTTTATTTTTTATATTTTTTATATTTTTTATATTTTATTCTATTCTTATGAATGTATAGAGAGAACACAGTTTTTACAAAAATGTAAACCACATACCTTGCAGAGCTTTCTAGTTCTTAGAGAACATTAGTTTGTTAGAACAGTTTCTTTGACTTGCGGATTGAACTGCATTACTGAATTTGGGCTTTACATGTTTTTCTTTTTCCAAATAGCTTTTAGCAATAGCCATACAAACATCTTTAGTACCTATTTTTTTGCTCTTACCTGCTGTTGCAACATTGTACAAGACAGTGGGTCACTTGGGTCATTTTTATCAGAGGTATCCAAATAGCAGTTACCAACGCCACTGTCTTGTACAATGTTGCAACAGCAGGTAAGAGCAAAAAAATAGGTACTAAAGATGATTGTATGGCTATTGCTAAATGCTATTTGGAAAAAAACATGTAATGACAAATTCAGTAATGCCGTTCAGTCCGCAAGTCAAAGAAACTATTCTAACAAACAATGTTCTCTAAGAACTAGAAAGCTCTCCAAGGTGTGTGGTTTATATGTTTGTAAAAACTGTTTTTCTCTATACATTCAAAAGAATAGAATAAAATATAAAAATATAAAAAATATAAAAGATAAAAAAATATATAAAAAAAAAGAAGAAGGTTCTCTTGCATCGTCTACCTCCCCGTGGTGAGAACTGGGCAACGCTATATTTTACTACATATTTATAGTGGCAGAATGACGATTATACAGTCTTCAATCCATTCAACGTTTTGTGTGCTTATGTAACGCATAATTTCAAAATTTTTGTTCTCGAAAAAAATAAACTTTACGAAAAAATTTTATAGAATAAAAAGTGCTAAGAATCATTCAAAGAATACGTATGATTTTTTCAGAAGTTTTTGAGACATTTTTTGATTTTTCAAAAATGTTAAAAATTAACAAATTCAAAATTGGTTCAAAAACTTCTGAAAAAATTCATACGTATTTTTTGAGTGATTCTAAGCATTTTTTGTTCTATAATATTTTTTCGTTAAGTTCATACATTTCGAGAAAAAAAATCATGAAGTTTAACATTACGCTGTTTCACAAAATCCGCCATTTTGGAAAAGCTAAAAGGGGAAAAAAGATTCACAACCAGTGTTTTGGAAACGCCAGACATTCGGACCGCGATTTCTGGCAGTAATATGATTATCCAAAAACAGAAACAGTAACAAAAATTGATTTGAAAAAAAAATTTTATTAAATTTTTTTACTTTTTTTTAAAAAAACTCAAAAATGATACACTTACTGACTTTTTTTTACAAAATAAGTTGCAGATTCTGAAAGAGCACCCTCGAAAACCCCCTATATGGGATTTTGGATAAAAATGACTTTGTTTTTCCAATAGAATTCTGTACTTGAAAATGTGTGCACAAAAATGTGCATTTGCACGTTAATGGGTTAAAGTCTAATTATGTTGAAATATTTATTTCAGTATAAATTTTAATTTAAAAGTTTTATATAATTTTTGTAACTTATAGAATTCATGGACTAGTGATACTGACGAACAAATTTTTGGAGAAAATAACGATGACAGTGATCATTTTTCTACGCATCTGAAGATAGCAGAAGTATAAACGAACAATTGCATCTAAATGAAACTGATTCTGATAGTGAAATTCCTTTTAACAGATTGAAAGAAATGCTTGAAAAAGATGAATACAATGACACGATTAATGCTGCAGTAGTTGTAAGTAAATCTGAAATACTACTGACTGTTTTAAAATTCGCTTTAACGTATAATTTACCTCAATCTGCAATTGCAGATTTGTTTAAAATGTTAAATTGCTTTTTTGGTTGTCTCATATTGCCGGACACTCGATATCTCGTTGATAAACTGTTTAATTCGGAAGCTTGTACGGAGTACCACGCTGTCTGCCCACATTGTAATCAATATATAAAACAATTTAATCGAAAAGAACGTAATGTTCTGTATGCGATACCAATATAATGTTAAAAAATCCAACGTATAATAATTTTTTTGCAATAATAGATGTACGTAACGAAATTGTTGATGCAATACAAAGTAATGCTGAATATTACAATTCCATTGTAAATGAATGATTTGTAGATAAGACAACATTTAGTGATATAACAGATGGATTAGCATACAAGCAATTAATAGATTCATTACCTCAATATGATCGGGATTGTATCACTACAACTTTTAACACTGATGGAGCTCCTGTCATTGAGAGCTCAACATTTTCAATATGGCCAATTCAGATGATAATTAATGAGATTCCTTTCAAGATGAGAACTGCCAATCCTATTGTTTGTGGAATGTGGTTTGGTAAAACCAAGCCTGACATGAACATTTTTTTAAAACCTTATGTCTCAAAAATGAACCAACTTACAAATGGAGTAAAGTGCATGATTAATAAGGAAATAAGAAACATTAAAGTTTTTACGGTTTGTTGCTGCGTTGATTCTGCAGCTAGAGCTCCAATGCAGGGTCTTATTCAATGGAATGGATATTTTGGTTGTTCATGGTGCTTGCATCCAGGAGAGTATGTTGCTAGTAATAGAAGAGGTTGTGTGAAGTTTGTTGTTTTAAGCAGAATAACGCCATTAAGAAATGAACAAAGCATGCTAGAATATATGCAGCAAAGTCTAACTTCTAGAAATCCTGTATTTGGAGTGAAAAAGCCTTCATGCTTGATCAATCTACGTGGGTTTAATATTATATCAAGTTTCGTTCCAGACAGTATGCACTGCATTTGCTTGGGTATAGCTGAACAGTTTTTAAATTATTGGATAGAAGATTGTAACATGTCTTACTCCCTGTCAAATAATGATATTTCTCTGATAGATAGTATGTTACATAATTTGAAGGTTCCTAATCAAATTGTGCGTCTATCTCGTCCTCTGAGAGACAGAAAGTTCTGGAAAGCCCGAGAATGGGAAAACTGGATCTTATATTTTAGTTTACCCATACTTTCATGTTTTCCTCACATGCAAGTGTATATAAAATGCATCAACAAGAAGGGTCGCTTCTTGTTGATGCATTTTATATATTGATGAAGAATTCTATTACACAGATTGAAGTAAATGAATCTAGAAGGTTATTAGAAATGTTTCATAACCTTACAGAAATTTATTATTCTAAAGCTGCGATATGTTATAATATTCATCAAATGCTTCGTTTAACCAAAAGTGTATCCGATTGGGGACCACTATGGGCTCCTAGTGGCTACTGTTTTGAAACCGGTAATGGTCAGTTAATACAGCAAATATATGCGGCGAAAGGTGTTATTTTTCAATTATGCAGGACGATTTCAATGGGCCAAAGTGAACTAATATTAAAAAATCATGTTGCTAAAAAAGCAAATTCAGCAATAAATGATTTTATATTGTATTGTCACGTATTTTGCGTGATAATTCTGCTCTTTTCGGTTTTGCAGTTGCCTGCATTAAACCGGGACAAGCAATGGCTAATTACTCCAGATTGACGTTAGGTTTTGGGAAAAACCACCTAAACTCTATTCCCTCAGTGTAGATGAGTTAGATTCCCGATCCTTGCTCTTCCGTTTCTTAGGAGGCCGAATGCGAAATTCTAACTCACTCACTGCTCTGATCCGTCGACTTTAAGAGGCCGAATGCAGAGTTAGCTAGTCTAGGGGACAATTGATCCTGTTGTCTCCAACAGAAGAACTCAACGTCTCGGAATTAGGATAGGTGAGGGTGAGGTATAAAAGAGAATGGCAAGAGACAGAGATGTTTATATTTGAAAAAACTTACTTTTTATTTGCTCTTACTCGACTCCCCTTTTTCCAATTTTCAATATTTAAATTACAGGAAACGGAGCTTTGCACGCTCTTTCAAAAAAAGTTAACAGGCCCGTAGTGGTGGTGATGGCAGTGATGTTCTCGATGTTCTGTCCTGCTGGATGGTGGTGGCAGACTGACTTCCGGGGCTCCGTGATTCCCTTTTTGTCGCCTCGGGGGTAATGGGCGTGGAAAGCTGCTTTTCCTTAAAAAGCTGCGGTATCAAATCAGGACTCTCGGCGTCAGCGTCTTATCGAATCAGTGATGATGCTTGCGGCGGCGGCTGTGGTATTTTTAACTGTTCCTATGTTTCAATGTTGAGCGAGTTGAAGAGTGCGGGAAAGCGGGGCCCAATGATGCGGGGGCGATCTTTCTTCCAAGCGCCACAGTTTCGTCAAGCGGGGAGAACCTTATGCTTTAACCCAGAGAACGGGCGCTCATCCCTTCTCTAGGGTATTTTCCGGCGGCTCGTATCCTTCTTCAAGAGCGAGAGAGAACACTATACTGTGCAACGAAGAAGGAAGCTGAGAGAGAGAAAAGATATTCCTATCTCTCTCACTCTACGCTTTCTTGGAGAGTTTTCTTGATAATTTTTACGTTTTATAAATACTATTGAAAACAGAAGTTTTATAAGTTAACCATTACATTACTTTATTAGATGTTACCTTAACAAGGTATTACAAATTTGAACGGTGATTTTACAGTGAATACGATCGGAGTTATGGCTAAATTAAAAATTGTTAAACATAATAACTAGTTTTACAGAAGGATAATTAATATAAGTTTACAAAAATGTTAGGCGCTGTTAAAGATCGTAAAAGTAAACAATTAAACTTAAGGTCATACAAGTGTCTCCAAAATTATTGTAACTATCGCTGTTATTTATTAATTACATATGTTTTACTTAATATTATTGCATTAACAGAAAAGGTTTCGTTCAAGGTTACATAAAATATTGTTTCGGATTATCTCCAATTATAAAATTTATAAATTATATATTGATTTGCCACTTAATTAAATAATCATCTCTTCAAGCCTCAAAAATGTGAAATGAAAAATGAAATTATTGTAGAATAAAATTATTAAGATTTTCAGAAGAGAAAAACATTAATAAATTAAACAATTATATAAAAATAAAAATCTTGAATTAAAATTTATATTATATAAAACTATAGAGAAAAATTATTGCAGGTGAACTGTGTTATTAGAAATTAAAAATCTAAAATAATTAAATAATTATAGGCTTTACAAGTTCTAAAATTGGAAATAATATTTGTCGCGGTGTAAAGAGAACCCAAAGGTTTTTTTAAAAAGTTCGTTTCGACACCTGTAAGTGCTACGCAGCATCCTAGGGGGAGATAAGATTTTCTAGATGTGCACGGCTTCGGCGAGTACATCTTTTGTTAACTATGGGAATTGCAACTCCTTGAGAGGGTCATAAAGTATCTTACGTGATTCCATGAAAAATAAAACATTATAAATTATTATTAACAGTAAGAAAAGTAAGAAAAACGTTTGTCGATTTTCCAATTTTGAATAAGCGACTATGCATAGGAGTTTTATGACTCTCTCCTTCTCGCTATCTTGTTTGGCTTTCCCAAGAGCGTTCAGATGGTTTTTTGGCGTGGGAAAGAAAGTGAGCAATGGGGCCCGCGATTCCGAGAGGGTCAAGTCGTAAAATATTTTTCCTATATAGCTTTCAACTATGTCCTCTCTGTTCTCGGCGGAAACCCTCTGTTTGAAAACGCGACTCTGGGTTTTCCTCAACGATAAAACGCGTCGAGAATTTTCAAAACGTTGGTGCTTAATCTATTTTCTTTATAAGAGAACAGAAGGTTCTCATATTAGACTTCAGTATTTATTTATTTATTTTTTTTTTTTTTTTTAATAAGCTAATAAGCATCCGCCGTCACACCCCCACACTTAAACGATTACTTAAGGAGTGCAACGAGGAAAAGTGATCGAGGGGAGAAAAAAAAATGATTTAGAGAATAGTGATACAGTATTATAGTCATAATAGGTATTCGCACACAAAAACTAAAATCTACAACTTAAATTATGCCAATATGATCAATTTACTATTAATCCTGAACGAACCCTAAGGTCGATTTGGTTGATCTTGGTTGTACGGAGTTAGTGTTACTTACTTCATTATCTACCCTGACCATTGGGTAATAAGAATTTTCTCTCGGTGGTTGAGCAGGTGGTGCGAGAGGTTGTTCCATATCCCTTTGAGTAAATGCGTCGGGTTTGGGCCCCAAATGAATAAAAAGAGCTGTTAAACTGCTCTAGACTGCTGCTAATAGATGATATGACCACCCATAAATCCTGTGTAAAGCTATACCGTTGACAAGTACATCTGCTATCATTTTTACTCCTTGGAGGATGATTGGAATAGCCATTATTGCGGCGCTCACGGTACCAAAGGTTAAGAATTTTCCCCATGCCTTCTGCCAAGTGGACTTAGCTAGCCGCTCAATGAAGTCCTCATTCAAAAGTTTAATGATCCCTCCATCTTGATTACGTAAGGGATGACCTCCTATTTCCCGAGCGACATCGTTGATTACACCTGGTTGTTCAAGGGGATACATGATCCTGTTCATCAATTCCTCCAGATCTTGTTCGGAGTAAATACCGCTTGTAGCAAGGGTTGGTATGTCTTGATACTTCCAAGTAATCTCGGTAAATGGTTTCAAGACTTCAGGAGTTCTGGCATCTACGGGTCGTGGTAGAAACTTAAACCAATTTTCATTAAAGAAAAAGAATGTGGGTAACAAGGCGTTACAATCCACTATGGTACCTTGGCTTTTTAATATGTGAGTCTTGGGTGTCATAAACTTGGTTTCATTATTATGATTAACCTTGAGTTCAACATAACATTCATCGCCAGGCATTACCTTAACATCAGTCGGAATGCACTTTACAACATGGACCACTTCTCCAGCCGTCACAGCCATATACCCGGGTCCTCTCATGAGATTAAAAGCAAATTGATCGGGCGCATGCGTAGCAATAGCTAACACATTTTTTTAAATTTCGCGTTCCTGTCTACAACGATGTATCACTACATCCCTATACAAATTAGTTATTTGGGTTCGAATATAACGTTCTACAAATACAAACTTGGAGTTAGTATACGCAAAGATATCTAGGTTGCTGAGTGACATTCTCTTGCTCGTAGTAAATACATTATCTTTTGTAGTTTCAAAAATAAATAGCTACTGATGTTTAGTGCCGATTATTTCATACTCACATACATATTTCTTTGCCTTCATCATGAGTGAGAAAGTGACATCCTGGATTGTCAATGAGTATATGGTGCGCTGAGACTTGTCAAAAATTCTGTTTGCCATTCCTTCATATTAAACGCTATAATGACTAAATTTACATATATCCCGGGGAAGATTCTGCCAAAATGTATTCCCACCTTCGGGGTCAATGCAATTTTCGTCCGTTAACACGCAACGGGTTCCTGACCGTAATCGCACCTGATTATTATTAAGATCAACTGTGGTGATGTACTCCTGCACAGTGATTCTAATCATTCCCTGAACTACTACATTATCCCAAATCCCGTAATTATCGGAATACGCTGCTCCTAAACCTTTCCCTTAAGAAGTTAAGGATCCTGCTAGAGTCACTGGTCTGACAGTTGTCTGATTAATCCTAATATCCCGTAATACGTGGGTGTTATCAAAATACAGAGTACCGGAGGCGAATAAATCTAGGCAGCGCTTCTTACTCATCTCGACCATATACTCATGCAAACCGTTCTTAACTATAGAGTTATGCGAATGCATACCACAGTGATAAATGGTGCGTTGTAATTGTAGTTTGCATTGTACTACATGTACATCATCAAATAGATTCATCTGGAGCAATTGTACGTACTTCCTAGTGCTATTTACAACTGTGGTAGGCACGTCGCATGGCGCTACATCGAGTAAAGATACGGTAGTTATGTTTAAAGATCTTGCCCCGCAGTCATAGGCGATGATGGCTCCTGCCCCATAGAGCGTTGTTAAAATAAAAAATAGTCCGGTCACAAGAGACATAATTGTTGTTTCAAACTGTAATCAGAAAAGAGGTTATTATTTGTTCTCCTCCACTTTCGGGTGTTTTTTTTTTCTTTATGATTCTTTGGTTGGATTGATATGTGAAATACGCAACCGATTTGCATGTACGACTTTTGTTTCTTTTTCAACTGTATTTTAATGTTATTTCTCGGTAAAATCGCTATTATCTTGAAAGGACCGGTATAATGATCATTGAGTTTTCCCGGCTTTGGACCTGATTTGAGAAACACGTAATCTCCTAGCTTAAAATTTTTAGGGTTAATATGTTTATCATAATATTTCTTTCATTTTTCTTTTGATTTAACTAAATTATCATAAGCTATTTTTTGAATGCCAGTTAACCTAGTGACTAAATCAGTGATGTAGCCTTTATATGTGGGAACCATGTCACCTTCACGTAAAGGATTGCTAGATGGCAGACGGGCTAAACGACCGAATACTACTTCATAAGGAGTGTGTTTAGTACTTTCTTGCACGCAGGTGTTGTAATTAAGCATGGCGAGGTCCAACCATTCATCCCAATTATTGTCACTGTTGATATACTGTTTAAGAAATTCGGTAAGTACATGATGCGATCTTTCCAAAGATCCATTGGATTTAGGGGAAAAAGCTGTAGTTTTTAACTTTTTTATTTTAAAACGCTTCGCTATCCGGTTCATAAGAGAACTTAAAAAATTTTTGCCCTGATCAGTAAGAACAGACTTGGAGCAACCGAAAATGCAAATGAATCTTTTCACGAAAGCATCGGCAATAGTGGTGGATAACATATTAGATAATGGCACTGCTAGGCAAAATTTGCTAAGCTGGTCTTGCATAGTTAAAATATACTCATTGCCGTTTGGTGTTTTCTTTAATGGGCCAACAATATCTAAGGCTATTTTCTCGAACACCGTGCCACATGTATCAGTGATAATCATTGGCTGCTTTGTCTGTAAACGAGTTAATTTCTTTAATTGACATTCTAAACATTGCTGTATGCGTCTCTGAATATCATCTTTTAAATTTTCCCAATAAAAATGTTGTCTAATCCGATAGTACGTTTTCGATATGTCGCGATGTCCACCAACAGCCGAGTTATGTAATTCATAAAAAATAGCATCCCGACGTTCCAAGGGAACGTATTCAAGGGTATCCATGCAAACTAAAATGGTTATTTTAGTACCACGAAATACTTCGTCTAATAAGTTAACAAACTCTGACCAATCTAGGTTTTCTATATCTTTATTTTTCGCTACACAGAAACTTGTTTGATTTAAACTAATTAATAGACTTCTAAGTATAAATAGAGTACTTAAAATTTGTTCTTTAATATAACTTATTGGTTCAGAGTTCTCACCACGTATACATAAACCAAATTGATAATAATTCTTTCTTTTCTTTATCTGACAGACTTCCTCTACACTAAGCACCTGATTACTACTAATTTTATTGTACTCCATGAGCTTGTGAGCTCCTACATCACAAGGTTGACCACTACTACTAATAAAATATATAACATTATCAGTTCGTATATGTAAAGCTTCCTTAATTTTTATTAAATTAGTAAATCTATCCTTATTAATTATTGAATTGTTACATTGCAGAGAAAGTTCACCTTCAGAATGTTCATTGTCTTCCGAACTTTCTGAATCACAACCTTCCAACATAGGGGATTGTTGATTTTGAACCTCATCACTAGGATCACCTTCTGCAAGATTGCGTTTTCCCTCCCGTTTCCTATTGGGATATCTACTTTGAGTCCTTAATTTATTGGGCACATCTCCGGGATCGTTAAAGGAAGCCTCTGGTTCTAGAGAAACATGAGCGTCATCAGGTAAATCTAAAGGAACTGTTTTCTTTGGTCTACCTCGGGGTTTTTTAGATAGGTTGTTAGGAATAGGAGGTTCGGGAATCGGAATTTGAGGTTCCTCATCGGTATTGACTTTCCGTGGACGACCACGAGGTCTTTTCACTGGTTCTACCTCATTAGCCTCAGGCGTTTGAACAGGTGTGGGGTTTGTAACAATAGGATTTTCAAGAGCGAGTTTTTGCTGTCTAGTAATGACATTTACTTTATTACTTTTACCAGAGCTATTTCCAAATATTTGTCTTTCTAAAAATTCTTTTATATTTCTTCTGTGAACTTTGAAAGATAAAATCTTATTATCTAGTTTGATAGTTCTATCATTGAAATCAATTTTAGCTTTAGTCATACTAAGAAAATCAAGTCCTAATAAACCTTCACTAATAATTGGAAAATCATTCGAGACCACCTGAAATTTCACAATTATATCGAATAATTCTAATTCAATCGAGCCTAGGGTTTCATACAACTTACCACTAATATCTTTAATGTATACTTTATTAAATTTATCAATCGTTTTGTTTATAGGCACAAAACATTTTTTTAAAAGACTTAATTCTGAGGTTGAGCTAATAATAAATTGCAAATTATATTCTAAATTTGAATTATAAACTTCTAAAGAAACTAATTTGTTATTAATATTGGTTGTATCAATGCCATTCATACTAAGATAACTCTTATCATTACTACTGCCAGCCTCTAATGTTAATGACGTATTCATATCAGATTGGATTAAAAATAACCTATCAAAATCAATTCTACTCTTAATATTACACAAATACTTGAATCCTATAACTCCATCAAACGGCAAATCATAATCATCACTAATAATAAGAAACTCGGTAATATATCCCAAAATTAACAACTCCACGCTGCAGGTTACTTCAATATTTTCTGTAAAAATCCCTTGTAAGGTAGTACTTTTATCTAGATGAAATATCAAGTCCTGTGGCACAGAGCTTTGTTTAATTATATTTACGGATGATGAGCAATCTATTGCAAGTTTAATACTTTTATTATTTGAGCTAATTTTTGTTTGAAAAACTAAATTTTTTATCGTATCAATTTCTAATTCAGCAAAACTCGGTGAACTAGATGATTTGCGTAACTCAACTTGATTTGATTGTTTACAGGTTACATTTACGTTAATTACTGGCTCAATCGCTAACTGTTTATTGACTTCTGATAATAACATATCTAATCTAATCTGTTCTGAAATTCGCTTCTTAAAAGGGGCTGCCATATGTTTTACTCGAATAGCTTTGGTGTCAAAGTGAAGACTTGCTTCGCTTTTAAAAAGAAAATCTAATCCTAGCATCCCTTCTACATTAGTTGGAAAATCATTTGACACTACCTGAAATTTAATCGGAATTTTAAAAACCCATGAAACTGCTGAACCTAAAGTTGTATAATTTTGACCTCCGATATCTCGTAATTCTATTTTATCAGTTTCGTCATATGATTCTGTAACATATCTCTGCTTAATTATGCTTTGCTCTGAAAGTGGATTATCTAAATATTGTATGCAATTATAGTCTACATGATGCACGTCTAACAAAGGTAAATTTTTACTCATGATTGTCGGAGGAGATAAGTTATACATTTTCCTATAAGACTTATTACTACTATCGCTAATTATTCTTTTTAACGTGCTATATTGTTTATTATTATTCCTATCGAAAGCAATTCGGATCCCATTATTATATAAGAAAAGTGAACCTAATATACCGTCGCACGGAATATCATATTCATTATCAATAACAAAAAATTCTAATAATCTGCCTTCGAAATCTAATTCTATGCTACCATAAATTTCTATTTCATCTATGAAAACGCCTTGTAAACTCTGCTCTTTATATACGTCAATATTTACGTCCTGGGGTACAGAACTTAACTTAATTACATTTAAAGTTGAAATTGGATCTATTAAAAAGTTCATTGTTTCACCTGTAATATTACTAGTAAAATGATAAATTAAATTTTCAATCACTCCATTTGTTTCGCGATTTTGAATACCACTGATTTTACATAACATATTTGCTTTAATTGTTTCAACAGGATTTCTTGATAAAGCATCAGCCGCAGCATTGGCTGTTCCTGGCTTATAAATTATTTTATAATCGTACTCAGATAACATAAAACGCCACTTAAGTACTCGCGTATTAAGATCAGCAGTCTTAAACCATACTAATGGTTGATGATCAGTAATTATGGTAATTGGTCTCCCAAAAACATATGACTTAAAAGCTTTTATACTATATACAATGGCTAGGGCTTCCTTTTCATAGACTTCATAGCTTATTTCAGGCCCACGTAAAACTCGTGAGGTATATGCAATAGGTAAATCAGAACCGATAGGACCTTGTGAAAGAATGCCTGCTACAGCAATGCCGGACGCATCAGTTCTAATGTTATAACCCTTCGTCAAATCCGGAAATTGCAAAAGCGGAGCGTTACAGAGTAAACTCCTTCAATTTGCAAAACGAGCTTTCAGTTGTACTAGTCCATTCAAATGGTATATCTTTTTGTAGTAATTTAGTTAAAGGTTTGGCAATCTTCGCGAAATCTTTAATAAATCTGCGATAATACCCACACAGACCTAAAAATTGGCGAACAGCTTTCACATTCTTAAGTTGAGGAAATTCTTTAACTGCTTCTATTTTCTTCGGATCGGGCTCAAGCCCCTTTTCGCTAATTATATGTCCGAGATAATTAACTCTTCGCATAAGAAATTTGCACTTTCCTATTTGAAGCTTTAATCCAGCTTTTCGTAATCTCTCAACTAATAATTTGAACTTACGGTCATGTTCTTCCAAAGTGTTCGCATAAATAACTATATCATCCAGGTAAACAAACAAATCTAAACCCTGTAATCCCTTCAATATAGTATCCATTAATCTTTGAAAAGTTGCTGGTGCATTTTTCAATCCAAACGGCATTCGAACGAATTCATAATGACCGAAGGGAGTACTCAATGCAGTTTTATGCGTGTGTTCGGGATGCATTTTAATTTGATAAAACCCCATAGCTAAATCTAAAATAGTGTAATATTTTGCGCTGCCAACTTGATCAAAAATATCCAATACCATGCGGCCATTTTCATCGGTTGCCTTTGGCACAATCCAAACGGGTATATTATATGGCGAGTTGGATTCGCAAATTATGCCGGCTTTTAATAGCTTATCTACATGATAATTTAGTTTATCCTTCATAGCATGGGGAAATTGATACTGTTTACAATTAACCGGAATGTTGTCTACGGTGTTGATTTCGTGCATAACTAAATCAGTTCCGGGTAAATCATCGCCAGGTAAATGAAATATATCGCGAATTTCATTAACTAACTTAACCGCGTACTCCCTTTCTTCATTATCCATATGATCCATAGCTAAGTAATTTTCTACCTTTGCATCTACTTTTATACCTTCGTTTTCAAAAATTAGATCAGCTATATTCAATTCTTCATCATCTAAACTATTTACATCCAATGTGTCAAAAGTATCGACTTGTGAGACGGAAAAAACATGACGGACTGCTAAACTAAAAGTTTCATACTCCCCAAGCCTTTCATCAATACCAATTGTATTTCTATCAATTTCTATTGCATTTGTAAAAAATGGTGTTAACTCTGTACCTTCAGCATTTCCCACTAATAAAGGTACACTACAATCATTAACAACAAAACATTTATCTTTAAAATCAATAACCGCGTTACTTTCTTCGAAAAATAAAGCACCGAGTATACCGTTATTAGGCATGTCAAAATTGTCATGAACTACATGAAAAATACATTCAATATCGAATATTTGAATTCTTATTATACCTAATGTTGTCTGTAAATTTTCTCCGACTCCTTTTAAGTGTATAATTACTGACTCATCTATTTTATGCAACGGAGACAACATTGACTTTCTAATTAAATTACATTCCGCACCGGTGTCTATTAAAAAATGTTCCTTCATCCGCGTATATATGTTAGCAATCCTAATTGTCGGTAAAATTTTATTAAGCGGATTTTCTCTTAGATTATGAATTGAATACTTATTACTAAATACAAAATCATCAATCCTTTTAAATGGAACTTGTATATTATCAATATAAAATAATCTAGTTTCAAAATTTATTTTTGTCTCATTTTTAGTGAAAAAATTTGATCCTAACACGGCATCACAAGACATAGGAAAATTTCCGGGCACCAAAAGAAATTCTGTAGGTTTACCAAAAATCTCTAGCTTGATTGTTCCGATGGTTGGGAAACCTTCCAGACTTATACCCTTGAGTATACACCGTTTTGATTTATCAACTGTACCTACATTTTCACCTAAAACATCTATTTTTAAGATATTCGCTTCAGATCCACTATCTAACATAATATCGAGTTTCCGATAATCAGAAAAACAACCCCTAATAACCGGAACTTGTGCTGAATGTTTTAAGGCATTAATCGGAGATATGCCTCGTTTGATTCTTCCTGTTGACGCGTAGGTGACCGATTTGTCTTCTGAACAGCGCCCTGTTGAGAAGACTGCAATTCGTTTCCCGAGCTCTGCAAATTTTTAAGTTGCTTTTCATCTTCTTGACGCTTAAAACAATCGGCAATGAGATGTCCTCGCCTTTTACAATAAAAACACTCTACTGACGCTCTGCGATTAGGCAACTGCGCGGATTCCGCAGGATTCGTTCGGCAATTTCTCGCGGTGTGTCCGGTACGATTACAAATCTGACATGACTCACTACTTTCCCCATTATTACTTCTATCTCGGCAATCTCTAGCTATATGACCGACACGTTCACAGAATTGACACTTAATATTCGATCTACAATCACGAGCTTTATGGCCTTTCCGGTTACAAATTTGACACAGCGTTTCATCATTCAGTTTTTTATAACAAGTTTTTTCTTCGTGTCCTGGTCTCTTGCAATAAGAACATTGTTGTTCATTCCTTGTAATGGTATTGCTACTCAAGGCTATGTGACCTTCTTGATTACAAATTTGACATATATTAATTGCTCGTTTATCTACGGGTTTTTTATTCTTCATGCCCGAGCGCAAAAGCATCTGTGTTTCTAAATCTTTTTCTACTTTAATAGCATTTTTATCTGCTGTGTTAGCAGTTGTATCAGACGGTAAATTCAACTTGATTTCCGATTTTAATCCTCTTTTAAAACAATCAAAAACTTTATTTGTTACAGTTTGTTTAAAGGCATCTGAAACTGACTCGAGACCTTCTTCCAGTTTCTTAGCTTCAAGGATTCGCGTAGTTAATTGACGTAAACGATTTGAAAATGAAATAACCTTTTCATCATCACGCTGATATTCATTACCCAATTCACCTAACAACTGATTTAAAGTCTGTGCGGAACCGAAAATATCCGTAATATGTTCTATCAAGGTATCAACCGTTTCAAAAGTTACCCCTACTGTACACGACCTAGCTTCCCCTTCAAGTCGAGATTTAATCAACTTCGCTAGATGAGACTGAGCGGCATCGTCTAACATATCCCTGGCTTCACGGCATCCTTCCAGAAAAGCGGCTAACTGATGTAGCTTGCCTTCAAACTTAGGTACTACGGCTAACGCGTCTTTTAACGTCACACGACTCCCAGCCATTTGTGAATCACCGTTGAGGCTCATTGTCGCAGGTAAAATTCCTCTTCTTAAAATACCTTGCCTCCAATAACCGGGGACTGTTATTTCGCGTGTCACCAAAAGTATGGTCAAGATCAACAATCTCTTCGTTACTTGCTTTCGATTTTATTTCTAAGTCAGCAAAATCGTTGTTTAAATTGTCATCTATATTATCTTTATATCTATCGGTTAAGGTACTGTTAGCTAAACTATTTGCCGAATTTTCTAAATTATCAAGGTTGGGATACAAATTTGATCCGGAGCTAGTAGAGGGACCGTCGATTTTTAACTGTTGGTTAGGCAAAGGCGATCGAGCTAAACCCTTACCAGTAAAAGCTGCTTTACCTTCTTCCCACAATTTTTCCTCTATTTTTCCTTTACTTCGTGTAAAAGGACCTTTGACCAAATCGCTATTTGTATTACTCATGTAAGACACCGAAAAAAAAACAAAAACACAACTTCCTTTCCCTTTTTTTTCTTCACTCTATTTTTTTCTAATTCAGAAATTCGTTTATTTAACCTAATTATACTATTCCGATAAAATTTTTGATTGTGAACAATAGTCCTTTGACAACTTTTAATTCGTCTAGACAGTACTCTATTTTTATGCACTAACTTAACGTTTTATTATTATTTTTACAAAAATGAACTAAATTTACTTGATTCTGAGTTTCGGAAATTTCTAAATCGGAAATTCTATTACCCTGCCTAGCAATATCTAATCTCATCTCATTATTAATAACGTCTGAAAATCCCGGTTAATTGTCCTCTGATCTTCCTTATCTTGCTCGGATTTAATTTCGAAATTTTTAAAATCTCTAATTAGTTGCCCAATCTCGGAATCGAGTTCGTTCGCGAAATTGACAACATTAGTTAACTCGTGCAATTGAGAGTCGTTGTTAAATGGGTTCACTAATATAACCATTTAAATTTAGTAAAAAGAAACTTTCAAAATATGAATTCTGAATTACTTAGAATTTTAATAAAATAAGATAACAGAGAAACTAAATAAGTATACGTTGCACAAAAAGTGCTATTTAAAAGCTAACAAATTTCCCTAATTGCTCTTACTTTTACCATTTTCGACCTATATAAAAGAAAATAAACTCACTAAAGGCAAACAAAGGAACCACATAAAATTTCACTGTTTTTTTTTTTTTTTTAATTTATTTATATATCTTTTAAATGAAAAGTTTTCAAATATGCTTAACTTCTAGACTAATTTTTTTGAATTTAACATTATCACAAAATTTTGCCTTACATATACTACAATACCACGGATTGCTTCCTTGTTCACAAATATTTTCCACGATATATTGGCCCTTTTCTTCCAAAGTTTTTGGGGCTAAATTTTCGCATGTAACAGATCTTGCTGGTAAAGGAGAATTTCCTTGGGACCAACAGCGACAATGTTCGGGGTTGAGTGTTGTAACCTTGCAAGTTCTCGGGTTCGTCTGCCTTTCTTAGCTTTCCGCTGCTTTTTCGCAATTTTTTCCGTCGATTTCCGGTATAATAACCCTGCTCCATTAAAATAAACCAAATATTCCCGGATTTAAAATGGATTCAAAATTTAATCAATTCAAAAACAAATGTACACACAGTATTCAAAACAAACTAAACGCAATTTATATGTAATTAAAACTTATTGCTTCTCTACCAATTTTAGACATTTAAGACAAGTTGAATTTACGAACAACACGTTAGCTGCCTCCGCAACGTTAAACAGAAAAAAAACTATTAAATAACTTTTCAATTACAAGAACACCACTAAATTGATTTTCCAAATACCGAATTTACACATTAATTTAGTCAAGAGGCCGTTGCGCATAGTCATCTTCTTGTGGCTCAGAGGCTTTGGGGCTTTAACTAACAAAAATTATTTTTCGATTTATCAAAAGTTTACCGATAGGCCGTTGCGCATGATCACTTTCCTTAATGATTCAGAGGCTTTGGGGCATTGGCTTAACAAAATTATTTTTCAATTTATCAAAAGTTTACCGATAGGCCGTTGCGCATGATCACTTTTCTTAATGATTCAGAGGCTTTAGGGCATTGGCTTAACAAAATTATTTTTCAATTTACTAAAATTTTAACCGATAGGCCGTTGCGCATGATCACTTTTCTTAATGATTCAGAGGCTTTGGGGCATTGGCTTAACAAAATTATTTTTCAATTTACTAAAATTTTAACCGATAGGCCGTTGCGCATGATCACTTTTCTTAATGATGCAGAGGCTTTGGAGCATTGGCTTAACAAAATTATTTTAATTTATCAAAAGTTTACCGATAGGCCGTTGCGCATGATCATTTCTTGTGATTCAGAGGCTTTGGGGCATTGGCTTAACAAAATTATTTTTCAATTTACTAAAATTTTAACCGATAGGCCATTGCGCATGATCACTTTTCTTAATGATTCAGAGGCTTTGGGGCATTGGCTTAACAAACTTATTTTTCAATTTATTAAAAGTTTACCGAGAGGCCGTTGCTCATGATCACTTCTTGTGATTCAGAGGCTTTTGGGCATCAACTAACATAATTATTTCTATATTAAAACACTTTCCACGACCAACCACTTTGCAACCTCGATTTTTTTTTTTTTTTTTTTTTTTTTACCGTAAATTAAACAAAAAATATTTTTCGCGGCGCGTACGGACTCTCAAAACTACAGAGAAGGAAAAGAAGAAAGAAAATGCTACTGTTTTTCCTAACGCAATTTGAGCAATTAGCCTATCCCCCCGGGGCCTCCAAAAATTTTATGTCACGTATTTTGCGTGATAATTCTGCTCTTTTCGGTTTTGCAGTTGCCTGCATTAAACCGGGACAAGCAATGGCTAATTACTCCAGATTGACGTTAGGTTTTGGGAAAAACCACCTAAACTCTATTCCCTCAGTGTAGATGAGTTAGATTCCCGATCCTTGCTCTTCCGTTTCTTAGGAGGCCGAATGCGAAATTCTAACTCACTCACTGCTCTGATCCGTCGACTTTAAGAGGCCGAATGCAGAGTTAGCAAGTCTAGGGGACAATTGATCCTGTTGTCTCCAACAGAAGAATTCAACGTCCCGGAATTAGGATAGGTGAGGGTGAGGTATAAAAGAGAATGGCAAGAGACAGAGATGTTTATATTTGAAAAAACTTACTTTTTATTTGCTCCTACTCGACTCCCCTTTTTCCAATTTTCAATATTTAAATTACAGGAAACGGAGCTTTGCACGCTCTTTCAAAAAAAGTTAACAGGCCCGTAGTGGTGGTGATGGCAGTGATGTTCTCGATGTTCTGTCCTGCTGGATGGTGGTGGCAGACTGACTTCCGGGGCTCCGTGATTCCCTTTTTGTCGCCTCGGGGGTAATGGGCGTGGAAAGCTGCTTTTCCTTAAAAAGCTGCGGTATCAAATCAGGACTCTCGGCGTCAGCGTCTTATCGAATCAGTGATGATGCTTGCGGCGGCGGCTGTGGTATTTTTAACTGTTCCTATGTTTCAATGTTGAGCGAGTTGAAGAGTGCGGGAAAGCGGGGCCCAATGATGCGGGGGCGATCTTTCTTCCAAGCGCCACAGTTTCGTCAAGCGGGGAGAACCTTATGCTTTAACACAGAGAACGGGCGCTCATCCCTTCTCTAGGGTGTTTTCCGGCGGCTCGTATCCTTCTTCAAGAGCGAGAGAGAACACTATACTGTGCAACGAAGAAGGAAGATGAGAGAGAGAAAAGATATTCCTATCTCTCTCACTCTACGCTTTCTTGGAGAGTTTTCTTGATAATTTTTACGTTTTATAAATACTATTGAAAACAGAAGTTTTATAAGTTAACCATTACATTACTTTATTAGATGTTACCTTAACAAGGTATTACAAATTTGAACGGTGATTTTAGAGTGAATACGATCGGAGTTATGGCTAAATTAAAAATTGTTAAACATAATAACTAGTTTTACAGAAGGATAATTAATATAAGTTTACAAAAATGTTAGGCGCTGTTAAAGATCGTAAAAGTAAACAATTAAACTTAAGGTCATACAAGTGTCTCCAAAATTATTGTAACTACCGCTGTTATTTATTAATTACATATGTTTTACTTAATATTATTGCATTAACAGAAAAGATTTCGTTCAAGGTTACATAAAATATTGTTTCGGATTATCTCCAATTATAAAATTTATAAATTATATATTTATTTGCCACTTAATTAAATAATCAGCTCTTCAAGCCTCAAATGTGAAATGAAAAATGAAATTATTGTAGAATAAAATTATTAATATTTTCAGAAGAGAAAAACATTAATAAATTAAACAATTATATAAAAATAAAAATCTTGAATTAAAATTTATATTATATAAAACTATAGAGAAAAATTATTGCAGGTGAACTGTGTTATTAGAAATTAAAAATCTAAAATAATTAAATAATTATAGGCTTTACAAGTTCTAAAATTGGAAATAATATTTGTCGCGGTGTTAAGAAAATCCAAAGGTTTTCTTAAAAAGTTCGTTTCGAGACCTGTAAGTGCTACGCAGCATCCTAGGGGGAGATAAGATTTTCTAGATGTGCACGGCTTCGGCGAGTACATCTATTATTAACTATGGGAATTGCAACTCCTTGAGAGGGTCATAAAATATCTTACGTGATTCCATGAAAAATAAAACATTATAAATTATTATTAACAGTAAGAAAAGTAAGAAAAACGTTTGTCGATTTTCCAATTTTGAATAAGCGACTATGCATAGGAGTTTTATGACTCTCTCCTTCTCGCTGTCTTGTTTGGCTTTCCCAAGTGCGTTCAGATGGTTTTTTGGCGTGGGAAAGAAAGTGAGCAAGGGGGCCCGCGATTCCGAGAGGGTCAAGTCGTAAAATATTTTTCCTATATAGCTTTCAACTATGTCCTCTCTGTTCTCAGCGGAAACCCTTTGTTTGAAAACGCGACTCTGGGTTTCCTCAACGATAAAACGCGGCGAGAATTTTCAAAACGTTGGTGCTTAATCTATTTTCTTTATAAGAGAACAGAAGGTTCTCATATTAGACTTCAGTATTTATTTATTTATTTATTTTTTTTTTTAATAAGCTAATAAGCATTCGCCGTCACAGTATCTTAGCCAGAAACGTGCTAAAACTTTTGCGAAAATCAGTAATGTTACATACTTTGGATCAAATTATCCCACGAAAAGAAGGTTTATCGAACAATGCGAATTATCTAATGAATCGAGAAGTTAAAGAAAGGTGTCAATATAATTCGATAAAAAATAAAAGAATACGTTCTAGTAATTCCTATGCTGTCACCACTGAAGGTGTTTACATACAAATACTGGAGTTCATATTAGACATACCTACTATGAAAGAATATACAATACATAATGTAATAAATACTGCAAATGTTCTTTTCAATGAATGTCACGAATCTGCAATCAGAAAAGTCGTTGATATTTCTGTTAGAACTAACTATGTAGAAATTAATTCTATTGCTAAAATTTGTGTTCGAATTGACACAAACGATGTTATGTATATCTGTGCTGTTCCAAATTTATATTTTTATTGATAAAAAAAATACTATAAAAAAATGTACAACTTTACTGTTAGAAATTGTAGCAAATAATTTTTAATTCATTTTTCGATAATTAATGTAAATTATTTAAGAATTTACATCAATTCATTGATACAAATTGAACAAAAATGATTGAAGAAAAAGCCAAAAACCAAAACAAGCCCTCTGCTGAATCTGCGAATGAATCTGCTGAAAATGAAAATTAGCTCTTAATTATTAAATAAGAAAAGTAATTAGTTATAAATCTTGTATCACATAAGTGTTATGTGTTTTTTCAATACTATACTACACGTAAATGTTGTATTTTAGATATATTTTTTCTATATTTATATATTTATATGTAATAAATGTAATTTTCACATACACATGGAACATGGTAAAATAAAAATAAAGTTTGTTCGAACTGTATATTATTGTATTATTATTATTATTAACTGTATAAACAAAGAATGACTCTCTACAATAAAAATCACGGAAATTTTTAGATATTACGTGATAAAAGAGGTAAAATAAGGGAAATTACGTGATTTACCTAAAATTACGTGATTTCGTCAAAAAATGACGTGCTTTTTAATGTCTAAAATTTTTTATATTAACTGAAAATCGCGTAATTACGCAAAAGTCACGTGATTTTCGTATCAAACAATTTTGCCGGTAATTACGTGATTTTGTAAAAAATTACGTGATTTTTTTATCTCAGAAATTTCATATATTCGGTAAAAATCACGTAGTTACGTAAAAGTCACGTGATTTTCTAATAAAACCATTAATATAATTTTTGGAAAAGCACGTATCATATTGGAACAAAATATTACGTGATTAATTACGTGATTTTGTCACGTAATTTTGTCACGCGATTTTTTTCAATAGGGCGAAGTTTCAAATTTTAGCTGTTTTTGCTTATTTTATGATTTCACACCGATGATTGCACTCAAACATATGCCCATCACTTTATATCTATCTATTCACTCTCTTGCCACCTTAAATATGATAAATACTTGTTGTTTTATCAACTACAACTATTTTATAAATTGCTTTTTATATATTAACAGGAATTTAACATCCAGATCCAGTTAAAAATAGAACTATATACATAATTCATCACAACCGTCTACTTTTCCCAAATAATCTTTAATCAACATAGGAATCATTTTTATATGTTATTCTATCTCTTTATAATTACATCTAGTTATAAATAATATGCCACATTAATATTAATGATTTGATATAGGAATAAATAATTAATTTTTTTGATAAAGTACAGAAGTTGGAAACTATCCATTAAAATTAGCATTCAGAAAGCTACATATACATTTTCATAATTGACATAATAATATAATGATGACTTGAAATTTATTTTACTTACATTATTTATATAACATTCACCTTTGGGAAATAAAATATATCTGACCGCCGAAGTTCAATAAACATTTTGAGAGGTTAGTTGTAATACTGAAATGATATTAAGCATTTTCACTTGAATAACTTTTCAGACACATAATTCATCACAAGCGTCTACATTTCCCAAATGATCTTTAAACAACATCGGAATCATATTTCTTTATTTTATTCTATCTCTTTATAATTACATCTACCCTAGCAAAAAAAATAGTGAAGACAATTGAATAAAACGGAAGTAAACAGTTATTCACTGCAGATAACTGCAGAAAAAGGTCGGAATTGAGACAAAGACAACAGCTATCTGTAGTTTTCATCAGCTATTTTCAGTTATTAACTGTTATGTTCAAATTCCAATCGCAAAAAAATTTTAAAAAAATTGTTTTGTTCATTTTTCTTCACTTTTCTTCAAAATTTTCTTCACTTTTAAACAGTTTAAAACTGTTTTCTTCGTTTATTAATAGTTATTATCAGTTTTCTTCAATTATTAACTGTTATGTTCAAGTATCGAATTAAGTTGTATATAGCAAAATTTACCAATATTTTTATTACATTTATAAACAGTTTTCATCCGTGTATAACTGTTGTCTTCAGTTTTATTCAGAATAAAACTGTTATTTTCAGTTTTTTACTGATTTCTTCACTTCTTAAAGTCGCTTGCTTTTCCGAAAACAGAACATAACTGTTGATAACTGAAGAAAACTGTTTATAATTGCAAATAACTGTAGATAACTGTTGAAAACTGATACAAACTGAAGAAAACTGATAAAAACTGAAGATTACTGTTGTCTTTGTCTCAATTCTGATATTTTTCTACAGTTAATTTCTGTTTTCTTCCATTTTCTTCAGTTTTTTTCTGATAGCTGCAGATATCAACTGTTATGAGTATTACATTTTTTTTACTAGGGTAGTTATAAATAATATGCCACTTTAATATCAATGATTTGATGTGGGAATAAATAATTAATTTTTCCAATAAAGTACAGAAGTTTGAAACTATCCATTATAATTAGTGTTCAGAAAGCTACATATACATTTTCCTAATTGACATAAGAATTGAATAATTACTTAAAATTTATTTTACTTACATTATTTGTCTCACATTCACCTTTTGGAAATACAATATATCTCACAGACGTAGTCCAAGAAATATTTTACGACATGATATTAATTATTTTCACTTGAATAACTTTTCAGACTCATAATTCATATTATATATCTTTTTAATATATTTGAATAACATTACTTCTATCATATTCATCTCTTATGATTTAATATTACATTAGGTCTTTAAACCAGTATTGATGAAGTCCGCAATAAATTATTTATTTATTCCTTCTCATGGCTCATTTGTATACCTGAAATAAAATAATCGTACACAAAGCTTAATTCTTAATTTTTTAAATACTGTTACTTATATAATTTTGAACAAAAAAAACTTATCTGACAGCTTTCATTCAATAACGTTTTAATGGAATACATTAACCTTTCATCTGTGGACAAAATCTCAGACTCATCAAACAATTTAGGTATTTGTATAAAAAAGAACCTTTTAAAAAATCTTGTAGTAAAAAAAACAGACACCATATGCAATCTACCTACATACATTATTATGTTATAGTGTTGCTATTATGGTCAGCTGCTAGGTAAATAGTTATAGATGAGCTTCGTTTTTATAGCTTAAGCTACTTCTACAATGGTTGAAATATTGTTCAAGGATAATAGAAAAATACGAGTTTTAATTATGTTTTCTTACCGCTGTTTTCAATAAATTAGAAGTTTTGGTAACATATTTCATTTATTCTAATTTCTATAAAAAAAAATTCCAATAGTAAAAGTGTGTTAATACAGGGATTGTACTCTATAAATATAATCCTTGGAAAATTCTTTGAATGATTTTTCATTGGATTTTTTTAGTCAGTCATAATATTTTTTTTAATAATGATAAAAAGTTTAATAATTTTTTAATAGAAAATAACTTATATAGACAAGAAAATAAACATGTGAATGGAATTGTTAAATATTAATTTTTCAACTTGATGCATCTATATTTTTATTACTTTTGTTTATTAAATTAATAAGTTATTTTCGATTTTTAATTTAAATTTATGAAATATAATGTGATATATAAATAAATTATGTAGGAAAGAAAACTATTTTATTTAAACTAGATTTGTGTTATTATAATATTATTTACAAATTTTTATACATTTTTACTTTTAATCGCAATAATCACAATTTATTCCTAAATATTTGCATATTTCCACATTTAAATTAACGACTGTATTGAGAACAATCTTTTGGGTGGTAGTCATCATAAAAACAATTAAAACATAAATATTGTCTGCACCATGAACATCTTATAAAGCAAATTTTTTGGCAATCGTTTAGTTCACATTTGTTTTTCAAGTATTCAGGAGCAAAACAAACTTGATTAACATTAAAGAAAACATTCCTTCTTGATATCAATTTTGAAGCATACCAAGCGTACTCCAACATTTCTTGAAAGATTGGGGCTGATAATTGGTTATGAACTAAACTATGAATTTTGACAGCATCAGCTCTTGTATTGATTTGTCGATCTTCTAAAAGTACAGTTGTACAATTTTGAATTTTTTAAATAAAATTTTTAACCTGTCTGAAGAAATACACATCGCAAGGTTGAGCATAACGAGTACAGCCAGCTGGAATAATTTTAATCTCGTAATTGAAGCCAAATTCATCTAATTTTTCTGAAAGCGTTTTATTACTTTGACCACCCCAACTATCCACAATAAGGAGAAAATCTTCTTGTACATAAGACTTCAGAATAGAGTCCAAGTAAACTTTCACTATTTCTGATGTAAGCTTGCCTGACTTCGAACAAGTTACGTACACATTCGCAAATGCATTTACCATCTTGTCAACATAGTTTTGTACCACTGTTCCAAATAATCCTTTATGTTCTTGTAAGCAAATGAATACCTTGGGCAAAAGTTTCCCAGAAGCAGTTACTGAATACTGTACAGTATAACTACGTGTAACCTTAGTTAAATCCCCAATAAAAACATCTATAAGTTTTGAACCTTTGGTACTTAATGTTCTTTGTACGTTCATTCAATACTCACATCCACTTTGATCCGTGTTTATAACAAAATCTAAATTATACTTTGGTATAAGTGAGGCGCATTCACTTTGAAAATCATTTGCTGTTTGGAGCAGGTCTTTTACAGATTTATTTTCTTTTGGCTTTATATATCTTGTTACTTTCCTTATTGAAATTCCATACTTATTTTTAAAATTAATAAGCCAAGATCTTGAAGCATTAAATTGAAAATTTTCTGAGAGAAATTGAAGAGCTGCTTGCATTGCCCATACTTGCAAGTCTCTTGTGAAAACAGGGTTTCCACTTTGACGGCTTTCCTTAAATCTCTCATAGGTCCATGTATTGATAAAATTATATTTGTCATATACGGTTCCACCATTCTCTATGTGTTTCTTCCAACGAGTCAAATCATCTAATCTAGTTAGCCTTTGACCTCCATTTTTTTGTATTGTTGATAATTTCCAATTAGGATGCTCTCGATGTAAATTACATACTTTTATTTTATAATCAAGTGGAATGTGGTTTATCGCTTGCTGTGGTGACAGTTCATATGAACTTGGAGTAGATTGATCCTCTGAACTGGCATTGGTAATATTACTACCTAAAAATAATGTAAAAGAAATTCTTAAAATTGGAATCATGTTATGCCAACCCAAACTAAAAATTTATTGCTCAAGTTTGTTTGGTTTTGTTTGTTTTAGAGCACATAAAAATGAAAATAAAAAATTGTATTTATTTATAAACTTTTATTAAAACTTATAGTAATCTTTCAGAAAAAATAATTAAATTTTAGAATTAATTAAGAGTCTAAATATCTAGTGCTTAAAAAATAATAAACATGACCAAATGTAAAAGAATTAATGAAAATAACAAATATATAAGGATATTTTTATTCATGTTTTCTGATACATAGATAACTAAATAAATAATATTATACAAGACCTACACAAAGGCAACATTATTTGCCTTGGAAGTATTTACATATGTAAGTTTGTAAATTTTCAAAGTGTTATTCTTAGATTTTATTTAATCTTACTTCCAGTTAACAGTTCACTTTCTTGAACATCCATTGTAAGAGCTAGTTCATCCGCATCAAGGCTTTCAATGTTCTCTTCAATGTTTTCTTCATGAAGAAATAGCATTTCCTCTTCAATAAAACACATTTCTTTTGACATTTTAATAATAGACTTTGCCAAATAATTTCCAAAAGTCAGAGCTTCTCCTGTAGAATATTTTTCACTATGCAGTTCATTTATACAATTAAGACGTTTCAATAATTCTACACAGTTGAATATACTATTATCTGTTAATAATTGTTTTTGAGTTTGTGATAGCAAATCACAATTATCACCTGGTTCATCCATAATCAATTGATAATTTTTAAAACTTGAATTTCACTATATTTATATTTCACCAAATCTAATGTATAGTACAGAATATACGAACAAGATTCTGTGTTTTGCCTCCGTTTTGTCCCTAATCTATGGTACTCCGGGACACATGGCCAATATGAGAACCAGGGTTGGTTTCACCAAAACTCTACGCTCATAGTTTCTGACTGAAGGATGGGTGGTGCCGCACGACGGCTTAAGCAGGAAATTGACGTTCGAAGTCTTTCAGCTTTTTTTTAGAAGCGCGATTGCGAGAATTAATTTAGATATTTAAGATTTACAAATTTCAATGATTGTATACGAGATATACATATATTATTATTAGATATATATTATTAGATATACATGTATTATTGTTTTTATTATGAAATTAATAATTTTTTTCTAATTTTCAATTATAACGTCGGAAACTAAAGCGAGAATAGTAAGTTGAGCCTGAACGGACATAGAGCAAAGTTAAGTAGACGAAAACTCCTGTTCGTAATAACCTGCACTTAAGCACGGTAAACGCTTTACTACACGCCAGTTAATGCATTAAGAATTCGTGGAATTGCACCAATTTCGAAACCAGGGAACTAATGTTGAATTTGTTAACACAGCCTCAAAATGTTGAAAATGTTGATGATATTCCTATTATATAAATAAAAAATATTATTGTTACGAAAAACTAGCATTTTTAATACTTGATTTTTTACACTCTCAAAAGTTTTATCCCTATTTTACACGAAAATTGTGTAAAATACGAATTTCTCTATTTTAAACAGTCATTCGTGTACAAATAATTGTGTAAAATCGAAACTATAAGCCCATGAATTCATGCATATTTTACACAAAATTGGTAACAGTGTATAATGGAAAATCAGAAAAAAATGATTATTTTAACAATAAAAAATATGTAGGCATCCTCCTGTTCTATTTATCTCGTATACAATTATTGAAATACGTAAATCTGATTGAATTCACGCAATCACGCCTCTGAAAAACAGCTGAAAGAATTCGCGCTTCAATTTCCTCATCAAGCCGTCGTACGGCGCCACCAGTCCTTCAGTCACGAATTATGAGCGTAGAGTTTTAGGGAAATCAACCCTGATGAGAACGGTTCTAAAGAACTTATAGCTATTGTAGAAACACATCTTTTCAAGGCTTGTCTCCTATTGGATAGTCTTTGTACTTGTATCTATTTCTTTTCCCTGTAACGGGCCGAGCGTGTCAATCTTGTGCTATGCGTCACGAGTATTCTAGAGCAGAGAGGTCGTAAAAAGATTCTTTCTACGGAGCACACAAAGCCGAGAACCTATATAGCTCAAGGGTTACAAAAAAGCCCAGTGCCAGAAGAATAAAGCCCGAAGCCCAGTGTGGCAGTATGCAGACAATTTCTCATCCTTGAACCATATTTCAACCATTGTAGAAGTAGCCTAATCTATAAAAACGAAACCCATCTATAACTATTTACCTAACAGCTGACCATAATAGCAACACTATAACATAAATAATGTATGTAGGTAGATTGCATATGGTGTATGTTTTTTTACTACAAGATTTTTTAAAAGGTTCTTTTTTATACAAATACCTAAATTGTTTGATGAGTCTAAGATGTTGTCCACAGATGAAAGTTTAATGTATTCCATTAAAACGTTATTGAATGAAAGCTGTCAGATAAGTTTTTTTTTGTTCAAAATTATATAAGTAACAGTATTTAAAAAATTAAGAATTAAGCTTTGTGTACGATTATCTTATTTCAGGTATACAAATGAGCCATGAGAAGGAATAAATATATAATTTATTGCGGACTTCATCAATATTGGTTTAAAGACCTAAAGTAATATTAAATCATCAGAGATGAATATGATAGAAGTAATGTTATTCAAATATATTAAAAAGATATATAATATGAATTATGAGTCTGAAAAGTTATTCAAGTGAAAATAATTAATATCATGTCGTAAAATATTTCTTGGACTACGTCTGTGAGATATATTTTATTTCCAAAAGGTGAATGTGAGACAAATAATGTAAGTAAAATAAATTTCAAGTAATTATTCAATTATTATGTCGATTAGGAAAATGTATATGTAGCTTTCTGAACGCTAATTTTAATGGATAGTTTCAAACTTCTGTACTTTATGGGAAAAATTAATTATTTATTCCCACATCAAATCATTAATATTAAAGTGGCATATTATTTATAACTAGATGTAATTATAGAGAGATAGAATAACATAAAGAAATATGATTCCGATGTTGTTTAAAGATCATTTGGGAAAAGTAGACGGTTGTGATAAATTATGTGTCTGAAAAGTTATTCAAGTGAAAATGCTTAATATCATTTCAGTATTACAACTAACCTCTCAAAATATTTATTGGACTACGGCTGTCAGATATATTTTATTTCCTAAAGATGAATGTTATACAAATAATGTAAGTAAAATAAATTTCAAGTAATCATTATATTATTATGTCAATTATGAAAATGTATGTGTAGCTTTCTGAGTGCTAATTTTAATGGATAGTTTCCAACTTCTGTACTTTATCGAAAATATTAATTATTTATTCCTATATGAAATCATTAATATTAAAGTGGCATATTATTTATAACTAGATGTAATTATAAAGAGATAGAATAACATAAAAAAATGATTCCTATGTTGATTAATGATTATTTGGGAAAAGTAAACGCTTGTGATGAATTATGTATATATTTCAATTTTTAACTGGATCTGGATGTTAAATTCCTGTTAATAAATAAAAAGCAATTTATAAAACAGTTGTAGTTGATAAAACAACAGGTATTTATCATATTTAAGGTGGCAAGAGAGTGAATAGATAGATATAAAGTGATGGGCATATGTTTGAATGCAATCATCGGTGTAAAATCATAAAATAAGCAAAAACAGCTAAAATTTGAAACTTCCCATAGCTGTATCTTTTCACAGGAAGCCTATTAGCCTAAAAGCCTTGACACAGCCTCTTTTTATGATAAAAGAAGCCTCTTAGACCTGGTGTAATGAAAATCCAGGACCGCACTCCTTGGTCCCTCCTTGTTAGTTTTTCCTAGTTGGTCGAACATTTCTGTAATATTTGGAAGTAAATGTGGATCTGTAACTGTCTTTTGATTTAGTTTCCTATAATCTATAACTAAACGCCATCGTTTTTGTTCGTCTGCTAGTTTTTTTTTTCGCTACAATCCATGATGGAGCGTTAAAAGCACTTTTTGAGTTCCTTACTAGGTTATTTGTTATTCGTTTTTGAGTTTCTTCTATCGCGATTTCCTTTAATTTGTGTGGTAAAGGAAATTGTTTTGCATAGATGGGTTTATCATTTGATAAGTTTATTTCATGTTATTCTACATTACATGATCCTAAACTATCACCCTCTAGCCAAAATATTTCTTTATTTTTCAATACTAGGTCTCTAATCATTGTTTTACTATTTTCAGGTAAATTTTGATAATGTATTTTTCTAGTAATTTTCCTTCTCTATTAAACTCTTCTAAATCTTGTATTAAATCATTTTTCTTTATAAATGTTATTGATCCTAAATTTAAAATCTCATTTTCGTCTATGTTAAAGCTTTCTATTATTGGAAAACCTTCAGGTAAATTGTCTATTTCATAAGAAATAAAGTTATATTCTTTTCATATAAGGTAAAAGGCCATATTATGAGACAGTGTTTCATGGGTCAGCAGAGGTTTTCGATTTTTAAAATTGATTAAAACTGAAATCAGACGGATTTTTTTTTACATATATCTGGTTTTAAGCTTCTAGAATGATAAAAAAATTTTTGTTTTAAAAAAAGAGTTAAAAAATTATGTAATTAATTAAAAATCGCAGCTACTTTGACGTCCGTATTGTGAGACACGGTCGAAACGATTTGTCCGTGTGTCTCATAGAGAATGGCCATATTATGAGACACTCTTTTACACCCTATTTATTGAAAAAGAACTCTTTTATTTCAAAATTTCTATGCTAATTATACAGTAATCTTTATTCCTTAGCATTACTTTGGTCAATCACAGATAAAAAACTAATATAAACCTTGATTAGAACCTTTATCAAAAATCATAATACAGAACCTCAAAAGTCTAACCTGACTGATTTTGATTCCTCCGAATAGAGATTCCAAATCTAGATGTTCGATAACTGATTTATGGGCTGGAAGATTTCATTGTAGAAAATAATTGAACTCGGTGGAGCACACAATTTCATATTTGACATGATTTTATTTATTTTAGTTTATTTATAATTTTATTTTTTTCATTTTATTTTAATTATTATAGAAAATTTAATCCATGCAAACCATAACTATTATAAATTAAAAAATCATATTAAATATGAAATTATGTGGTTCACCGAGCCCAATTATTTCCTACAATGAAATCTACCAGCCCATAAATCAGTTATCGAACAACTGGGTTTGAAATCTCTTATACGCAGGAATCAAAATCACTTATGTTAGACTTTTGAGGTTATGTTTTATAATTTTTAATTAAGATTTATTTCCGTTTTCTAGGTTTCATAAATTAAAATAAAGGTGAGGAATGAAGATTGCTTCATTATTAAAGTAAAAAGTTTGTAATAAAAGTTTTTTTTCAATAAATAGTGTGTAAAAGAGTGTCTCAATAATGGGGACAAGGTGAACCGTATTATGAGACACGTCTAATATTGTACCATAAATACGGACTTCCGAAAACCAAATGTACATATTATGAGACAGCTAAATAATTTAATAAACTTTATTAAGTTTGTGATAACTTATCATTTATTTAGAATCTACAGCTCTTAATCTTTTAAATAAGCTAGGTAACATATTTTGGAATCATTTAAATTCCTTGCAATATATAAGCTAAATAGTCAGTGCTCTTGCTGCTTCCATTCAAATAACAGAGTGCTATCTACATAACGTTCATGCGTAAATTCTGTATTATTTTTTCTTAAATATTAAACGCTTCAAAACAACCTACAAATTCACATACTTATAGCATTGAAAACTTATGCTTATGAATATAATTTTTGTTTGATAATATGAGCAATAATTATTTTCAAAATTTAGTTTTCTTTCTGGTGTCTCATAAACGTGGACAGTGTCTCATAATACGGCCTTTTACCTTACATAAAGTTTATTATATTCCTTTAAATCTACTTCCATCTTTTTATTTATTATTGTCAAAAATTGCTTATAGTCTGTTGATCCTATTTCCTCAAAATCGATTGTTTGGTGGTTACTTTAAAAAGCAATGTTTGTTCATTTAATTACATTTCTTGTTGAATATCTTTATGAATTACGGGGGTTTAAAATTTTTCGTTTCGTCCGTATTTTCCAACATTCTCTTTAAAAATTCCTTTTGTTCGATCGTAACTATTGAATTAACTTCTTTATCCGTTTTTTGTAGATTTTCAGTTACTATATTAAGATTATGATTTAATTTATGGGCTGGTTTTAGTCTGATTTTGTTATTAGTTATTTGTAAGTAGCCCTCGTCTCGTCTTAATTTTTGTTCAGTAACAATTTTGATTCCTAAAACCCCGTCGTAAGGTAGATAAAAATTTTGTGGTGCTACGTGAAAATCAATATTTAGTCCGTTTATTTTCATTTTTATTACTCCTAATGTCTCAATCGTATTATCCGTGATACCAGATAAATGAATTTTTCTATTTTCTAAAATTATAGTAGAAGGTATCTGATTTCTTTTGATAATATTTAATTGAGCTTCACTATCCACAAGTAAGTTATATATTTTACTTGTGAATGAATTCTCTATTTCGATATACTGTAGTGAGTTTTCCATTTTCAGAAAATATATTGCTATCTTTGTCTCTGTTATTTTGTCTTGTATTTTTCCTTCTTCAACATTATTTATTCCGGAATCGTTAGAATCACTCAAATTTATTTGATCAAAGTTCTTACCTTCAGATTTATTGGCCGTCTGATTTTTCCTCCTGTTTTCATTGATATTACACAACTTTCTTGAGTCAGCTTCTTTCCTCTCGTTGTAGTTCGTGCTTACTATATTAGTTGTACTTATTTGAATGTTCTCATTATTTTCGAGTGTTTTTTATTAGTCCTTCTAGTCCACTCATTTCCAGAAGAATTTGTTAGTTTCCCAAATTTTGTTGATTAGATGCTTGTAGTTGGCTTGGTTTTTTGAAGCATTCTTCTAATGAATGACTTGTATTTTTACAAAAGCTGCAAAACTTTTTCATATTGTTTTCCATTTCTTTAATTTTATAGCAATGTTCAATCAAATCTCCTTTGTTTTTACAATAAGCGTAGGTTACCGACGATTCCATCTTTTGTAATTTCCTGCAATCTGTAATGGAATGACCCGTTATTTTACAATGATCACAGTGGGATATTTGTCTATTTGGACGTTCATTATTACTGTGATTAAAGCATATAGGATGGTAACTTGTTTGTTGATTCCTATTGCCGTATCCATTCATATATCTGTTATATGTACCACTGTTATATGTAGATTGATTCATTTTTCTTTCATTAGTTCCGTAATTCATACTATGATTTCTATTGTTTGAATTCCTTTGGTTTTGCATGTTTAATTCTGGGCAATATTTTGCTAGATGCACGGTCTCATTGCATAGTTGACATGTCAATTTGGCCATCGCATTAAACTACTTATTCTGCATGATCAGTATTTTCACGGTCTCACAATCATATGCTTCGTGGCTCTCTTCCGTACATATCGTGCACTATATCGTTCATTTGTTTATCGTGCAGTATTTTATTGAGTGGCCGAGGTTGTTGCACCTCTTACATAATGCTGACGAGCAATTTTCAGCCGTGTGTGACGCACTGCCACAGATTTCGCATGATTCCATAATTCTTGCTGTATTACTGCACGCAAGCGGATCATGTCCTCTTTCCTTACACTTCCAACACAGTTCGTACTCTGTAATAGTAGGACATTGTGTAACCTCGTGTTCCATATTTTGTCAATATTGACAATGATTACTCGACATCGAATTTAATTTACATGCGTCTTACTGAGTGACCTTCCGTACTACACAATTTGCAAATTAATTTTATTATGTGCTTAGCTGTTCTGCAATGATATGATACATGCTCCTTACTTTTACAGTAGACACATAAAGCTTCCATGCAAAATAAAGCTTCCTGATTTTTTCTCTACATAATTGACAAAAAAGTGTTTTAGTTTTATTTGGATTTGGGGTTTCGAAGTTAAACAATATGCTTGTAGAATCCTTTCTTAAGCTATTTTGTTGTTTTAAATTTGATTCAATTTTAATAGCTTTTTGTACTGCGTTATCCAAATTTTGCTGTTCTTCGAGTTCTATTCGAATTTCCTGTTTTAATCATCTTTTAAAAGTGCTGAGCATGTCGTTTTCTAAATGAGTTTTAAATTCTGTTAATATTTCTCTTGTTATATTTGGTTCTAATTTTTTAATTCACTTATTTGTGTGCCTAATATTCGTAAATTGTTTGCAAAACGTAGTACATCTTCATCTGATTTTTTAATTTGTTGTGTTAGTTTTCTGTATAATGAATGTATATTATCTGTCGATGGATATAATTTACCCATGGTTTGAATAAACGTCACAATATTTGCGATCTCTACATTTGCTAAAACTTTATAAGTTTCGCCCCTGAGCTTTATTTTTAGAAGCTGAACTAGGTTCTGCTCGTCATTATCCGAGATGATTCTTTTTGCTTGTTTTAATTTTTCTATGTATTCATCAACTGGAATATTTTCCCCGTCAAAATCAGGTACTAATTTTGCAACTTCTTTAAGTGCTAACTTTAATGGTTGATTTGCCATTTCTGCTTCGAAATTTATTAAATTTTCGTTTACTCGAATTCTTACCTCTTCGTTATTATTTAAGTTATTATCTTTAGCTAAAATCAGGCTTTGTTCATTAAGTAATCCGCCTATGTCTGTGTAATCGTGTTGCTTGTCGTCTTCTAGATATGCTGTGTTGTTAGAAAATGCATGACTTTGACCTGGTCCATTCGGTGTATAAAAAGTATTTGGTGATATACTATCTTGTTTTATTTCAGGAATTAAAAGATTATTTATATTTTTCCACGTATATCTTGTTCTAGTGTAGATTTTGTACTATTCTGCTTTTCGTTTAAATTAACTGAAGCTCGTGAATCTGTTTCTTCTTGTCCGTTAAGGTCTGTTTCTGAAGTTGATGGAATTGTAACTATTTCCATATTTTCCTCTGTTTTTGAGTGCAATGGTACATTAGCATAAGCAGGTAATGAAAACCGGTTCAATTGATTATTTGGAGGTGGTCTTAGAACCGTTGGTTTCCTTTCGAAAGCGTTCGTTTGCCTATTTGAATCTTCTACTTGATTTTTAAATCTGGGTCACCTTGTGTCGTCGTCTGGTTATAATCTCTTTGTTTCCCTATTTCCTGTGTTTTTCTGATATGACATGACATAGTACTCTTTTGCCTATGCTATACGTAATATTTCTTTTTAAATACGTTTTTATTAATAGTTGAACTATTTTTTGCGTATATTTTTTAATTGTTTACTTGACAATATAATTTATTTATTTATTTGCTATTTCTATAACTCTATTGCCTTTGTTTTCCGTTTACATAGTATTTTAGTGTTTTATCTTTTATTATTTAAAATGTATTTATTTTATGCAATGATTATCTAACTAACTAATTTATTTTATATTATTATTCACATTCTTGAGCTGTGTTAACCGTTATTCTATTTTTTTTTCACACAATGTATTTTTGATTTATTTGATAATTATTCTTAATTTTGCAATTGTAATTTGTTATTATGATATTTTGCTTATATATTGTAATACCTTTGTTTTGATTTATTTTTTTCCTTTTTAAATCTTTTTTTTATTAATTTTTTTCCTCAATTTCTTATTTGTATTCGACCGTTCTTATTTTTCTCGTGATCTATTTTGGTTTGAATATTTAATTTCCACAATCACTTATTTTGTAAATTCTTATTAATTTTTGTAATTATAATATGTTAGTTTGTTAGTAACTTAACGAGCCGTACACGTTTATCTTCAGAAGTTTAAACGATCATGCTACAATGATTCTCTCGACTTCTTACTGCAAAACGAGAAGCTCGGAAGCAATTAGTAGTGATATTTTTATTTATTTTCAAATACTATTCCCTTTTCCCTCACTCCAGTCTTATTTTTTTGTATGAATCTAGTGAACTTACGTTCGATTCTGTACCGGAACCAATGTGAAGTCCGGAATGAAAAAAATAACGAATAATAATTTATTATAATTTATTTTATTTGGAAAATATATAATTACCAATATTGTTAATGATTGCAATGTCTTAGATGTATAATTTTAACGAGTACACTTGTAGATTATTGTAGTCAATTGAACTTCCCGCGAATGTCGTCTGGGGCCGACGGAGTTCTCCAGTTGTCCTGCAATATGGTCTGATCTGTGACTGACTCATGCGAGCACCCCTCGCTTTTTTATGATAGAAATAAATTGGGTTAAAGATGATCTGACGTTCAGTCGAGATCATCCTTTTAAAGAAATTAAATGAGTGTAAGCCGTACGTAGTTCGATTTCAAATTCAAGTGCTGAGTATACATAAAAACTTCGGTGCGCGTTTGCTTTCGCGAATTCGGTTCGAAAAGTCATGCTGTTGCGAAGCCAAAATGCTGCGTTCGTTAAAATTCCAAATTACACCTTTTCTGGGTCAGAAAATTACTGATGAGAAATGTGATTGTCAAATTAATTTTAGGGATGCGTCACAGTCGTAACATCTTACACCTAAAAATGTAACTTTTTTAAATAACTAGAAAAAAATTAAATTAAATTAATAATATACTCATACAATATGTTTATAATAATATATTCATATTTTGACCAAGTAATCCAAAAGAGAGTCTTTAAGACTCTTGAATGCCATAATAATCAGATATAAAGATTTTTACTTTGGCGTAACGTACAGTTTCTAAAAATTATTGAATTTTCTGTCAGCCGAGCTTAAAATTTTTTAACCTTTGAAGTATTTTTTAACCTTTTTTAGACATTTTCACCCGCCATATTGGAACCGCCATTTTGAATATTCAAAATTTGATAGCAGACTTGTAACAAGCAAGCTCGAAAACCTCTATATGCAAACTTTCTACGAAATTTTATGGATTGAACTAGATACTTATAGTTATTTTGGATTGGTGTGGTTTACCCCCCTTAGGGGTAATACTTATGAAAATACCGAACCGCATCAACTTTATTTTTCTGTTTTATGTGTTAAAAACATTTTTAAAAATTTATTTAGTCCTTTTATGATGTTTTATTAACAAATCACGACGAAAAATACCAGTTTTCAACCCTTAAAATATGGGGGATGCCACCCTTACTCTTCGAATCACTATGAAATGATTATTTTTTTTATCAGAAATAATCTCCATTTTGTTTCGTTGAAAAATATTTAGATTAAGCCGAGATATTAAGAAAAAGCTTTTTTGACGTTAACTTTAGGGATCATTTCCCCCCTTAAAAGTGAATATTAGCCTATAAAAAGAATACAAGTATTCGAGTTTTTTTATGCTTATCATATATTAAAATCATCAAAATCGGTGAGTTTGGGTTCGGAACATTTCCTTGTTAGAGAGTACAAGAGCCGTAAGGGGGCTAGACACCTTCCAAATTACGACAAATCTATTTTTAATATTTATTTCGCCCTTGCGGGCGAAGTCTCGACAGTGGGCCATGAATTGTAGGTAAAAAATAATGTTAGTACCACAAGCGTAAGTTTTCAAGTCCTTTTGTGATAAATATTATAGAGCGGAAGACCTATTGCGCATGTGTTGCGTATACTATTATTCCTAACGAGCTGCTCAGAGTTCAATTTTGCGAAAGCGGATGTGTGCGCAAAGTATAGCGTATTCCCGCTCCTGTATGATACATTATGATACAAGTGCGGGATGACCTACGCAAAACATGAGTATCATATACTATTTTTCCTATCGAATTGTGCAATGTTCGAGCCTGCACACGCACGTGGGCGCGCAAACCATCACTCTCCCACACGCTGAGACGAGCGTGTGGAACATTGGCAGTTTGCGCACGCAAACGAAAATTTTTAACCTTAAGGACAGTAGATCATGACTTCAAAAACTGTTTCTTCAAGTACAATAATTTTGCTTCCTCCTAGAGGAAGCTTTGTGATAGTAAATTTTGAGTTGTTGTAAAAACATGTTATAATTGTGTTCCGAGGTGTTAGGAATCAAAATACATGGTTTTTGAAAAATGTCTATATAGATGTTTGTGTGTGTGTGTGTGTGTGTGTGTGTGTGTGTGTGTGTGTGTGTGTGTGTGTGTGTGTGTGTGTGTGTGTGTGTGTGTGTGTGTGTGTGTGTGTGTTTTCCGAAGAGGTGGAGAATGCTTTTTACGCACCATGTCAAGAGCTGCTCGGAGCTCCCCGTGTGTGGGGCTCGCCAAGTTGATGGTCTAATTTGTCTGGTCAGATGGATGGACCAGATCCCGCTGTGCAGGACCCCCACCCACTAAACTCCAACCTCTTTGTCTTCCGTACGCCTAAACGAAACCCCCGCGGAACTGCCTCTAGGTATTACTTCGCGGGGGAGGCATTAGCTAATGTGCTCTTCCTTCTTGCTGTTATTCCCTACATCCCCCAACTGATGTTAATTGGTTGGAGGTTCAGAATAGGTTGCCTTCTTCTCTTCCTCTTGGTTATCGTCTTCTTCTTGCTGCATCGTCCAGTCGTCTTCTTCTTACTGCATCGTCCGGTCACCTGCATGAAGAAAAAAAGCCTACTATTCTATAGCCTGGCGCCCCGCATCTATCATTCGCTGTTCTCTTCCCTTCTTCTCTTCTTTCCGTAGCTCTTCGATGACTTCCCTGGCGAAGTCCGTTGCGGCAATCCATGCCTTCTCTGATGCAAGCATCTGTCGAACCAGGTTCTCTGGCGTGATCGCCGTCACAAGTGTTCTTTCGAGCTTTCGTCTTTGTATGTTAAATCTGGGACATGAGAGAAACACATGCCTTGCGTCCTCTTCTAGTCCGTGACATGTTGGGCATTCTGGGGAGTCCTCGTGCTTATACTTGTGCAAGTATTCTCGAAAACATCCATGTCCAGTCAGCATCTGCGTCAGGTAGTAGCTTGGATCTCCATGTTTCCGGCTTAGCCATTCCGCTATCCGCGGGACGAGCTCGTGGGTCCATCTACCCTTTTCGGAGCTGTCCCACTGTGCCTGCCAGCGTTGAAGACTTTTCTGTCTTTCTCTTTTCCTATAGTCATCTGCATCTGACTGCCTTTGGCTTCTGTGCTGATATATCCTCCTCTGCTCCTCAGTCTCTATTGGTAGTAGCCCTGAGATTACGTGTGCAGCGTCTCTGGAGACGGTCCTAAACGCACTGGAAACTCTCAGCGCCATTAGCCGGCCTACTGGGTATATCCTTCCTTGGCACTCCTGCAGCTGTAACGCACTTGCCCAAATGGCAATACCATAGGTCAGTATTGATGTAACCACTGACGCTAGAAGAGCTCGTCTTCTTGGTTTGGGCCCACCGACATTTGTCATGAGGCGGGAGAGCGCTCCTCTAACTGCTGCGGCTTTAGAGCTGGCATTCTCGACTTGATCCTTGAAGTTGAAACGCGCATCTATCATTACCCCTAGGTAGCGGATAGATGGTTTTGACTCAATTTCGTGCTCACCGACTTGTAGTGTGATTGTTTCGCATGTCTTCCTGCTTGTTATAAGCGTAATTTCTATCTTATGCTTAGCCATCTTGAGTCCTGATTCGTTCATCCATCCAGCATACTTGCTGAATGTCACGTTGAACAGATTTTTAATATCCTCGAGGTGCTTGCCTACAATTACAAGAGCAAAATCATCTGCAAATGCAACAGGCGTTACCATCCTTGGGATCGTCAGCTTAAGTAGGCCGTTGTACATGATGATCCATAAAAGCGGCCCCAGTACCGAGCCTTGCGGCACTCCTCCAGTGACTCTATATACCTTAAGTCCATCGTCTGTGTCATACTGCAGGATTCTGTCCGTGAAGTAGCTAGCTATTAATTTTTGAAGGTACTTTGGAGTACGGAACTGGTCGAGTGCTTCCATGATTCGGTCCCACCTCGCAGAGTTGAACGCGTTCTGCATGTCCAGCGTCACTACTGCGCAGTATTGCTTCTCACCATTTTTCCATCTAGTCCCTGAGATCGCATCCTTCGCGATGTTAACTACTGGGTTAATCGTGTCTACGGTTGACCTTCCTTTTCGAAATCCATACTATCTGTCTGACAGGTGCTTTTCGGCTATAGCTTCAATTCTCGTGTACATGATCCGTTCGAGGATCTTCCCCGCCGAGTCGAGCATGCAGAGGGGACGATATGCTGATGGTTCGTCGGGCGGCTTGTTTCCTTTTAGGAGAAGGGCCAGCCTCTGCGTTTTCCATTTGGCAGGAAAGTAACCTTCTTGTAGGCATCTGTTGTACATGTGAAGAAACATATCCGGTGCTATACTTATTGCCTTTTTAAGGCAATGTTCGGGATGCCATCCGGTCCAGGGGCCTTCTTGTTTCCCAGTCTAGAGCACGTAATCTTCAGCTCTTCCAGTGTTATCGGTGGTATTGGTTCCTCCGTGTTAAGGTCACCGATCTGCAGGTCCGGTTGCTGTGGGAAGAAGTTTGTGACAATCTTCTCCAGCAGGACCCGGCATGTGGGTGAAGACAGTTGCTGTGGTTTCACTCTTTTCATCACCACTTTGTATGGTCTACCCCATGGGTCGCTTTCTACTTCATCAACCAGCTCTTTCCAGCAATTTGCCTTGCTACTTTTGATTGATTTGACCAGTTTAAGTCGTGCTGCTTTGTAAGATTCCTGGATATCTCTGTAGTTTGATTTTTTTCTGGCTCGCGTTGCTTTTCTTCTTGCACGGATGCTTTCCTGTCGACTTTTGGCAATATCATTGTTCCACCAGTACATGGGCTGATGGTCGTTGTGGGGGCGCTTTCATTGCATCGTGGCGTCACATGCAAAGGCAACTCTGCGCAATGCTTCTTCTACCTCCTCTTGCGCGCTGTTGGCAGCAATAGGTTCCCTATTGAATGCTTCTTGGAACAGTTCCACATCAAATTTGTTCGCATTCCATCCTCTGAAGGTCGCCCTCTTAGATGGGGGTCCCTTTTTGGCTTTTGTGCTCAGCACTGACCAGCTGATGAGCCGATGGTCGCTCGCGTTGAGCATGTCGAGCACCGTCCAGTCGTTTCCTACTCTTGCCAAGCTAGGGCTGACCAGAGTCAGGTCGATTATCGAGCTTCCAGTGTCCCTCTCGAAGGTGGGCAGGGTCCCGGTGTTCAGAAGGGTCAAGTTCAAGCATGCCATTGCCAGTAGAACCTTGGTTCCTCTATCGTTCGTTTTCTTGCTGCCCCATTCGGCTGCCCAGGCGTTAAAATCTCCCGCTATGGCACAGGGGGAGTGTTCCTTGGCATCCTCGACCAGTCTGTCAAGTAGGTCCGTAAATTCGCTGATATTTAAGCTGGGAGGAGCATAGACGCTATAGAAATTCACGTTTCCGAGCTTTGCCCTCACAAAGCCACTATGCTTGGTATCCGGCTGATCTTCGAACGACCGGTTGTTGCAGGACCAGATGACAGCCTTGCCAGTAGTGTCTGTCACCCATGCCTGCGTGTTTAGCCTTATGTACGGATCAGCGATAATGGCCACGTCTATCTTCATCTCTCTGACCGTTTGGGTCAACAGATCGTGTGCCGCCTCGCAGTGGTTTATGTTGTGTTGTAACACTCTCATCTTTTTCTAACGGATTGGCTCTTATTCTTCTTCTTCTCGTGAAAGGCAGCGCATTTGTAGCTTCCTACTATGTGGTGGTGATCTTTGTCCCTTTCAGCACATAGGGGACAGTGCGGTTCTTTCTTGCAGTCGGCGATTTTGTGCCCTGCCTGTCCGCACTTGAGGCAGAGGCCGGATCTGTCGATCTGTCTCGGGCATTTGCTGGCAATGTGCCCCGTGTTCCAGCACTTGAAGCGTTTCTGCGGTCTGGTCACTTCTTTAACCGGGCAGTTCACTAGTCCGATGCGGATTTTGCCTCTATCTCCTATCACTTTGCGGGCCACCTCTTCGGGCAGCTTGATTGAGACAATTTTGGTCCCTTTGTAGGCTGGGCGTAGCGCTCTTATAGCGTCTTTCGTTACTGTGAGCTCGTTGCCTGCTGCTTTCTGCAAGGCCGCTTCCACTTCTTCTTTTGTGGTTGTCTCCTCAATATCCCGTATTGAGAGTTCCACTTCGTGTGACTTGTAACAACATTGTAAAGAAAGACAAACGCTCTTTTAGAAAAAAATTTGTAGGATAATGAACAAATTTGTTATACCCCGCGCTATGCCGTCACACCAAACTTGACCTCAACAACAAGCGCCAGATGGGATCAAGGTCGAGAAGTCACGACTATGCATAGCGCGGGGTAAAACACTCGACGCCCTAACACACAGACACTGTTGTGTGTATGCGTGTGTGCGTGCGTGTGTGCGCGTGTTTGTGTGTGTGTGTGTGTATGTAGATGCACGTGTTGAGCGCTACGGTGCACCAAGATAAGCTATGCCTTGAAGGCCAGTTTGCTTTGACGCAACATAGTGCTGCATCATTAAATTGTTTGCATATATAGTTCTCTCGCTCTATTTCTTTCTCTTTCGCACACTTGCGCAGTAACGTACACTCTCTTTCACATACACTTCTAAACTTTTTCGGAAATTTTCGAAAATTTTTAATTTCTTAACATCGAAATTTCGTAAATTATAAAAGTAAAGAAACTCTACCCTCCAAGGACTATGGTACACCAAAATAAACCTGGCCTTGGAGGGCAGACGTTCGAAAAGTTTTAGAAGTGTTCCGAGCTCTTCATCATATAAACGAAATTTTAAAAGTTGAAGAAATGTCTTGTAAAGATTTTGGATTACCTGAACCTGATGAAATTTTAGATACAAATAATGAAAATAATAAAGAAAATATTTTATTCTGTAAACAAATGTTTAATAATTACTATAGTCAATTAAACACAGATCAAAAAACAATTTTTACACAAATATTAAATAATGAACATAAAATTAACTTTATTGATGGTCCTGGAGGTTCAGGTAAAACGTTTTTATATAAAACTTTAATTTATTACTTTTTGTCAATAGAACAAAAAATTATATCAATGGCTTGGACTGGTATAGCATCTATACTATTACCAAAAGGTATTACCAGTCATAAAACTTTTAGATTACCTTTAGATTTAAACAATATTGAAAGTGCATTTTTAAAATTTGAATCAGATAAAAAAAAATTTCGTGAAGTTTTTGCGATTATTTGGGATGAAGCGCCAATGATTCCACGTAAAGCTTTAGAAATTGATAAAACTTTACAAGATGTTTGTAATAATAATCTACCATTCGGAGGAAAATTATTAATTTTAGGAGGTGATTTTAGACAAATTCTCCCTGTTGTTAAAAATGATTGTAGAAGCACAATAATTCAAGAAACAATAAAATATTCAAATCTTTGGTCATTATTTAATATAATGTATTTGAAAACAAATATTCGTTCAAAAGATATCATGTTTGCTTCATTTTTATTAGATATTGGAGAAGGTAAATTTAATTCATTTGTTATACCTGATAGTTTTAAAACAAACGATGTTTGTTTTAAAATATATGAAAATATAAACTGTAATATATCAATAAATAGAGTTATATTAACATCACATAATGAAGATGCAAATATTTTAAATAATAAAATTTTAAAACTATTAAATACTGAAGAAAATACGTATTATAGTTTAGATTATGCTACTCATAAAGATGTAGATTTATCTGATGATAACATCCATATTAATTACCCGATTGAAACTTTAAACAATATACGTGAAGGACTACCACCACATAAATTAAAACTTAAAATAAATACTATTGTAATGTTAATAAGAAATTTAAGTATTAACGATGGATTATGTAATGGAACACGATTAAAAATTACTAAATTATTTAAATACAACATAGAATCTCTCTATATTATATAGTCGTAAGTGTTATTAGTGTCACGCAGACCTCCCTCGCCAACCCTCAGCCCCTCGCCCCCCTCGACGCCCCCGGCCCCTCCTCAAAATAACGTAAAATTGTGATGTTTTATACGTTATTTTGAGTATGGTAGAGCCCACCTTGCCCCCCACGCCACCCCTTTTGTAATATATCAATAAATAGAGTTATATTAACATCGCAACACCTGCCCCGTTACAATATATATATATATATATATATATATATATATATATATATATATATATATATATATATATATATATATATATATATATATATATATATTTATATATATATATATACACACATCAAATGTAGCTTCTGAGGATCTGTCAGCACGGATTCGATACTTTGAGGATTTTTCGGACTCTTGAAGACATCCTCAAAATTCCTTCGGTATGAACGGGAATTTTGAGGATTTATATTAATACCTTCAACGCAGAGAGGGAGTTATTTCATTAGTCAAGCATATACGAACTCTGGAGAAAAAAACTACAGATCCTCAAAAGTACCGGTTTCCGCAATATATATATATATATATTATATATATATATATATATATATATATATATATATATATATATATATATATAATATACTTATATATATATATATATATATATATATATATATATATAAGTATGTGGGTGAACCTGTTTTGGAGAGGCATAGTTCCTTTTCTGAGAGTTGCCTATGTTAACGTGACTAAAGAAATATGGACCCTGGGGTTATAGACTCTAGAAAACGGCCGACAACTCTCCAGAACCGGTCATATATATATTTGCCGGTGTGAAGAAGCTCTTCAAAACCGGAGAAACTCTTCAAAACCGGAGAAACTCTTCAAAACCGGTATATAATATCTAGAAAAACTCTCCAAAACCGATAAACGACATAAATATCTACCTATATAATATAGATGTTAGTGTTGTTTTTGAACATCAGTCCCACCCTCATCCCGCCACCCTTCAGGCACCCATCAAAATAACCTAAAAATCAGCGTATTTCTATGAGTTTTTTTATATTAAAATAGCCTCTGAGCCCCCCTCAACCCTCCCCTCAGGCGCCCGTCCGCCTCCCCCCACCCCTCGTCCCCCCCTCTTGCCACCCCCCATATTCATTTTTTTCTTTAATCGTATTTATCATCTCGGTATACATGCGATAAAGATCTTTTTTTCTCACACCACGCGTAAAGTATTCTGTTTTCACATTGACGTCAGGGAGTCTCGCTTCGCTCGGGCAGTAAATAATTATAAACGGCACTAATCATCGGAAAAAAATAGACATACGTGCACAGGCTTCACAGTTTCTAGGAATGAGGTTATGTAACGTTTTCGACCCTGAAATTGAAGATTAAGCACAAATAACTTTCTGTAAGGTATATGGGAAAATTGTATATTATCTCCAAACAATGAGGACTATTGATATTTTTTTAACACAAATAAGTCTATTTTTCCACGCCACCCAAGAGGTAGATTGATTGGCGCGCTTTTTTTTATAGAGGTTTCCCTTTTTTTACTATTTTTGAATTCATTTTCCATTAAATATTTCATTGTTTTTTCATAGTAAAAAGTTAGTAAAAAATGGCCTATTACTCTGTTAAAAAAAAAATGTAAAATTTTCAAGTATTACTTTTGTTCTATTAAATAAACATATGTTATATTTTTAAACATTTTTATAGTTATTTAATTAACATAAATTTTAAACTTGAAAGTCATTCAAAGCTTTTGAACTTCATATTCATTTCAAAGGTCGCTCAAAATATGTCGCTAAAAATATTAATTATGGAAGTTGCTGAAAGCAGACCGAAACTTAAATCGAAAGCATTGTTGAACTCTGAAAGTAGATCGATTTTGAAGGTTGACAAAATATCAGTTTGTTAATTTTATAAAGGTTGATGAAAGTTAATCAATTTTGGAGATCTGATAGCAGACCGATTTTGAAGGTCATTGATAGCAGACCGATTTTGAAGGTCGCTGATAGCAGACTAATTTTTGAAAGATAATCAATTTTCGAGGTCTGATAGCAGACCGATTTTGAAGATCGCTGATAGGAGACAAATTTTTGAAAGTTAATCAATTTTGGAGGACTGATAGCACGCCGATTTTGGAGGTCGCTGGTAGCAGACTAATTTTTGAAAGTTAATCAATTTTAGAGGTCTAATAGCAGACCGATTTTGAAGGTCGTTGATAGTAGAATAAAATGTTCAGCATTATTTTGGAAAGAAGAAAAATATAAGTCTAATTGTTGTAATAATGGTACAATCATACTTTCACCTTTAAGTGATTATGATAAAACATTGAAAGAAATGTTATTACATGATCAAACATTCAGATATTTAATACGATATTATACTAATTTATTTTGTTTTGCAACCTTTTATGCTAACGTCGAACATGAAAAGAAAAAATGAATTTACAATTTAAAAATTCAAGGACAAATTTGTCACATTACGCCAATCACTTTATTACCTATCAGTAAAGATGAACCTTGTTGTGGACAATTATATATTTATGATAATGTAACAGCACTTGAACGAAGGTTAAAAAAAATCAAGACTTAAGTGATGAACATATACGAATATTAATTGAAATATTAAACCGTAATCCATACGCAAAAAATTATAAACATTTATATCAAATATCAAATTTAAAAAATTACCCAAATTATAAATTGTATTTCGTCCGTAAAAATAATAATCAAAAGCATAGATATAATGCTCCTGTAACATCTGAATGTGGAGCAACAATAGTATCGAAAAATGAAATTCCAGAAAATTACGATGTATGTGTATATCCTAAAGACATTCCTGATAATGAACAAAATAATACATATATTAATAAATTATCGCATCATATTGATCCTATGGTGTTCCCGATATTATTTCCTTTAGGAGATTTAGGTTGCAATGTTGGTTGCACTAAAAGAACAAGCGCTCCAGAAAAGGAACATCTTTCTATCCTACAATATTATTCATATAGATTAGCTTATCGACCAAATAGTAAATTTAGTCCATTATTATATTGTGGAAGATTAACACAACAATTTTTTTTACATGCATACGTTATGATGGAAAGTAATAGAATGAACTTTTCGAAATAATAAAAAAAAATTAAGTGTCGAATGTTATCAAGGTTTACTAGGTCATGTAATGAATAATGCTTCTAATATTTCTAATAACTTTGAAAATAAAGAAAGATTAGGAAATATTTTTATACTACTAGCCACTTACATTGGTAGTCCGAGATATATGCAACAGCATTATCAAGATGCAATGGCTATTATGAGAAATACTGGGAGACTTGACTTATTTATAACAGTAACATGTAATCCTAAGTGGCAAGAACTAAAAGAAGTTTTGCAAAAATTTCCTGTAAGGACTACACCAAATGTTATTCCAAATATAGCAGTTAGATTATTTCATACAATATTAATGTCATGATTAGATGACATAAAAGAAAATAAAATATTTGGAGATATTATGTCATATATTTATACAATAAATATAATAATATTTATACGATAAATATATATCTGCAGAAATACCAGACAAAAATGAAGATGAAAACTTACAAAAATTAGTAATTAAACACATGCTCCATGGACCGAATACTCATAGTTCTCCTTGTTATGTAAAAGATAAAAGTATATGTAAAAAAAATGTTCTTAAATCATTTACAAATTATACAAAATTTACAAAGAATGGTTATCCAAAATATAAACGAAGAAATAATACCTCAGATAATTTACGTATAAAGCAAAAAATAACAGTCAATTAATCTCAGTAGATAATTCTATGGTAGTACCTTATAATAGTTTTTTATTAAAAAAATATAAGTGTCACTTTATTTACCCGCTGATTAACCCTATCTTGCGCTATTTTTTAAATATGGCGGCTAAAAGCAGGCAAAATGGTGAATTTTCTCAATTTTTTCTCAAATAATCGTAAACTAGAATAAGAAACCATTAGCGTAGGGTGCTAATTTTCTGGATCTGGTGGCATATATAGTTACTTTAAATTATAGGATGGTTAGTGAGGTTAAACCTAATATAGCGAATTCAAAATGGCGCTTTCTTTTAACAAATTTTCGATTTTTGCCGATTTTCTTATTTCTTTTATGAATCAAATGATTTTTGTTCAAATTTATACACAATTTTATCTTTTTCGCGATCACTGATTATCAATATGAAATTAGAATTTCAAAGTTCAAAATGGTGGATCCAATATGGCAGACGAAATTTTAAAAATCAATCGGATTGGGTCTGAAAACTGTATATATAGGTTTTTGAGGTCGCTGATTACGAAGCTGACATCAGATTTCAAAAATTCAATATGGCGGATCCAATATGGCGGAAGAAATTTTAAAAATCAACCGGATTGGGATTGAAAACTGTATAAATAGGTATTTGAGGACGCTAATTATGAATCTGTAATCAGATTTCAAAAATTCAAAATGGCGGATCCAATATGGTGAAAGAAATATTTTTATTTGTATGAGAAACGAGCATTATTTTATTGAATACGTCATTACTATATTTATTTCGATTTCGCCTGCCTACCGTATCTGATAGATTCGTTGCCCAACTCATACCGACGTGGAGGTCGACGATCAGATGAGTCTTCTTCTTTTTTTTCTTTTTTTTTTAATTTAAAAAATTTTTTTTTTACTTTTTATTTTTTTAATAATTGTAAATATTTAGAAATTTGTTATCGTTATCAATGAGAATTTTTTTTTCTGTAATATTGAGGAGCAACTGAGACAATAATACTTTTTATAATCCAAACAATATCGTGTCGTTCTCAATATACATTTTGAAGAAAAACAAACTTGCCTATCTTTCGATATAATTTGTGTGATGCATTACAAACACTGGAATCTGGTTTTTGCAAATACGATACAGTTACTTCGATACATAAATTTTTTGTTTTCATTGTTTTTGTTTTATCTTTCTGACAAATATTACAAAGTACCGTTCCATTTGCGAGAGATGATTGTAGAAGACGAATAAAAACTGACCACGTCTATTTTTTTGAATTTATACTTGGTGCAACTTTTTTACACCGAAAGTCTTGCAGGTTGACTCCACCCATGAACTTATTATATATCGAAAAAGCTAATGGAAATCCTAATTCAACTTTATCATGAGCTACTGCTGAATATCTTTTTACTTTCGTCAATGGCATGACACCAACTGCTGTGGAAAGAAGAGAAACTTGTTTCGAATCAATATCACTAATATAATTTAGTCCAGAATTTTTATCATGATGTACTTGGTAAGAACCTCTTGGAGATTTTTTGCCGAATTTATGTTCTTTATCGATTCTGTTTTTACGTAGCGTACCAATTGCTTTCAAACCATTTTTTTTAGATGAACAAATAAATCGGGATTCGTAAAATAATTATCAGTGTATAAATGGTACTGATCCAACTTTTTTTTGTCGTATTCAACATAAGCTTATTTACCATTTGCAAAACAACTCTTGAACCGAGTGCGCATGAAGATAATTTATTTTGATCTTTTTTATCAGTTTTACCACAGTAAATATCAAAATCAAACAAGTAACCTTCAGATGAGCACAAACCCCAAAAATTTAAACCAAATTTATCAGGTTTCGTTGGCATGTATTGTTTCAGAGTTGTTCGACCAAAAAATCGTACCATCATCTCATCAACGGAAAGAGCTAAAGAGAAAAATTCGAACTGTTATATGTTCTTTCTGAAAATATCGATAATTTTACGCACTCTCCAAGCCTTGTCAGTTTGATTTTGATCACCTTCTTTCCAATATTTTATTTTGGATTTAATAGTGAGAAATCTATTTCGGCTCATTGCAGAAGAAACCATTTCACATTTCAAAAAAGGATTAGTAGACCAATACTCACGTTGGTCAGTTCGAATATTGTAAGATGTTACAAATATAATCCCGATAAAGGTGTTAAATTCTTCCATTGACATCTCCAAACCATTTTCAGCCGTAGCATCGATTATGTATGTTTTCATTTCTTCTGTAAAAAATAATTCAAATAATTCTACGGGTGTACTTTGACGTATTTTTTTTTTTACTTTTTCAGTAAGATATATTTCATTTTCTAAAGACTCAGTATCATGAATTTTCTCTTCTTGAACCCAGGAAAATATGTGATTTTCTTCTAATTTTTTCTGACGAGTGGTATAACTTTTAGCAACTGTTGGATAAGAAACACTTGAAGAAGGAATTTCTTCTTCGGATGAATCTTCATCATCTGTGCAACCATCTATATCAGACTCATCCGATTGAGGTAAAACGCAGTTATCATCGTCATTCTCAGATGAAGACAATTCGTCATCATCGGAATAAGTTTCAGCAACTTCTTTGGAAATTTTACGTTTTGACATGTCTTTCAAAAAATGCTATTACAAAATTCAACTAAAATAATCTTATTTAAAACTAAAATAATTCAGCTATCGTTAAAAGATATTAGTCCAATATAAAATAATATTTTATTTATATTGGCTAACTCATGACCAATAATAGACAATTATTGTAAATAGAAGATAATAATAAGATTTTCAAAAGATAACTTTTATATTATCTAGACCTTAGTGCCCAGTAACATCAAATGTACACTTTTATTTTCATTCAAGGGGACCAATACTTATATCTAGTTGGAAATAGGCTACTTATCAGAAACTCGTCAAATTCGATCTTAGAACTGTAATAAGTGACTTGAAAAAAAAACTTATGTATACAGTTCCGAGAGCAAATTTCATCAAATTATAAAAAAAATAAAAAATCAATACCACAAAAAAAGATCTATAACAAAATAAATGAAAAAGAATTATTAGGTCATTGAATCTCCACGCTGATGAATCAAACCTGATCCCAGATTCGTAATCAGCGACCTGGAAAATCTATAAATACAGTTTTCAGTCTCAATTCAGTTGAATTTTAAAATTTCATCTGCCATATTGGATTCGCTAGTTTGAATTGTTGAAATCTGATTTCAGATTCGTAATCAGCGACCTCAAAAACCTATGTATACAGTTTTCAGTCCCGATCCGGTTGATTTTCAAAATTTCGTCCGCCTTATTGGATGCGCCATTTTGAATTTTTGAAATCTGATTTCAGATTCATAATCAGCTACCTCGAATACCTATATATACAGTTTTCAGTTCCAATCCGGTCGATTTTTAAAATTTCGTCCGCCATATTGGATCCGCCATTTTGAATTTTCAAATTCTAATTTCATATTGATAATCAGTGATCGCAAAAAAGATAAAATTGTTTATAAAATTGAACAAAAATCATTTGATTCATAAAAGTAATAAGAAAACCGGCAAATTCGAAAAGGACCCCGCACACAATGTATGGGAAAAAATCATTCGGTCAAATTGAACGAAATTGAAAAAAGATAGATTTCTTCAGGACCTCAAGATCTATTTTTTTCCAAAGTTACGTTCAATTTGACCGGATGATTTTTTCCCATACATTGTGTGCGGGGTCCTTTGTGAAAAGAAAGCGCCATCTTGAATTAGCTATATTAGATTTAGCCTCACTAACCGTCCTATCTCATAGAGTAACTATATATGCCACCAGATCCAGCGAATTAGTACCCTACGCTAATGGTTTCTTATTCTAATTTACGATTATTTGAAAAAACATTGAGAAAATTCACCATTTTCTCTGGTTTTAGCCGCCATATTTAAAAAATAGCGCAAGATAGGGTTAATCTGCGGGCAGATTTGGAAAGAGCAGGAAAAAATACTATAGGATATGAAGTTTCAGCAAGATTGAATAATTTTTTCCTAAAAAACATAATGGTTGAATAGTAGAAAAAATTTAGGTTATTTTGGGCCGAAACGGGTTAAGTCCATGGAAGCAGCTTGGCGATTGGAAAAATTTCCTTTATGTGGTAGAAAACATACAGTAATCAGTCTATCAGTTCATACAGAAACTCAACAAAGAATTATTTTTGAAGAAAATAACGAGACTGAAGCTTTAGAAAACTATAAAACAACATTAACAGCATGGTTTGATTTAAATAAAAAAGATAATTATGCAACGAATATAAAATATGTTAATATAGATAAATATTACAACTTTAAAAATAAATGTTGGATAAAACGAAAACGAAATCAAGAAAATTACATAATAGGTGGTTTAAATATTGTTTCTCCAAATGATTTTGAACGATTTCATTTAAAATTAATTTTAAATCGTGTTAAAGGTGCAATTTCGTTTCAAGATTTACGAACGTATGAAAAAATTACATATAACACATACAGAGAAACTGCAATAAAAATGGGTTTAGTTGATGATGACTTACAAATAAAAAATATTTTTAAAGAAGCTTGTGACGTTATGTTAGGATATCAACTACGTCAATTTTTTGCTTGGTATTTACTATCTGAAAATATTAATGGTAATAATATTTGGAAGGAATTTAATAACTTTTTCATAGAAGATTTTAAAGATGATAAATTAAACAATGCCTTCATACAAATAAATGAAATATTATCATTAAACGAAAAATCATGTATAGATTTTGGATTGCCTGAACCAAATAAAATCTTAAAAGTTGAATGTAATGAAGTTAATAAGACTGAAATTTCATTCTGGGAAGAAATGTTTGGTAATATGTATACTCAACTAAATTTAGAACAAAAGTATATTTTTGAGAAATTATTAAATAATGAACATAAGATTCATTTCATAGACGGTCCTGGTGGTTCAGGTAAAACATTTTTATACAAAACATTAATTTTTTACTTTTTGTCTAAAGAAAAAAATGTTATCAATGGCTTGGACTGGTATTGCGTCAATACTATTACCAAAAGGAATGACAAGTCATAAAACATTTAAATTACCTTTAGATTTAGAAAGTATAGAAAGTGCATTTTTAAAATTAGACTCTGATAAGAAAAAATTACGGGAAGTAGATGCAATAATTTGGGACGAAGCATCAATGATACCAAAAAAAGCTTTAGACATTGTAGATAAAACATTAAGAGATGTTTGTAATAGTAATTTACCATTTGGGGGGAAATTAATTGTATTAGGAGGAGATTTTCGGCAAATTCTTCGAGTTATTAAGAACGGCTGTAGAAACACAATTATACAAGAAACAATAAAATATTCAGATATTTGGCCACTTTTCAATATAATGAAGTTAAAAAAAAATATTCGTTCTAACAATGAAGAATTCGCTTCATTTTTATTAGATATTGGAGAGGGAACAATTAATCCATTCAAAGTACCAAACAGTTGGAAAACTGACGATGTTTGTTTGAAAATATATAAAGATATAAATTATAATTTATCTATGAATAGTGTCATTTTAATGTCTCATAATGAAGATTCAACTATTCTGAATAATAAAATATTAAAATTGATCGATAGTGATGAAATGACTTATTATAGTATAGATACTGCTACATATAAAGGTGTTGATCTATCGGATGATAATATTTACATAAATTTTCCTATTGCATATTTGCATAATATTCGTGAAGGTTTACCTCCACATAAATTAAATCTGAAAATTAATGCGATAGTATTGTTAATAAGAAACTTAAGTATAAACGATGGTTTATGCAATGGAACGCAATTAAAAATAATTGGACTCTTTAAATACAATGTAGAAGCTGAAATAATAACGGATGAAAAATCAGGAAATAAAGTTTTTATACCGAGAATAACATTAACTACTGCAGAATCGTCTTCATTACCATTTATAGTTAATAGAAAACAATTTCCTATCCTCTTAGCTTTTTGTATGACAATAAATAAATCACAAGGACAAAGTTTTGATGCTATAGGTATTTATATTAGAAAACCATAGTTTTGACATGGACAATTATATGTTGCACTATCTAGATGTAGGAATCCTAATAATATATTTATTCAAAATGATTCGGAAAATACAGAGGAAATTATCAATATTGTGTGGAAAGTAATTTTTGATGAACAATTATAATTATTCTTATATTTATTATGTAATAAAATTACAAATTATTTTTTATAATATTTGTATTTATTCAAAGTATATTAAATTAAAAAACATGGCAGACCAAGGTGATGTAAAACCAATACCATTTCGTTGGGATCCAAAAGAAAAACAAATTATAGAAGTTCACACCATTGAACAAGTTCAAATTTTAAACGATTTAAATAAACAGTTGTTAGAACATGACCACGAGGATAATAATTATATGAACAATTTAAGAGATGAATACAATAATCATTTAAACCAAAGTAAAATAGAATTTCCAGTATTATGGGATCCAGAAAAAAAAAAATATGTAGACGTGTATACATTGGAAGAAGAAAATCGACTGTCCGAATTAAATACAAAAATAGAAGAAAATATAAAAGAAACAAATAAGTATAATGAATATTTAGAGGAGTCATTGAAAGAATATAATTTAAATTATATAAAAAATCTAATTGAAAGTCTTAGTAGATAATTGGGCTGCTTTCAGCGACCTTCAAAATTGGTCTACTTTTATTGACTTTTAAATTAAAAAAAAATGTATTAAATAATGTCTTAATTGGTCTGCTATCAACAACATTATTAAAGAATGTTTTTAAAATCGGTCTGCTATCAGCGACCTTTAAAATTAGTCTCCTATCAACGATCTTCAAAAACAGTCTGTTATCAGCGACCTTTCAGATCGGTCTGTTATCAGCGACCTTCAAAATCGGTCTGCTATCAATGACCTTCAAAATCGGTCTGCTATCAGACCTCCAAAATTGATTAACATTCAAAAATCGGTCTGCTATCAGCGTCCTTCAAAATTGGTCTGCTATCAGCGACCTCCAAATAGGTATGACATATATATGTCAGTATTCAGACCTCCAAAATAGATTAGCTTTCAGCAACCTTTAAAATTAATATATTTTCAGTGACTTACAAACTGATCTTTTGCTTAACCTTCAAAATCGATCTACTTTTATAATTCAACAACGGTTTCGATTTGAGTTTCGGTCTGCTTTCAGCGACCTTCATAATTAATATTTTTAGCGTCATACTTTGAGCGACCTTTGAAATCAATATGAAGTTCAAAAGCTTTGAATGACTTTCAAGTTTAAAATTTATGTTATTTAAATAACTATAAAAATGTTTAAAAATATAACATATGTTTATTTAATAGAATAAAAGTAATACTTGATAATTATACAGTTTTTTAACAGAGGAATAGGCCTTTTTTTACTAACTTTTTATTACAAAAGCAAAAAATGACATATTTAATGGAAAATGAATTCAAAGATAGTAAAAAAGGGGAAACCTCTATAAAAAAAGGCGCCTACCTCTTGGGTGACGTGGAAAAGATAGACTTTTTATATCTTTTATATATTATATAGAGTCTCTGTCACTGTTCAGTCCATATATTACCTTTACCTAGAGATATACAATTTCCTCATATGCGGTACAGACAATTATTTGTGCTTATCCATAATTTCAGGATCAAGCGAAGCGAAGGCACAACTCGCGTGCGTTCGTGGTCCTCATTGCTACCGAAGGCAATAAACAATTTTTCCACATACCGTACAGAAAGTTATTTGTACTTAATCTTTGATTTCAGGGTCGAAAACGTCACATAACCTCACTCCTAGAAACTGTGATGCCTATGCTCGTACGTTAAATATTTTTTAAATAAAGACTTATGATCCTTACTTTTTTTAATAATATCTATATAATAATCTCTACTATTTTTTTTTAATTTTAGAATAAAAACTGATAAATAAAAAGTCCACTTACTAATGGGTGGTTGGCGAGCGGAGCGAGCAGGGGGGGGGTACCCCCCCTAGTGTATATATATATATATATATATATATATATATATATATATATATATATATATATATATATATATTGTAACGCGGTGAATTTAAAAGAGGGTATTAATCCCTCTCTGGGGTGTGCGAAGGTAATATACGGGCGTCTGTTACGCCCGGGTCAGCTTGCCGTTGTCGAAGGACCCGTGGACAGTCAGGAGCGCGTCGGCACAGGCTCCGGACAAGCGTGCCCGGCTTCTATTGTAGAAAGCTTAGGCCGTTTTCTACTAGAACCGGCGCTCCACTCTGCCGCTACTGCCAACTTCGGCGCACGAATCACCGGCAGCTACCTATGAACTAGCCTTACCTACCCCCGCCGGTGTTCCCGTACAACGCCGCTCAGGGTAACCTGAGAGACTTTAACTTAAAATTTCCCCGTTGACAACGCTCCTCTAGGAGGTAATACCTCCGACTAGCTGCAGTTGCTGAAAAGGTAGAGGGCGATATTCGGGGAGATAGGGAACGATTACTCGCAAAATAAAGAATGCGTGACTCAAGCAATTAGATAAAATAAAAGGTTTTATTAAAGAAAGGGTTTTCGGGCTAGGGGCGCGAAACCCGAACAACTAACAATCTTCACGCGCACAGGCCGAGACTTTACGCGGAGCCGGCTGGTCGCGCAACCGGCATAACCGCGTCGCGAGACGCCACAAAATGGCCGCCGCACGCACGTACGCGAGGCCGCTTGCCTCGATGCAAGCGGCGTCGGGTAGCCGCGAAATACAACACTCGCGAATCCACTCGCACGCAGAAACCTACGCGCCGTGTATAAAAGCGCAACACTTACTTTTAAGCTGGCCAGCTCACGCCGCAGAAACTCTTCTCTCTCTCCGAGGTCGAAGTGAGGTACCGAGCCTCGCTGCGCGTCGCACTTCGCTGCCGTTGGAGTCTTCTGTCTTTCTCCTTCGCGGTCACTTCTGCCGGGCGCTCGACTGCAGCCGGCGCTGCACGGGCGGCTTGCTGGTGCGGAGAGAAGGCGCGGGGGCACGGGGCACACTCTACGCGGTGTGGCACTGGCGGAGCGAGTTGGCGCGTGTGCACCTGTTGCACGGCAGGACTGAACTGGATAATGGCCGCGGCGTCCCTTCGGAGGATCGCGGCGTCGTCTTTCTTCTTCTCACTCCGCCTCTCGCGCGTCTCGCTTGGCGCGTGGTGATTCACGATACATGCAAGCGCGCGAGATTCAAATCTCGCCACGCTGTATGCGCTACTATTCTTCCTTTATTCATGTGCCCGTTATAATATATAAATATAGGCACATCCACAGATTTTTTTACTTTTGATTAATTACAAAAAAGAAATATTTTGAAGACACACCTTTGAAAATGCTTTTTTCTGATGTATTAGCACATAATATTGTGTGAAAATATAGGGATACTCTTTTTTTACATTTGTTTAAAATTTTACTGATTAATGTCTTATTTTAATTAGTAATTATTTGAAAGACTAAACAACAGACTCGAGATGAACCAAGTTGTTTTGATGAATTTATTACACCAACATTTTGAAAGTGTTGTTACTTTCTTCTTCAGGGCTACGGAAGCATAGTTTTAAACATGCAGATTTATATACAAAAAACAATATTAGATAAAATATGTAAAAAACATATCATAAAAACAATATTATAACATATTAGGTTCGTCTACGAGGAGTTAGAACTTCTCCTCACGAACGCAACGTCGCCAAATCACTATAGAATACAATTACAGTTTTTAATAACTTAAGAAATTAAAATGCAATACGTATATGAAAGAATATTTGTTAAAAAAATGAAGTAATGGTAAGAACTTACAGAGTCTATGACGTTTTCTACACATCGTCAATTTTGGAAGTGCCCAACTATATTGGGCAAACTCCAAAATGACACTAAAGATAAATTAAAATAAAGGTGTAATGAATAACTGTTATGATAGAAAGGAAAGAGGTGGTGGGAGTCGGCAGAGGGAAATAGTGATGGATAGCGATTGCCTCGCTCACACCGGTGGAACAGGAGCGCAAGCGGTGAGGAGTAGTGGAAGAAACACATATGATTAGAATACGGAGACTCTCGCGTATTAGGTGTGCCACCTCTTTAATCGCATGCTCACCTGATCCTACAGTACGAAACAAGACAGTTGAGTGATAGAGAATAGAGGTTGTAAACACGTAGAAGGCAATTGTAAATATTATGAATTTAAATGTGTAGCTTCTTGATAGTATCTATAGTCTTTTTATTTACGTTTTTTAAGAAATGGGTATCTTCCATATGGTTGAGTGTATTATTGGAGTAGTGTATGTGCATCATCTCGGAAAAAGTGCGCTTGAAATAGTTCGGTTCTTTGTCTAGTATTTTGATCTTGTCCAAATTTATGGAATGTCTTGTGTCCTGTGTATGGCCGGCGAGTGCAGATTTTTCAGAGCCTAATTTGGCTGCTCTTTTATGCTCGTACACACGTTTCGTTAATTTTCGTTTACCCATGCCGATGTATGTGGCCGATCAGTTATTGCAGTTGATCTTGTAAACGATCCCATTAGTGTTTAAGAAATCGAGACGGTCCTTTCCTAGTCTTATCAAATGATTAAACTTGTTAATGGTTTTATATATTAGAATTATATTGTGTGTACGGAGGATACGGTCAATTTTTGGTGTTAAATTCTTTATGTATGGCAGTATCATTTTTGTTTTAGAGTCTATTGATTTAGTATTGTTAGCTGTGTTATAAATTGCGAAGTTGCTATTGTTTTTATGGATCTGGTCGAGTCTAATGCCAATATATTTTTTAATAATATCTGAAGGGTAATTGTTACATTGAAGGTAATGTGTGCTTATTTTTAAGTTATCGATATGGAACTGTGGATGAGAGAGTTTTATATATTTGTCGACAAGGTTGTATATAATAGCTATTTTTTGTGACTATGGGTGGTGGGAAAAATAGTTCATGTAACGTCCAGAGGCTGTGTTTTTTCTATACCAATTGGTCATTATTTTGTTATCATCTACTTTTGTAAGTGTCATATCAAGGAAGTTTATGCTGTTACTATGTTCATATTCTATTGTAAATTGCAAATGGCTATTATAACTATTAAATGTAGTGAGGATAACGTTCGTTTTATCTTTCTTAGTAATGAGAATACAGGCATCTACATATCTTTTGTACAGTAAGACTTCACTTTTGTATTTGTTAAGACACGAGGTTTCCAAAAGTTCGAGAGTAATATCGGCGAACCACGGGCCCGTGCAAAAACCTATCGGTGCACCCATAGTCTGTTTATAACATTATTAAACTGTAAATACGTAGAATCTAGGAGTATTTTGATTCCTTTCAAAAATTCTGTTTTAGATAAGTTTATTTTATTAGGTGAGCATGCGATTAAAGAGGTGGCACACCTAATACGCGAGAGTCTCCGTATTCTAATCGTATGGGTTTCTTCCACTACTCCTCACCGCTTGCACTCCTGTTCCACCCGTGTGAGCGAGGCAACCGCTATCCCTCACTATTTCCCTCTCCCGACCCCCACCACCTCTTTTTATCCTAACAGTTATTCACTACACCTTAATTTTAATTTATCTTTAGTGTCATTTTGGAGTTTGCCCAATATAGTTGGGCACTTCCAAAATTGACGATGTGTGGAAAACGTCATAGACTCTGTAAGTTCTTACCATTACTTCACTTTTTTAACAAATATTCTTTCATATACGTATTGCATTTTAATTTCTTAAGTTATTAAAAACTGTAATTGTATTCTATAGTGATTTGGCGACGTTGCGTTCCTGAGGAGAAGTTCAAACTCCTCGTATATGAACCTAATATGTTATAATATTGTTTTTATGGTACGTTTTTTACATATTTTGTCTAATATTGTTTTTTGTATATAAATCTACATGTTTAAAACTATGCTTTCGTAGCCCTGATGAAGAAAGTAACAATACTTTCGAAACGTTGGTGTAATAAATTCATCAAAACAACTTGGTTCATCTCGAGTCCGTTTTTTACTCCTTCAAATAATTACAAGCTACGAACATATTTCAAACACTTCAAAATTAATTCGTAATTATCGATTACATTATTTTCAAAATGAGGTTCAAAAATTTTTCTGATATAATTGATTATAAAGCACTGTATATTTAGAAGTAAATCTTAATTCTCGAATAGAAACAAAATATTATAAATCATTTAATTAATATTATTTCAATAAGATTCAATCAATAGTAAGCGATAATAAATAGCTATTGCTTTTTTTATTGTAATATTTGTTGAATAAATACCAGGACATATTTTTTACAATATTAAACATAAAATATGATTTTTCAAGTATTTGGGAAACTATCCATCTGACAGGAAATCGCAAGAGAAAATTTTTTTCAGTAAATGACGGAGAATAGCATGGAATTGCTTAAAATCAATATATTGTGTTTTTAAAATTTGTTTATTAAAATTGTTAAATAACAATTGTTATGAGTAAGCTATTGTAGCATTTAATAATAAAAAGAGACGGACCCTGGCCTTAAACCAGAGCTGCCGACTCGTTAGTCAGAAACACTACCAACTAGCCACGTCCTCCACCGCTCGGCTTTCTGATAATTGCCTTTATATTGTAATTGTACTCCTTGCCTCTTCTTATTCTGCATATTCGTACGTATATCCATCTGTAACACAATTAACGGATCAACTTTTTTGCTTGATAACCAGGATATTTTGATTTACCGTACCCAAAAACATAAGAAATCGTCAAGATACCGAGGGGATCTAAAAATGTATACAGAACCTTCCTGAGCGCCCGGACTATAGCAAAAATCCCTTAGATATATAAAGCTTATAGAGTCTAATAATTATTCAGCGGTGTATTCGAACGTTGTCATACATGTAGAAGAAGTGATCACACTATCATCGGTAGGATTTGCAAGTACTCTGTAAATGTGCTACCTTAAAATCGAGTAGAATATTGTTTTCTTTTATAAATCACGCTGAAAATGTTCAAATTTAAACGCCCATAAAAATATTTCATGATGTGACATATAGTTCATTCGAAGTTTAATTTATTTCTTAGGCAATCTAGAAATATATACCATTGGTTTTTAAGATTTAAGTTCATTGTTGAAAATCATAGAGTCAAAAAATGACAAAAATTAGATTTTTTCAAAAATCTATAGACCTGATTTACTTTAATTATCACATTTTGTCTAAGTCAGGCACAGCTTTATTATCTCGTTTCTTTGTTTACAATTATTGTGAAAAATTTGTGAAAAAATATTCAGCTCGTCAGCTCATTCCCAGTATTTTTTATGGACAATTACCATATCTGGTGTACCTAGGTTATATAAGACAAGTTTAGTTTTACCTAAATATAGTTCAGCCGTTCGATTTTTAATATTTGTAATGCCTTGAAAATTCCAATAACCTAAAAGTTAAAAAATCTGTGAATTGACCTATATAGCAGCTTATAAACTTACTATTAATGATCTGGGCAGTATAAGTAAGTAATACTCATTGGGCAGACGCATATTCGGCATCGCTCGCAGAATAACAACCTTGTTCTCTTCTGATTCTAATATCGTCTCTCGCACAATTCACAAAAGTCTTTTCTTGTCATTCCCCATGTCAGCGGTGGCACTTACTTCGGTAAAAACGGGTTTTCAGTCTGCCTTATTAGTTTTTTTAATAATTTCACTACTTTCCATGTTGATATCGCCATTCGAATAACCGCGAAACGGACGGTCGTCGCTACTGATCCGTCTGCCGGCACCGTGCAGGTCCGAGCGCCCACTCGCTCATTGTTTCTGTAGGCTCCTTACAGTGGCGTATGTCTTTTACCAATCTCTCTACTCTTGTGTGTCTAATAGGCGCAGATGCAATCAACCATTGAAAAAATTTATGCTTTCATCATTAGAATATATATCTGATGTGCAATTACTCGAAACTTTACTGTCACTTTCACTGGTCAATACCCCGTCAGACACGATCGTATCAGTCGAAAATTGATTACTCTAGCTTGTAGAATGTTTCTCTTGTAGAACAAATTGACGATGCCCAACTCGGTGTCGGACACGGGAGCATTCTCGTCTGGTAAAGAAACAATCGCAACACAATTGTCGATGACACGCATGCTGAGAAGGTTAGCGGAATACGCGCAGCAGGGAGCGTGGTGCGGAAGGGTTGCACTTGTTGTCGACAGCTCTCCACGGAGACCCACTCCGGGAGGTAGTCGTTCCTTCGCTATCAGTGAGGTGTGCCATGGGTAATGCTTCGCCGTCGCGCAGAGTCGATCATCGTCGTGGTAGCCGAGAAAAAGTCAAAGTCCAAATTGGGCGTGACACGCTTCGCCGTAGGCAGTGTTGGTGGCGTTGGTCATTCGTCAGGCAGAGCTTCGCCTCCGCAGAAATTCAGATAAGTAGTGTGCGTTGAAACTGTCTTTGTTTTAGGGGAAAACTTGTCTTTCCCCCTTGTGTGAATGTGCGCAGGAGTTTGACTCCCACCTCTCGTTGCTATGCATTTTCTCCTGCTCGCTTAATGAAGGAAGACATAAAGATGTCAAGAAGTCCCCTTCTTAAAAGTGTCCCTCCAGAGAAAATTCGGCGAGGCTGCAATCCGCTCCTTTTCTCCATTTTTTTCTCCGCCTTTCTTCCTGCCCACTTTTTAGTTCCTCCCTTCCTCTTTCTCCTGCTGTCTCTCTCTCCTTCTCGATATTTCTCCGTTTCTCTTCTTTCTTCTATCTTCCCTATTGCATCTTAATTTGTTTTTTTAAATGAACGAATATCAGCGTTTCTTTAGTTTTGTCTTTACCATAATCATTAAAAAACATCTTTATTATGTTACATAGAGAATATGCGGTTACCGGATAAGTAAGACGACGTATTACTTTGTTAAAGTACAGATTACATTACCGTGTAAAGAATTTCGCTACGTTAATGAAATCAGCAAAATCTCTTAAAGGACTATTTACTGTTAGAGGACAGGTGTTTGCTGACTCGAGAGAAATGTCACATACTAAAGACGCAAGAAAGTGTAACTGTATATTTTTTCATTAAATTACTACATGTAGCGTGTTATCGTTTCGACCAGTATCAACTGATATTGAACATGAATAACTATGTGCAGCGTTAATCCGTGTGTGTGTGTGACTGCTATGCTCCCCTATTAGAGTATTTTATTTATTTATTTACCAGAGTAAGTACAAAAGGTAAGTACATGTTTACATTATACATGATGTATAATCCTGCAGAGGAATTGCTTTCCTGTTCGCTGGTCCGGTGTTCTTAAATCTAACTTAACCTAAGATTCTAGATAGAAATATAAGTTTTGTAACAAAATATAATATAATATAACAAATGTGATTAAACTTTTCAATATAAAAATATCTCTTTTCAATATAAAAATATCTCTTTTCAATATAAAAATATCTAGGTTGCTTTTATTTCTAAATGTTTCTAAATGTTTTCTTTTACCCATTTCTGTAGCTTCCTTTTTTTACTATGTATGCTACTAATGGTCTTTAAATCGTTGGGTAAGCGATTGAATATCATTATTGCTCTAATAAAACTGTTTTTAATGCTAATGGTTTTGAGCCTTTTAGGAATCTGGATACTTTTATTTCTTGTAATTTTATTGGATCTACGGTAGATTAACTTTAATTCATTGTAATGATAATCTAGTGATTCATATTCGAAAATTTGATTTAAGTACATAGGATTTTTATTAGTGATAAATTTATTTTTATTAACTATTTTTAGTAATCTGATTTGTAGTCTTTTGAGCAAATTGATACTGTCCGCATACGCATCTCCCCAGGCCATTATACCGTAGGAAATGACACTGTGGAAAAAGGCGTAGTATACCATACGTAAGCAGTCTGTTGACATAATCTTCGTTAGCTTATAAAACATGAAAATGAGATATTTAGTTTTGTTATACACGTAAACAATGTATTCGTTCCATCTCATGTTACTGTCAAAGACTATACCTAGATATTTGGTACTTTCTACTCTTTTGAGTTTTGTACTATTAATATTGACTACCAAATTCCATATACACTGTTTTATCAGTGTTTAACAAGAGTTTATTCAGAGCTAACCATTTAGATATTTTTCGTAAAAAGTCATTCATTTTTTACTCTACTTCATGCCATGTTTTAGCTGTTGAGATAACAGCAGTATCATCAGCATACGATATGATTGTGTCTTCCGGCATGTCTAATAATAAGTCGTTGATGTACAGTATAAATAGTAACGGTCCCAATATAGTACCCTGTGGGACTCCCGTTGTTACTGATTCAAATTGGCTGGTTTTGTTGTTTAATTTCACTCTTTGCTGTCTATTATTAGTGAGGTATTGCTGTCTATTATTAGTCTTGTTGAGGTTTGGATAATTAATAGTGTTGAGGTTTGTGGTAAATTAATAGTCCATTGTTTAATAGAGAGAGATAAATATAAAGACTTTATTTATGTGGCAAGAAAGCCAGTCGGCACGTCCGACTTACATCGCAGTTGGAATAGCAAGAAGGTAAGAAACATTCTAACTGCGCTACACTGCTCTCGCGTATCACGCAACTCTCATACAGACATACTGGAGTGGGGAGACACTCATGTGTGGGTTTCGTCCGCCGTCGCTTGGCAGACGCGCATACCATTGTACCTATCCTCGCGTACAGCGCGCTGCATGTTGAAACATTCACATATTCCAACACGCCTCCTTGAATTTTCAACATTATAATTAAATGTTCATTGTTTCATTGATTCATACAGTAATTTTAAGTATCACATCGTTAATAGATTTCTTTTATTTCAGATCACTCTCAACGCTTTTCTATTTTTCAAAAACTTCGTCTTATCTAAACTCTTTGTTAACATATCAGCTAGATTAAATTCTGAGTCTATTTTTACAACATCAATTATTCCATTTTCGTAGTTTTCATTAACGTAGTGATACTGCACTTCAATGTGCTTTGAGATTTTTGTAAAGTTACCAAATTTTGCGATTGCAATTGCGCCTGAGTTATCTTCATACATTTTAATTGGTTTATCATATTTTACGTTAAATGATTCGCATAATAAATTTTTAATGAACAAGATTTCTGTCACTGCTTCGGACATAGCAGTATATTCTGCAAAAGTAGAACATTTTGTTACTGTACTTTGTTTATGCGTTTTCCAAAAAATTAAGTTTCCATATAATCTAATTACAAAACCTGTTGTAGATTTTCTATCTATATTATCTCCTGCATAGTCAGAATCTACCATACAATCTAATACTTCGCTGTTAACATTATCGTAGTACGTTAGCTTTAAATCTTTAGTCTTAAATAAGTATTTCAAAATTCTCAATGCATATTTAAAGTGTCTTTGGTCATAACAACTTTGGTAACGACTTAAATAATTAACGCTATATGTTATATCTGGCCTTGTGCCTGTACTAATATATAATAATTCGCCGATTAAATTTCTGTATTTTATTCTTTCATCTATTTCATTTGCTTGTTCTAATTTTAGATTACTCTCCATTGGAGTATCGTATAATTTTGCATTTTCAAGGTTGTATTTTATAGCCAAAGATTCGATATATTTCGTTTGACTTAAAGTCATTTTACCTCTGTCTTCACTATATTCAATATCGATGCCAATATATTGGTTAATTTTGCCCAAATCTTTCATTATAAATCTTTCCATTAAACTTGCTTTTACTTTGTTTATTTTATTTTTGTCTTTGCAACAAATCAAGAGATCATCTACAAAGACTAGTATATATATTGAATCTTTGTTTGTATTATTTACATATAGACAGTAATCATAGTTACTTCTTACAAAATTTAATTTCTCGACATATTCGTTGAAACAATCATACCATGCTCTAGGACTTTCTCTGAGACCATACAGAGCCTTTTGTAATTTGCAAACTTTATTGTCTTCAGTTTCGTAACCTTTTGGTTCATTAATGTATACTTCTGATTTTACATTGCCATTTAAAAATGCCGTTTCAACATCCATTTGTTCTATAAACAAATTATTTTTACAACTGTAAGACAATAAAATTTTCAACGTTTGCATTTTACCTACAGGTGAATAAACATTTTCAACATATTCCTTTTGTTGGAATCCTCTTACAACTAATCTCGCTTTATAATTATCGTTATTTTTCTTTTTATAAACCCATTTAACGTCAATGACTTTTTTATCTTTTGGCCTTTCAACAATTTGCCATGTGTGATTTTTCTTTAAACTGTTTATTTCGGAATCCATTGGTAGTTGCCATTGTTTATATTCGCTGGAGTTTATCGCGTCCTCGAATGTATTTGGTACATTTGCATCAATATAATTTACATAAATAAAATGAGTAACTGGATTTCCGTATCTATTTACTGGACTTTTCTTTCTTTGAGATTTTCGCGGTATTGTTAGTCTATCTCTGTTTTTGTTGTCTTCGTTATCAGATTCGTTATCGTTTACATTATTCGCATCGATTAATTCAGTTTGCTCTCCTCTACTTTCCCCGAAGGTCGCAGTAGAGTGAGAAGGATATTCAGAACCGCTGTTGTTCGTTTCATTTAATTCTACGTTAATTTCAGAATCACTATTTTCGCTTTCTAAACAGATTAACTTTATGCTTTCTTGTATTACATCAACATGCCTTGCAGTAATTACTTTATTATTAACTAAGACTTTATAACCGTTTTCAACGTATCCTACTAGTACACCTAGTTGTGCCTTATTATCCCACTTACTTTTCCTTAGAGCTTCCGGAACTCTTACGAAGACTCTACTTCCGTAAATTTTTAAATGTTTAACATTTGGCTTTATTCCAAAAAATATTTCATAAGGAGTTTTATTCTCTGACGTATTTGCAATTGTTCGATTTTTTAAGTAAGCTACCGTTTTCATTATTTCCGGCCAATATCTTCTATGAATTTTTGCTTCCCTCATTAAGCATCTACCTATATCCATTGCTGATCTATTATATCTCTCCGCTACTCCATTTAATTCGTGGACGTAGGGTGGACATGTCAATAATTCTATTCCTTTTGATTTTATAAAATCGAGAATTTCGCGATTTAGATATTCTCTACCGTTATCACATTGCACCCTTTTAATTCTCTTATTAAATTTATTTTCTACTAAATTTACGAATTCAATAAAACAACTTGCAGTTTCTGACTTATTCTTAATGCAAAAGATTCTGGTACATTTGCTATAATCATCAATAAATGTAAGAAAATATTTTTCTCCACCATAGCCAGTAGTACTATGTGGACCATTTAAATCAGTGTGTATTAATTCTAGGATTTCTTTCGTTTTTGTTCGATTATTTTCAAACGGTATATTTGCCATTTTACTTTGTATGCAATTTGTACATTTCATATCTATTTTTTCCAGTTTATCTGGTAAACCTTCAACTAATTTATTATTTACTATTTTATTCAAATAATTAAAATTTACATGGCCAAGTGCTCTATGCCATTTTTCTTTATCTGATAATCTTACTGAATTTACATATTTATCTTTATTTTTATTCGTTAATGCATAACTTTTCAAAGAATACAAATTATCAATTTTATTGGCAATAGCTACTAATTCTCCCGATTTATTGTAAATTTTCGCATTACTGTCTCGTGCAGTTATTGTAGCATTTTTAGTTATTCTGGACAAGCTTAACAAATTTTGCTCAATTCCTTCTACATAATATACATTACTCAAATCAATTTGTTTTTCATTATAATAATTTCTAACTTTGATTTTTATATTACCGACTTTCGTCGCTTTTAACATTTTACCGTCTGGTAATTTTACATTTACCGGATCTTTTAAAACTATATACTTCTCAAAATATTTATCGCTTTTAATAATATGGTCTGTGGAACCACTGTCCAATAACCAATTTATTTCGTTACCTTCGCATCCTCTATTTACGCTATAACCTGTTATGTCCTTTACTTCTGGGCCGCATACTTGTGTTGACCACGTCTCGGATGATGAACCCTGCTGCTCGTCCGTTGACTTGTTTTGATTTGAACTGCGTCCGCGTCCTCTGCCTCGATTGTAGCTTCGTTGGTTTCCACGTTGTCCTCTCGATGATTGGGCACCTCTGCCTCTGCCGCCCTTTCCAACAATCCTTTTGATAATGTCCGACTTTGCCGCAAGTAAAGCACTGTCCGTTTGTCTTTGTTGAGAACGTGCTTGCATTACTTTTGTTTTCTGAATTATTTTTAACTAAATTCTTTTCTTTGATTTTTGATTTTACGTAATCTACTGTCCTTTCTCTTTCTGGAATGACGTCGATAAAGTCACCAATATAACTGTAATTTGCTGGTAATGCTTTGATTAAGTATCGCATTTTCTCAGTTTCATCTATCTTTCCTCCGGCTGCTTTAAATTCGTTCACCGCTTTCTCAAATTCTACGAAGAATTCTTCAACATTATCATAATTCTTTAATTTAATATCTTCAATTTTTCCTCGGCATATTATTTGTAATGACGTGGATTTCGTCACATGTAATTTATCCAAATTTGTAATCATTTCATAAGCTGATTTGCACTCACAAACATATTCTAATTGCTTATCTGAAATAGTGCTAATTAATATATTTCTTGCTTTTAAATCTTTTTTCTTCCATTCATCTGCTTTATCTGTCTCAGCCCGTTCTCTTTCGGCTTGCTCTTTGCACTCTTTATATTCTAATAGAGTCATTAAGCGAAATTTCCAACTTGTATAATTTGCACCATCAAAAATGGGAATTACTATATCTTCAATTTTTGCTTGCTTAGCCATCACGACCTTTTTAATTTAATATCTTCGTACACTTTTATTACTTTATTTAGCGTAATTACTTTCTGCACTATTGTCACAAAACATTTTTCAGCATTCTTTTCCTCAATTATTTCTCCGTTTTCATCTTCAACGTCATATAGTATTACTTCTTCTTTGGTTTTTACTTTTCCTTTAGTGTCCATTTACCACATGAATAACCTCAAATTTCCACGTGCTCTATTCTTGCACCGTGCAGCGTGCTTCACACAAGAAATCTAATCTGCTCGCATCGGCCTGAATTATTCATAAATTTTTCAAAATTCTTTCTTCTATCACTTATAGACATATTCCACTATGTATTCACACTTGTATTTTTCTTACTTTTGCACTTTTCCTTCAATATTTTTCACAGTTAATTTTTCGCGAGCCATGTGCCTTTTTATTTCTACGGCAAGGCTGCCCCAATACTCGCCGAGGCTTGTATTGAGTCAGAGTCTTTTTTCTTTTTTTACTTACCAACCAGGCACTCTGCTACCATCTTGAGGTTTGGATAATTAATAGTGTTGAGGTTTGTGGTAAATTAATAGTCCATTGTTTAATAGAGAGAGATAAATATAAAGACTTTATTTATGTGGCAAGAAAGCCAGTCGGCACGTCCGACTTACATCGCAGTTGGAATAGCAAGAAGGTAAGAAACATTCTAACTGCGCTACACTGCTCTCGCATATCACACAACTCTCATACAGACATACTGGAGTGGGGAGACACTCATGTGTGGGTTTCGTCCGCCGTCGCTTGGCAGACGCGCATACCATTGTACCTATCCTCGCGTACAGCGCGCTGCATGTTGAAACATTCACATATTCCAACAAGTCTATTATTAGTGAGGTAGCTTTTTAATAGATTATAAGCATTTCCTCTTATTCCATAATTATACAATTTATCAAGTAGGATTTGATGATGTACAGTGTCAAATGCTTTAGCTAGGTCTAGGAAAGTTATCACAATAGGAGTGCTAGTGTCAATGTTGTTGTATATCATATTGGATAATTGAAATAGTGCATCTTTAGTACTTCTATTTTTCCTGAAACCATATTGATTTTTTGTTAGCAGATCGCATGCATTGATAAAGTTAGTAATTCTATTGTGTATAATTTTTTCAAAAATTTTTGCAATATTTGATATTAGCGAAATAGGTCTGTAATTGGTAGGGATATGTTTTTCTTTAGCTTTGTGTATTGGTATTACTTCCGCTATTTTTAAAGCATCTGGCCACGTTGCCTTTTCGATACATAGATTACAAATGTGAACAAGTTGATCAACTATGTGGACACTTAGAGTTTTTAATGTTTTTGTGTTGATATTATCAATTCCACCTTTTTTATTGTCCATGTTGTTAATAATATTTTAGACTTCAATATGGTTTGTTGGAGTAATAAAAATACTTTTTCTGTTCATTGGTGGGAGTTTTATTTTCTCATTTCTTGGCTGCACTATTTTATCACTTATCTGTTTTCCTATTTCGCAAAAAAATTTGTTCATGTGTTCAGCCATATCTGCTGAATCCGTGATTTTAACACTATTATCCATTATATATTTAATGTTTTTGTTTCTTTTGCTGTTTTTTCCCAAGTTTTTGATTTAATACGTTCCACAAACTCTTTGGGTTTTTCATCTTTGCCTGTATCTGCTCTCTGTCAAATGACTCTTTGGCTTTATTTATAATTTTCTTTAATATTAAGTTAAACTTTCTATAATTCTCTCTTTTCTTTGGATTATTTGGATCTTTTTTCCATAATTTGTAAAGTTTCTCTTTGGTTACGCAAGATTTAATTATAGCAGAGGTTATCCAATTTTTTCTTGGAGACAGTATATTCTTTTTACAATCTTTTTTCGAATATTGTGCTTTACTTAGACATATTTTTATTTTACTGACTAGGTTATGTAGTGCTAAATTTGGCTCATTAATTAACGACAATTCTGACCAGTTAATTAATTTAGCTTCAATCCTAAATTTGTTATAATTTATACGATTCATTGCATGAAATTCTTTTGTGGCTCTTATCTTATTTATGGACATGAAAATCGGAAAATGATCATTAAGCGGAATTTTTAAAATGAAAGTTTTATAGTTAATTTTATCTAGCTTAATAAAAATATTGTTTATGCATGTTCCTGAATTGTTGTTTCTATCAGATGGTCTGGTAATATTTCGAAAGCCTGGGCAGTAACCATGCTCTAATAAAATATGCAAAAATTCTTGGTTGATTGATTCATGATTAGAAATATTAAAGTTAAAGTCCCCTATTATGAGGTTATTTTTATATTTACTGTTATTATTTATCAAGTTCTTGAGTATTAATAGAAATTCCGATTTACTAATGTCGTGTGATCTATACAGAGCGGATATCATAATTTCGTTATTATTTTCAATTGCAATATTAGAGTTAATTATTTTGAGGTTATTTATAGTTAATACTTCTGTCGTATCAGTTAAGTAGTCGCTTAAGTAAATCACCAGTCCATCTGATATATTAATTTTACTGTTATTGTAGTACATATTGTACCCCGGTATACTAAAATATTCGTAATGCTCCAAATTCCATGTTTCAGTGCACACGATAATACAAGGTTTTATCACTAGACTCTTCAGGAATACTAATACTTTATGAAAGTTCGCATTTAAACTCCTTATATTTACGTTTAAAATTACTTCCTTTTCAAAAGCCATACATCTATTTAGTTCACTAAGATCATCGCAATTATAGTCAGTATTAATTATTTCATTCTGTAAGTCTTCAATTAGATTAAAGTTATTTTCCATGTAAGTTTGCAGTGGTAGGTTTAGATGTCCCTGGTATCGCTGGCAGTGATGAGCGCTGTGAGCCTGTCAAATCGCTGCTTGTTCTTATTACTCTTCTTGGTGTTATCGATTGTTGATTTATTGGGCGATCTACCTTACCAAAATACCTTTGGAAGGTAGGTTGCACAGGGTAATCAGTAATTTCTATGTATTTTTTAATTTTGGATTTTAATATTTCACATAGGTCACTGTCGATTGCACAATGGTTTGTATTATAATTAGTTTTAAATTTTTCATTGCATAAAACACAGTTCGGACATTTCATAATTTCACTAGTACACTTTGAGGTTATGTGATTTCCATTGCACTTAGAACACGTGTCTTCATTCTTGCATTTTTTACTGTTATGCCCAAATCTTGAACATTTGTTGCAAGGATAAGAATTTATAATATCGAATACATTACAACTCTGATAACCAATAAATAATCTGCTCTTGTTGTCTCTGATATGTTTATAAATATCCGATGTTACCTCAATTATTGCACTGTTGGTGCCTGTTTTTGTATTGGTATATACATGAAGTACTTTACACTTGTTTTCCATATTGTTAAAATTTCTTAGGTTGATATCTTGTTCAATTACTTTTTCATCTTCGAGAGTCTTATCGATATTTATTACTTTTAGTTTATGTTTATTGATTTGTTCCTTTTCAATTTTAATGTCACTGTTCAGTAAATTGTTCAGAGTATTTTCAATTGTATTAATGCTATCTTCATTAGTGCAATTAATTATCACTGTGTCTTTGTTCTTGCACGCTACACTTTTTGTTTGTATTGTTTTATTTAGAGTTAGTTGTTGATTTACTATTTTTCCAATGTCGGTTGTATCTTTGCTGTTAGTTTTTTTTATTATTAGTTTAGGTATTCTTTTACTCTTTGGTTCTATATTAGCTGTTATTTCTGTGAAAGTCTTGATCTTATTGTTGTTATTGTTATTACCCTGCTTTTCTTTCGTAAGCAATTCATTTAATATTCTATTTTTGTCTTGTAATTCACTATTTAGTTGTTTCAACAATTGAATTTCAATTCTTAAGGATTGTGTTTCATTGTAGTTTTCGAACACAGTTTCATTAAATTTGTTTATTTGAACACCCTCCATTATTCAAAAAATCGTGAAAATTCAATATTTGAGGGCCAATCCGTGGAATATGGAGTAAAATAAAAAAATCCATATAAATTACATTCAGCAACGTTTCGTCAGCAAGGTTCGCTGGCCTCATCAGGCTATTATTTATTCCAAACAAAAACAATAAATAAATATTACAAACACAATACAAGATTTTCGATGAAGAGCACAAACTTTTCTCACCAGTAAATTTAATTATTAATTATATAACATAATGATATTCGGAAGTGGAAGGAAAAACGACTTCCACTGCCACCGTCAATGTTTTAAACTGCGAATGAAAACCAACCGCCCTTGTCTTATATACAGTCAACGGCGTTGGTGTGTTTATTATTGAAAAGGTTATTAAGCTTCTTGTACGTGTGGCTCAGTGATTGTGTGTCTTCTTTTCTATTGAGAGTGTGTTTATACATGTTAATGTGAAGCATCTCGGAAATAAGTCGCTTATTATAATTCTTTTCCCTATCCAAAATTTTTACATTATTCCAATCAAACTTATGGGTACTATTTTCAACAATATGTAGTGGAACGGGTAGTAATTTATTTTTGCACTTTTCATGTTCAGATATTCTTTCTTTCAATTTTCGTTTTGTTTCGCCAATGTACCATGCCGAACAATCCTTACAATCAAACTTATATACTACACCCATTTCATCCCATTTTTCCGATTTATCTTTGCCGAGCTTAATTATGCGAGACTATGATTGACCAAAGGCATTAAGTCCTTTGTTCTTGTCCTTGTTATTGTCCTTTTCAAGATCAATTTCACTAATAATTTCTTGTTTAATTTGTTCTTTTGTGAATAATTTAACTTGAGCTATTAATTCTTTAGCTTCTCTGCTCAAGGTATCATATGGCAAGTTTGAGGTTAGAGCTACATTGGCATGGTCTTGGCAGATTATAAGTGTGTTGCTAATGAATTTAACAGGGCAACCGGCGTTATATTTTGTTACTCTCTCCTTTGTGTGAAATACTTTTTCACAAAAAAGACACAAAACCGCTCCAACTTGTAGTGTTGGATGACACTTATAGAATTTAGTAAGCGAGTCGTCGGGAGGCTTTTTCCCTCCCGACGCCATGATGGCAACTGTTCAAATATATATAGAAAGAGGATGTGCTTTTGGTGGGGCGTAAATTAAGCAACACTCGATTTATAAACAAAAACACACTAAATTTATTAATAAAAACTGGTGAATTTATTAGTGCATGACCAGACCGTAAACTGTTAACCAAAGACGGAATTGCGCGACCACGTGCTCGCGGTGAATGAAAAAGAAAAGACGAGCTCTCGCAACGACTACTTGCTCTGTCGAAAGTCCACGCGAGAATAGGCCGGCTAGTAGAAGTTTACGGAGCAGATGAAGAGGGAGAGAGAGAGTGAGCGAGCGGGGGGTCCTCACGTGATGCGTGGACACGTCCCTCGATATTTGGTACAGTAGCGTAACACGCGGTTCGCTCCTCTCTCGCTTCCCCTTTTCTGCTTTTCGGCGAGAAAGGAATGTGGGTTTTTTTTATGGACTCGAGATTTCCAAACACAGCGCCAGTATATTTGAGGTGGATAGTGACTCGATTGGTCAGTGCGCTTTGACTCAGTTGACGGCCAATGGACTCCAAGAGATCAACTATTAAAAATGGTTACAGCTAGTGTTGCTCACCTTGTGAAAATTTTGCGACTTGCTTTAAGCATCGCAAGAAATCTCGAATCACACATTCGTGCAATATATGGACCTGTATGAACCAGTAATTTGGAAAGGCTATCTTTAGATGTGCTATGCAAAAAGTTGCATGTCCTTTTACTACGCTTTCGGGTATCTACAAGTTATATGTATAGTCTCGGATTGTTCGCAATAGTGATGTTTTTCAATCGTTGTTAAGGGGGTCGGACACCTTTAAAATGACGAAAAATGAATTTTTTTTTATTACATATTTTACTAAAAAACCATTGTAGAATATGTCCTAATTAGTTATAAAGCAAATCAATTTTTTTATTACATATTTTACTAAAAAACACTTGTAGAATATGTCCCAATTAGTTATAAAACATTATCTATTTTTGTTTTAAGAATATGCACAAAACACTAATATAGCTTTTCATTAATTTTTTGTTCAAATTACATTTTGCTTCCTCATAGAGAAAGCTTTGTAACGGTGAAAAAATTTTCGAAAAAAAATGTTCAAAAAGATGTTTAACGCGATATATGTGTATATTAGTTGATTTTGATCATTTTTGTTTTCGTGGATGTGTGTGCGTGCGTGCGTACGTGCGTGCGTGCGTGCGTGCGTGCGTGCGTGCGTGCGTGTGTGTGTGTGTGTGTGTGTGTGTGTGTGTGTGTGTGTGTGTGTGTGTGTGTGTGTGTGTGTGTGTGTGTGTGTGTGTGTGTGTGTGTGTGTGTGTGTGTGTTTGAACTCTTCATAACTCCGAAACGAATAGACCGATTTTCGTCGGGTAAAGCTTATTCTCTTCGTCTCGCGGGAAAAGAAAGGTACTCTGATGGATTTGGGTTTTTATTGATTTTCTTTTGTTTTATAACCAAAAAACGATTTTGAATTTTTAGTTTTTTTATTTTTTCATATCTTACAGTCATTATTACATAATATAATAAACTTTTCTTGAAAGGTATTTAAATTACCTATATTCAAAAACGAATTTTGAATTTTTAGTTGTTTTGATTTTTAGGCACGACCGCTACTCGGGCGAGCCTTATATTTTCACCAGAGTGAAAATTGTAACTCCCTGAAAACTAGCAATTTTCTGTATAAAAACTATTTTCCGCCCAGAAATAGTTCATTTTAGGCGTTTTCTATGATGTATGTATATATGTACGTTCGTATGTAATCAAGTTTGTGGATTATCTCAGCGAATTTTCGATGGATTTCGTCGGAATTGAGGGCAAATACTCCTCTAATTATACCTAAGTGCTGGTCCCTTAACCAGAAAGATCGATGAAAAATTGTTCAAATGCGAGCACAAAGAAATGTCTCAAAAAGTCGATTAAGCCTAATGTCTAGAAAAATTAATTTTAAGCTAATATCTACCGGCCTATCTGCTAAAACTAATTAAAATACACATTTTTTCGGTTGAAGACTTTTCTCTAAGAGCAATATTTACCAAGATAACTGCGAAAAACGGCAAAAAAAATAAAAAATGGACGATTTTTGACTATAACTTGACAGGATTTGATTTTACACGAAAATGTTAAATACAAAAGTTGTAGATTATAATAATACAAAACTTTTTTCCATTTAATATTTTCATATAAAATCAACTCCTGATGAGTTGCACTTATAAAAACGATTTTAAACGCCAAAATACACATAAAATGGGCGATTTTCGGCTATAACTTGTCAGTATTTGATTTTACACAAAAATATTCAAGACATCAGTTATAGATAATAGTTAAACAAAACTTTTTCCCATTTAAGATTTTCATGTAAAATAAATACCTGACGAGTTAAATCTATAGAAACGATTTTAAACGCCAAAATATACATAAATTAGACAATTTTTGCTTATCGTACAAAGAATTGATTTCCTATAGAACTCTTAAATACAAAGGATATCGTTTAAATACCAATAAAGAAACTAAAACAATAACTAACAAAAACTGTTACATAAAAGGTGTCAAATCTTACAATTTCTTGTCATGATCTAGAGAATTTAGTATATAGTAAAATCAAAATTAGAAAAATGTTTAAAAATTGCGTTGTTAAAAATCTATAATTATGTTATCTTTCTGTTTTGATTACAAATAGAAATTTCATATAAAATTACACAGCTTAACCTGTTAATTATGTTCACAGAACCTAAGCGATTGAACTAAGAGAAACAAAATTGTTTAATATTATAAAAGTACATGATAAAGTAATATCATATTACACAAAAGTGTAATATGTGTTATAGATTTTGTAGTATAGTAAAGTTCAATATGTATAAAGAATTAAAATGAAAACTATTAAATACGCAAGACTCAGTTATATATACAATAGATACCTTGAAATGAGTTTTTATACCCTGACTAAACTTAGAAATTAACTAGATGAGCTAATATGACCCGCGACAACTGCTTACCGGTATCGCATCTAACCACACACACAGCACTTTTGTGCTATCCCCCAGTTCCTAATTATCTATCCCCTCACATTCTAAAGCACTAATACTTGAAGATCATTGTAGAGCTGGGGATGCTGCAAAATGAGGCTGGATGGCCCAGGACGGGCCATCCAGCTACTGCATGGATGCCAGTGTGCTCAGAATTATCTAATAGCCACATGAGAGGAAAATACTATCGAGACCGACATGCATGTCTCAATCTCAAGGACTGCCTCACCGTAAGAATGAACAAAACACATGAATAGATCAGTCACTGATCTAAGAGACAAGCGAGGAGAGTTGAGCACCTAGAAACCACATATGACTAATGAAAAAATGACACAAAAAACATTATCTTATAAAAGAAAATACTGTAGCAATGGTTGTTGTTCACTATTCTCGCTGCACCAGCTACCTCTAGCAATTAGAGGGGAAAGACTGGTGGAACCTTCATTTGTTGTTTCATTGCTGAAAACACCTCCATCCTGAGAGTCGCTGAAGGCACCAGCAGCAGATTAACTGTACACAGAGCCACTAGTATAAGAGTCAAACACACACATGGAAAGTTGAGTATCTGAAAACCACATATGACTAATAAATATAAATGAGCCAAGCAACATCACCACACTCAAGAAAGATTCTGCAGCAGTGCCCATCGTTTACACTATTTGCTTTCGCTGTCGACACGCTGCCTTCCTCTCTCTGACAGATATCATCATCAATTAGTAAACACGATAAAAGGGACGACATTCTCCAGGGCGGCGTATTGCAGCAGCCACCGTCATCACTGGGAGCGCCGGGTGCCAGACGATGCGATTGTTGACATCACACCATGGCATACGCACACACACATCGCCGTAGGACCGCAGACCCGCAGTCAACACTGACTCACTAGGGCTAGTAGCACAAAGCGCGCGCGATATATATATTTATATATATATATATATACACACACACACACACACACACACACACACACACACACACACACACACACACACACACATACACACATTTGTTTTAACAGATTTATGGAACCCTTCTATACACATGAGCATATTTATGAAGCCCGTTTTCTTTTATGGAGCCCGGGTCCCATAAAATATTTTTCTCGGGCGTTTATGGAGCCCGATCTAGAGTCTATAACCCCAGGGTCCATTATTTCTTTAGTCACTTGCCATAGGGATCTCTGGGCTGTAGGTACTTATATACAGGGATGGTCTCCATAAACGGATCGGGGGATAATATATATATATATATATATATATATATATATATATATATATATATATATATATATATATATATATATATATATATATATATATATATATATATATATATAACTATGGGAATTGGTATATTTGAAGAGATATGAACGTATAGATCGGTACTTTTGAAGAGATGTCGGCATTTTGAAGAGACTCCTCAAATTTCTCAACGCAAGAATCGCGACTTTTGAGGAGAAATATATACCCTCTTTTCCAAGAGTCGGTAACCTGAGGGTCATTAATTCTTTAGTCACATTGTCCGAACTCTGAGCGAAAGGTTCACATCTCCTCAAAAGTACCAATTTACAAACATATATATATATACATTTCTCGAAAGGGGTTTATAAAGCCCGTTTTTTTATATATAGGGGTTTATCGAGCCCGATTTTGATTATGCAGCCCGGGCTTCATAATATTTCTAAATATAGGGGTTTATGCGGCCCGACCTAGAGTCTATAACCCCAGGGTCCATTATTTCTTTAGTCACTTGCCATAGGGATCTCTGGGCTGTAGGTACTAATATACAGGGATGGGCTCGATAAACGGATGGGGGATAATTATATATATATATATATATATATATATATATATATATAAACTTGTATAACGTTAGTTCCCAGGACCCCATGTTACTGTATACCTATACGTGACTAAAGAAATAATGTCTCTTATGGGGGCCGATGTCCTCAAAACTGACGTTAAACATATGTAGATTCAGGAACTGTCCCCAAAACTAACAAATGTCCCCGAAACCAACGTTAAACATCTGGAATGTCCTGGAAGCTAACATAAAACATAAATATATATATATATATATATATATATATATATATATATATATATATATATATATATATATATATATATATAGTTATCTGAACACAAGTGTACATATATACCTATATATCTATACACAGAAATTATTATTGTTCATATCTACTTATTCTAATTGCATTAATTTTACTAACAGTTAAAAATTGAAATTCGGTACCTACTAACCCCTCACCTGGATTTCCCTCATGTAGTAAGTAGCTGGGTCGATTTATTATAGCATGAATCGGCAAAACTATGTTGGAGAAGCACCTGACGATTGCAAAAGGGGAATTTAGTTCTCCATGTTAATCCTTCGCGCAACCTAGGAGGACTCGTTCTGGTCCCCGAATTCGCGGCGAGTAATTATCGATAGGCAAAGGAATGATAGATGTCCTTGGGCGACGTCCAAACAATTTATAAGTCTGCCCTTACGTGGAAGTATCTTTACCTCTCACGTAGCAGTTATAAAAACTCTAATTATAAAGAAAATTATCATCTATCATAGTATTTTTATATTATTATTTTTATTGGAATCAAAAGAAATTTTGTGTCATAAGCCAATAATTTTCACTATAAAATTTTTCTTATTCCAATTTAAAGATACTTATGTTTTATAAAAAATTTCCCAATTTTTAATCGTGAATGCTTGTTTAAATTAATTTAATTTTATCTTCTTATTATTTGGTTCATTTTGTATATCATTATTTCTCAATTTTTATTTTGTTCATTAGTATTAGTTGATTGTTCTTGTTGTTCATTGTTATGTGGTGGTTCTGTTTGTTCATTGTTATTTATTGATAATTCGGAATTTTCTACTTGCAAAACAGCTTCAATTAATTCATTATCATTTATTGTTTCATATTCTCCATTTTGTAAATATGTTGTTACGTGATGGGAGAAAATTTTCGACTTTTCTTTGAACCATAGTGTAATAACGTTGCCAAAGAAAAGAATGCGTTCCTTGTGAGTCAAATATACGATAGCCACAAGCAACTCGTTCTTTTCTTATCGCGTAGTTTGGGAAATATGATACCTTTTTCCGTTCACGCTCGTGTGGGAGGTAGTCAGGCCATGCACGAGATGCTGACCACGCGGCAACAGCTAGCGTCGCACGCGCCCGAAGGGCCGATCGATGCCGCCGTAACTGCAGCGGGGGTAGCACGTCCCGGGGCCGCGTGGTTACCAACTACCATGAGCGTGGTCGATATCGACCTTGTGAATTAGTAATAAAATTATTTAGTTAATCTTTATGAATTCTATATATTGTAAAATTGAACCGTCTCGTCTTAATTGTGAAGTGCACTTTTTGAAAGTACAAAAAGTAAGAGTGATTACGAGCGAACCAGATCCGAAATTGAAATTGTGACCATTTCCCGCTTCTGATTTCGAGCCGATTAGGTTGAGAAATATTGGATTATTGCAGTACAAATAAAATTGGATCAAACGTTCAAATTAAAGAGGAGTTTGGTGTAAGGAATTTGAGGTAATATTTTATATAACATACATATTAATTAGCGACACGTTTCTGCTACAAGATATATGTAAAATTCCGATAATATATATTATATATATATATATTTCTGTTCACCGCTATGTTTCAGGACTTTTCATTGGTTTACCGCTATGTTTCAGGACATTTGCATGTTTTCAGGACTGTACTGAATTAGGAATATGTTTAACGCTACCTTTCAGGACATTTTTGTATTATTCAGGACATTTAGGGTTTCTTTCACAACGATTTTTTCCGTAAAATTTTTCGGAAATCAACGTAAAATACTGTGGAACTGAAAGGGGGCGCCGCAGGCGTTGTGGTGTTAGTCAACACCCTGAGGGATATTATTTCTTTAGTCACTTATATACTGTTTAACGTTTTATACCTACTTCTATTGCAGAAAACCTGTAGGTGTCCTGGAAGGTAGCGGTGTACTAAGTTTTATATATATATGTATATATATACTAGGGGGGCTGCGCCCCCTAGTCGCTCCGCTCGTCAACCCCCCAACTTTGAAAAATAAGACCTTGAAGACTTTGAACCTATTTATTTTCAAGGTAGTGATTTTTTTGAATATATAAAAGTACATTTATGCTATCAATTTTGATTTAAAAATCTTTTCTTGTATTTTATTTTTATTATTTTATGTATAAATTGAAACTTAAATAAATTTCGTATACTGATTTCATTTAGCTATTGATTTAGATCGCTTATAATATCGTTTAAACAATTCCTCATTTATTTTTTACTATTATTGCGTATATTTTATATTGTGTAATTTGTTTTATGAAAATATAAGAGCATAATCACTTTAAAAAGTTTGATTTAAAAATCTTCTCTTTGATTTTATTTGTATTTTTATATGAATCAAATCGAAACTTAATTAAATTTGATGTACAATTTTCATTTAGCTAATTATTAAAATCTCTTATCATTCAAATAATTTCTCCTTTATTTTATACTTTTATGGCGTATATTTTATATTGAGAAATTTGGTTTTAGAATATATATGAACATATTTTTTAATAAATATATGCAATAAATATATATACATAATTACTTATATAACTAATTGTTTTTTTTAATTATCAAGAATTTCTTCCCAAACAATATTTTCAATTTCTAATGAATTTTCTAAATTATTTTGTATATATATATGTCATCTGGATTTCTACATCGTGGTAAAGCAACATATAATTGACCGTGTGAGAATAATTGCCTTTTGATGTATAACCCTACATAATCAAAACTTTGTCCCTGAGATTTATTAATGGTCATGCAAAATGCTAATGTTAATGGAAACTGTTTTTTTTATAAAGAATAAACGGTAATGAAGAAGATTCTCCTATATTTAATGTAATTCTTGGAATAAAAAATCTATTACCTACTTTTTCTCCTGTTAATATTTCTGCTTCAATATTATATCTAAATAATTTGGTTATTTTAAGTCTAGTACCGTTACACAAACCTTCGTGCATACTCAAATTTCTAATTAACATAACAATAGCATTATCTTTTAAATCTAATTTATGAGGTGGCAAACCTTTATAAATATTGTTTAATGTTTCTATTGGAAAAAGTAGATGAATGTTGTCATCACTTTGATCAACACCTTTATGAGTCGCATAATCTGTACTATAATAAGTCTTCTTATCACCATTTAATAACATTAAAATTTTTTTATTCAAAAATTTAATGTCTTCATTATGAGGTGCTAAAATAACACGATCATAATCATTTATTTTATTAATATTTTTATAAATTTGTAAGCAAACATTGTTAGTTCTCCAATTATTAGGTATTATAAAAGGATTTATATTACCGTCTCCAATTTGTAATAATAATTTTGAGAATTCATTATTCTGAGAACGAATATTGTGTTTTAATTTAAAAATTTTAAATAAATGCCAAAGTTCAGAATATTTAATAGTGTCTTCAATTATAGCACTTCTAAATTCGTTTTTCATTACTGGGAGTATTTGTCGAAAATCACCTCCTAAAATTATTAATTTTCCCCCAAAAGGTAAATCGTTTGTACATAAATCTCTTAAAGTTCTGTCAATAATTTCTAAAGCTTTTTCGGGTATCATAGATGCTTCATCCCAGATTATGACTTCTGTTTCTCTTAATTTCTTTTTATCTGATACTAATTTTAAAAGAGAATTTTCAATACTATTTAAATCTAATGGTAATCTAAAGGTTCTATAAGTAGTCATTCCTTTGGGTAATAGAATAGACGCTATACCAGCCCAAGCCATTGTATAATATTTTTTCCTTTTGATAGAAAATAATAAATTTAAGTTTTATATAAAAATGTTTTACCCGAACCTCCAGGACCGTCTATAAAATTTATTTTATTTATATTTTTTATAAGTTGTTTGAAAATAAATTTTTGATCTTCATTTAATTTTGTAAACATATCTTCGAATATTTCCTTACTAATTGAAATTATTTTACTATCGTATTTTATATCATTTATGATGGGATCAGGTTCAGGTAATCCAAAATCTGTACAAGATAAATCTTCTAACAATAATAATTTATTTATATGATTTATTTATCTTTTTTTATTTATTTATCTAAGTTATCTTTATTTTCATCAAAATCTTCACTAAAGTATTTTTTTAAATTTTCCCAAATAATATTGGCTTGAATATTTTCTGTTAGTAGAAACGAAGTAAAAAATTTACGTAATTGAAAAGATAACATGATACGACATGCTTCTTCAAAAATTTTTTAAATTTGTAAATCGTTTTCTATTAAATCCATTGCAGTCGCAGCTTCTTTATGAGTATTATACGTTACATTTTTATATGTACGTACATCTTTAAAGAAAGTAGCGTCTTTTATACGACTTAATATTAATTTTAAAGCGAATCTTTCAGAATCTTTTGGAGATACTATATTTAAACGTCCAATAGCATAATGTTTTTGTTCACGTTCACGTTTTACCCAAACTTTTTTTGCGTTAAATATATAATAATACGATATATTAACGTATTTTATATTATTTGCAAATTTATCATTTTTATTCAAGTCAAACCACGCTGTTAAAGTTGTATTCCAATTATCAAGAGCATCTATTTCATAATTTTCTTCAAAAACAATTTTTTGTTGATTTTCTGTATGAACTGCTAAACGGATAACAGTATGACTCCTTCCACATAAGGGAAATTTTTGTAACCGCCATGCTGCTTCAATTGGGTTCAAGTACCGGCCATCAATATATTCAGTAATTTCATCATATATTCCATTTCTTTTTTCATCATTTTTTTTAATGTACAAAAAGCTTTATCACTACCTTTATGTATATAATCAAAAATATATTTGATACTTTGAATTGAAGCACAATATTCAACATTAATATGATATTTATATTTTTCTAATAAAAATTTATTGTAAGGAACTACCATTGAATTATCTACTGGAATAATTTTTTTACTTCTTTTAAGTCGATATGTGTAATTATCAGAAGAATTATTTGTTCGTTTATATTGAGATTTGTTCGTTTATTGTTGACGATTGAAAAGGTTTAGGAAATTTTTTTTTACAAACGTCTTTACATTTATCGTAACACGGAGAATTTTCACTATGTGGTCCATGTAACATATGTTTTATAATTAATTTTTGTAATTTCTTATCATTATTAAAAGGTATCTCAGCAGCAGAAATGTGTTTATTAATAGCTTCTGGTGTCATTAATTTATTTTTATGATCTAATGTTACTACAAGATGTGTATACAGTAATCCTCTTTTCTGAAATTCAATAGTATACACATAAGCTAAAGCATTTCCAAAAATTTGATGGTTTTCTATATTATTAAGTAAACACTTAAATTTTGTATAAAATAATCTAACTGTAATATTTGGTATATCATTGGGCGTAGTTCCGATAGGAAATGTCGTTAATACACTTTTTAATTCTTTCCACTTAGAATTACACGTCATAGTTATAAATAAATCAGGTCTACCAATATTTCTTACTATTGCCATTGCATCTTGACAATGTTGCTGCATATATCTAGGACTACCTATATAAGTTGCTGGTAGTACAAAAATATTTCCTAGTCTTTCTTTTTTTTCAAAATTTTCTGATATATTTAATGCACTATTTATAACATGATCCCTCAAACCTTGATAACATTCAGTATGTAATTTTTTTTGTTTCTGCCTAAAATAATTCATTCTATTGTTTTCTATCATAATATAGGTATGTGAAAAGAATTGTTGGGTTAGTCTCCTTCCAAATAAAAGTGGATTGAAATTTTCTGAATTTCGTCTGTAAGCTAATCTATAAGAATAGTGCTGTAATATTGTTAGAAGGTTTTCTTTTGAATCATATGGTTTTTTAGTATAACCAATACTCCAGCCTAAATCTCCTGAAGGAAAAAATAATGGAAATACCATTGGGTCAACATGATGTGATAATTTACTTAAATATGTGTATTCTTTTTCATTAGAAGTATTTTTCGGATAAACGTATAGATCATAATTATGAGGGATTCCTGATTTGGAAATAATTATAGCTGCACATTCCGACGTTAATGGTTTAGTATAATTATGTTTTTGATTATTATTCTTACGAACAAAATATAATTTATAATTTGAAAGTTTTTCTGTATTAGTTATTTCGTGTAAATATTTATACTGTTTAGCATAAGGATTACTATTTAAAACTTCAGTCAATAATTTTAAATGTTCTTGAGTTAAATCTTTATGACTCTTTATTTTCATTTCAATTGCAGTATTGTCATCATATATATATATATATATATATATATATATATATATATATATATATATATATAATTGACCACACGAAGGTTCTGCATTTTTTTTTGGTAATAAAGTATTTGGCGTTATATGAAAACTTGTCTTTTTAAATTATAAATAGCTTTTTTCTTTTCGTATTTTACATTTGCACTAAATGTAGCAAAGCAAAATAAGTTATTAGAATATCTGATTAAAGTTCGAAAATTGTTATCATATAATAATAGATTCTTTAGTGTTTTATTATATATACTTAGCGGAGACAAAATTATTTTACCCTTACTACAACAAATTGATGTATTATTTTCTTCTTTCCAATATACTGTCGAACAAAATTTACAAACATAACTCATATTACCAAAATATGATTCATACTCTCAATTTTTATTTTGACTACATTTCTGTTTATTTACTTTTAACGTAGAAAAGGATGATGACGCGAGATGTTCGAGGACGAGCTCGGCAACGCCTCTGCTACACTATATATATAAGAGAAAGAGAGAGAAGAAGAGAGAGAGATAGAGAGAGGGGTAGAGAAAGAACTAACGAAGGCACTCAATTCGTCTCTCGCCGTTTTCTCATGCTCTGTTTGCAGTTGCTGCACTTTTCTTTAGGAAGAAAAAATACGGACAGCGTTCGACTTGTAATTGAACTGTCAAATGAATGCGCATACGCTGCGCTGCGCTCGCGTGAGTTTGGCGTTATCCTTGATTTGAATAATTAAGAAATTTCGTTTCAAAAAGTAGCTCTGTAATTAATTGGTCTCGTTAATTGCGGAGAAAAGGCGCGCATTATAATAAATGCGCGAACGCGCTTCTTGCGCTGATGGCAGGAGGGTGGCATAGTTTGTTTTCAGAAAGCAGCCTGTTATCTGTGTATCGAGGTGAAGAACTAACAACGGAGCGATGTAAAAGTTGTCGACAGAAGTGTCTTCTGCATCACAGATAGTTGTCATTAGAGGGACAATGCGGAGAGACGCGGAGGGACACGGAGGGACAATGCAGACCCCAAATAACGCAAAAAAACAGTGAATTTTACGTTATTTTGTGGAGGGCACTTTGCGGAGGGACGCGGAGGGACGCGGAGGGTTAACGATTCAATTCAGCTTACAACTATATAGTATATTAAGATATATATATATATATATATATATATATATATATATATATATATATATATATGTGTGTGTGTGTGTCTGTGTGTGTGTGTCTGTGTGTGTGTGTGTGTGTGTGTGTGTGTGTGTGTGTGTGTGTGTGTGTGTGTGTGTGTGTGTGTGTGTGTGTGTGTGTGTGTGTGTGTGTGTGTGTGTGTGTGTGTGTGTGTGTGTGTGTGTGTGTGTGTGTGTGTGTACGTGTGCATGCATGCGTGTATGTATCTATATGCCGAAATATACTTTTTTGCATAGTATGCGTAAAGTACGTTGATTCGCATCGTTTACGCACACTATATTAATAAAGGGCTTGAGGATATCAAGGCCCACGTGCTGATGATAAAAAAAAAAGACGGGCCTAAGCCTGCCAAAAAGTCAGAGGGCGTCTCAACACCATCAGGGTGAAGCCGACTCCTTCCCCGGGTGTTCTTCAACCCCGTAATTGATTGGCTTCGGCACCAGAACCTATAAGTACGACCGAACCTAAAGCCAAGGGTCGCCCAATCGGTTCCAAAACCCGTAAGATTCCCCCAAGGTTAGATACCAGTGTTATCGCTCACCGGACCCGGATGCGGGCAGCGACCAACAAGAAAAGAATAGGAGCCTCGCCAAGAACTATCGGCCGCAGCAAAAGTCCCGCGACCTTAGGAGGGCCAGCCAAAGTTCAAAGTCAGATCACAACCCAGAGCCCCGCAGTAAAGTCAATCTCAGGAAATGGCCCCCATTGCTGCTGTAACATCTGACGAAGCCCCTTCTACAAGGCCGCACATCCCGGTACCAGAGGAGGAGGAGGAAGATATCGACCCCCGTCGATTACATATCTTAATCCCGCATGGATAATCACTTAAGGAGACAATGGAAGAATTCCGAAAGATCGGGGGGGGGGGGGGCCCGCACATAGAGGCTGTTCGTATGAAGAAAGGGGGATACCAGGGGTTCTTGCAATATCAAACCGAAGAGGACGCTAAAAGAGGACTACAGGAGTCCGACTCTAAATACAAAGCCCGTTCTGCCAAACGACTATACTGTGGAGTACCCGAGCAAGAAGAAGGCCTTGATCCCTGTAAAGTTCATCTTATTCTCCCCCGGGGATACGCTATAAGGACGTAGAGAATGAATTTGGGAGGTTCGGTGCTATAAACACCAAGGAAACAGCTGCCTCAAACCGAACGCATGTTTTTATCACCTACCACACGCCAGAACAGGCCACAGAGGCTATCGCCCCAGGGTAATCCGATCTACCGCCCCAGGTATGGGAGAGGAAACCCTTCAAAGGACCAAGACACCACGACCCATTCATCATCACCGCCGGAACGCCCAGAGTGGTCTCGGCACTGGTTTTGCGGATGGTCCCTCCCACGGAAAAACTGGGATGAACACATAGCGAATTGTGGACCTTCTCGCTGGAATCTCATGGGGCGACAAGACCCTATAGTACAACTCGAGCTGTTCTTGAAGACGAAGCCGAGGGAACGAAAGGGACCATCGGGAGGCCCCGAAGTCTCGAGCAGCGCACTAGAGGACCTCCGGGACTTACAGATCTAACAGGGAACGTCAATGGGATCTTTCATCAAACCACCGGACCTTATGAACTAAATATAAGTTTTTAAAGAAAACATTGTCACTAGGGAATCATCACACGCCCCAACGCTCGGTTATCTCCCTTCCTTTCGCCAACCCTAGGATATGCGAATTGCCGAGGACGGCAACAGTCCTAAGTGGGGGAGGATGTTACGTGATGGGAGAAAATTTTCGACTTTTCTTTGAACCATAGTGTAATAACGTTGCCAAAGAAAAGAATGCGTTCCTTGTGAGTCGAATATACGATCACCACAAGCAACTCATTCTTTTCTTATCGCGTAGTTTGGGAAATATGATACCGGAGAAAGCGGGCTTTTGCGCGTGAGTTTTCGAAAAAAGCAATCCGTGTCGAGCAAACGTTTAGAGAGACAGATTCGCATTAGTATATTCGACCTTCCTCAGAACTTGGATAAATAGTGTAGTACTATAGATAATAAATATCACATAAAATAAGCAAGTAAATAGTCGATATCGACCTTGTGAATTAGTAATAAAATTATTTAGTTAATCTTTGTGAATTCTATATATTGTAAAATTGAACCGTCTCGTCTTGATTGTGAAGTGCACTTTTTGAAAGTACGAAAAGTAAGAGTGATTGCGAGCGAACAAAATCCGAAATTGAAATTGTGACCATTTCGCGCTTCTGATTTCGAGCCGATTAGGTTGAGAAATATTGGATTATTACAGTACAAATAAAATTGGATCAAACGTTCGATTAAAGAGGAGTTTCGTGTAAGGAATATTGAGGTAATATTTTATATAACATTCATATTAATTAGCGACACATTTCTGCTACAAGATATATGTAAAATTCCGATAATATATATATATATATATATATATATATATATATATATATATATATATATATATATATATATATATATATATATATATATATATATATATATATGTGTGTGTGTGTGTGTGTGTGTCTGTGTGTGTGTGTGTGTGTGTGTATGTGTCTGAGTGTGTGTGTGTGAGTGTGTGTGTGTGTGTGTGTGTGTGTGTGTGTGTGTGTGTGTGTGTGTGTGTGTGTGTGTGTGTGTGTGTGTGTGTGTGTGTGTGTGTGTGTGTGTGTGTGTGTGTGTGTGTGTGTGTGTGTGTGTGTGTGTGTGTGTGTGTGTGTGTGTGTGTGTGTGTGTGTGTGTGTGTGTGTGTGTGTGTGTGTGTGCATGCATGCGTGTATGTATCTATATGCCGAAATATACTTTTAAATATAATCATGGAAAATTTCATTTAATTCATCGTCCACAGTTATTGTCAGGTCAATATATTAGATTCGGTTCTTATTATATTGCATCATTTTAATTTTAATTTTCAAGAGTATATTACGAGTATATATGTATATATATTTATCTATATTATGCATGTGTATATATATTATATACATGTATACCTAATTCTAAATTAGTGAGTTTAGCGCGACCTCAAAATTGTGAAAACTCGAATTTTCCGAATAACGCTTGGGTTCATATACATATATCTACATAGCAAACACCGCGCTTATAATCTATTGATAAAGACGTTCGATCGGATTAACGTAATAGTTATTACATTACACCCTGTCACTAAAATTACCTATAATCTCTTGAATCATACGTAACGGCGTTGTAAAGGTTAATGAAACTGTCGTACCTTTAAGAATACATGTGCGCTTTGTTATAATTATCATTATTTTATGAATTTAGATCGGCAACTAGATAGGTCCAATGTAATCGTAACGCGCCCCTCGTACCGTTGGGAGTCCCTTCACCTCCTTCTGGTTGAGATAATGTATTCCCTCACATCTAGTTTTCCTAGCCTTTCCCTTTTTTCTGTCACCGTCAGAGCATGAGGAGTGTGCGCCGCAGCTATCGGCCTCTCCTCTTCGTGCGGTGCTTCGCACTAGGCGCGCTCAAGTACAGCGCCCGCGCGGCCGCTATCGGTCTCTCCTCTTTGTACCGTGCTTCGCCCGTACTGTGCCCTAGTACAACAACGCTCGGCGAGAGCCCGGCCGCCTTCGATTGGCTTTCTCAGTATATCTCAGTCTCCAGCACTGTGTACAGAGAAATCGACGATAAAGTAAATAAGAACTAACAAAAGGAGAAGACACGAACGCTTCCCTAATAAAATAAAGAGCGCCGCATTTCGCCTTCCTCTTACCCTTATCGGAACCCTTATAATCCTCCCCTCCTCTATTTCCTTTTGTCACTTAATTACATGAGGTCTCCCATGACTGTACGGGGGTGATCGATCCGCTTACTGGGACGATAGGCAGCGCCGAAAATAGGGCATTATATGGACCTTTAGGAATCCGAATAATGATTTCTACCTATTAATGACCGATTGTTGTTGACCCACGCGGGTTTTACATGCGTGTCCTACCCTATCAATCTAATCAGTAAGGAAATTAAGATCCGAATACGAGCGCTCATCGCATATTGTAACTTAAGGGGGCTAGACACCTTTTCTCTCTGAAATAAGAAGTCACATTTTAATACATAAATGTAAACTAATTATTTCATACTTTTTACATATAAAAGTGGGTATATTTACCTTACCTTAAAACATTCTCCGATGGGCCTTTTATATGGTCCAGAACCATAGTCATCGATGAAACAAGTTTTTTCACTATCCGTAAGCTTTGAAATTTTCCTGTGGATGGATTGACTTCAGATTTGAACAAAATTACTCCTGAATAGTATAATTCTCATATGAGTGTAGGGATTTTTGATCTAATGAGAAAAAAAAATTGTGCTGTTTTTCAAAAGTTCTTTTTTTAATTTTTTTAAATTTTTTATATTATTTCATAATTTTTCTGATGTAAAAATTTTTTCCGACATTTAATCCTAAATCCCTACACTCATATGAGAATTATACTATTCAGGAGTAATTTAGTTCAAATCTGGAGTCAATCCATCCACAGGAAAATTTCAAAGCTTACGGATAGTGAAAAAACTTGTTTCATCGATGACTATGGTTCTGGACCATATAAAAGGCCCATCGGAGAAAGTTTTAAGGTAAGGTAAATATACCCACTTTTATATGTAAAAAGTATGAAATAATTAGTTTACATTTATGTATTAAAATGTGACTTCTTATTTCAGAGAAAAAAGGTGTCTTGCCCCCTTAATTAATTATAACTAATATAGACAAAAATAATAAATGGTGTTCAATTGGGTAATGAGTCTATGTTTATTTCCCCTTAATATTCCGAGATTAACATAAACACGAGGTTAACGGCAGCGTTACTCGTATGGGAGAGTAAGGGTGACCAAGATAGGTTTGGAGTTCCCTTCAGTTAAGAATGAACAAATATTCTTAGGGGATCCAATCGAATAAATTTAACAACATTCAATTGCGGTACGATTTCCAATAGTTATAACGCAACATATGTTAATAATCTAGATAAAATTGCAAAATAATAAAATATTTTCAAATTATTTTTATCATTATCATACTCAGTTTTAAAACATATTAAATGTTTCACTTTTTATAAGTTTCATTTTCTTAATTTTTTTCAATTACTGCTTCATCGACAGAATTTACAGCTTTTACATAATTCTCTTTACTTACTCTTATTTTGTAAAAGCATAAGATGTCATTTTTTATCATATTACGTTTACAATTATCATCCCAAAGTTTTAAATTTATCTATAATAATATAAAATTATATAAAATATTATATTTTTAATTCACGAATAACTTTATTAATGTCCTTTTTACTTGATAATTTTCATCATCTTTCAATATGCCTTCTTTCTTTTCAATAAAATTTCCATTTTTAGTTTTAATATGTACAATCTCGTTACTTTTATCAACAATTCCAACAATATCTGAAATATTTCATTATTATTATTATTATTATCTTTTTTTTCGAGGTACTAGGTGAATCTTCCGGGGCGCCCGTCCTTGCTTTGGAGGTGGAGCAAGAAGGGAGGCCCACTAATACCATCACGGAGTAGCTGGCTCCGTGGTGTGAGGGATATCTACTCCCTAAACACCCAAAACCTATCCCTACGGCCGCCTCGACCCGGAACCGCTTTCGCATTACTTCAGGTCCGGCCGCAGCCCAACCGTCCTCGGGGGCATCATCCGTCCTTCCTACGTTCTTTCTTTCTACGATGCCCTATCTAACCTATTAAGCATCCGTCTCGTTTTTTCGCGCGCAGTATCCCTTCGATGAAGGTATTTATCGCATCCCATCGGTCTTTCCCTGAAAGCATGCATTCGATCACCACCTCGGGCGAGAGTCGCCCTACCATCACCTCCAATCGCTGTCTTTCCGCTGCTCATCTATTACATGCGAAAAAGGTGTGTTCCACGTCATCCCTCTCGTACCCGCAGTATTTACATTTCGGCGTATATATTTTACCTAATTTAAATAGGTAATATCGAAAGTATCCGTGTCCTGTCAGGAACTGCGTAAGGTAAAAGTTAACCGCTCTGTACTTCCGTCCCAGCCACCTCGTTATTTCTTGAATCAATAGGTAGTTCCATCTACCCATCGTCCCCGCCCTCCACCTCTCATGCCAAGTTTGTAGCGTCTGGCGGCGGGCTTCGCCCTCTGCGTCTGCCCGTCCTACTTCTGCGCTCTTATCGTAGATCTGCTTCCGTTCCCGTGCGAGCAGATCGATCGGGATCATACCAGCTATCATCGCCACCGCCTCTTCCGACACCGTCCGATATGCGTATACAACTCTCAGCACACCTCGCCGCTGCACCGCCACTATCCTCTTCCTGTAGTTGATAACTTCCATGGCATCAGCCCAAATCTCCGCTCCATAGAGGAGTATAGAGTCGGTCGTCGCCATGAGGAGGCTTCTCTTGGATGTCCGCGGGTCTCCAGCGTTGCGTATTAACGTACTTAGCCTTTGCCGTTAATTCCCTGATGTGGAGCCAAAAGCAAAGCTTTGAGTCCAGGGTGACCCCTAGATACTTCCCAGTCGGCCTCGTAGTTACAACTCGGATCCTACGTACATCGGTAGTATCGTAGAGATCTCTTTACGTGTCAATAGTACTACCTCGGTTTTCGCCAGCGCGAGACTGAGCCCGTGCTCCGTCATCCACCTAGTCACTCGCTTCATTACCTGGCACAAGATAAGTTGTGCCAAGTCTGCGTTTCATGCTTCTACCACCACCGCGACATCTTCCGCGTATCCTACGAGAAATGCCCCGTCGGGCATGTCCAGTCGCTGCAAACCGTCGTACGACGCGATTCAAAAATCGGGGCCCAACAGTAATCCCTGTGCAATGCCTGCCCTAATTTCCCTAACCACTGACCCTTCGCTCGTCTCGATAATGATCCCTGAAGTAGTCCCCTGCTACGCGTAGTTTGTAGGGTGGGACCCCGAAGCCCTTCAGCGCTGCTAGTAGGTCTGCCCAGTGTGCTGAATTGAACGCGTTTTTAACGTCCAGCGTTGCTACCAACACCAGTGGTCGCGCTCCGTGACATCGTTCCCTTGATCGCCCCATCGCCGCAGTAACCGATCGTATCGCGCCTATCGTCGAAAAACCCTTTCTGAATCCATGCTGGTTTTCCGATAAACCCCTTGACTGTTGTATCGCGATCTGGATTCTGCTCCTTAGTAGCGCCTCCATACCCTTGCCGATCGTGTCTAATAGGCTAAGCGGCCGATACGCGGACACGGATGTCATGTCTTCCCCTTGCTGATAAGGACAAGCTTCGCCCTTTTCTAACGACTGCTGGAAACACCTTCCCTGATGCATGCGTTGTAGGTATCCAGTAAGGTTTCCAGGCATCGTGAGGCGATGGCCTTTAAAACCTCCACTGGAATCCCATCGGGGCCTGGCGCCTTGCCGCTCTTAAGAGATCTAATCGCTTTCCGTAGCTCAGGCTTGGTAAACGGGGGTATATATCAGCCGCGCTTCCTTTATCTCCGGTAGCTTCATTGTCCCTATTCTACGAGTTACGAGTTTGTAGCCTAGTCCCCACGGGTCGGAGTTAACTTCGTCGCACACCTCTTTCCAGCATCCTCGCTTACTGGGCTTAATCGCAAGCCTTAGCCTTTTCTGTACCTGTTTAAATTCAGCGTTAAAAGCGGTGGCACCGTGTCGTTCTCGTGCGCGCTGTGCCCGTCTGTGAAGCCTCAAGCATATCCTACATAACTCCGCGATCTCCTCCGTCCACCAGTGCGCTGGTTAGCGGCGGTTTCTATTTCCGCTTCGCGGCATAGAGGTATCGCATGCTCTTACTGTAGCTGACGTTGCCCTGATCACCTGGGCTTCGGCACGCTCCCGGCCTGATAAATCATTTTCGTCGGACCTTTTTGGTACACTTAGCACTTCTACTAGCCGATCCACGATCAATCAATGGACGTTCCACCGCGGTAATGATCTGCTCACTTGGAGTACACCTACCCTATCTAAAACCGTAAACGTGATGTACTGGTGATCACTGCCTGACTCTTTCTGCAAGACCTGCCAGTTACTAATCCTCGGTACTAGTTGCCCAGATGTGAAAGTGACGTCTAGTATTGATTCGCCGACCCCGGGGCGTCGATAGCTAGTGACCGTGCCCTCGTTCGCAACGTCCAGTCCTAATCTAGCGGCCATCTCGAGTAAATCCCTGCCCCTACTGTTCGTATCTGGCAGACCCCATTCCATCGCCCTTGCGTTAAAATTTCCTGCAACCAGTAAGAGGCCAGATATATTACTATTATTATTATTATTATTATTATTATTATTATTATTATTGTTATTATTATTATATATTTATTTTTTTATTACTAATTATTTCATTTTCATATTTTCTTGCGATTTCTTTGATGTTAGTAAACTTTCTTTGATTTTTGAATTTTATAACTAAAATTTATTTCATCGTTGTACTTTTTAAGTGTCGTTTCATTATTTAATACAATTTGATAAGAATTTTGTATTGTAATGTATTTTTCGTTTGAAAATCCAATAGTAAATTTTTTTAAATAATATACTTCATTCATCTGTAATAGATTATTATTGTATTATAATAATTATAAATTTTTCAATCAATATTATTTTAATAACTATAAATAAACATGTGTAATTATGAATCATAATTACTTACTTTGATAACATTGAAAAATCTATTACAATCTCTATTATTCCTGTATTGTCTTGTAAATTCATAAAAAATAAACTACCTTTATGAAATTCTTTTTTCTTCGACTTAAAAATAACTTTAGCCAAAATAATTTTACTGTAAAATAAATAAATTATATTATATCTAAACATTTTGTAATACTAAAATGTATGAACCGAAACTCAAAATTTATATTTTTATATAGTGATAAAAAAAATTATAAATAATGGTAGAGAGCAATTATGAATTTGAAATTTTACATTTTTAAAAATAATATAGTTCATGAGATGTGTTGACGTAAGCGCATGAATGCCTTACGTTACTCATACTTACGTTTTCATATTTTATGGAGTAAGTGTTAATATGTTAACTACGTTATCCATGACCCTGAAAATATAATAATGAATATAATTTTAAATTGTATTACATTATTTAATAATAATATCGTTTTCTTATATTTATATTTTAATAAATCTTGTAATTGATGAAATTTGTCTTATTATTTAATATTTTTAATTTACTAAATTAATTCATAATCAGTTTGAAAATTATATGCTCTTTATTTTTATTCAATTTAAATAACACAAGCACATTTTGCAATTAGAACACATTTTTTGTAAATACAATAAAAGAAACGTTTGAATGTAGATTTAAAAATATTGAAATTAGGGTTTCAAATAACCTTAAAAAATCGAGTCTGGATGGTCTCATATCTATATAAAAGAAATATAATTAAAATAATTAAATTATAAAATGTATTATATATTTGAAAATATATATATTAAAAATATTTACGTTGATTCCATCTATATAAAAATTTGAAATTTGGTGTAGACATCTACCACAAATATGACATTTTTTATTTGTTTCTTGATGTTCATCATTATGACAGTCGCCATTAATTTTCTTTCCATTTTTATAAATTATTGACTATTATAAATAAGAAATAAATTAATTAATTTTACTTGTATACTAAAAATCTATCTATCTTGTAAGTTTTAGTTAATTCTTAACAGAAATTATCAGGTTTGCATTACTACCTTAAAAATAGACGCGAAAAAGAATTTTTATAAGATGATTATGTAAATACTTACATATCCATTTTTTGTAACAAATTTTAAGTCGTTATTTTCTTCTTCTATTATATTGCGTTCCATTTTATTATAAATATTACGATAATCTTTCTTTTACCTGTGTCAATATATAACAAATATTATAGAAAAAATTTATAATAGGCTTGTTATAAGCTTAAAATATTGTGGTCGGAACGGAATAGAAATATGTCGGTATAAGGCATCACCTTAAGTTCATATTTGAATTCATCGCATAAAAATAAATAGGAGTATCATTATCGTTGTTTTGGAGACAGACCCTTTTTTATGTGAATCTTATTGTAACGTATTATTTTATTATTTTATTTTTGACAATTCGTGTGTAACGATAACTTATTAATACGTTTGAATAAAAAACATTTTTTAAATTAATTTTTATGTTCAATATGTAAAGACAGACGTAAAGACAAATAAGTAGAGACAAAGACGAAGTAACACGAACGTAGAGAAAGATGCGTAAAGAAAAAGACGTAGAGACATATACACAGAGACATGAAATAAATACAACGACGTAGAGACAGAAAATAGAGAGAGTTACGTCCAGACAGAGACTAAGAGACCGAGAAGTAGAGTCAGAAGCAAAGAGATAGAGACGTAGTGGCAGAGAATTAGAGACAGAAACATAGAAATGGAATATAGAAACATAGGCGTAGGGAAGGACAAGTTGAGATAGAGACCAAGGAATAGAGATAGAGATGTATAGAACGAAATGTATAGAGAAAAGTAGAAACAAAGAAGTAGAGACAAAGACGAAGAGACAAAGACGTAGAAAAAGAGCTGTAGAGATAGAAATGTAGAAACAAAGACATAGGGACAGAGATTTAGCGACAGAGACATAGAGGAAGAGACGTAGTGGCAGACGAGGAAATGAAGAAACGTAGGGACTTTAAAAGAGACATCGTCGTATAGAGAGAGACGTAAAGACAGAAAGTAGATACAGACGTCCAGACAGAGACATAGAAACAGATGAGTAGATAAAAAAAGTAGAGACAGCGATGTCCAGACAGAGACGTAGAGGCAGATAAGTAGAGAGAGACATATATTTAATCCATGTTAGAAGCTCGGATGTACAGTATCAGTAGGTTAAGGCAAGATTTGCAGGTTAGGTTTGTGTATTAATAATTAATATTTTTAGTCAATTTACTGGCACAAAAAATATAAATATAGATAAAAAATGTTTAAATTACATTGTTAATTGAATTGACTTAAAATAAGTTACTAAATTCTTAAAAAAAGCTCTTTTTTAACGTTTCATAATAGGGAAATGCAGTGCGTTTCGGATCCTATTGTGAAACAGGTATTTATTTAATAAAAGGCAATAAGAAAATCGATGATTTTGTGTATAATCTGAATTTATAACATATAAAATACATTATAAAATACTTTTCATGTTCTGGACTTCCGGTTGAGTGCTCGTGGCGCAAGGAGCTTCTCGCGAGGCTAAGTGAAAAAGAAAGAGAAAACCCGGTAAATTTGTGAAAAATCCGAGACAAAAGTAGCGGAATGTGGAGAGTAAAGAGTAAGGAAGGAGTGAGAATAAAGGTGAAAGAAAAGAAGGTAAGAGAGGAGAAAGAGACCGTAAAGAAGTGTTGGTCGCATTTTGAGGTTAGAAAGAACGGAGATGGCGGGAAAACTAGGTGAGAGCGGCGAGCTGAGCCCCAGTCAGGAGAAGGAGATGGTGAATAACTCGGAACCAAGGAAGCTAAGAGGAAGGCCGTCGAAGAAGGCTGAAGCACCGCAGGAGAAGGAATCCATGAGGAATGAGATGGAAAGTAAGCGGAGAGAGGATGAGGTGAAAGAAAGTGATCGCGGGGCGGACGAAGATTTGGCCGACGGTAAAGCAGACACGGAGATTATCAACAGAGGTAACGATGAGAGCAAGGAAGGAGCGGACAGACAGAGGGAGGTGGAGGCGAAAATAACTAAAAGACGAGCGAGCGTGAGCGACCAATCTCAACCGGAGGGAAATAAGAATGAGCAGCAGACAGCTGCAGCTAAACAGTGGAAGGAATGGCTAGAACGCAATGAAACTGTGAAGAAATGCAACTGTGAACAATTGACGGAGGAATTATTAGAGTTTGCAGAGAGAACAAGTAAATTGGAGGAGATGGTCATAACTCTGCTGGAGGAAAAAAAAAGGAAAGAAAACCAGTTTGATTGGCTAAAGAGGAAAGTGTCTACAGATAGAGAGGAAGTAAGGAGAGAGAAAAGAGAAGATGAAGTATTTAAGGAACTGGAGAAGAAGTTAGAGGAACAGAAGAAAACAAGCAAGAGGAATGAAAGGAAAGTGGAAGGGATTCGCAATCAGATAAGCATGCTCAAACTGGAGTTGAACAAGGTAGAAACGAATAGTCGTAGGGAGATGGATAGTTATATGAAAAGAATAGAGGCAAGGCTAGAAAACATCAGTAAGGAAAGCAACAGAAAAGACAAAAATCACAATGAAGTGAATGGAAAGGAGAGCAGAATGGCAAGCAAGTACAGGAAACCTAAGAAGGTGGAAGGCATAGAATTGGAAAAAGAGATGGCATGGAGAGTGGAGAACAAGTGCAACATTCTGGTGAGAGGAGTGACCTGCAGGTGGGAGAGCGACTTACAAGGGGTGGTGAGGACAATAAGAGGAAGAATAGGAATAGAATTCGAGGTGAAGGATGTCTGGGAAAAGGAAGAAGGTTTAGTAATTAGAGTGGTGGATATGTGGCAGAAAACAAGAGTAATGCAGAGTAAATATAAGATGAGAGGGAAGAGGAAAGTGCTTAAGGATCTGCTAACATTAAGAGAGAGGGAAATAACAGAATGGATTGAAGAGTTCGACCGCTCTCTCAAAGAAGAAGGACAGGAGACACAAACAGGATATTTGAAAATAAAAATAAAGCACATGTGGTTAGAGTGGGACGAAGAAGAAGGGAATCTCAGCCCAAGCAGGGAGAGATTTCAGAGAAGAGGCTAAATCAAATGATATAAGAGGTATCTCTTGAAACCTGTCAGGGATAAGGAAAGTGTTCGATGCATGGGATTATTTAAAAAAATTTGACGTAATTATGTTACAGGAAACATGGCTGTAAGAGGACAAGAGGAAAGGGGTCGTAGAAAAGTTGAGTAAACAGTTCATTTGGAAAGCCAAAGCGGAAATAAGAGAGAGTAGGAAAGGCAGAGACAAAGGAGGAGTAATTGCAGGAGAAAGGAAGGAAAGTCTGAACAAAGTAGAAATGGAGGAATGGGAGTACGGAATAATGGTAAAAGAAATAAGGACAGTAGAGAGAAAGTGCAAAATCATTAATATATATAACAAAGCACGTGTAGAAAAGGTGGAAGAAAGTGTAAGGAAGGTGTGTATGAAAATGGAAGCGAATGAGCATTTATTGATCGCAGGAGACTCGAATGCTAGAATCGGAGAGAGGCAGGTATTTGGCAACGACAAGCAAGAAAGTAGCAAGAGATCAGAAGATAAAATAATTAATGCAGAAGGCTTGAAATTACTGAGGTTATTAAATTAGGAGATAAGTAAAGAACAGTGGCTGACGCACTTCAAGAAGCTGTTGAATGTAAAAAGCGAAGAGGAATTGAATAATGAAAAAGAGAAGGAGGAAGAGGACTGAGAAGGAGAAGGTACTGATAGGCAAAAGAGTATAGAGAAGGAGGAGGAGAACCTAAACAAAGATATAGACCAGGCAAAGGTGGAAAGAGCATTATGAAGATTAATAAGGAACAAGGCGGCAGGCGAGGATGGTATCCCGGGCGAGTTTCTAGAAAACATGTCGAAGGGTTGAAAACACGCGTTCATAAACATACTGAACGAACTTTGGAAAGAAGAAAAGATAATCGACGGGTAGAAAACGGCAAGGACATATCCAATACATAAAGAAGGAGAGGAAAGTGAAACAGGGAATTATAGAGGTGTCTCTTTATTAGATATAGGACACAAAATATTGACAAACATAATGAATGTCAGAGTAAGAGACTGGTTGGAAAAGAATAACAGTTGATGAGAAAGTCAAGTAGGATTCAGAAAAAGCATGAGCACAAGAGATCATATTTTCACATTAAATAGCTTAATAGGAAACAAGCTGGGAACGAAGAAAGGAAGACTCTACATAGCATTCATTGATTTCAAAACAGCGTTTGACACGATAGATAGAGGAATATTTATAGAAAAGTTAGAACGGAAAGGGGTGAGCGGAAGGATGTTAAAAATGATAGAAAGCATACATGAAACAACGAGGAACGAGGTTATAATGAAGGAATGGACAACGGAAAGTTTTAGAAAAAGGAAAGGTGTCAGGCAAGGCTGTCCTCTCACCCCAACTTTATTTAGCGTGTACATAGATGATTTAGACGAAAGTTGGGAGAGATACAAGGAAAGAGGTACGGTAATAGAAAAGAGGAAAATATATGGGTTGAAATTTGCAGACGATGTCGCGATGGTCTCGGACACAGTGGAAGGATTGCAATGGATGCTGAAAGACATGAAAAGATATGCGGAAGCTAACAGGATGGAGGTGAATATAAAGAAGACCAAAATTATGGTGTGCAGAAACGAAGGAGTACTGAAGAAAGAAGAGATCTGGTTTACAAAGGGGAAGAACTGGAAAGTGTAAACGAATACAAATACTTGGGGTATTGGTTTAACTGCAGAGGAAGGAACGACATACAAGTGAGGAATCTACATTAAAGATCAAAGAAAGCAACAAACGCAGCGTGGGGAATCATGAAAAGGGCAAAGGTAAATACACTGAGAAGAAGAATGCTACCAATGAACGCGTTATCCAAGGCAGAAGTATTGTATGGAGTCGAAGTATGGGGATGGAGGAAATGGAAAGAGATGGAGAGAGTCAAAGGAATGTTTATAAAAATGGGAATTGGTCTTAATATAAACACCCAAGAATATTTGTGGAGAACAGAGGCGGGGGAAAGAAGTATGGAAATTGAAACAAAAAGGAGAACGGGAGGATACCTACTAAGGATATTGGAAATGAAAGAGGAGAGGAGAGATGGCCAAAAATCTGCCAAAGGGAGGAGGCAAGGAGTATGTTGAATAGAGAGCCAACGTCATGGGGAAGAGAGATGGAAGAAGCATTGAAGGAATCAGAAGAGAAAAAACTGGCAAGAATGATCTGGGATAGAGAGGAAATGGGAGAGGTAGAAAGACATTTAAATGAAAAGAACCAGGACAAGGTAGAGTAGGAAATGAGGGAAGATCGAAGAGGCATAAAGGATTCAGAATATGGGAAATAATACAAAAGGTGGCTACTATAGATGGAAGGAGGAAGTTATTGGAACAATAAGAGAACGGAAGGGAGGGCGAAACAAATATGGGCCAGGTTAAAATAATATGTATTTAAGTTTTGTAAGAGACAAAGTAAAATAGTATGTATAAAAATCCTATGTAAATAAAATACTTTTCATGTTCTAAAATTACTTAAATATTGAAAAATTGCTATCAATGCATACAGAAAAAAAAGAACCGTTTTGGTTCAAACAGCAGTAGATTTATAAGTGCTTGGCAACAGCGAGACTAAACAAATTTCCTTTACATTATATGAGAGTAAAAATCATATATTTATTAATACATCTGTAAAACAAATAGCACATAAATGTAAGTATATTTTTATTATTAAATTTAATGGTTCTGAATCACTTCTGACTTAATTTTTATTAAACCGTTTCATAATAGGAGCCAACTTTTAAAGTGTGTCATAATAGGCGACTTTACCTTAAAATATAGGCGTGACCAAAGTACGGATTTTGGTCACACGTGCTATAAAGCATTTTTTTATAGTATATTTAGACACTTCGACAGTGCGAAAAAGTTACATGAGCTAAATAATCGACTTACACACTAGTTTCGAACGGTATTTTATACCACGAGCGCCGAAAAATCATACCAAAGTTATGATTTTGAGGTTAGAGTGGTATAAAATAATTTATATCAATGCGTGACCTAAGCCCGCACTTATGTCACTTATCCGTTATCTAAGTAGTACTTCTTTGCACCGTGTTTATCGCACTCGCTAAGCTCGTGCGTTGCACCCCCAGGTGCAAGAAAGGACTACTTAGGACACGTGTAAGCTTGACAGCGGGCTTAGGGCAGGAAGTGATATAAAATTATATACGATACTTGTGATCTAAGTAACACTCTGCCCAGCGTGGTTAGGACCCTCCCTACGCTTGGGTCATAATTTCACGCCTTGCAAAAAAGTGATACCTAGGTCACACGTATCGTAATGTACTATATTTAAAATACACATAAAATTGTCGACAACTTAAATTTATCGAAGCAATGGGGTCGAATATTAAAGCTTTCTTCGTATTTTGATACCTAAAAATATATCATAAAATTTTAATAAAATCATTGATATGAAAATATAAGCCTCTCATGAACAGTAGTAAGAGAACCAGAAGAGAAAATGAAAGGATAGGAGCTCGATTACTCGCAAAGTAACATAGTGTAGTTTTTTCTTTCAGGTCTTCCGATTTATTAATTAAGGTGATGTCGGAGCCACGCTGATTGGTTGAAAATTTCCTAACCTCAAAAATATAATATCATAAATAAAAAAAGTATACAATCGTAAAACGAAAAAATGCGGTGATCGCGTGTTTTTGTTCTAATAATGAATGTTTATGAACGTTTTGCAGCATTTAATAATTTTTAGTTAAGACAAATAATGGGAAATACGACGCGAGGTGAGGATGACGTTTCACACGTAAGATTGTAAGATGACCGTCACTTCTACGTAATTCCACGCGTCAATTTTAAGAATATTGCATTATATAAATTTTTGAACATTTTGATTATTGAAAATGCTGTGATCCAAAATTCTTTACACGATAAGAAATCGTTAGCAACTTAATTTTCAACATCACGAAGTAAATTTCACGTGAATAATAGAAAATACGGCTCGAGGTGGGGATAAACATCGGTAAAGTTTGGTCATACAGCCCCTTAAAAGCAATTATAAAATAATAAAAAAAATTTAATTATAAAATAATAACAAAAGTTCAATTATAAAATTTCAACTTAATTTTTATTATAATGTAAAATAAATAATATATACATATAATAATAATACATATATTGTAACAGGGCGAATATTTTCGGAGCGAGAGAGTTTTCGGCGATGCCGAAAGCTTACCTGTATGCTCTCTCTCTCTCTCTCGCTCACACTACTCCGCAACGACGAAGTCTTCCTCGGCGCTGCTCGTCGAGGACGGCGATCGCCTACGTTGCGGCTCGAGCGGCGCCCTGGCAGAATTGCCGGTTCTGCGCGCGCTCGGTGCAGTGCCGTTCGCTGACTGAATACAACCGGGTAACTCAGAAGTTACCCTGGAATTTGATATCGTGTGTGACTCTTCGCGCTCCTGTAAAAGGGGAAAAACGCGCGAGTACCTGGAGCTCAGATGATCGCCGAGGAAGTCGGCAATCCCGCGGAGGCGGCGGTATCCGAGGTTCTATTCAGCAATAACGAACGGAAAGGGGGGGGAGCGAAATGATAACTCGCGGACTCTTAAATAAAAACTATACGGCACATTTATTAGAATAAATCACAAAGGAAATTGACGCGTGAAGTCGGAAATTCTGCGCACCGCAATATTTATCCCTCGCGAGGTCAAAATACCTCGCGAGTCGCACGCGTCGCGGGTGTCGCGTTCACACACACTTTCGGAGACGAGGTGCGCACTCGTCTCCGTCGCTCTCTGCCTCGCGCGTCGAGGCAGAGGTACGCTCGCACGCGGAGCCGGCAGGCACTAACCTAAGCTCCGGAGGCGAAACTCGGGCGGCTTTCCTCCTCTCGCTTGTCTCCTTTGGTGTGGGCGAGGTTGGGAGTCGTCCCAGCGGGCTGGGGCACGAGGTCGTGGTTGACCCTCTCGATCTCTCGCTCACTCTCCCTCTCGCTGCTCTCCTCTCTCTCTCTCTCTCTCTTTCGATCGCACTCTCTCGCACCTAGACGACGGAGACTTCCTCCACACGTGCGCGCACCGAATCGGCAGAAACTCAAATGAATCGTTCTCGCGCGCACCGTTGCCGATCCGCCCTACTCGCGCCTGCGCATCCCCGCTTCGCTCCTCGATGGCTCGCGCGCGTGGTAGTTCGCCCGCGGATTTCGAACTTCGTTACAATATACATATAATAATAATAAAATTTAAATTAATTGATGTTTGATGAGATGAATACATCATTAAATTGTTTGAGTTTTAATCGTTTTTTAATAATCTTTCTTCCAATTCTTTGTTTTTTTTTTTGTAAATTTTTTATAATCCTATTGTAGTCAATTTGTATTTTTGTATATTCATTTTTCATGTCATCAATCTCATTATTTAACTTTTTAAACAATATATTTGATATTTTGAGATGCTCATTCTCCATTTTTAAATTATGGTTTTCAATAATTAAGTTTTCAAATTGAATATTATCCATCTGGAAACTTAATAAAAATATTTATATTGTTAATTTATGAGACAAAATTATAAAAATTATCATTTTATGATACACATCATGATTATTATTTAATTTCTTTTTATAATTTTATTGTAATTAATGTAAGTTTAAGATAGCTACAGAGAATTTTTTAAAATAATAAATTTCTTTTTTATTGAAAATGAGAGAACAATGTGAAAGGACCATTCGTGACGCAGTTATTGCGCAATAAGTGAAAGAAAAATCTACAATATTAAAAATATTAAATGACTAAGATAATGTCTACAAACGCAGAAAGGAAAATAAAACAGTCCTTTAAAATTAAATTGCTAGAACAAAGCCCACCAGAACTGAAATAAATGAAACCAAAATAATAAATGTAACCAAAAATAAAGCAAACTACGATAGTTAATTTATACCAACAAAAAGGAAAACACAATACGATCGATCATTTATTCCGCAATATAGAAATAAATACGAATGCGATTCATTGAAAATACATAATATCGTTGTTGAAATTAACTTTTAGCGGCAATAAAAAAGAGAACGTAAAAGAATTCATATTAACATTTATATATCACAAAAAATATAAGCAATAATCGACTCGAAATTAATGTGTGCATTTCAAATGTTACTACAATTACCTACGTTAAATTATTAAAGAAAAAAATATATAAATCGTGGTTGGAAGTAGAACTCACGTTAAGAGAAAGTTATAGAGACGAATTTTACGCGGAAAGTATAGAAAATAAATAAAAGACATAAAAAAATGCGAGAATGAAATATTATTTGAATATATAACAGAAATGAAAGCAATTTAATATAAAATGCCAAACCCAGACGCCGATAAAATAAATTCAACCAAAATATATAAATATGCGACAGGAATATTTGCAATTGATGCACCAGTAATTAAAATTAAGTCGTAACAACATATCGATACGTTCTTATTTTTTGTAGAAGGTTTGCATTTTAATTCTACACATATAGATATATGTAGATAACTTTATCTACGATGCATATAAATTTATGAAGTATTAATTGATATGATTAAAGTGCACATAGGAATAATATATATAAGTACTATGATTGCAGTTATGTTTTGTGTTTTATGTTTTATGTTTTTATTTTTATTTATAAAAATGTTAAATAGTCAAGTTATATCCGATAATTGTCCATTTTATGTATATTTAGGCGTTTAAAATCGTTTTTATAGGTCTAACTCGTCAGTAATTGATTTTACATAAAAATGTTAAATGGGAAAAAGTCTTGTTTAAATATTATATACAATTTTTGTATTTAAGATTTTTGTATAGAATCAAATACTGTTAAGTTATAAACGAAAATCGACCATTTTAGGTACACTTAGACGTTAAAAGTCATTTTTTGTATTTAACTCGTCAGGAATTGATCATAAAAAAAAAATGTTCAAAAGGAAAAAGTTTTGTTTTAATTTTATCTATAACTTTTACATTCAATATTTTTGTGTAAAGTCAAATCATGTAAAGTAATAGCAAAAAAAGCACTATTTTTGAGTTTTTTAGCGGGTTTTTCGCTATTATATTGACAAATATTGTTCGTATAAAAAATAAAAAAATGTTCAATGTAAAAAAGACGTGTTTTAATTAATTTTAGCAGATGCATTTGTTGTTTTTGAATTAAAGTTAATTTTGTTCATCGTATTTCCACAAATATATTTTTTCAATTTTTTATTTTCTCTGCCGTTTTTTTTATTTGTCGATGTATTCGACTCGATAGAGAACTGTAAGTTACTTATAATTAGACGAGTATCTGCGCCAGAGCTCGTTTGGATATATGAAAAATTCGTTGAGACAATCTGGAAAATTTATTACATACATACGTACAGATATACATACATCTCGGAAAACGCTTAAAATGGAATCATTTTGGGTGGAAAATAGTTTTTATGTTGTAAATTTTCAAAATTTGAAGTATTACAATTTTCGTCACGTCAAAAATATAAGGCTCTCCCGAGAAGCGGTCGTGCCTAAAAATTTTTAAATTTCAGTAAAAAATCAATATAATTTTTACGCGCGTTTGACGACGATAAACAAAATGCATCTGGTTGGCAATAGAAAAATGAAAAAAAAAAAAACCACATCAATAGAAGTACACACGATGGACAAGTTAATGAAAATTATAGCGAAATGGAAAAATTAAAATATTCAATTAAAGAAATTATAAGCAATCAAATCGCGTCACAATTAAATAAAACCGCGGATAGCATGAAACAATCGTCGATAAACATACAAAAAAAGAAAAGTAAATATCAATGGAACAACTAAAACAATAACAATCGATGAGGCAATAGAGACGGAAATGGTAGAGGAAAAGGTGATTACAGAGGAGGGAATAATAACGCGAACGGATCACATCAGACAAATCAGCAACAAGTAGGCAATCAAGGCGGACAATTTTACAACATATACAACAAAAGCACACTCATCATCAATCCAAAAATATACATTAACAATAAAATAGTAATTACAAATTTGAAAGAGATGAAATTAAACGCGAAATATAACACGCAATACGAAAATAATTCTCAAAAGAATAAAAAATAAAACGAGCAATTCAAATCATAATACACATTTAATCCGACAAAAAACACACAATACAACGCGCGAAACAACGCTTCATACGCAAATAATCCGCAACAAAATTCACTAAATAACGCGAAAAATGGAAAAAATTACAAAAGAGGCGGATATAGATGACGAAATTACAGATTTACCGCGGACACAACGCGAACACAAAAGCAACTTACAAAAAGCAACAAACAAATCGTAACTAACAAGCGCAAAAACAAAGCACACAAATCAGCACGAACAACGACAACAACCCGGGAAAATCAACAACAACGGAAAAAGGGATAATCAAACCGTAAACCACAAATAAGGTATCAATTATTATCTAGATAAAAAAGAGCCAATGCCAAGCGGCATAATAAAAAATTCGAACAGGGAGAGAGAGAGAGAGAGAGAGAGAGAGAGAGGAGAGAGAGAGAGAGAGAGAGAGAGAGAGAGAGAGCCAATACCGGGCCTGCTACCGTGAGCACTGGTTTTTACATCATGGAGAACTCTCCCAAATAATGACCGATCATTTCAGGTTTGATTTCAAATTGGTTTAAAGTCTTGCAATTGTATACACCAACAATCGATCCAACCATTTCTGGAACAATGATATTTCTAAAGTGTGTCTTCACAATTTCAGGCTTCACATTTCGTGGAGCTTTTTTCTTGTCTTTGCGCAGTTTCTTCACAAGAGCCATGGGCTTACGCTTCAGATCATGAAAAAATCGATTGCGAGATATAGCATGCAACAACTCCATAAAGTTGATAATTTGGAATATCAAAGAGATGGTACAAGTAGAAAAATAGGAAGGTGAACTTAATGAAGGTAATCTTCATCTTAAGAGTTTAGTCAAACTCAGCAATATTAAAGAGCGTTGAAGAGAGAGAGAGAGAGAGACAGAGAGAGAGAGAGAGAGAGAGAGAGAGAGAGAGAGAGAGAGAGAGAGAGCGAGAGAGAGAGAGAGAGAGAGAGAAAGAGAGAGAGAGAGAGAGAGAGCGAGAGAGAGAGAGAGAGAGAGAGAGAGAGAGAGAGAGAGAGAGAGAGAGAGAGAGAGAGAGAGAGAGAGAGAGAGAGAGAGAGAGAGAGAGAGAGAGAGAGAGAGAGAGAGAATTTAATTAAGTGGTATGAAAAGTGAAGAATAGGTATAACCAATACCGGGCCTGCTACCATGCTCACGAGTTTGTAGATCACGGAGAACTCTCCCAAATAATGACCGATAATTTCGGGTTTGATTTAAAATTGGTTGAAAATCTTGCCATTATATACAACAATAATCGATCCAACCATTTCTGGAACAATGATCATATTACTCAAGTGTTTCTTCACAATTTCACGCTTCTCGTTTGGTTGAGCGTCCTTCTTGTCTTTGCGCAGCTTCTTCAAAAGAGCAATGAGCTTACGCTTCAGACCATGAGAAAATCGAATGCGAGCTATAGCATGCAACAACTCCATAAAGTTGATCGTTTGGCATATCCAAGAGCTAGTCCAGGTCGACAACTCTGAAGGTGAACTTCATGAAGGTCCTCTTCTTCTTGAGAGTTTCGTCAACCTCAGCCATGTTAAAGCGCATTCAAAAGAGAGAGAGCGAGAGAGAGAGAGAGAGAGAGAGAGAGAAAGAGAAAGAGAGAAAGAGAGAGAGAGAGAAAGAGAGAGAGAGAGAGAGAATACACAATAAATCGAGCAATATAAATCGTAATACACATATAATACGACAGAAAACATACAATACAACGCTCAAAACATCGCTTTATACGCAAATAATTTACCACAAAATACACTAAATAAAGCGAAAAATGACCACAGATCTGTAAAATTTTGCTTTTTTTAACGAATTTAAATTTATTAGTAAATGGAAAATATATGAATGTATTAATAATAAAAAAGATACTTACATGAAAGTGTGAAATATATAGTCGTTTTCCTTCTCTCTCTCTGTCTCTGTCCATACTCATCTAACCTCTCAGTAACCATTCGGTTAGAGAATTCTGTGCCATTATCCGTAAGCAAAACCTGAGGGCAACCCCAACGGTTTACGATCAATTCCTCAAAGGCTTTGAGCACTGATTTAGCATCTGCTTTCCTCAACGCCTTCAGCTCAACGTATCTAGTAAACAGGTCTTCAAAGACAATTACATACCTGTTACCAGTACGCGAGGGAGGTTTTGGGCCCATTATATCAGCTGCTACGACAACCCATGGACCGTCCATGTTTCTCTCCGTCATCAGCCCAGCTGGAGCTTGCTGAGAGCTTTCGTGACCTTGTCATACTTGGCAGGCAGTTACGTACCAACACACGTCTCGATAATAGCCTGGCCAATAATAATATGTCGCCACTCTCGCAAAAGTCTTCTCCACACCTAAGTGACCTGCTTGTGGAGTGTTATGAGATTCAGCTAGAGCTTTTTCTCGATCTGCTTCAGGGAGGACGAGCTTTCACGCATCCATGTCCGGCAGCAACGGATCCACAGTCTTATTCGGACGGTGCGCATACAGTAAGCCATTTACTACCTTCCAATCCGGGTATTCCCTATGGTTTTTCTCGATATTGTTGATTCTCCCTTGATACCATGGATCTTCAGCTGTAACAGTGATAGCGGCGAGCTCATAAGTTCCTTCCCAAGCACGCGAAAGCGCGTCCGGAACTTTGTGCAGCGCTCCCTTACGGTGTACAAATTCAATGTTGTACATTTGCAGAGCCGTATTCCATCTGGCTAATCGACCCGCTGGGTCTTTGAGGTTATTTAACCACAACAGGCTGTGGTGGTCGGTGATGACAGTAAATTTCTCACCTAGCAAATAACCTCGCAGCCTCCCGCCGGACCATAAGACGGCGAGGCACTCCTTCTCAGTGATAGTATAATTTCTCTCTGTCTTCGACAGAGTCCTACTCACAAAATAGATAGGGTGCTCCTCGCCATCAAATACCTGTGTCAGTACTCCAGCTATAGCATAATCACTCGCATCTGTTTGCAGAGTGAAGGGTAGCAACAGATCTGGCCTCGCAAGCACAGGAGCTTGCGTCAGTGCGAGCTTCAGCTTCTCAAACGCTTGCTGTTGCTCTTCGTGCCATTGCCACCGAGCATCCTTCCTTAGCAGCTTGGTTAGCGGTGCTTTATACCCTGCTAGGTGAGCTATGAATCTGAAGTACCAGCCAATCTTGCCGAGAAATCTCCTTAACTGCCTGATGTTGAGTGGTGCTGGATACTCGAGGATGGGCTTCACCTTGTATTCATCAGTCTTCAGTCCGTCCTCGTTAACGATATAACCTAAGTACTTAACCTCCGCGCAACAAAACTGAGACTTTTCGAGGTTAATCTGTAGGTTTGCGTCTTTTAACGCCGTGAGCACGATCTCTAACCACTTTGTGTGCTCTTCAAATGTCGGCGAGACGATAATGACATCGTCTAAATAGGCGAACACATACGGTTCCCAGGCAGCCTTGATTAGGTTATCCATGATGCGTTGGAACACAGCTGGAGCGTTTGTCAGCCCATATGGTAACCGGATGAAGTGGAAAAGTCCTCGCCCTGGTACTGAAAATGCGGTGACCTCTCTGCACTTCGGATCCAACGGAATCTGGTGGTATGCCTGGCTTAAATCTAGCTTAGAAATATACTTAGCGGAACTTAACTTATCTAGTATATCATCCATGTTTCGCAATGGATACGCGATAGACTTAGTATGCTTATTAACTTGCCTATAGTCTATGCAAAATCGGAACAAGCCATACAATTTTGGAACTAACACAGGGCAGCTTCGCCAGGGGCTATCAGATGGCTCGATAATTCTCTCCTCCAGCATCCTATCGACTTCAGCCCAAGCCGTCTGCAACATATTCGGAGTATACTTCCGAAGAGCTTGGCGAATGGGTTCATTTCCTTGAATGTCAATGAAATGCGGGGCGACATTAGCTAACCCTAGCTTTTCCGGTGTAGGTGAAATTAATCTCTGTTTGATTCCTTCAATAAGCAACTGCTGATCAGCTGTAGCACGACTCAGTCCTCCTATGCTGGCTAGAGCTGGGAAGCAGGTTGGATCTTGGCCGTAAGGGTAAAACTGATGCACTACTCCCTTCGGTGTCCACCGTGTATCGTTCTCGTAGTCGATCTTCATCTTAAACAACCGTTTGAAGTCGATTCCGAGAATGCAGTCGTACTGAAGCTCATCTGCTACACGGTAGGGCATAGATAACTTTGTATTATCGATGCTTACCGTCAGGTTCAGTACTCCTTGTAGCTTCACTGCACCTCCATCAGCTACGCGTACTGAAGCTGCTTCCTTTTCCAATTTCTCGGCAAATTCCTTGCTGACGCCTTTGCCGAGATACGAGTGAACGGAGCCATCGTCGAGCATGCCTAAGAGTTTTCTTCCATTCAATTCTATGTTGAAGAGTAACCTTGGTTCGACGTTGCTGATAGCGCTTCTCATTATCAGTGATTCTGGAGCTAGAACTTGAGGGTTGTCTCCCTCGCTCATAGCTGCAGCTGAACTGTTTTCTGGAGTAACACCGATCGAATCACAAGTGGGAGGAGTCGAGTCTGAAGTAGGAGGGGGTGAGTTGACTCCGTTAACTTCCTCTCTTACTCGTTTCCCGCCGCCGTAGTCGAATTGCACTTGGTGCATCGACGCGCCGTGGTATTAGGCTGTCCGCACATTAGGCAGACTGCAGCGTTCATACACTAACGTCTCCAATGTCCGGCTTGGCCGCAGCGGAAACATGGCTCTCGCATTTTCCGTCGCTGCATGTCCTCGTACTTCGCCTTCGGGGGGACCGTCTCGATCTTCAGCTCTTCCTGTTTAGGTCGGTCTCCGCCGGCGTCACTTGAGCATTTCCCTTTTGATCGCTGCGGCGACCCTTACTGTTGCTGCGAGCATATCGTTTCCGATCTTTCTTCTCTTCCCGCTGTCCATCCGTTGATTTGGACTTCCGTTCCCTCGACGATCGCTGCTTCTCTCCTCCTTCCGTCTGTGTGGCTGCTACAGGAGCTAGATTGCTTGAGCTGGACAGCTTCAGCTCGTTTTCTTCCGGTGTGCTCGAAACCACTGAGGCTAGTTTCACCTGCCGCTGCTGCTTCGGAGGAGTGTACGCTAAAGCAAGGAAAGCTGAATCCGCAATTGGAGGTGGCGGCTTGTACGCCTTCTCCTGAGCTCTCCGCAGCTCCTCTCGCTTGCCTAGTTTTTGCAATTCCGGAAATTTTTCAAAATCTTTCCTCTGGATGCGCAGCCGGTACGAAGGATGAAGCTTCTGGTATACTCGATCTAGCTGCTCTCCTAACGTATGCGGCGGCTTCAGCTGATCCAGCAGGTCTCTCACTTTCAGCAGGTAGGCGGAAATCTCCTCACTCGGTCTTTGCGTTCGCACCTCCAGCTCCTTCCGTAGCCTCTCCTGCACGTCTTCGAAGTTGCACTGCAGGCGAAACGCGTCCACAAATTCCTCGAACGTCCTCCAGAACTGATACTCTCGGCGAAACCACTGCCATGACTCATCATCGAGAGCTGCGGGCAAGGCTTTCACTATTTCCTCGAGAGTCAGTTTGTAAGTTTCTTTGCATTTCGTTAAGTCTGCAATGAAACTTTCTGGATCTCTTTTCCTATCCCCTTTAAATGAAATATGCCACTTAGTGAGTAGCTCCGTCGTGCGTTTCTCTTTATAAAGCGATGAACGCTGGAAAAACGACGCATCTTGACTCATCCCAGGAGCAGAGACATCAAATCTCCCCGGGTGAGACTGGAAGTTTGCAGGAGGATGCATCGGAGCTGATGGAAATCCTGTGGCAGCTGGCGGTGGGACTGCAGGTAGAAACTACAACCCAGAATGCAGAATATTACCATTATACAATGGATACCCTGGAGCATTGGACATCATCGGCTGCGAGGACACAAAAGGTTGCGGAAAATACCCAGGCGGATACTGAAACGACTGTGGCGGCGCTGGCTGATTGCACTACGGGCGCACCGGCTCGACTCGTGCTCCAAATCCGCTCGCTTGTGAAGCTCCAGCTGAAACAAAATTTTGAGCGAGCGACGCTGAGGACATGAGAGGCGGCTCATGATAACCTGGTGTTACTCGCGGCATTGGACATTGTGAGTAGACAGCAGGTCCTGCGACGCCGTCGAAATTTCCTAGAGCAACATTAGCTGAAAGCTGAGGAATACTCGCCGAAGGTAGCGAACCAACCCCGGAAACACCGCTGCTGAACCCTCTTCCCGGATACCTCGTGGACGGAGCAGCTGGGTATCTCATCTGCTGCGACGGCAACGCTGGAAGCGGCAAAAACGACGTACCGGCCAACAATCCATTCGGCAGCCTCACCGCCCCTCCTTCACTCGCAGATAATGGAATCTCGTTCCGCGCACTCGCCACACTCGTTAAATCCATACTATTTTCTATGAACGTGCTATGCTCGTGAGCACGAAGTGGACCGAGAGGATAACGTGTGGATTGTGCACGCGGATTAGGAGCTGACTCCCTCATGTCATGAAACACTTCCGGCGCGGCGATGCTAACACGCCTATGCGCGTCCGAACTCTGTATCGCTGGAGCAACATGGCTGCCAGCTGGAGGCTGCTCGGCCGCATGCCGCGGCTCACTCACTTCGATGTGCAGCCGCAACGTAAAAGTCTGCGACGGCTTCTCCATCGAAATTGTATCGCGAAATCTACCTATCGATTGGCCTGTGGAGAGCGGCTCTGCTTCTGAATACTCTGGAGCTACCACCGGCTGCACTGGAACCCTAGATGGCGAAAAACGTGCAACAGAATGCCTACTCGACGACGAAGGACTATGCGCAGAAGTAGACTCGTCCGCCGGCTCGTCTCTGGCCGGGTTCCGTGGCGCGGCGTCTGCCCCAAAATGGCGTCGCATCTTGTGCCTCTCCAACCTATTACGCAATATGATCGCGTCCGAGCGAATATTCAGCCCGAACCGCTGAGCAGTCATCGCAACTTCCCCGTCGGTTAACTTATTAATCGATCGTTTCAGCGCTTCAGCTGCAGCTAACGGATCGACGCACATTAAATCATTCTCGTCGACACCGAGCGAAGCCCAGCTCCAGTCATGATTTTCCATCTTATCACCCTCTCAGTTAGCCTCGGTTGCGTAGCTCCGCTGATTTTCTTTAGCAATCTAAATCTACTCAAAATTTACTTTGGTTTACTATTACAATACTAACTTTAGCAGAACTATAAAGGCTAAATCTTAAAAACAAGCAAAGCAAAGCAAAAAACCCAAAGAAAGAAAATCAAGCCAATCAACCGAGTTGAAGTGAGAAGGTGAAGTGCGACAATTATGCACTTGCTCCACATCTTCGAGCGAACAAAAATCCGCAATAGGGTTTCCGCTCCCACTATTAACCGGCTTGAAAAAGTTCTGGAAAGGCGGGGAATAAAAGGAACAGAGTAAGTCAAGGATTTAACCAAGCAAATGAGCCTCGAATTTAAAATCGAAAATGATTCCGTTGTGCAATCATGGGCAGGAAGTTCTCTAAACTTTGTACACTTCCTGCACACTTTGCAATTCTTTTTGCCGCGTGGCTAAAGCTGTAGTAAGAGGTGAATTTGCGAGTACTTCATTCCTTATCTCGCAAAGACACACGCAAATCGCAATAAATTTCGCAATATAAATTACGCTTCAACAACAATTTCTTTTTTGTAATTATCCGCAATCTCTATTTCGAAACGTCCGGCCAATTTCTACAATTAATCACGGCGTCTGTAAACGCTTGCACGCGGTGAACGTAAAATCTCAAAATGGCCGCCAGAACGCTTCTTTCCTCACGGTTTCCCCGTTGTGTGTGCACGCCGCAATGGCGAATATCACGACGCGGATCCTTTCTACTTTGCTACGGCCTTTACCGTGGCCCCACGTTGGCTGCGCCACTTGTAACGCTCTGCCGGGGATCAAGGCAGAGGTTCGCGGGTAATTCTCAAATACAACAGATAAACAACCGAGTAAAACTCTAGGTAGTTTATTAATATCAATCTAATGTACAGTGCAATGGTATGGGCGCCAGGTGCACGCGTCAATTGCACCGCTCATAAGCCTTCGCCGGCTAGCTTCAGCCGAAAGCAGAAAATTCTAATCTAAGCTACAGCTACAGCACGAGCTGCAGCTGGCGCGACTTCGTAGTCTCTCGCGACTCTCGACTCGGGCACGCACATACTCTACGTGAGGAACAACGGGGACGAGAATAAAAAAGGGTTAAACCTCGGCCAGGAGTTTTCCGCTGCTGCAGGCCTCTCTCTCTCTCTCTCTTTCTCGCTTCCCTAGCCGACCCACGACGTGAACCGTCGTTGCAGCTCTCTCTCAGCGACGACGATGCTGATCAAGGTATACCCGCGCAAGGTTTTTCGGGCGCCAATCACGATAGCGGCACGCGGCACGGCGGTAGGCGACAGAATGGTTGTACCGGTCGGTGCGCTCACGCTGCTCTGCTCCGCTGCCCTCGTTCGTCCATCGGCCGCCTTCTTCACTGCGGCGCGCGCGAGCAGTCCGTATACTGCCGATGCTCGCACGCGCCGTCCGGCGGATGGCCGATACAGCTCTGAACTACTGCGTCTCTCTCTCTCTCTCTCTCTCTCGGCTGTCGGCTGCTCCTGTCACCGGCCTGGGAAAGCGAGCTCGCTGATGCTCCAGCTATAGCTTGTTCTTGCTGAAACTGCTACAGGGTGCGCGGAGACGACAGCGGGGAGGGACGAGCGTGCGCATGTGTGTGCCCGGGTGTCGAGCGTAGCTCGCCACGGCCGCCGTGCTCTTCCTTACGTATCTCATGTAACTGGCAATTTGCCACGTTACAAACTTTGATATCCAAAAAAAGATTCAACATAAGACATTTGGTCTAGATTCCAAAATTTGATACATCTATCTTTAGATGCAGAATACAAAGTATGCGTAATTTTCAGAAAAAATAAACTGAATACAATATCATTATGACATTGTAAATATTTTATATGATTAAAATCACAAACTCAAAGTATTTTTATGTTCTTTGAGCTTTCCGTTCGTACTACCTATAAATAATATTATTATATGTTAATTAAAATTAATTATGGATTTTTTATAGAAAATATGAGATACAAAAAATTTTGTTAAGACTTAACAAAAATTTGCTGTCTGTACTAAAAGCAATACATATTATACATTTTAGTAATTCTTGATTTTTTTCGTTTATCTTTTAAAGATTTCAATTTTTGTTTGTTTGACACAAACCATTTTGAGAAAAAGAAAATTTATGTAAGGTAAACTGTCATAAGAAAATTTGTATATTGTAAAAGTTTCTAATATTACATTAGAATAAGCTAACATCTTTAGATCCAGAATAAAGAAAAATTGTCCGTCACTAGATAAACAAATACAGGTAATGAAAGTTTTGTGATCTTTACATCGCAAAATGAATGGTTCCTTGTCATGGGTATACCTGCAGTGGTTTTTCTGAGTCGTCCTTTTTCTTCGAGGTATTCATATTTAAGTATTTTGGATATTGCCCCTTCTTCAAACTCTGATCTGTAGTACAAAGGGAAAAGAAATTTTATGATTTTTTTTTCCTTTTGTTGTTCCCCTCCAAAATTTCAACTTTATAAGTAACAGACCCAGAGAAATAAAAAAAAATACTGGCTGTTTCTAAACAAAAGGAGAACCCAAAAAGATATCAATGATTTTTTCAGTAAATATAATAATTTTTAAGAAAAACAATAAAATTCTCTTTTTCAATCTTCAATTATTTTTGAATTCAAAAACTATTAGATTTACATAAAAAATCATAGATAGTTTTTTGTATTCTCGTTTTTTGTAGAATCAGATAGTATTTTTCATTTTTCTGTCTTTTACTTTAAAAGTTGAAATTTTGGGGTGATAATGATAGAAGTGCTACACTTTCAGGTCATGTGTCTGTACTTAATCCAAAGAATACAAGAACGATAGATATCCGCTTCAGTAATGCATCTCAGACATGTCATGTATGTTTGAGTTGACTTTATCTTTCTGTAAGTAGATATAATTTAATAAAAGGATGAAAATATGTATTTTTTCGTTTTGACAGTTCTATAAAACATACACAAGCAGTGCCTCAACTAAATCTGAAAAATTGCATAATTTAATTTTTTCTTTATGAAATTATACATACTTACAAAAAGATATTGGCTTAAAAATATATCGGCTTAAAAATACATCCAGTGCATAAAATGCATTATAAAAGCAGATTTTTATAATTCTTATACACTTTTAAATTAAGTTCGAAAACACAGATCCTCAAAGTAAATATCAACAACACTTAATGATGAGTACACCTGTTAAATGTGACAGGTGGCCTTTTGTAGTTGTTGCTTTTCCTGGAAGGAAAATGAAAACCCTGAAACAAAAAATTAAGCTATAGCAATGGTCGAAAGCAGTAAATTACTAAAATAATAATTATTCAAAGAAGAGACCACAAAGTGACACAAAGAGACACAAGACTAGATCAGGTTCCATGGACAATCTGGAAGAAGATGAAGCTGTCAAGATGTGCGTATCAGGAAGCCCTTCACTCCAGGTTACCTTGACTGTGACGCCGTTGTTCAGTTTGTCAAAGTTGCAGTTCACAATTTGGTGCTATTTTCTCATAAATCTGATGCTTTATGATGGTCATGTTAATGGTCATATTTCCAATCGATACTGAAGAACCGTACTGGGAAAAAAAAATTGGTTTAGTAAATAATGGTTGTTATTTTATATTTTAATACGCTGACTCGTGTAGAAAAGAAAAAGGAAAATCAAAAATTTTCTATGAACATAGTCTCTTTTGGCGGGAAAGGAAAACAATAATAGAAATTTCTTGGATTAAATATGAAAAGTAATTATATTAAATAAGAAAAAAGTAAAGAATTAGATTAATAATAATATGTTTCAAAACATTCTGCTTAAGATAAATTATTACACGGTTACCTATGGATTTACCAATACCATAACCATAAACTATAAATACCTCTACATATAACTGACTGCTAGCATCAATGGAAACACAGCTGTCATCAGAATAGTAAATACTATGATTTCTTATTTCTTTACACAACGTTTCTCAATTGAATTTGGTTTTTTTACTTTTCGTATTCTAAAGTAGATTTGAAAGTAAAGATTTACTATATCACATTTAATAAAGTACATTCATTTAATAAGTTTGTGAAAGTGTTTAATAGAAGTAGTGTACAATGAGTATTTTGTTGAAGTTTCAAATTAGCTTGACAACGAGACAGTATTGTCAAGCACACTCTCTATGAATAGAAATATATGTATTTCAAGATTAAGTTTAATTGATAATCATCAAATCTACAGTTAAATATAACTTTATAGGGTATATAGGGTATAAGTTGGTTCAGAAATATGAGTTAGGTCTTGAACTTAACTATGTACTGTACTTTCGTTGAAATAAATAAATAAATTAATTTTTGAATGGCTTACTTTTCTGTCATCTCCTCAAAGGTCTTCTTTATAGTAATATAATCCATCATCAAGATCATGTGTCATTTTTACTTCTATAGTCCAATTACCAATGCGATCATATCCTTATTGTTGTAATTTTTAAAGAAACAGTGTGTAACTATGAGCATAATTTATCCTTGTGATTGATCTTCTAATAGTCCTTGTGTGGATTTTTTAATCATGGTTAGCTGCGTGTTGGTGTTACACTTTTAAACTTTACCTCGTGGTACTTGAGGTTACAGATACAGATACTCCACAAATCTTTGCATAATTCTTCAATTGTAATTTTTTTACTATGCTGCAGAGCAACAACAACTGTACGAGCTCTGATAGGAATGCAAGAGGTACGGATCCATGACATATTTACAAGTTACTTACATTTTGGAGTAAGGGCGAGCCCACTACAATTCAATGTTTTGTCTTAGTTCAGCTATCTTCTGAATTAATTTGTGTGCAAGAATTACAGTACTTATACATTCATCAGTTTTGATCAGTTGCATATCGAATTTGGAGGCTGAGCATCAAACAGCAGTAAAATGCTGCACAAATTGTAGGCAAAACAATTTTTTGATAGTCAACAACGGCTATAAAACTGATTTTTTGTCACTGTTTCGCAAGCAACTTTGGCATCTAGATCTTCTTTGTCGTTAGCCTCCAATATAGCTTCACTAATCTGGTCGCACATGTAGTGCAGCCTCTCCCTTTGTGCTAAATAATCTTTGATCTTTCTCTTCCAAAGTATCACGGCATTTCAAACCATGAGCCATGATAGAAGAATTCAATCTATCTAAATAAAGAGAAGCTAATTCTTCAAGAAGAGAAAACACAAATCTAAGTGAGCTCCAAAATTGATTAAAACCCTGCCTGTTTATTTAGGCCAACCCGGAAAGGTGCTGTTTTCTATATAACGCTGTTCTCCATAAACTTATCAAACAGCACTTTCAGCCGATGCTCCGAGTTTATGGTTTCCCGATGGCTCGATTTTTTGTGCAACTTCTCATTGACCATCGCGTCGGCGAGACGTTCGCGCTCATCGTGCAGCCGGCACTGCTGTTTCAAGAGGATCTACATCGTAAACGATCGTAAGCAGGACGGCCGGGTGTTGATGAACTATTTATTTACGTTTGGAGTTAGGATATATGGCCGTCCGCGACGCGATGTATCTAACTTTGTTGGTTTCTTGTGCGAAGGTGATTAAGAAATAAAAGTAACATCAGCCATAATTCCACTAAATATTGTTTATTGATAATAAACCTAATACTAATACAAATCTTGCAGAGTAGAGAATTTGCGTTGAACACACAATTAAGTTTAAATAAGGCAAGGTTGCTACAGCTGCGGCGGATGGTAAGGAACGCGTTCGAGCCCGGCGGACTCTCGAGCAGGTCTGTCGAGAGAGAAGATCCCACGCGGCGCGAGAGTTTGTTTGTGCTCTCTCCGAGCGCCCGTAGTGCTGCGCTGAGCTGGGAGGTGGCGCCGTTCGTCAGTGTATGTCGGCAACGACTTAAGAACCGCCACATCTACTCCCCCTCTAGAATCCTGGCTAGGATTCGAAGTAAAGGTCACTCTTGAAGCTTTTTTAGGTGGGGCTTGTAAAGCTGGTGGCATCGGCGCTTCTTGTGGTTTTTGTATGTCGATGATGATCCTCGGTGTTTCTTCTACCGTGGTATGCGCTGGTTTGAGACGTTCGATGGAAACGTTTTTTTCTTTGTCGTCTACTTGAATCTTAAATAAGCGATCTGAGAGACGCTCGAGTACTTGATATGGTCCTTTTTATGGGGGCCCGAGTGGTGCTTTCACATGGTCACTTCTGACAAAGACGTGTGAACAGGTGTCTATGTCTTTTTGTTTAAATAATCGTATCTTACTGTGGTGTGAAGTTGGGACAGGGCGTATTTCTCTCATGTGTATCCGGTGCTGTTCTACGAAAGCCTGTGGATCTCCAATGGCATCCTTGTGGACGAAAAACTCGCCGGGTATGCGTAAGGCTGTACCATAAAACATTTCGGTTGGTGAAGGGTCTTACCGTTCCATTCGTGATGTCACAATAGATGCTGTAATTTTCTATCGACAGGCGTTGTAAATTAAGTGACGAGGAGTTTTGAACAAGGTTCTTTAGTTCTTCATCGTCCTGTTGTGAGTCATGTAGCTGTTTGGAGCTAATGATAGTCGGCATGTCAATGGTGTGAATTCTCGAGAGAACATCTGCCACAATATTATCAATGCCTTTTATGCACACGATATTTGTAGAAAACTGGGAGATAAAATCTAATTGGCGGAGCTGTCTCGGAGAGGCCTTATCCAATTTTTGTTGAAACGCGTGGATCAGAGGTTTGTGATCCGTGGAAATTTGGAAGTCTCTGCATTCTAGTTGATGTCGAAAATGTTTAATTGCTGCGAAAATTGCCAACAGCTCTCGGTCATACGTACTGTATCTTTTTTCTGTGTCAAACAATTTGCGTGAAAAGAAACCGATCTTAATCCATTTCTTGTCGATATGTTGCTCCAATACTGCGCCAATGCACGTGTCTGATGCGTCGGTGCACAGGCCTAGTGGCGCATTAGGTGAAGGGTAAGCAGTGAGGGCGATGTTGGCTAACTTTTTCTTGCATTTAGCGAATGCTCGTTCGGCTTCAGCGTTCCACGGGATTTTTCTCTTGTCCCTCTTGCGTGAGTCCGTTAAGTATGCGTTTAGCGGCAAGAGCAGCTCGGCAGCCTTAGGGATCACTGAGCGATAATAGTTGACTATACCCAAGAATCTCCTCAGTTCATGTACAGTTTGTGGCTTTGGGTAGTCGATTATAGCTTGGACTCGCTCTGGTGGAGGTTTGTAGCCGAATTGGTTAATAACGTAGACGAGAAACATTACCTCCGACTGTCCGAAGTTGCATTTGCTTGCGTTAATTGTTAGTGCGAACTCACGTAGTCGTTCAAGAACTTTTTGTAAGTATTCCAGATGTTGCTCGTGTGATTCTGAAAATATGATGATGTCATCAATGTAACAAAAAGCGAAGTCCAAATCTCGGAAAATCATGTTCATGAATCTTTGGAAGGTTTGAGTTGCACATCGTAATCCAAATGGCATGACAAGGAATTCGTATAGCCCAAAAGGCGTAATTATGGCTGTTTTGGCTATATCTTCCTGAGCCATTGGAATTTGATAGTAAGCTTGGACTAAATCTAATGTAGAGAATACACTTTTTTAGTGCAATAGCGGGAAAAGGTCGTGTATTCGACGAGGCGGGTACTTATCGTGAACCGTTTTGGCGTTTAGTTTGCGGTAGTCGTCACACGGTTGCCAGTCACCATTTTTCTTTGGCTCCATATGCAGTGGGCTGGCTACCTCGAGTTTCGCTCCTGCGAGCTTGCGTGGGCGTTCTGCAGTCGGTGGGCCTTCGGTGATGATGTGACGTGCTATCGTGGTCTCGGCCAACGAGCGTCGTTGAAAAGAGAGCATGGTGACGTCAGCGTATTGCTGTAACAAGTCCGTGTAGCTCTGTGATGAGAACGCTCCGCAGTCTACTGTAGAAATGCCATGTTCGTGTGCCTCGTATATCTCGCAGAGTGTTGACAGTTTGGTTATTGGATCCTTAATGCATCTTTTTTTAGATCTACGAGCAAACCATGATGAGCAATGAGATCTGCGCCAATGATTGCAGTTTGGACATCGGCCACGATAAAAGATCATCTAATCTCTCGGCGTAGTCCCAGGTCTAATGCGACAAGTAGTTCGCCGTATGTATTTATCACCGTTGAGTTTGCCGCATATAACTTTGATGGTTTAATGGCTAGTTTTCGTTTGAAATGGGCGTGCGGAATTACAGAAACTGCAGAACCGGTGTCGATCAGAAATTTCTTACCGTCTTTTTGATCATAAACATGGAGGCGATACTCTTGTGTTTGTGTGTCTCTGATGTCGATCGTTGCCTCTGGCGATAACAGCGCCATTAGTTTTCCGCCGGCTTATCCTTGTAGGTGCAGGGTGGGCGACAATTGTGCGCCTTTTCTTGGAAACGTGCGTGATAAAAGCAAAATCCAGAAGAGTCTTCGACGTTCTGTCGGCTTTTGTTTGCTGAGCGATTCCGAGAGCGGCCTTGACGTTGTGTATCGTTGCCATCGACTTTTTGGTTAAGCGCCACTACTTCACGTGTGAGCTTTTCTAATGCATTCTTGAATTCGGTTATCTGCATAGGGTCTGTAGCTTTGCTGTTGCTGACCGTGTAAATTCCAGATGCTGAAGGCCGCACAATGTCGATGATTTTGTCTGCTTGTAAAGCAAGTTTTGACAAGCCTGCTGTCTCACCGATGACAAGATGTGCACGCACCTGCTCCAGTAAATGTTCGAGGAACAGCGTACGGAGAACTGAGTCATTGCACTGGGAAAACGCGTGATTCTTTATTTTCTGTAAAACGTGTGTTGGTTTTTCGTCTGAAATGTGTATTCCGCTTAGTAGTCGTCTTAGCTTTGCTTCATCAGTTTCCGAGAACGTGTCGATGATTCGCTTTTTTATCGTCGCGTACCTTTCTTCTGTCGGTGGGTTCGCAATGAGGTCGGAGACAAAAGGTAGTGTTTTCTGACTCCAGATCAGAAGGTTGCGTGTTCAAATCACGTCGGGGTCACCAATGTGGGTTTCTTGTGCGAAGGTGATTAAGAAATAAAAGTAACACCAGCCACAATTCCACTAAATATTGTTTATTGATAATAAACCTAATACTAATACAAATCTTGCAGAGTAGAGAATTTGCGTTGAACACACAATTAAGTTTAAATAAGGCAAGGTTGCCACAGCTGCGGCGGATGGTAAGGAACGCGTTCGAGCAGGTCTGTCGAGAGAGACGATCGCGCGCAGCGCGAGAGTTTGCGCTCTCTCCGGGCGTCCGTAGTGCTGCGCTGAGCTGGGAGGTGGCGCTGTTCGTCGGTGTGTGTCGGTAACGACTCAGGAACCGCCACAACTTGACGACGCACGCGCAGCTATGCTGCAGACTGCAGCGCATGCGCTTGGGCGTACTACAGTGATGCAACATGACTGTGACCAACGTCATAAGACGGTCATGTCACAGTCTTAAAACGATCACAAGACCTTTCTGAAATTCGTAACAAAGTCACAAGTTTAGAACAAACTTGAACGAAAAACCATTAGAGCGAGTCCACATTTGAGGCACAGGCCTGTGCTTTTGTGCCAAGCGAAAAAAAATAGTAATCCGATATCTAGCATACTCATTACCCACGGCAGAAGTTCAATATGTTAATTTTCAGCAATGGATAACGAGTTTGCTAGATGTCTGACAACTAGTTTTCTTCGCTTGGCACAAAAGCACATAAGCACAGGCGTGTGCCTCTAATGTGGATTCGCTCTTAGGTACCCAGGCGGAAATAACTTTTGCGTAAAACTGTTAATAAAAGCAAATAACAAAAAATAACAGGAAGATTTGGGAATGCCTAAAACATTTAGTAAGAGTTGTAAATTGCTATTATTAGTTATAAAGACTTATTTGCATTTATTTGCTTTTTCGGATGGTTCCATGTGAGAAATGGTTTTAGGATACAAAAAAGCGCGTTAAAAAATTGAAAATATGTAATTTAAGAAGTATAAATATGAATAAAAGAATCTATAAAACAAAATAAATTGAAATTATTCATTAAAATAATTCCATAAAGTAGAAAATTCAAATGAGGTATACTATTAATAGAGTAGTATGAAAATCATTTATAAAATAAAATATTTACAAAAACCGAATATACAACATACAAGGCGCCAGGAGGTAACGTATAAGTATTAGGATTTGAGATGGGTAAGTGGGCACTATATATAGGTATACCTTAGCCATAGCCAACATGTTGCAGACAAGCCAGTTCTATAATATAGCGTTAAAGCTTGGCCAACGATAGTTCACCTCGCCACCACGAGGGTAGCATGAAAGATGTAAAGTGAAAAAAAAGCAATAAAGGATGGTATTCAGTGGAAGGATTTTTTTTTGTATTAAGTAAAATTGTTTAACAAACAACAAAGAATAACAAAGAAGACAGTTTTATTTATTAATAAAGTTTCGTTATTAAAAATTTAATTTTGTTTTTTAAATTTTAAAAATGGAATCGATAAATTAGTTTGAGGAAGCATCTTGCCAATGAATTGGCAGCGTTTTTTATATTATGTCTATAAATGATTATATTTCAGAGTATATGGTGGTTTGATTACATCACAAATATAAATGCAAACTGTATAATCGTTTCGGCTCATAATCCTAGCCCATTTGGATTTTGACTTGGAATTTTCGTTTTAGTTTCTGTGAGGCTTAAATAAAACAATTAAAGCACAAGCGCATTTTTTCCGCATTCCCTTCGCCATTTCGGTTATAAAGTTAAACGATATTCTAATTATTCTTCGATTAAAAACTGTGACTGTGCTTTATTGCATTTTACATATAAATTGAATAGGGATTCTTTCGCACAAAGTAAATATAACAATATTTTTAATGAATTTATTCTCGGTGAATTAATTTATTCAGGATACAAAATATTCATAACTGAACAAATGTTATCCAAAATATCATAGTACTTCAACAAAATTAGTGCATTCAATAAAATAATTTTGAAAAACGCCAATTTTACTGGTAATGTTTACTAAAAAAAAAATATATCGATTACAATTAAAATTTCAATTATACTAGAGATTAAAAATTGAAGTAAAAAGAAATGTGTGTGGTATAATAATATAATAAAAGAAATTTTACGTATGTTACAAAAAAAGGTAAAAAAAAATTTGCGAGCCAGGATCGAATTCGGATCCAAAAGAATAGAACAAATGTAGCTGCGCGCTTTAGCCACCGCGGCTACCGATATTGATATGTTACAGTAAAATCATTTATGTTTATTTTCCCCCCTTCGGGCTTGAGTTGTGGCTTTGAATTTGGGTTTTGTAGTTGTCAGTTTAAAATTCTGTTCATTTGCATGTAATTAGTAAAAAAAATTCGACCGAGCGGCGATTGTCAGGCCGCCCGGCCATTGTCGAGTTGTTGGGAGAAGTAAACAGGGCCAACAAGTGCGCGGCGCACCGGGCCGCTCGAGCATATACACGTTCAGTGCACATGCACCGAGCCGCCGAACCGTCTTCTCCTGCTTCCCCCACCCCGCTTCATGCGCACGTTCCAACGACCAATCAGGAAATTATGCGCATGATTCTATGATTTGGCCGCGAGGGGCAGTAGCGCGCCGCGCGCAGAAGCTTGCCTCACTTTTTTCAGGGGCGCTGGCAATCTCCCTATTCATCTCTGCTTACATCGAATATCCCAACACATATACTTTGTTTCATATAGTAATTATATTTTAATTTGCTTTTTCAGGTAATTTTGGCCTGAGGAGCCATTAGGTAGAAGACCACCTTAATTAAGAATTAAAAGCTAATATTTAATTATTGGCCCGTTCAATTATAAATGAACTCTTTAATCCTGTATTCAATGCGTTTATTAAGAATTAACTTTTAATCTTTATTATAGGCATTTATTGGCCCTGCTGACTTCGATTTTGAGGTCTATTTAAGTGTATGACTGCACGCACATGCACAATAGACGCGTTTTGCGAAAATCAGCTTTGAGTGCGTATCTAAGGGTTTGTCAACCCGCCAACTTCGATTTTCAGGTCAATTTCTGTGTATAACTACACACGCATATGCAGTAGATTTTGCTTTTGCATTTGCTTTTTGTTTAAATCAGGCTCGAGCCTATATATTAATGAAAATGCTCTATATTAAGTGAATTTAAAATTTTTCGCTGAACTTTTCGTAAGTCTGATAACTCCCCTGCGGTATCCGGAGCGTGCATTGTGCTCTCATGAAAATCCACCTAAAAGTCGCTTCTGGCAGATTGTATTTCGCACCTCTTCCTAATACAAAAAAGTGCGCTAGCGGCCGTACCGCGCCGCCACCGTAGCTGTCTCCCGGCTCCGCCGCCGTTCGATCCTCATTCTTTTTCTTTGTGCCGGAGGATCCGCACGTCCCACAGAAAAATGTTAGAGTGAAAGGGATTTCGGTCCCTTTTTGAAATTTTTCACAGTTATTTATTAAAATAGTGCTTTATTGATACATCAGAGGAGCAGATGCAGATCAAGAAAGCCAATCATCTAGAGATCAGAAGAGTAAGATAACATAAATATCGTTTGTTTTTTCTTCTGTTTAAGCCTCGTGCAGATGCCGTCGAGTACGCGGCGAATATTTTCGAAGGCATCTTATTTAGATTCTAATCTGAATAAGAGACATTACTGTGTAATGTAACCCTGCAATATTAACCTTGTTCAGGTTCTAACCTGATAGAGGTACATAGTTTTTAAACTATGTGTTTACGGCAGCAGCTGATTTACTAAGATCGTTCTTGTTCGGGCTCTAGCCTGTTCAAGACACATAACAAGGTTTTGTTGCCGAAGCTACCAGTTTAGTTTTTCCTGCGGACGACTCTGCAGAGGACCACGATTCAACAGCTCCGAGCAGTTCAATCATCGAGGAGCGCCCAGCGTACACCTGCACACGGAGAGTAAGTGGCAATGCTTTTCTCTGCTCGCAGTCGGCGAGCATGCATTGTTGCCGTGCGCGCGCTCACGCCTCGGCGGCGTCGCCCGCGTGGCGCTTGGCTGACGCACAACACCAAGCGGGCCTGCGCTGCTTCGTGCGTCGCTCCAACAGATTTTTATATACATGCGTTGCTCGCTGTGCTGTACATCGCGGAAGGCGAGACGAGACTCCAGCAGACTGCCGTTATCTGCAACAGTCATTCAGGTCCTAACCTGTTTGATGTTCATAGTTGTTACTATGATTTGCATATCACCTTTTATGTAAACTCATAATACTTTTAAGTTATTTGAGTTAAATAAAAATTAAAATGTAATCGTTCAGGCGCTATCCTGTTCGATACTCATAGTTCTTACTATGACATATTGCTATTTATGTAAACTCATAATTGAAAAATATTAAGTATAAATATTTACTCGGCTCTGTGCTGCTCATTTTCTAAAGTTCTATTGTGATGCAGATTTTAACTAATTTAAGGAAACTACAATAACTCATTATTTCTTGTAATTTGTCATTAACACCCTAGAAGTTTGGGTTTTAATAGTTACGAATATAGTTTTCGCCTCATAACATGCTGGATGCATGTTTTTCTGCAGAAGTTACTGACGCTGCCTAGCTGAATGGTTGCCCGCGGCAACTACTTTCTTATCTCCGCCATCTCTCAGCTATGCTGTTTGCTGCATCCAACTCCATGCGCTCGCATCGCACTCAATCTCCAAGGTTGAAAGATAGCCATGTAGGCGCACGCGCCGCGCCACGTGTGAATCGACAATATCGTGCTCAACCGAGTGTCACACACACTGGCTATCATGGGAGCAAGGTTGTCTTACGCGTAGATTTTTCCAGAGGACCAGATTTCTCTGGCATCCAACCCTTTGACCATTGGATACTTCGCGCTTCAGAGATATTGGCTGTTTGCGCTCTTCGCCATTCCCCGACGTTGCACTCACGTGGACAGCACTTTGTTACCGCAGCTGAAAATTGTTTCAGACACATAATAATTGGTGTGCTTTGTGTCTCGCATGAATTCTTTCATATGAAAAGGAAAGGGGGGGGGGGGCATATCACCCCCTCCCTAACGTACAATGGCCACTAGAATAACATCAGTTGTGAACTCCATGCTACTGACCAATGTTTTTTCTTTTTACTTTCATTGGCTGGTCCTTGTACACGCCTGCTTTTACATGCGTCTTAACGCTGTACCAGCGCGTCCAGCATCTTGACTGCAAATTGCGAATCGATATTAATTGATTCATGAATTCAATAGTCGCGGTCACCGCTACAGCATGCTTTGACCATTCGCATATCATGGTATTTTATTTCATTGATTAAACTGCTTTAATTCTGGATCAGATTACAATCTGATCTAGCTGCAACAATCGATCTTAAGAATTTGAATATTCAAAGATTTTTTTAGTGCACTGAGTAAACACTGCATTAACGATAGCGCTCGTGGGAGTGCTGTTAACAACCGCGTGAGGAATTTTAATTTATATAAACATAATATACACAGATGCACGTGAGTTGACGACTGACATGCGACTGCCTTTAAGGGTATTTACCAATAGCCAATTTCAACAGTGAGCGCACTCGTTCTTGCATTCTGAATCCTGACTAATCGAGAGTTTATATTGTGTACTCTTTAATGCCTCGAAAAGAAGCGCTTTGTCACTATATGTCCATTCTCTTGACGGGAATTGTCATTCAGTGGTTTGAGAAAAATCTTATTCGTTCAATCATGGTTGATAGACACATGTTTTGATCATGAGTACGCCTGTGGATACATTGTCTTACCGACGTATGAAATATACGTATTACTAGTTGATTTGTTGCAGAAATTTCGTCTGCTTCATTTTTATTCACTCAATAGCGTGCGACTGCCTTCATAACGTTTCTTAAATATTGAGGGCTCTTACGTAAGCATGGACTTGACGTAGAGATTTCTTGAAATCAGATGTTTTACGATTCCAGAAAACCTAGATTTTAGCATGACCATAACTTTTGGATATGGTTGGACGCACTGTTGTTCCGTGTAAGAGCCTTATTTTCGAGACTATCTAATTATTAATCTTATTTTAATTTTCAGACAATCCAAAAGGTCTTGTCTTATTTTACACACGGAATATATGTATTCACAGCAATAATAGGATAATATATTAAGATGATAACTATTTTTTGTTTATTCTTTAATGATTTTTTTTGTTGCGTAAAACTTAAAGTTTATTTAACCCAACCTATGGTTTAATTAACCCAACCTACAGCTTAATTAACCCAACCGAATGGAGTATAGTCAAGAATGATGATTTTTGAAACACAAACTATATTGCCATATTCGCAAATCTATGGCTTGTGTATTACTTCCTTGCTTCAATTTTGATTGACCGTTTCATTTAGTACTGAAAATAAATCAACACAGGGTTTTGGTTCTCATTTAACAATGCTGGTTGATCAGCACGAGAACTAGATCTATTATTTTCTGTAGCATCTATTATTGGCTTTAACAATGTAGTATATATATATATATATATATATATATATATATATATATATATATATATATATATATATATTATATAAAAGTGCCAGCAGAAAATTTTGAATAGGGTATCAATCGCATTGACAATATTATTCATTTCTTAATTATGGACCTTTCTGAAAACTGATTTCGTAATAATACGCGTTTTTCCACTCAATGTTGCTAGTGTTTCTATTAAAATTTTACTTATGAAGTATTTAACGCTTTTTTATATGGCAGATCTCATCTGTAGATCTTGATTCACCTTTCATGCACGAAAGATTGATAGATTTATTATACAGATAATTAACTCTTACAATTATTTTATAATTGTTAAATTCGAACTGAAAATTTCAAGACTTATTAATAATTTTTCATTACGATTTCGTAATTTTGATGTGTTACAAATATGAAGAATAATGTTTAAATAAGGGTGAGATATTTTCCCAAAATGTCATACATTTTTCTGTATATCCAGTTGCCGTTTTGTAGCTTTAAACATCTACAATTTGATCATGAGGAAGAGGTGCGAAATACAATTGTACAATTTAACGAACTTTCCTGTAAGTGAAGTTCGATTGAAATTGTATGAAGCACCTCTTCCGAAATGATCAATCCCACCTTGGTCCCTTATCTATAAATCTATATAGATACCCCAATTGGAAACGGCAACACTTTCAATAATGAGGATCGAGCGGCGGCGGAGCCGGGAGACAGCTACGGTGGCGGCGCGGTACGTCCGCTAGCGCACTTTTTTGCTTTGGACGTGTGGTAAATCGGGCTGGAAGAGAGGGTACCACAATTTGATCATTTCGGAAGAGGTGCTTCATACAATTTCAATCGAACTTCACTTACAGGAAAGCTCGTTCAATTGTACAATTGTAGTTCTAGCACAGAGTTCGGGACCCGTCTATAATGGTGGGTGGGTCATTTTATTTTACTGTCATTTTATCGTACTTGCCATTTTTTAAAGCGCACTGACTCATGTAATACTGAGATATTTTAACGTTATTCTCTGTAATACATTATACATGATTTGTCTTATTCTAAAAGACATTTTACAGAGTAACTTGACTGTGATGATAACATTACTGCGTATTTATATTATTTCAAAAGTGCCTGACAACGCAGAGATAACATGTATTTCCGGTCTTATAAATATTTACAAATGAAGATTTTATATTCTATTATATTCTATCTGGTGGTTGATAAGATGCTTCAAAGGTACAAATCACAGCTTAAATTATGCCCTCCACCATCCCGAATTGTTGTAACTTTAAACACAAACAGATAATTAAAATAAAACTATACTATAGCGGAGTAAACGTTTCCGCAATCGTAGCTCCTACGCCAAACAAGGTTGCCGAATAGAGAGCACCTCGCACTCTCGCAAGTTGGCGCAACTCTTTCTGCGCTCCTCTCCTGCGATACCTAGCTCTACCGCGCAGCTGATGCTTGCGATTGCAGGTCTTGTCTGCTTACACAATCTTATTCCCTGGTACTCATTTACCATCCTAATGTTTCCGTCACAATACTAATGAAGTATTTATTTCCTCATTTTGGAATTATTTTTCAGGGACTGCTACAGTTAGTATTGACAAAGCAAATGTCATAGGAGAAGGTAATGAAATAAAATCTGAATCAGACAACAATCTGGAAGATTTTTGGGAAACTTCTATAGGAAAATTTAGAATTTGTATGAATGATTTGCCAGAACAACTTCAATATGTTCATAAATTATTTAAGGTTGGTCAGAAAAACATGCCTTTGATTTAAAGGTAAATAAACTAATGCATTTATTTTTCAGGATCTAATTATTATCCAAAGTTCCAATATTCTTTGTTACATGCTGGAGTGCCTCAATATGATGTGTTTATATGGCGATATTTTAAATATAGCAGCAAAAGAGCATCAAGGATTCTTTATTTGGTGCCAGGAGAATATAATTATAAGAACGTGAGTTAAATTTCAAACTGAGCAGTATCCTTTATTTACATGGAGAGCTTTTTATCTCGCACTCATGGATTTTGTTAAAACTTTGGGGTATAGTTGATAATGTTTTTAGTCAATTCTGACTAGATCCGTTGGGAGCGAGGAAGAAAATAAATCTCCCAAGATGTTAAATATTTGCGACGTTTCGTCGACGGATTTGTCGATCTCCTCAGGCTTTATTTAAAAGATATACAAGAAAAATATAAAAATTACATTGGATAGTCAAAATACATCAAAATTACAATAAATTTTAGCAACAATTATTACCCTGTTTGTCTCGCAGAGATTCGTCAAGAGATGTGAACATACACGGTGACCCATTTTAATCGCCGCACCCGGATTTCTCGGAACTTCAGCCAGATAGAGAAAAATGGTTCAGACAAAAGTTATAGGGGACAAAGGGGGCCACATAATGGCGCTAACGTCTTTGACCTTGAACTTGACCTTTGAGGTTATTTCAAGGTCAAAGTGATTTTTTCATATGGAAACACCTAGTTTTGGCCCCGGATTCGGAAAGAGCGCGACATTTTACGTTCAAAATAATATTGAGAAATTTTTTCCAAGGTCATTTCAAGGTCAAACCTAGGTCAAACTCAGAAAAGTCCGTTTAAAATCGTTTTTTTCCATGAACCACAGGCTAAGCTGGTTCAAATTGATCGTAGGCTTAATAGAGGAACCCAGACACCCAAAACTTATACATCCTAGTAAACAAAACTCAAACTCGCACATCCTAACCCCATACACTTCATGCCCTCACATGCTGAACTGTTACACCCCGGTCCAACAACCATACCCCACACCCCTCAGTCCCACACATCGCTACACCACGCATGCTAATCCCATACACCCCAAACCCACACATCATGAACCCTGAAAAATTTTTCTCAAGGGCAAAATGATTTTTTAACGGAAACTTCAAGATAGTTGAAGCTTCTGTTATAAATGTATTAACCTTACTTTTTGCGCTACCCAGAAACAACGATGTGTTAGCAAGGATTGTTTCCTTTGGGGTGCTTAATTAAAGTGAGTTCCCTTGCCTCTCACTGGTCGGGGTGCTTGATTATAGTGAGTCCCCTCGCCTCTCACTAATGTAAATAAATTTTCATTTAACCTCGAAGCAATTGTTCGAAATGACGACCATTTGCTTCAAGGCACATAGTCAAACGCCTTTGAAAATGGCGAACTTTGTTCTGCAAAGTTTGTCTCGGAATGGCAGCGCATGCTCGACGAATCCTATCCTGCATATCTGCTCTTGTAGTGGGTTGTTGCTCAAAAACAGCATTTTTTAAATACCCCCATAAATAGAAATCTGGTGATGTAAGATCGGGTGAGCAAGCAGGCCAGATAACCGGACCTCCTCGACCAATCCATCTTTTACCGTAGTGCTCAGTCAAAAAAGCCCTTACAATTCGAACGAAATGTGATGCTGCGCCGTCCTGCTGGAGCCACATTCTTCGTCGCGTTTCTAAATCAACATCTTCCATCAATCCAGGTAGCTCATCTCTTATTAGCGTCAAATAGGTATGTTGATTTACATTTGCTTCAAAAAAATAAGGGCCAATCAAATATTTATTGATAATCCCGCACCATACCATAATACTCCAACGTCTTTGATGGTTTACAGTTATGAGGATTCACATCAGACCAATAATGGTAATTATGCCTATTCAGGTCCCCATCATTTTGAAATTGTGCCTCATCAGAAAAAAGAACAAAGTTAAAAAAGTCTGGATCATTTTCTATCATTTGTAAAGCCCATTGGCAAAACACAATACGCTGTTGGAAATGCTGAAACTGTAGCTCTTGAACCAAAGTAATATGATACGCGTGATGTTGAAGCACCTTCATAATTCTTAAATAAGTATTTTTTGGAATACCAATTTCCCTTTCGACTCGACGAGCGCTAATGTGTGGGTCAAGATGAATTATTGCAAAGATAGTTACAACTCTATTATCATTTTCATCATACCCATGGCGCTCTACGTTGGCGAACCATGTGTCTACCACGAGCTCTTTGAGTTAAACGTCTGATAGCTCTATCGTCAGGATGTCTTATGTCAGGATAGCGTTCAGCATAAAGTCTTGCCGCACCACGATAATTATTTTGGCTTACATCTAAAACCAAAATCATATCAACGATCTCGTTGGGCGGATAGTCAGCCATTTCAGAGCCAGCTGTTAATTACTATTAAATTTAAATAGTAAAATGGTATCAAAAATATTAATAATTGTAAGGCTCATCCGTATACGGTCGCGCCTAAAAAGGAAAAACGTTGGAAAATTAAGGTAACTTTAATTAGCTAACTGTAATTGCCATAAATACTTCGTTTGTCACACTTTTTTAATTTTAAATTTTAAAATAAAATAATCGTTAAAACATTAAAGGTATTCAATTCAATAAAGCATTATTTCTTATTTTAATTGCAAATAAAACTAAAACTTCCTTTTATTTTTTTGTTTTATATAAATAATGTGAATTAGTAGCGTTCGAATTTCAGAAATACTAATTTTGATAATGTAATCATTAAAAACACATATACGAAAAAAATAAGTTCCGTCAATGGTTCTTTTAAATTTATTTTTCAGGTTCTAGCAGGATAGTGAAGCACCACATTTCACGCTCATAATAACAGCATTTTTTAATAAACACTTTAGTATTAGATGGATTGGTTGAGGTGGTCCAGTGAAATGGCTTGTTTCTTCATCCCATACTTCACCATCAGACTTTTGATTATGGGGGTATTTGAAAAATGCTATTTTTGAGCAACAACCCACTACAAGAGCAGATATGCAGGATAGCATTCGTCGAGCATGCGCTGCCATTCCGAGACAAACTTTGCAGAACACAAGTCGCCATTTTCAAAGGCGTTTGCTATGTGCCTTGAAGCAAATGGTCGTAATTTCGAACACTTGCTTCGAGGTCAAATAAAAATTTATTTACATTAGTGAGAGGCGAGGGGACTCACTATAATCAAGCACTCCGGACAGTGAGAGGCAAGGGGACTCACGATAATCAAGCACCCCGAATAGTGAGAGGCAAGGGGACTCACTCTAATCAAGCACTCCGAACAGTGAGAGGTAAGGGGACTCACTTTAATTAAGCACCCCAAAGGAAACAATCCTTACTACGTCCACGTCGTTGTTTCTGGGTAGCGCAAAAAGTAAGGTTAATACATTTATAACAGAAGCTTTAACGATCTTAAAGTTTCCGTTAAAAAATCATTTTGCCCTTGAGAAAAATTTTTCAGGTTTCAGGATGTGTGGGATTAGCATGCGTGGGGTAGGGATGTGTGGAACTGGGTGGTGTGTGGTATGGTTATGGGACCGGGGTGTAACAGTTCAGCATGTGACGGCATGAAGTGTATTGGGTTAGGATGAGCGAGTTTGAGTTTTGTTTACTAGGATGTGTAAGTTTTGGGTTCTTCTATTAAGCCTACGATCAATTTGAACCAGCTTAGCCTGTGGTTCATGGAAAAAAACGATTTTAGACGGACTTTTCTGAGTTTGACCTAGATTTGACCTTGAAATAACCTCGGAAAAAATTTCTCAATATGATTTTTAACGTAAAATTTCCCGCTCTTTCCGAATCGGGGGTAAAAACTAGGTGTTTCCACATGAAAAAACCAATTTGACTTTGAAATAACCTCAAAGGTCAATTATGCGCCATTATGTGGCCCCCTTTGTCCCCTATAACTTTTGTCTGGACCATTTTTCTCCATCTGGCTTAGGTTCCGAGAAATCCGGGTGCGGCGATTAAAATGGGTCACCGTGTATATGTATTAACGCGGAGCTTATATAGTAGTGTGGTTGCACCGACCGTAAACAAAAACAAAAACAATAATAGAGAGAGAAAACTGAGGTAGATATAAATTATTATCTACGTAACGAGTAAAACATAAATTTATATTCTCTGCTGAGATTCAGTATATCTTCTTTTTTGTTAATTGTATTAGGTGTGCTATTAATGAATAACATTTTGGAGATAACTCTTTTTTGATAATCGTTTTCTATGTCTTTTATCTTCACTGACTCGAAAGTCGAATTCATGTTTATATGTATTTTTGTGTGTATATACAACTGCCTTTTCATTCTTATTCCTACGATGTTCAGAAATGCGTTTATTTAAAGCACGTTTTGTCTCACCTATATACCAAGCATCACAGTCTTTACATGAGAATTCATAAACTACATTCGTTTGTTCAAGTTTATTGATTTTGTCTTTACCAAGAACAACTAATTTGTTTAGTTTATTGATTATAGACGGAATAATTTGAATGTTATATTTTTTAAATAATTTTATGCAGTTATTATAAAAATTTGAATGAAACGGTAATGACACTTTTAAGTTATAACCGTTGGTGTGTACTGGTTTGTTATTGGTATTATTTGAATTTTTGATTTTGAAAAGTCTGGCTTTTGTGTATTTTTTGATAAAGACCGGTGGATATGAATTCTCAATAAGTATGTCTCTGACCCACGATATATTTTTGTTGTGGAAACGCTTGTCTGATAACAGAATAGCCCTATCTATCTATTAAGTTAAAAACTATATTCTTTTTTAATGATACAGGGTGGTTGCTATAATAACTCAATGTTCTATTCGAGGACATGGGTTTACAATACCAATCAGTGATAATATTGCCGTTTTCTTTAACAAGAGAAACATTCAAAAAAATTAATACTGTTGTTATTCTCTATTTCATAAGTGAAATTAAGATTTCAATCAAATTCATTGAACTCTTTGTTAACTATATTCATATCATCTTTTTTAATGCAACACATCGAATCATCAACATACCGAAAATAAAAAATCGGTATGATGTTGAAATCAATTTTGGGTTTATTCCAACAAAAAACTTCAAAAAACTTCTAGATCTTCCAACACTAGATCAGCAAAAAAAGGAGAGATGGGGGAGCCCATCGGTGTCCCAAAAATTTGCTGTTAACATCTGTCATTAAGGTGATGTGATACCCACACTATTACTCAATTCTGGGTTCCCATTTCTCTCCTTCAATTTAAAACTTCTTGAAAAAAACTCTCTGATACGTTTTAAGTTTAATAAAGAACTACAACGTATCAAAGAGTTTTTTTCTTAAAATTAAAAATTGAATGAGAAAAACGGGAGCCCAATTTTGAGTAATAGCGTGGGTATCACATCATCTTAAAGGTAAAAAATACATTTTCAAACAAAAATTTTGTACTATCAATAATATCACTGAACGGTATTTTAAAGTTATTTAAAATATTTGAGGCACGTTTCTCTAAACTCTGAATTACAAGGTTCAACGAGACATTTGTGAAAAGAGAAATTACGTCTAGTGAAACAAGGGTGTATCTATCTGGAATTTTAATGTTTTCTCATTTTTGGGTTAAATCAAAACTATTGTCTATGTGTGATTTGGGAGGAGGGAAGCAACTCCTAAGATTTTCATAAATCACTTTTGCTAGGGGATAGGTTGGGCTGTTGGCAGTTGAAATTATCGGTCTGAATGATAATGTTGGTTTATGGATTTTAGGTAAGCCATAGCATTTTGCAAGTTGTGTGTCTGTCTGTGTGAATCGTATGGTATGATATTTATGTTTGAGAAGGTTATTGTCGTTGAAATTCTTTAGGATTTTATAGACGCCATTTTGTAGTTTGTTAAGTGGTTTCTATTTTATCTCTTTATATACCTTGTTGTCATTAAATAATTCATTCATTTTTTTGTATATACTCTGCTTTTTCTAAGCAAACAGTTACATTGCCTTTGTCTGATTGTGTGAAAAATATATCTCTGTTGTCACTTGTAAATTTTTGAGCAGTTTTAATTTTTTTGAATAACATTCGGTCAGTAAGATTCGGCTGTTGTTTACAATTCGTTTGGAATTTTATAGCTTTAACTATATCTTGTCTTATTTTATGTTTATCATTGGCATTCAAATGTGTGGTATTAAGACTTGATTCTAAATTTTTGATGGTAGAAAAAATATTAGATTCTGATATATTACACTGTTTATATGCGAAGTTACGTCCTAGAGAAGCAATTTCGGCAACGTTCGACGTGATGTGTACATTAGAAAGATTTTTGAAACACTTATCAATATTAACATTTAAATTATTATGAACATTGGATCTCATTTTAATCGGATTAAGTTTTTTATTAAAACGATAGTTAGGATTTTGTCTAACAATTTTGTTAAGATTTTGTTAAGATTTTGTCTAACATAATATTGTTGTTGCTCAGATTGAAGAAATTCTTTAAAGTGTGACAATCAATGTTTAAATTTTTTATGTCAATAAATAAACTATGAATAGATCGGTTAAGTAACTTATTGTTTAGAGTAAAATCTCTAATTTCTAAATTCAGTAATTTTTTGGAAAGCTTCTTAGTGTGGATAAATAAGCTGTCTTTACAAGACTTACTTCGAAATTTGAGTTTTTCCAGTTTTTGTGCTGTGTTGTATATGGCAGCGTCCAGCAGAAACGGGCCACCGAGCGCGCGCGGTGCCTTTTTTCGGGTAAAAGGCGCTCTGTTTAACTCGTTCATAATCGTATGCTGCGTCTTTGAAAAAAAAACCGAGGACCTATATCGATAGATTTTTTCCTGTTCTTTCCAATGGTGCCATTGTTTTTATTGCGAAATGCTTTCTTCCGGACGAAAACTCGAGTTGAATATTGAAAGCCATTTTTCTCAAAGTATATCATGTTTTTTTTCAAAATAAACTACACCATTGGAAAGTATAATTCTTAAGCTTCAAAATCCTATCTTGGAGAAGTTGGAGAAATAAAGGGTTTAAAACTAACAACATGAAAAAGACAGCGCCGAGGGTCTGCGCGAGCCCCTCGCGCCCGTGCGTACGGCACGTTTAAGTGCACGCTCTATTCAATTCGCTAATAATCGTGTACCAAGTCTCTGAAAAAAGAACTAAGGACATATATCGATAGATTTTTTCCTGCTCTTTCCAATTGTGCTATTATTTTTATTCCGAAATGGTTCTGTTCGGGATTAGTACTCGAAGTGCCCGCTAGATGGCAAGCACCAAGCGCACTACCTTCAATGAAAAACATCACACCGCGGGCTTAAATAGAGGCCTGCGTCACCCACTAGGCAGGTGCTTTATGCACATGCCTTATTACTTTGCCCCTTTGTCTTATTGCCTTAATAAAAAAAAGCTTAATAAAATGTCTAACATTTTAAATCGATGCTGTAATCCATGTGATGAAATAAAGCATTCATCGAAACTTAGGTTTGTTTCCGATAAACTTAGAGCTTGTTATCCGCATTTAACTGATATTGACAAAAATATTGAGTGCTTTTTTTCATCAAAAGACGATTACTTAAAGGCTACAGAAAAGCTACAAAACAGGCTAGCCTCAGCTAAGACAATACCTGGAACTCAATTGTTTCATTGTATTAAATTATTAAATGATGCCAAAAAGTTAGAACTTAAAAGATTTTCAGCGTCAGAAGATTCTCAATTATATCCACCGATCAAAAAAGAAAAAGTACTTAAAACTCAAACAAAGAAAGAAGCGGATGTCGCAAAAAGGACAATTCTTATAAAATCAAAAAAAATGTAAAAAAATTAGAATTTAAAGGAAAAGGTAATATTGTTATGCCAGATTAAACAATCTATAAGGTTCTTTTAAATTTCTGTTTCACTGCTTTCAGTGCGTTCATGGATATTTTTATGTTTAATATATTATGTTTTTCAAATTTTGTTACATAAATGAACAAAGTTCATTGTAATATTATACTAACTGTTACAACTAGATCCACAAAATTATGTCCACGCATTGGCATTGTAAGTTACAAAACATTTTATATTTACAAAAAAGAAAGGGCGAAATAGCACATCGCGTGTATTAATCCGCCTTTGAGCATAGCGTAAAAAGTTCGGGCAGCCGCTGTCTTTTTGATCTTACTATTTTTGAACTTTTCATGTTTCAACTTAAAAATATAATATTTTATAGTTTAAGACTTGTACTTTTGAAGAATATAATTCATTTTGAAGAAAAGACTGATATTTTATTGAAAAAATAGAGTTTAAACATTCAAATGGAATTTTCAACTATAAGGAAGCATTTCGGAATAAAAATAATAGCACCATTGGAAAGAGCAGAAAAAAATCTATCAATATATGTCCTTAGTTCTTTTTTCAGAGACTTGGTACACGATTATTAGCGAATTGAATAGAGCGTGCACTTAAACGTGCCGTACGCACGGGCGCGAGGGGCTCGCACGGACCCTCGGCGCTGTCTTTTTCATGTTGTTACTTTTAAACCCTTTATTTCTCCAACTTCTCCAAGATAGGGTTCTGAAGCTTAAGAGTTGTGCTTTCCAATGGTGTAGTTTATTTTGAAAAAAAACCTGATATACTTTGAGAAAATGGCTTTCAATATTCAACTCGAGTTTTCGTCCGGAAGAACGCGTTTCGCAATAAGAACAATGGCGCAATTGCAAAGAGCAGAAAAAAATCTATCGATATAGGTCCTTCGTTTTTTTTTCAAAGACGCAGCATACGATTATGAGCGAGTTAAACAGAGCGCCTTCTACGCGAAAAAAGGCACCGCGCGCGCACGGTGGCCCGTTTCTGCTGGACGCTCCCATATATGGCTGGGGATCACCTCAAGTAAATTCAGACCGATAATTTCAAATATCAACAGCCCAACCCATCCCCTACAAAAGTGATTTATGAAAATCTTAAGAGTTCCTTCCCTCCTCCCAAATCACACATAGACAATAGTTTTGATTTAATCCAAAAATTAAAAAACTTTAAAATTCCAAATGGATACACCCTTGTTTCACTAGACGTAGTTTCTCTTTTCACAAATGTCTCGTTAAACCTTGTAATTCAGAGTTTAGAGAAACGTGCCTCAAATATTTTAAATAACTTTAAAATACCGTTCAGTGATATTATTGTTAGTACCAAATTTTTGTTTGAAAATGTATTTTTTACCTTTAATGACAGATGTTACCAGCAAATTTTTGGGACACCGATGGGCTCCCCATCTCTCCTTTTTTGCTGATCTAATGTTGGAAGATCTAGAAGTTTTTTGAAGTTTTTTGTTGGAATAAACCCAAAATTGATTTCAACATCATACCGATTTTTTATTTTCGGTATGTTGATAATTCGATGTGTTGCATTAAAAAAGATGATATGAATATAGTTAACAAAAAGTTCAATGAATTTGATTGCAATCTTAATTTCACTTATGAAATAGAGAATAGCCACAGTATTAATTTTTTGGATGTTTCTCTTGTTAAAGAAAACGGCAATATTATCACTGATTGGTATTGTAAACCAATGTCCTCGAACTATTATAGCAACCACACTGTATCATTAAAAAAGAATATAGTTTTTAACTTAATAGATAGATAGGGCTATTCTGTTATCAGACAAGCGTTTCCACAACAAAAATATATCGCGGGCCACAGACATACTTATTGAGAATTCATATCCACCGGTCTTTATCAAAAAATACACAAAAGCCAGACTTTTCAAAATCAAAAATTCAAATAATACCAATAACAAACCAGTACACACCAACGGTTATAACTTAAAAGTGTCATTACCGTTTCATTCAAATTTTTATAATAACTGCAAAAAATTATTTAAAAAATATAACATTCAAATTATTCCGTCTCTAATCAATAAACTAAACAAATTAGTTGTTCTTGGTAAAGACAAAACCAATAAACTTGAACAAACGAATGTAGTTTATGAATTCTCATGTAAAGACTGTGATGCTCGGTGTATAGGTGAGACAAAACGTGCTTTAAATAAACGCATTTCTGAACATCGTAAGAATAAGAATGAAAAGGCAGTTGTATATACACACAAAAATACATATAAACATGAATTCGACTTCGAGTCAGTTAAGATAAGAGACATAGAAAGCGATTATCAAAAAAGAGTTATCTCCGAAATGTTATTCGTTAGCACACCTAATACAATTAACAAAAAAGAAGATATACTGAATCTTAGCAGAGAATATAAATTTATGTTTTACTCGTTACGTAGATAATAATTTATATCTACCTCAGTTTTTTCTCTCTATTATTGTTTTTGTTTTTGTTTACGGTCGGTGCAACCACACTACTATATAAGCTCTGCGTTAATACATATATATTCACATTTCTTGACGAATCTCTGCGAGATAAACAAGGTAATAATTGTTGCTAACCTTTATTATAATGTTGATGTATTTTGACGATCCAGTGTAATTTTTATAATTTTCTGATATATCTTTTAAATAAAGCCTGAGGAGATCAACAAATCCGTCGACGAAACGTCGCAAATATTTAACATCTTGGGAGATTTATTTTCTTCCTCGCTCCCAACCGATCTAATCAGAATTGACTAAAAACATTATCAACATTTCTGCAATGGTGGGTAAAATCGTGAATACGATTAACAACGTAGATTTGGGGTATAGTGTTTTTACCAAAAAAATTAACACCTGTCATAAGATTTTTGGAATAAGATATAGGAACAAAGGTGGAATAGTTTTTCAAATATCTAACTAAAATAGATCTTGGTGGATTTTTAAATTTTATAAGAAGTTTTTTCGTTTTTTTTTTCTTTATTTTTACTTTAGTAAATTGATTATTAATAATTTTTCTGAAGAGATAAGTGCTATACCTTGCCAATTATTTAACGAACTCGTCTATCTAATATATGTACTTATAAGGAAATGAAGCTGCCCCAAAAAACACCTATAGCAACTAAAAACACAATTAAAGGATTACTAACAAAATTCATTTCACATCTAAAAGTTATTGTTGCATAACTTAAAAACTACATAATTATAACCAATTTAATGCTCCATGCTCGACAATTACGAAATAATTACGAAATCAAGTTTATAAGTTATAATGTATACATTATATAGATTTATTTTAATCCATTAATGGGCAAAAAAGCTTTATGTGTAAATATAAACTTTGATTTTGATTCTCACTGACAAGGAGTGTATACCAGGTCCGGGTGATGGATTCACTCCAGGTTGTAGAATATGACTTCTTATATATAAAAATGGAAGGCCCTACAAACCTAGACACTAACGCCTTCATCATTTTTCAAATAGCCACAAGTATTTTATATTACTTTGTTCGACTACATTAAATTATTTTTTTGCCAATATTCTTGGATTAATCACAATGAAACCAATTGTCGACTGGGACGCATGGTTTTTTGGCTAAACTTACTGAATTTGGAGTCGAATGTGAAGAATACACGGTAAATGTATTTATCAATGAGTCCTTAATATCCAGAATCCTAACAGACAGTTTGGTAGGTATAAGTGAAGTCGAAACCTCGGTCGATCACCGAAGTTAAATAGCAAAAAGCGCAGTTACTACTGGAATGGGTTACCGCTTTTTTCTGCGACTACCTCATGTAATCTGTTAGGTATTGAATTGCCTTCTTACAAACTGAGCGAGAGGTGTGGATAAAATACAGTTTCGGTGTCTAAGCCTAGGCATCCAAACTGAATTATGCCAAATCACCGACTATCCCGGGGCGGATTTTCCTAATTAGGATTTATTCCACGTAGTTTTCCTAGATTTTCCCCATGCCACAGGCATCATCCTGGGCGAATGCGGGGTGAATGATAGGTATGGAAAGCAGTTATAAAAGAGAGATCCTCAGGAAATGTATAGGTTATGTGATGTAATAATAGGAAAGGAAAAAATAAAGGTGTGGGAGGAGACGCATTAGGCCAATAGGCTGCGTGGAAACCACCAATTTTTTTTTAAATATGCACAATCCCATTAAAAATAATTTAAATAATAGGTTGATCATGTTTTGATTGTGGCATATCGAGCGGAACTTTAACCAATATTCTAAATCCTGAAACATGATAAGAAAAAAAGACACAAAGAATCATTCTTTATTTTACATAATGAAACACTGTAAAAGCAAAATGATACGTATCTGCTGGGAAATATTTAGGAAGTTCTCTTAGGCGGTCCGTTTGAAGTTAGAGTCAAGCTTGAATCTTGATGATTTCTCACATACACTCTGAAAACTTTTACTGCTTTTTGCTTCTCTTTTATCCAGAAACAGCTTCATTCTATTGTTAAAAAATTATCTATAAAACACAAAACAATTAGTAACGAGAAAATGTCAACTGTTACCGATTATGAAATAAAGGTTTTTGTTGTCTGCTATTGACATTATGTTCTGAAGGGTAAAGAGCCAACCCTACTGAAAAAGTACAGCTGATTATCAGCTGATTTTCATATTGAAAATTTATCGTTTAAAATTTATTTATTATTAGTTATTATTATTTATTATTATAAAATACTATCATGGTTCATTTACTTGAATCTACGATTAATTAATGTGATCGAAATAATGTCGAAAAATGTAGATACTGACAAAGAAGTTTTGAATTATTTTTTACAATTTAGAAATGTAACATTACTAACAATAACTAATAATAATAATTGTTAATAATAAATGAGAATATCAACATGATTTTCAGGTACAAATCTGCTGATAATCATCTGAGAATCGGGTAACTATAAGGTGACTGTCAGGTGATTATCATCTGATTATCAGCTGATTTTCACCTGAAAATCCTGTTGATAATTTCGTTTATTATTAATTATTATTATCATTTATTATTGTTAATTTTATTTTTACATTCCTAAATTATGAGAAATAATTCAAAACTTCTTTGCCACAGTGTACATTACCTTAAATACATTAGTTAATCGTATAGATTCAAGTAAATGAACGATAATAATAATTTATAATATTAAATAACAATAATTAATAATAAATAAATTTTAAACGATAAATTTTCATGTGAAAATCAGCTGATAATCAGGTGTCGTTTTGGCACGATAAAACGAGAAAATAAATAGAATACTATTTATATTAATAAAATTAATAATTAAGAAGGTCACTTACGTAAAATCACTCTTTCTATGTCTCTCTCTCTCTCTCTCTCTCTCTCTCTCTCTCTCTCTCTCTCTCCTCTCTCTTTCCTTTCCTCTTTCTCTTTAAATTATCTGTCTTTTATTGTCTATCACTTTGTTACTTTAGTATACTTCAATATCCTTCAACAATACTTTTATTGATTGTATTATAAATCAAATGTTACTAGTTGCAGTTTCATACATGAAATGTTATTTGATAATGTTTAGAAACAAAACGTATTGATGGTATCGACAAATAGCACACTAATATATATATATATATGGGTAACTTCATGTCAACTATTCAGCTTAAAATTTTAAAATTGCTCAAAATTATTTACTGGTTACAAATTAGTTATTAGGGGATATTAATGGCCATACTACCACGTGGTAAATGAAATAAAAAACAGTTATTTCCGACGTTTCGAGAGTTTATTGAACCTTTCCTCCACAGGGCTACAAAATATTGTACACAACAAGTTTAAAATACAACACGTTTTTTTCATTTGATGATTTTACAACAATTATCTAAAAATTACTTACATAGAAACGTAACAGTCACAAGTTACTGTAGCGGAATGGTATTCTACGAGTCAATGGTTCGAATGTTACTTTGCAAGTTTTTATGTAGTAGGATATTACTTCTGTGTGTGTCTAATGAGAATATGTAAAGAGACGGATACATGTAAACGTTAAATTCAAAATACTTAGTTATGGATCAGAAATATACTATTATAAACGCATAAATTCACAGTTGTTAATTAAAGATGTATATTCCTTAGCTAATTTACTAATTTCGAATTGTTTATTCATATATTTCTTCTGTGTGTGTATAAAAATAGCTTCTGAAAAAAGTCTTTTTCCTCTATTACATTCTGTGACAAGTATTTTTATATTAGAAAAATCGATATTGTGGTTATTGTCAATTATATGAGTATATAAAGATGAATTGCTATCCTGCATGATATATTAACGTGTGTGTTCTTTGATTCGGACATCCAAACGTCTACATGTTTGACCAACATATGAAGCATCGCAATCTTTACATTTGATTTTAGAAACAACATTAACATTGTCACAGGTTTTGGTTTTATCTTTTCCTAATTTTACGATATTATTTAATTTATTTTTGGTGCTATAAATTACGTTAGTATTATGCTTTTTAAAAAAATGATTAATAAAATTTTCCATTTCTTTAACATATGGTAAAATAATGAAGCTCTTTTTGTTGTTATTGACTTGTATATTATTATGTGTATTGAATAATTTAAAAGAGTAATTTAAAATTAAAAGAAAAAATTGACAATCTCAAAATCCCGCCTAATCATGAAATAATCAGTTCGGATGTTGTGAGTCTCTTTACCAACATCCCTGAATATTTAGTTCTCAAAGCAATTGAAAAGAGATGGTCACTGTTATATAATAAAATTAACATGAGTTGTACAGAATTTTTAAACGTTATAAAGTTTTTCTTAAATAATAATTTTTTCCAATTTAATGGTAAATTCTATCAACAAATTTTTGGCTCAGCTATGGGTAATCCAATTAGTCCTATTTTAGCAGACATTATCATGGAAGATTTAGAAGTTCATTCGATTAATAAACTTAACTTTAAACCCTTGTTTTATTTCCGCTATGTTGATGACATTTTACTTTGTATTACTGAAAATATGATTGATGCCACTGTCAACATTTTTATTTCATATGACAAAAATTTACAGTTTACAGTTGAATTACCGCACAACAATAGTATTAGTTTTTTTAGATATTAAAATAATTGTAAATAAACAGCGTTACATTGTCACAGATTGGTATCAGAAGCAAACTTTCTCCGGCCGTTACTTAAATTATTACTCACAACACCCTCGATGCAATAAAATAGCTATCAGTTACAGTTTGGTGGATAGAGTCATAAAATTATCACACACTTGTTGTCATAAAAAGAATTTAACTTTCATCAAAGAATTACTATTACAAAATAATTACCCACCAAAATTAATAGAAGTAGATATTAAAAAACGATTTAAAAAATTATTCAATAGACATAATAATATACAAATCAATAACAACAAAAAGAGTTTCATTATTTTACCATATGTTAAAGAAATGGAAAATTTTATTAATCATTTTTTTAAAAAAACATAATACTAACGTAATTTATAGCACCAAAAATAAATTAAATAATATCGAAAAATTAGGAAAAGATAAAACCAAAACCTGTGACAATGTTAATGTTGTTTATAAAATCGAATGTTAAGATTGCGATGCTTCATATGTTGGTCAAACATGTAGACGTTTGGAAGTAGTAGATGTACCACTAAGCGGGGCAGATAGGTATCAGGTTACACTTCCGGTGTCATCTTCACGTGGGCCGTTGACTCAAGTGTTTATATAAACATCTCTTATCTTAAGTGTTTCTTTATATAAACAGTAGTTAAACAGTAGCCAAACAGTAGTAAAACAGTAGCAAAACAGTAGTAAAACAGTAGCAAAACAGTAGTTAATTAGTGTTTGTTTATATAAACAGTCATTAATATCCTATTGTTAGTTGGCTATTGTATAACTACTGTAAAGTGCCCACTTGATGGTGCCGCAACTTGATACCTACCGTCTCGCTATAGCGATCATGGCGCTGTAATCTGACATCTACATCTACGGTATACCCGTCATGGCGCCCCCACTCCTTCGCCGACAGCTTAAACGCGAGGCAGTGCTGGCTGGCTGCCTCACGGGAGGGGGTGGGCTACGCTATACCCGTCACGAGCGTTCAGCTAGCTTCTATCCCCACTCCTCTCTCCACGGGCAGGTTGAGCGCGGGTCTGTGCTGCCTGTTGCGGTCCGTAGGAGTGGGGAACTAGAACTACGCTATATCGATCACGCACGTGCTCTCTCTCCGGGCGGATTGAGTGTACTGCTGTTTGGGTTTGTGCATGCGTGCCTACAAGTAGAGAGAGGAGTGGGGAGTTTTGGTGTGGGACGGTGCGCGTGGATGCGAGGAAGTGGATAGGGATAAAATAAAAATAATTTTTATATTAAAAAATATTAATTTTTATTTAACACACACAGACGCGAACGTACATATATGTGCCGTTGCACACACACACACACACACACACACACACACACACACACACACACACACACACACACACACACACACACACACACACACACACACACACACACACACACACACACACACACACGCGCGCGCACACGCACACACACACACACACACACACACACACACACACACACACACAAAAAGGAATATTTGACATACATGGTCCGCAAGTCCGCACATGTAGCGTTGCACACACAGACACACACACGCACGCATGCACGCACGCACGCACGCGCGCCCACACACACACACACACAGCCGGTACAATTGCGGTAAATATAAGATAGCATATGGGACGTTTCAGACGTTGCACACACTACGCACGCTACACTTTTTTGCTGTCTCTGTTGGTGGTGCCGGTGTTGCTGCATCGGTCATCGTGATGACGGTGGTGTTGGCGATCGCGGTGCGTCCGTTTGTTGGAGACATCCGCATGGTCTATTTCTGCAAGCAGCACATCTGAATTGGCTACAGCGCCAACACTGCTCCCACATCAGGCCATCCGGATTGCGTCGCAGAGGGCGGAATATTGTACTGCATGAATTGCAGTATGTTTCCGCTGGCGGTCTGGTTTGCTGCTGCTGTTGTTGTTGTTGTTGCTGTATTTGTTGATGTTGCTGCTGTGCGATGACCAGCATTTCCTCTTTAATATTTTCTACATCACGGGCGGCGCGGTTCACACCCGCCATGTAGGGCTCCAACCGGTTGTGTGCGATGGTCAATCGGTGCTGCAGAGTGGCAATGCTTTGGTTTGTTTGCTCCATGGTCCGGGCAATACTGTCGAGCGGCTATGCTGACGATCGGCGGTACGGCGTGATGTCGCTGGTGACGGTGGCAGTGGTGGGGTGGCGGCAGTGGTGGAGGCCTTGGTGTCCGGAGTGGTGGGGTGGCTGCAGTGGTGGGGGCCTCGGTGGTTGCGCAATATATATGGGTTTCGGTGCGTTTCTTTAATTTGCACGCGACTCATGCACCGAGTCCGTACACGCTGCTGCTCGTTCTTCGGCCATGCTTCCAGGAGGACTACCTTGCCCTCCGACAAACTGTCGTACGCTGCTTGCACGTTTCGCGTATATCTTTTCACACTTTGCAATTCCTTCTTGTTGTAGTGGCTGCAGCTCGGGCACTTAGTAGCTATGCGCTGTGCAATATGATCAGCGTCTTTCTCCGCGGCGACGATCTTCTTGTAGATGCGGTATTGTTCATGGAATACGTCTTGTAGCACGCTTTCAATGAACTTAAAGTTTTCGACGGTCTGCATTATGATGCTGTGCACGAGGAAGCTTGTCTCGTATTGGCAGTGCAGCGCTCAACCAGAGCATCGAACGTACCTTAGAGTTTTCTCGAATTCCGTCAGAGCAGGGCGAGCAATGTGTTGTAAAACAAGAGTCCGACTGACGTGCCACAACAGACCGTATAGTTTTTATCTCGAGTGCGCTTCTCGGCTTTCTCGCATCCATAGGGTCGTATTTTTACGACCCTGCCCCATGCACGTACGTGTGTGCGCGAGCGTTTGACGAAGCGTTGTTCCTTTTTCACATCTGGAGTGCCTGTATAGTTGTGCTATTCTTTTCGATGGCCACCCTTTTCTCATAAGATGTTTATTTTGAATCTCAGTAATGTTTCGAAGAAAATGCACTTACGGGTGGACGCCGTCGCCAACTTCGATGAGATGACTAATATTTTGCTTCCTCCTAGAGGAAGCTTTGTGATAGTAAAAAAAAAAGTTTGTGAGATAATGTCTTAGGAATGTTGTATAGAAAATTTGGAATCGAAATATACCATTTTTAGAAAATGTCCGTATGGATGTGTGTGTGTGAGTGTGTGTGTGTGTGTGTATGTATGTCCGTATACTCTGATATCTCATGATCTACTCAACCGATTTTAACGAGAGAGTGATCATTTTTTCAGATTTTGCTTCAACAATTGGGGTCAATATTTTATTTTTGTCAAAATCGATTTTTTTGTTTTTTATCGCCATTTTTAAATTTTCAAAATTTTTATTTTCAATTTTTTTTATATTTAGAACAAATATTATTTATATACGATAAATTCTCTGTATGGCGAATAAAATTTTCTACAATTTAAAAAAAAAAAATCCGTTAGCTATATTTCGTCATAAGTTATTCATGAAAAAGTCATTTTTTGTAAATATCTTAAATTTCAAAATTAAAAAAGATATTAACATGAATATTTTTTTGGTTATAAAGAATACTGAGTACTATAACTTACTAAATTTTTAGGTTTTTTTATTCATTATTTTTGGAGAAAAAAATAATTTATAAAAAAAGTGTTTTTTTTTGTCGTTCAATAACTAGAGTAAAATTGGCTTAATCAGTTTGAAATTTTTTTTAGTGGTACATTTTGTATCACAATCGATTGAGTTCTTTGGGCAAAAGGATTGATCCATAAATTTCGGAGATATTTGAGATTAAAATTTTTTTCACTTTTTTTTTAAATCGTAATTTCTCGAGAACGGCTTTATGTATTTGAATCGGGTGGGCGGCATTCGAAAGAGAATTTCAAGACCTATATTTCTTAAAAAAAATTATTTGTCTAGCTATTACGGTTCTTTTGTTATTAATAAAAACGTAAACATTGAAAAATGAAAAAAATGAGTTTGGTATGCCCAACTATTGCGGGAGTAAAAATTGACTTAAGCGCTTCAAAATTCCTCGTAGAGGTGGATTTTGGATAGTTTTCGGTCGAGTTATTCGGGCAAAATGATTGGTCCTTAAATTTCAAAGATATTTAAAAAAATTTCAAGTTAATATTTTCCATAAAATTTTCCCAATTTTTTTTAAATGTATTGAGGATGGCTCTATGTATCTGAATGTGATGGGTAGAATTTGAAAGAGAATTCTCGTGTAAAATCAACTCCTGACGAGTTGTTAGACTTATAAAAACGATTTTAAGCAGTTTACATCGTACAAAATAAAGTATGAAATTTTAAATATTGGAAGTAAAATTAATTAAAGGAATCAGTAAATCAAGTTTGAGGAAGCTACGTGCCAATGAATTGGCAGCGGTTTTTTATCATGCGTTTGCTGGACTGTGTTTCGAAGACGACGTGTGTATAAGAAGTCCGAGCGTTCTGCTTGGGAAAGCTTATACATTTTTGTCGCCACATGGTATTTACGACGTACTTACGAACGATAAATGGACTAGCAGCCCCACAACGCTAGTCTGCATTTATTTCGAACGTGCTTTAGAGTTTTCTCGAATTCTGCTTGGCAGTGCGAGTAATGCTTTGTAAAACGATAGCCCGCCTGGTTCGGCACAACAGTCTGTATAGCTTTTATCTCGAGTGCGCTTCTCGGCTTTCTCGCATCAATAGGGTCGTATTTTTACGACGCTGACTCATGCACGTACTTTTGACGAAGCGTTGTTCCTTCTTCTCAGCTGGAATGCCTGTATAGCGCTGCTATTTTTTTCGATGTCCACCCTTTTTCATAAGATGTTTATTTTGAATCTCAGTAATGTTTCGAAGAAAATGCGCTCATGGGGTAGGCGCTGTCGTCAACTTCTTCGAGATGACTAGATGACTAAGTTTCTTTTATCATGCGTTTGTCGGGGTGTATTTCAAAGATGACGTGTGCGTATAAGAAGTCCGAGCGTTCGTGTGCTGCCCTCAGTCTATTCAGAAGTTTCGAGATGGATAATCACACAAATAGTTCGTTGCTGAAAGCTGTGTTACGGCTCGCGGCTAGAGCCCGTCACGGCAGAAATCCCGCGTGGCTGCGCCGTTTACGGCGTATGTCGCGTGAAAATTTATTAACACAATTACGTGCGTTACTCAAAATGTCAGGATATCGCGCAATAGTGCGGCTTTACAATGCATTTGCGTGTTCGCGCGAAGTTCAGCCGGCCACTGAAGACGATGTCTTCAAGCGGCAATTAAGTGGGTTGCAGGTGTTTCGCGGTATTGCGAATGCACGCGCGGAACGTTTAGGTAAGTTTAAAGCTTTTTTTTTCAAAATAATTTTTATTTCCTTTTTTATTTACATATTGTTATTTACAGCTTACGAAAGTCTCATACGCGATGATTCGGATACGGAGCTGTCCGATACCACGGACACGGACACGGACAGCGATGACACACATTTCGACAAAAATGTGGGCGATATGTCACCGCAGCACTTGGCGCGCACAGCAGGCGTATTTAATCCTGTAGCACGCCGCCTCGACTTTGTCTACAGTGATACAGAGAGTGAAGGTGCGGCCGAGCAGGTGATTGTCGCGGCTGACGTGCACAGGCGCGAAGATGTCCGTGTCGAAGACGCGCAGCCCGAGAGCCCGTCACTCATGGCATGGGAGCGTTTCGACCACGATGATGATGATGATGAGGTGGCCGAGTCGGAGACGAAAGAGGAGTGAGTGGCGCGAATCGAGGTTGATAGGCGCCTAGAAGAGATGATGCACAGGGATCTCGAGATTGCCAACACACTTGTGATGTATGATCGACCGCTAGTGACAGCATCAGAACGACGTCTTATCACGAGCCATCCGCCCGGCGTGCTTCTCGAAGATAACAGCACAGCTGCAAACACTGCACGCGCCGATCGTGAACGGCTGTTGACGAGCTTGCAAGGCGTGGCAAACATGGTTAGCCCCGAGCACAACCACAATTACCCGTCGCATCACCGTGTCAACGAACGTATGTAAAAATATCTTTATTTATTTAAGTACGTTTCTGATTTTGTTGTTGAAAGACAAATATTTTTCATTATAGTTATCCGCACACGTGATATAGCTCATCGGAAAATCCGTACATCGCTCCCCGATGTCGACGGTTTGCTGGAGTTATATGAGCAAATAGCGCATAATCCACGTTCGTTGATTCAGCGCTGGTTTCGCGACCAAGCGCAAGACGAGACTTCAGCGTTATACACGGACGCAAACGACCGTGATCTTGTAATGCGAGTGCTCGAAAGTTTTGCCGATTATTCTGAGCCTTAAATGAAAAAATCAGAAACGTTTAAAAATAAAAAAAGAAGTTAAAAAAATATAATTTGTTTTTGACTATTTTATTTAGCGAGTCCCGAGTCCCATTCCTCGCCGCAGGTAGGTGGTGGTGTTTATAGCAGCAACAGCAGCAGCAGCAGCGACAGTGCCGTGGCAGCCAGCCCCGAGTCCGAGAACAATGGAGTTATACAACCCGCCGGTGAGCGCTTCATCGTTGCAGCCGAGGATCGTCAGTACCTGCGTCGGTTTGGTGTGCAAGGTCGTACGATTAGTTTTAGAATAGGTGAACCGCGGGAGGGGGAAAATGTTGTATTATGGATTGCGGTTAGCGTTATCCATAGTTACATAACGGAGCATGTTCCGGGTAATTATTTAATCAGCGTGAGTGTGCGAAGCGAGCGGTTTGCGCAAGGGCCAGGCGGGCTCTCGTTCAGGCCTATCGAAAATTTCACCGTCGCTGATTTATGAAATTTAATTAGTTCCATAAGCCAGAGTAATGAGATTATAGGCATTGACGACACGTTCGTTTTACAGGCTTACTACGTTGAAATGCCCATTGGTGCAGGTAGAATACGCGCGAAGGCATCTCTGACGGCGAACAGCCTTCGGAAACGCTCAAGTGTGACTATTCAAAATGATGATAATCTCTGTTTACCGCGCGCGCTCGTAGTGGCCAAAGCCCACGTTGTGCTTAAGTCGCGCGATTGCGCGGAAGCGCGTAAAGAGTGGCAAATCATACGTGATTCGCGTCGCGCCCTGCAGAAACAACGCGCGGAGAAACTTGTAGGCGACGCGGGTGTATTTTTACCGCGCGAGGGATGCGGGTTTCGCGAGCTGTTAACGTTTCAAAATTTTTTTGTCGCGTCGGGAATCGCGATCGTCGTTTTCGAAAATCAAAAGCTGGGTAATAGCGAGGCGCCGCTTTTCGACGGGCGAAACACGTTCGAAGAATTAAATACTCCTCTTCACGGTGTAATTTATTTAATTTTTGAAGAGCGTCAGCGACATTTCAATGTAATTACAAATTTATTTGCGACGGCTGGTCCACGGTTTTTTTGTTCTTATTGCAACAAAGGGTATCGCTGTGTTGACCAGCACACTTGTTCGCATACTTGTCAATGTTGTTTTGTCACTCCGACGTGTAGGAGCGATGGCGTGGAAATGATTGAGTGTATAGACTGCGGGCGCAAATTCTTTGGACATGAATGTTTTGTGAAACACAAGCAGGAGGGCTCGTACAAAAAAAAATAAGAAAGTCTGTGACGTTGTGCGTCTGTGCGCGCGCTGTTTAAAAATCGTGAATATTTTCAGGCGGAAACAGGAGTGCGGTTCCGTTTAACGATTCATGCTTCATGCAACCTATTATTAAAAGTGACGCGACCGCGGAAAAAAGTTTTTGTATATTTTTTATGATTATGAGACGCACCAGAACACGCCGTACGCTCAAAACATACCCCTTCACATGCCGAATCTCTGCGTCACGCATCAGGTCTGTACCGACTGTATGGCTATCGACGACACAAAAATTAATTGCTCTACATGTGGCGTGCGCGAGTTCGTTTTTACGCGGGACCCGGTGAGAGAGCTGTTAGGTTTGTGCATTCGGGAAAGCACTGTTTTCGCGGAAATTATATGCGTCGCCCACAATGCCAAAGCCTTTGACGCGCAAATCATTCTAAAAAGCTTGCCGAGAATCCCGTGTATAGCTCTCCCAGTGTAATTTTGACCGGTCAAAATGTAACACTGCTTAAATATGGTCGCACCAAATTCATCGACAGCATAAATTACTTTCAGATGAAATTAAGTGCGTTGCCAGTGACCTTCGATTTACCGGAAAGTGTTAAAAAGGGCTATTTTCCACATCTGTTCAACACGCTCGCCACTCGGAACTACGTCGGTCCTCTACCGCCCGTTGAATTTTATGGCCCTGACTCGATGAGCGTAGCCGATCGTGAGGTTTTTCTTACCTGGCACCGTGAAACCAGCCCGGGCTATATATTCGACATGAAAAAGGAGATTGTCGAGTACTGTCAAATGGATGTAGAAATTCTCAGGTGGGCATGCATACAATTTCGGAAAATTTTCCTAGATGTGTCTGATACGGACCCGTTCGTATCAGCATGCACTATAGCGTCGGCGTGTTCGCACGTTTATAGAAAAAATTTTTTGACCGCGAATACCATTGGTATAATACCTCCCAACGGTTATAGACACGGCGACAGACATTCTCAAAAATAAATAGGGTGGTTACTCTATTGCGAGCGTGAAAACGGGTGCAAGATTATACACGCGGGACGCGCACGCTAGTTTCGTTTATCCGAGGGCTATTTAGTGGATGGTTACCTACCGCCGGCCGCCGCCGCCGGCACCATCCAAAGGAAATGCTTTCGAATTCCAAGGCTGCTATTGACACGGCTGTCCGCGGTGTTTGTCAAATATGCGCGATTCGACAAAAACCCGTTATAATCAAACTTTCGCGCAAGCTTACGAGAGCACATGTGAAAAAATTATACACATGAAGAGAGCCGGTTACGAAGTTCGCGAGATGTGGGAATGTGATTTTGAGCGGTTAAAAGCACAGCAACCAGATATCGTGCGCTATATCAACAGCTATCCGATAATGTGTAAAATCACACTTGACCCGCACGATGCGTTTTTCGGCGGCCGTACAGAGAATATCGTCACCGCGTACAGAGCCACCGCGGACGAAGAGATCAAATATACGGATATTTGCTCTCTTTACCCGTATATTTGTAAAAGAGGACGTTTTCCAATTGGAAATCCGTGTATTTACAGCGGAGAAGAATGCACTGCACTAACGGGAGGGCAAAACAACAATCTCGCAAGCGTCGAGGGCCTAGTTAAATGTCGTGTGTTACCGCCTCGTGATTTGTCGCTTCCTGTGCTGCCTGTAAAAATGTACAATCGCCTTATTTTGGGGCTATGCCGTTCTTGTTGCGTCAAATTACGCAACGAGAACTGCAATCACGAGAAAGTGGAAGATCATGAATTTACAGGCACATGGGTTGTGCGTGAATTGCGCAAGGCGATAGAACTGGGCTATAATATCACCGAGATTTACGTGATATGGCAATTTGAGAGCACACAGTACGACCAGCTCACGGGTGAAGGCGGTTTGTTCGCCAATTATGCAAATACTTTCCTTCGGCTGAAACAGCACGCCAGTGGCTGGCCCAACTGGTGCGTCGATGCCACGTCAAAGCAGCGCTACATTGATGAGTAGGAGCGCGACGAAGGGATCAGATTAGACGCTGATAAAATTGTAAAAAATTCCAGTATGCGCTCGCTCGCCAAGTACTGCTTAAATTCACTTTAGGGCAAGTTTGGTCAGCGCTCTAATTTAAAGCAGACGGAAATTGTAAAAACTCGCGAAGGCCTGCTGAGACTGTTAGCGGCACCGGAAAAAGAGGTTTTCGATGTACTGCCGGTAAGCGAAAATCTCTTGTACGCGAAATGGTACTACGTAGTGGATGCCGTAGAATCTGCGAGAAGCACATGTGTTGTATTAGCCGCTTACACGACAGAGCAAGCGCGTCTCGAAATTTACAATTATATTGAAAAACTTACAGCCGCGCTGGTTCTCTACATGGATACCGATTCGTGTATATTTAAATGCAATCGAAATAATCTAAACGAATACAGACTTGCTCTGGGTAGTTTACTCGGCAATATGACAGATGAGCTCAAGGTTTATGGCGAGGGCACTTTCATCACGGACTTTATCTCCGGGGGACCAACATTTTATGCCTTTCGAGCCTTTGTCCCTACGAGCCAAGAGACTGTCGAGTGTTGTAAAGTGAAAGGCATCTCTTTAAATAGTTCAAATTCGCGTAAAATTAATTTTGACAGCGTGGAGCGCTTGATCGGGGCGTACTTTGAGGACGACAACGCACCACCTATCGTTGTCAATTACAATGCAATCAGGCGCACGCGAACCAACGAAGTCATCAGGCGCACCGAAAAAAGATCCTGCTCTGTACTGCTGAGGAAGCAAATGGTACTTCGCTCCCTTTCGGCTACAAAGCGGAATAATATTAATAATAATTTATATATTTGTATGCGACGTTCTTGCTGTAAAATAGATGTAAAAATATATAACTAGTAAAATAAAAGTATATTTATTCTTTTGGAAAAAATTCATTCATTTCTCCTCGTCCCCCAGCTGCTGCTGCTACAGATAAAAAAAAAGTTCTAATTGTTGTATTTTAACGGCTTGAAAACGCGTTCATGGTGCTTATCGGCGGTAATGTGCTTGTCCCCGCGGTAATGTGCTTATCCCGCGGCCATGAGCTCGCCACCGCGTCCAAGCGACCACCGCGATGGTTCGCTTACTCCCGCGGTCGACTAGCCCGCCCGCCCGCCACTGACGCTAATGTTCTTTGGCCCCTCGGCTCTGCACAGGCGAGTATTATAAAAACGTTGGGCTGTCGAGTAGCTGTGGTACTCTTTGTCTTTCTCGTCGTACGCGAGGTCCTCGTGAAAAAAAACATGGACATTCGTTGGAAGTATCCGTTTACCTGCTGTGTGTGCGGGCCCACAGGCTGCGGGAAAACCCTGTTCGAGCACAGCTCCCGGCAATGTACGATGCTAGCTTTCACCGTATATTATTTTATTACGCCGAATGGCAGGAGGCATACCGAACAGACTTTAAGCCCCACGCGCCCACAACCATCGAGTTTCGAGAGGGACTGCCGCAGATAGTCAACTCGACTATTCACGGGACAATGACAAAAAAAAAATTACTAAATTCCTCGACGATCTCATGCACAAGTCTTCGAGTGATGTTATTTTGGATTTATTCACGAAAGGCAGTCACCACAAAAATATAAGCGTCATATTCATCACGCAAAATGTTTTTCACAAAGGAAAGGCACAGCGCGACATAAGTTTAAATACCAAATATCTCGTGCTGTTCAAAAACCCGCAGCGACAAAGCACAGATATAACATCTGGCGCGACAAATTCACCCGAAGGACTCGCTTTCTTTACGCGACGCGTACGTCAATGCGACGCGCTTACCACATTCTTATCTCTTTATCGATCTCTCGCAGGACTGCTTGGACGCGTTTAGATTTCGTTGCAATATCTTTCCCGACGACCATGAGCCGCATTACGCGTACGTACCAAAGCACCTTAAAGTACGCTGATTACGCTAGCCGCGCGTCAGTTGGAAAAAAACTATGGCAGCGGGCAGTCGCATCGGAGCCCGCCGCGGAATACAGCCGCGCGGTAAACATTTTTCTAAGAAAAATCTCGCGCTCCTCAGTGCACTCTGTCACGGCGATAAGAAACATCGAACGGCTATCGCGCGCACGGCCGACAAACCACTCGTCAAGTGCATATGCGAGTGCGCGTTGAACGTTTTACAAGGGGTCGTAAAATTGAGCGATACCGGCAAGAGGCGATTGCGCAGACATAAACACACACTTAGAAAGCTGAGTGACGTACAGGAAAACACTGATTGGCGCACAAAGAAACGATCGATTGTTCAGAGTGGCGGATCATTCTTACCGCTCTTGCTCGTCCCAATACTCGGAACGCTAATCTCAAAAATATTTGGATCGGGTTGCGACGCCACGCGATAAGATGGAACGGGCACGCAAGATGATACTTGTACCAGAGGACACGGTTCAACCTGCACAGCATGCGATGACGTCATTCACTCCGGCCGATACAACTCAGCCAAAAGAGTCGGGAGAAAAAAGTTTACAAACACAGGGTGATAATTTTTCACGATTAGACGCCGAAATGTACGTGGTTCTACGCTCAAAAACGGCGCGTGATGATTACGAAAAATGTTTAAATTATCTACAGATTTTACGTCGCTATTTTTTTTTCTAAGACAACGAACGCGCGACGGAGCGCGAGACGAAGCGCGAAATCGACGAAATAGAGGAGGCACTCTGACCGCTCAGCGAGGAAGCTATACTCGAGATCTGCCAAAAATACACGCACCCAAAGTACGCCACATGCTACACATCTGGAAAACAAGAGTGCCCAATCGCCTAAAATGGGACAATACAGGCACTGTGAGCATCGACGCCCTGCAGAAAAAGAAAAAGACAGCAGCAACAGCAGCAGCTACAGAGGACGAGGCACCCGTTGGCCGTTACGAATTTGCGAAATTTCTCAAAGCGAGCGACACGCCCGTCGATTTGATTGGAAATCCAAAAGTTCTGAAAATAGGACAAATACTAACAGCCAAACGGCACTTGTCAGCGCAGCAGCAGTCGTCTACAGCAGACGACTCGATGCGCTCACCAATTCTCACCCGTAATAAAAAGCTTGTCAGACAATTGAAGAAAAACTGGCTCAAATTTGACCTGGTGAGAGAGAGAGAAAGAGAGCAATGGCTTACGGAAAGCAGTACTACGACCTCGAGCACGAGGCGGGCTACGCGGGTGCGCGGAATCTCCTACGTTTGAACGCAGCCAGCACACAGGCGAAGAAGAAAAAAATTTACGACTGGCTGAGCAATCAAGACGCATACACGCTTTAAAAGGTATCACCTTTAATCACCCGGTAAAAAGACGCTTTCCACGGCTCACCTACAATGTGAGCAACGTTGACAACGTGTGGGAGTGTGATTTATTGCAACTCACGTCGATAAAGGATTATAACGACGGCCCCTGCTACATCCTCGTAGTCATCGATGTACTCGGCAAGTTTGCGTGGGTTGAACCATTGATGGATAAAACGGCACGAAATGTTGCCGACGCATTCGAACGCATTATCGACAGAGCACAACCACGTTTACCCTTGTGCATGCAGACCGATCGAGGCAAAGAATTTACCGGTGCAGCGTTTCAAAAACTTCTTGACCGTCGGGGAATTGACTTTGGCGTCGCCAGGAATCCCGATATCAAGGCAGCAGTCGTCGATCGCCTCAACAGGACACTGCGCGAACGAATCTGGCGATATTTTTCCCACCAAAACACCAAACGATATATCGACGTTTTACAAACAATTGTCCACGCGTACAATCATTCTGTACGCAACGGCACAAGGATACGCCACATGGTAAATTCAATGTGGGAGACCTCGTACGCATCAGTCGAACAAAAAACACCTTCGAGCGTGGATATGAGAACAATTTCAGCGAGGAAATTTTTAAGATAACACGCGTATCGCGACGGCAAGGGCTGCACACGTACATTCTTCAGGACTTGAACGACGAGCTCATAGACGGCTTCTTTTACAAAGAGGAACTCGTACGCGTCGGGCGCGAACGTCTTGCGGCCGATAAGAATTTCAAGATCGAACGCGTCGTGCGCGAGAAAGGACGCGGCGCCAACAAGCAGCTGCTTGTCAAGTGGCTCAGCTATCCGGATAAATTTAATTCTTGGGTAAAAGCAAGCCAGCTCGAAAAAATCGCGTAAAAAGCAAGCATGGACACGTACGAAGATTTTTACACGGTGCTGCCTAGCAACAGCAGTATGAATTACTTTCCCGATAATAAGACTAGCTGCTTCACGACACACTTACCGCACGAGATCAAATTACACGGCGAATGGTTCATGGGGCTGGTGGAAATACACGTACCATGCAGCGTCGTACATTTTGAAGAAGAGGACGCCTTCTACAAGTTTTCCACGTACGACAACGACGACACGCAACTTGTGGAGGAAAAATATTGTAATATACCCGTTGGAATTTATGATTCACTCTTTGAGCTGGCGGATGCGATAAACAGCTCAAAGAAACCTATCGACATCAAAGCCATTAAAACACGTCGCGGCTATTACGCGATAGGACGCAAGTGCGACTGTGCGCAGCTACACGGGACTCATTTCAACGAAAAAATGCGACGTATATTTGGCTTCGATGACACTCCGGAAAAACAAAAAATACCTTTTACCACTCTAAACGATGAGGATAAAAGGGACATAGTTGCATAGCAATTTCCGACCAGCTGTATGTTTACACAGACATATGCGAACTCTACACAGTGGAGGATACCCAAGCGGCACTCTTGCGCATAGTCTCCATGGATACTTTTAAATTCAGATATGGATGCAGCACTGTCCAGCGCTTTGCACCCGCTCACTAAATACCGCTTCTCTATCACAATTTTAATAATGTTATTATAGATATAAGAGATCAGCACGGGCGGCACATACCATTCGAGTATGGTACGTTGACGGTAACGCTATACTTTAGACGCAATCGCCAACATGGCGCATTATACTCGCTATTACGACGACCAGATTGGGGGTGGCGGCGTGAGAAACGTTTTTGCCGACTCACCATTTCAGAGGGGGCACGGTATAGGCGCCTGGCTAGGCGCTCTCTTTCTCTGCATTCTGCCATATGTCACGAGCGGAGCTAGGGCAGTAGGTAAGGAGACGCTGCGCGTAGGTATAAAAGTTCTCGACGACGTTGCCAACCCAGGCAGCAGTTTCAAGGAGGCTGTAAAAACGAGGGCCCGTGAATCGGGTCGAAATCTCAAGCGTAAAGCAGCCGAGAAAATAGCAGCAGTTATGAAAGGTTCAGGCTATAAAACAACCAACCGCGTCAAACGTCGCCGTCAGTCGTGAAAGTCACGCAGCGCTGTTCGCACAGCACGCACCAAACACAAGAGGGCCATAAAAGCACCGGTACCAGCAGGCGGACGAAAATCACGCAAAGGAGGTAGAAAAAGACGCAAAACACCGACTTTTCGAAGCGTTAGCGATATTTTCGGACCAAAGTAAAGAGAAAAAAAAATGTCTTTCTTAAACTCGCACTCGTCAGAGTGCATGTCGAGCGAGCTGGATCTTTTTACACTCCCCGCGACTCAAAATTCGATCGAAGGCAGCAGTTTTCTTAACTATAAGCCTGTGGCATCGATCAGCGATGAAGGCGACGCCCCGATCGAATTTGTCGTACCCAGCGCCAGCGAGCATTACATCGATCTCGCGCATACCATGCTGTACGTAAAGGCACAAATATTACCGCTCGCTGATCCCGACGTGAATTTAAAAGTTGCGCCCGTAAACAACCTTCTTCACTCAATGTTCAATCAAATCGATATTTTTCTCAATCAAAAACTTGTCTCGCCGCCAAACAATGCGTATCACTACAGAGCTTACATCAAGTCGCTGTTGAGTTTTTCGCCGGCAGCCAAAGAGTCTCATCTGACAGCTAGCCTCTGGTACGACACACCGGCTTGCTTTGAGGCCATCCCACAAAATCAAGGAGTGGGCTCTAACAAGGGACTCATCAATCGTCAAAACTATACGCTCAGCGGAAAGACATTCGACATGATTGGCCATCTGCACTGCGACTTGTTTAATCAAGATAAAATGCTTATCAATGGTGTCGAAATGCGCGTGCGCCTAGTGTGGAGCAAAGACGCCTTTTGTCTGATGGACAGCACAGACGAGGGGCAATTTGGCATAAGGATAAAAGAAGTTATGCTCATTATTCGCCGCGTGAAAATAAACCCCGGTATTTTAATCGCGCACGCCAATACTTTGGCCAAGGCAACTGCCAAGTATCCCATAACGCGCGTCGAAATCAAAACTTTCACGCTTCACGCCGGTATACATGGCGACAGCATCGATAATGCAATTCTAGGCCAACAGCCGAAACGCGTAATCATCGGTTTCGTAGATAACAGAGCGTTCAACGGAAATCGACGACTTAATCCTTTCAACTTTCAACACTTCGACATAAATTACCTCTCCCTCTACGTCGATGGTGTCCAAATTCCGAGCAAACCATTACAGCCACACTTTACCGGGAACAATGCATCGTTTATCAAAGCCTTTCAAACACTCTACTCGGGCACCGGTATACATTTCCTCAACGAGGGCCTCGGCATAAACAGAACGAATTATTCACAGGGCTATTTTCTCACAGCTTTCGATCACACGCCTGACTTATCGGCTCACTGTCACACACACTGGAATCTCGTGCGGTTTGGTAGCCTGCGTATAGAAGTAGGCTTCGAAATCGCACCGACAACTACGATAAACTGCATTGTTTATGCCGAATACGATAACATTCTCGAAATCGACTCCACTCGACAAATTTTATCGGATTTCAGTGCCTAAATGCTGACGTCAGCACTACAGGTGGCGCCAGTTTCGCCGGGCGTAAAAGTGGGGGGGACAAAAGTGGAGGGAGCGATAACGACGTACGCTCTATGTCACCTCGCGTCACTTCGTTTTTTCTCTCGCACCCGTCAGCATACACGCTGTTTTGCACGCGCCTCAAACAGCATGGACTACGTAATAGATATTCAAGCTTCCGTGATGCCGAAAAAAAATGTTTGCCAAAGGAGGTGGCAATCATTTGTCTGCAGAAAAAAATTGTGGATCACTGGATAGTACAGCCGCCCTGCAGTTTCGATGACTTACCTGATCAGGTTAAACAGACCAATACTTACTGCGCTGTTGACATTCACGGACTTCATTGGTTCCAGGGGGAAGTTTCCAAGTTTTAGTTTTACGTGCGGCGCCTCCCTTGTGGGTTATCCACACGGATTGAGATACGCTCAATCAGCGCGGCCGCCCAATGCTGCTCTTTCACAAAGGACGACCTACCGACGCCAAGGGAAATGTAGGTCCCCGAGCCACTCGGTTGGTGTCGAGACGTCCTAAATCTCTACTGGCTCTGCCGTGTCAGTGCCCGAGTTGAAATGCAACTCACACATCGGGATCTATGCTTTCAACCACTGCCACCACGAATCCAGTACCCATTACCGGGCAGAGAGCGTCCCCTCTGGGGTCCCCAGTACCCGTGGCACCGTTATACTCTCGGTCGAGTTTCGTACTCACTCAGGAGCACTACCAATTTGGTGATCCCACAATCACCCATAGCAGCATTGGTTGACTGAGACTCATGATGTTCCTTACGCTATAGGGATGGAGTCACATGCTTCGGATTAATGGATGGGGACTGACCGGCGCCCTAAATCGGCACTCCCCACCTGACCAAAGTACTATTTTCCCGTCGGACTCCTCCAACAGACAAGAATAGTCACTGATCGACGCCTGTTAAGGACATTCTAGCTCCTCGTATCGCCGGAGTTACCACGGGTCTTGAAGTACTGCTGGGGACAGACCAGGTCCCCCAGATGCACATCCGCAAGGGAAGTATGTCCCCAAATAGGGACAAGTTCCCAAACGGATCTCACATTCCCTACAGAGCTCAGGCACCTCGGGTTCGCTAAGCCCGTAACCGGAGGGAAAATCCGGGGGTGGATGAGGTCCCCGGACCGCCCAGCCGGCCCCCTGAGGGAGGTTCGAGGGGGAAGTAAGCCTTCGCTAGTTGCATCGACATCTCTACAATATCGCTCGAGCGGCGCAAAGAATTTACGTACGTGGTGAGGAGAAGGTCCGCTACATCGAAGCACTATTTGGACGCTGTATATGTAACTTGGAGAAATACGCTTCTCCAACATTTGGAAATTTCAACAGTATTTTTCCAAAAAACACCGTGTGCGCCACGCATTCGCAGAAAAAGAAAAAAGAATTTTGTGCCTTATACAAGGCTAATCAAATATAGAAATGGCTACGCTTGCTACTACCCGAAGAATGGCAGCGTGCTTCGAAGGAAAAGGTGAATAGTGAAATATATTTTTCAGCGCTACACGAGTACCACAGCAAGGAGAAGAAAAAAACTCTGCGGATTACAGAGAAATCGGACGATGATGACTACGAAACAAAGGATACAAATAGCAACGATTCGAATAGTTACAACATATACTTCACAGCTGGCGGAGACTCTGCATCATTGTCTCAAGAATGAACACCCGAGAAATAACACGAGCCATCAGTGGACTCGCTGCTAATTCGATCGGAGTCTACGCCGCTGACCATATACCATGGCACTTGAGCCTTCCCGCAGCCATCGTGACTAATATCGACACGGCGGATAAACCTGGATCCCATTGGGTGGCATTCTACATAGATCGCCATGCAAGCGGCACCTACTTTGACAGCTACGGTCTGGGACTAAAGTCGGGTTGGCATCTCGACCGACTCGGAAGAAATTGCAAGCGACATGTGTGGAACAAGAAAAAGTTGCAGAACATCGATTCGAAAGTCTGCGGTGAATATTGTATTATGTTTTTGTATTTTATGTGTAGCGGGCGTAGTTTACGCACTTTTTGTCAAGTCTTTACGCGCGATTCTCACGCAAACGACAAATTAGTTGCCAAGTTTTGTAAAAATGTCAGGAGAAAAGGCCGCGGCAAAAAACTAAGAAAACAAAAGAAAATGCGTCGCGTGAACAATTTTCCGCGGACAACTTCCACAGGGGCAGGATTTTGTATGCAATCGTGTAAACCATTGTCGCAATAATGATGTCGCCGTTCTTTGTACTAATGTATGATGTTAATTTTAATGATTTTTCTTCTTTGTGTGTATGAATAGTTTGTAGGCTTTTCTATGCGCTTTGTACTTTTAACCTTCAGTTTAATATTCCTGGAGCAAAACACATTCAATTTTAGTTTGTAAGTAATCAGTCTCGGTTGGACGCGCTGCTTTAAAATTTATGTAATCATAGTTTGTAAGTTTTTGTGTATTTTTACTATGTAAGTTTTTTCTTAATAATCTGATCGATCGATTAAAATTTTTCACCAAAACAACTTCTTTTATTTATCGATCCCACACTCTTCCAGTAAATTATCCAATCCACTTTGTTTCCTTGAAAAAAATAATAGTCCAGTTTCATTTTTGTTCACACACATACACATGACTAAAAAACACGATGAAACGCGTTACTTGCAAGTCTAGTCCTGACTTTTCTTAGAATAGTTATCGGTATTTACACACTGATCGCGTTTCTCTCTATTGTACAAGACTTATCTACACGTACGTGACTAAAATTGATGAACTCATTTCCGCTGTTACCGAATACTCAAGCGTAATAAAATACCTCTTGAACTACGATATTCATCGATTTATCAAAGGCAACGTTAAAATCTCGCTTATCGATATATATTTTCAAAACAAAGATATCTTTCTCTTTGAGAATAGATCGTGTTTCTCTCTTGTACAAAACTTATCTACACGTACGTGCCTAAAACCGATGAACTCATTCCCGCTGTTACCGATGAACTCACGCGTAATAAAATACCTCTTCAACTACGATATGCATCAATTTATCAAAGGCACCGTTAAAATCTCGCTTATCGATAAATATTTTCAAAACAAAGATATCATTCTCTTTGAGAATAATTTTTCCCACAATGCCTTCCCCCCACCACCACGCTCGACCAGCATGTATACGCAGCACTCTGTCATTGGCTAAAGGCTTACCAACACCCACTGCACAACGGAGCAGAGGGAGGTACACGCTCGCCCGTGTATAAAGAACCATAGGGCATCGCGGCCGGGATAATATAGTAGAAGCGCAGCAGCTGAAAGCACCACATCTCTACCGTCAAGCAGTATTTTCTTAAACAGAAAGTACGAACCGCACTGTGAACTATCTAAAAAACACATCATCATCAGCATCTTGGGCGTTGCCGACAGTATTTTTTATTAAAAGTGCGCGTAAAGAGTGTTAAAATGAATCAAGAGAATATTCAGCACACGCTGCTTCAACACGAGCTACGCTCTCAATAAATCGCCCTCAAAGTTTGTCTATCTTGGCTTACAATACTTCGGCAAGCAATTTCGTCCTGTTATTCAATTTGGTGGAGGCGTTTCACCTCACAAATACGTCAATATGGACAAACCTAGCTGGGAAAAATTCACGGAACATTTTGTCACCATTCAAGAATATCTGATCAACGAGAATCGAACACCTAGAAAAAACATCCTACCCGCTCACGGCATTGTATTGATGGCCTGCTACAGCTCAAAAGCCGTATCCGTCAACCATAGTCGGAAAATTACACCGCCTGACTTCTCGAGCTGCTATGAACATGAGGCGCAGGACTGGGATACCGTCGATGGACGCAGTTCCAGTGTCACTCACGGCATAATCCACAACGACGCTACCGTCAGCACCACCACCACCACCACCACCACCACCACCACCACCACCGATGGCGACGACGAACCGCCCAAAAAGAAGAGAAAGATCTACATTTTACCGAGTGTTGTGATGCAGTTAAAGACATTTGCGCACTTGAAAAAATTACGCGAGTATATAAATTTTAGATTCAAACAACTAGAAAATATCGCGGTATTTATTAATTCTGCGGTAGAGTTAATTATTAATAATATCAAAATACACATTCGTGAAAAAAACGACGAGAATATAATACACTCATTTTTCGACGGTATAACTTTTCTAAAAATATTCGACGAACTAAAAGAAAATTTAAAATCTAATGTGAACGAACGCTTAGGTTATTCAAACTTTAGAGAAACCGACGTAGATAGATTGTTTTTAGAACTACGCTCATTGTATTTATACATTCTGGAAAAAGAAGTACACGAAAGCATCCAATAAATACACATTATTGGAACATTTGCTTTTTCACTTGTACGAACCTTTCCTCACTTGCATCATCATCATTCCCATCACCCCCCACCATCACCACATAAATATAAGTAAAGCACAACACTGCGATAAAACAGTAGGACTGCGATCCTCATTGAGACAGCATCATGGGACCGCCGTTCAGCAAACCAACCGGCAAGCCGGAAGACAAACAACCTCTCGTTGATAAAAAAGACTATTCCTTCATGGATAAATATTCTGCCCATTTTAAATCTTTTTCTACCAACACCTACTCTTTCCCTAAAAAAGAAGGCTACTTCAGATACAGCTAGTCACCATCATCATTAAAACCTAATAACAACCAAAGAAAGGAAGGCTCAAAGATATTACACTATGCCAGACAGGCCATTACACGCTCCTCGCGCCATTTACCACCGACCGCGACACTGCAACGACAACAAAACTGTAAAATTTCTTAGTGTCCGCGTGCACTATTATGTGTTACTTATGTAAATGTGTGTGTATGCATGTATGGTGTGTTAATAAAATGGAGTGTATGATTTTTACCAAAACAATTGTTTTCATTTATCGATCTCACATTCGTCCAGTAAATTATCCAATCCACTTTGTTTCCTTGAAAAAAAATAATAATCGAGTTTCCCTTTTTTTCACACATACACATGACTAGAAAAATACGATTAAACGCGCTGCTAGCTGCAAGCATATCTCTTGCTTTGTATAGCTATAGAGTACTTTCCCCCCATCCATACAAGCGAGCGCTTACTCATCTCTCTTTCTCTCACACCAAAACTCCCCACTCCTCTCTTGCCAAGCGGCTTGCAGACACACGTACACAAACGCGCACAGCAGTATGCTCAAACCGCACGGAGAGAGAGCACACGCGTGAGCGATATAGTGTAGTCCCCACTCCTACGTCCCACAACACCCACCACAGTTCCACGCTCAACCTGCCCACGGTGAGAGGAGTGGGGTGCTAGCAGCACACGCGTGACGGGTATAGTGTAGTCCAACCCTCTCCAGCCAGCGGTGCCCTGCGCTCAAGCTGGCTGCGAAGGAATGGGGGCGCCATGACTGGTATAGCGCACCAGCAGATATCATGTTACGCCATGACCGCTATAGCGAGACCGGAGGTATCAGGTTACGGCGCCATCAAGTGGGTACTTTACAGTAGCTATACAGTAGCTCATTAACAATAGGCTGTTAATCATTGTTTATATAAATAAACACTAATTAACTACTGTTTTGCTACTGTTTTGCTACTGTTTTGCTACTGTTTATATAAACAAACACTTAAGATAAGAGATGTTTATATAAACACTTGAGTCAACGGCCCACGTGAAGATGACACCGGAAGTGTAACCTGATACCTGTCTGCCTCGCTATAGTGGTGCATCTACTACTTTTGGATGTCCGAATCAAAGACACACGTAAATATATCATGCAGGATAACAATTCATCTTTATATACTCATACAATTTACAATAACCACAATATCGATTTTTCTAATATAAAAATACTTGACACAGAATGTAATAGAGGAAAAAGACTTTTTTCAGAAGCTATTTTTATACACACATAGCAATTCGAAATTAATAAATTAGCTAAGGAATATACATCTTTAATTAACAACTCTGAATTTATGCGTCAAAGTTTGTTGTGTAAAATTCGCATAAAATGTGGTGAGGCATATTTGACTGAAGATTTCTAGGGTTTAAATAATCACAAATGTATTTTTGAGCTGAGATTTGGATTCTCCCTTCCAAAATCTACAAAAATATGTTTTCTGCGAAAAAAAAAATATTAAGGTTCACCAGAGAAAACAATAGAAATTTTTCTCTAAAACTCGTATATTTGACCTTGACGTTCAACGTCGAATTATTGCTTTCTTAAATATATCATATTTTTTTTTTATATTAGAAATTGCATCTACTTCCCAAAAAGCCTTGGCTGATTCGATATCATATTTATGTTCGGAGTTCTACGATTTTGTCCAAGATCGAATCGAATTAGTACACTGTACATCGCTCCCCTCGTCGCCAATCCTTTCTTGTGCATATGTTCACACCTCGCTGTATGTATTCACGACCGCATTCTCCGTGCTCCTTGTTGCCACGTTGCCGAATCCTCGAAACATACAAAGACATGTTCAATGTATTAGAAACGCTGCGTACATGCACAGGCTGTGGCCGATGCAGGCACCGAGGAATGCACTACGACGAGGGCACAGACGTTAGGCGTCCACCTAGTAACAATACATACAAAAATATAATATTATAACTTACTTCATTATCGTCAAATTGCCCATAATTTAATAAGAATAATGACTTTTGAAGGATGGTTCATGCCATAGAAATAACGGAAACAGTATTTATGTAATTTTTTTATTTTTGAGATCCTCATGTAATGTCTTTTGGAATATCAATTTTTATCGTTGCCTTAGTACACGTTGCTACGGGAGTCAGTCTTAAATGTCTTTCTCGGGGATATGTGCTAGTACACAATAATTATTTTTTTTATACATGATATACAAATTAAATAGAACTATTGCATATTTTGCTCTAAAACTTTTTATTTGTGTTTTGGGGCTAATTTGTAATAAATTGAATAGTTGAAGCGAATAGTAGTTTGTTGAATGGTTATTAGTGGATATTAATGGCCATACTACCACGTGGTAAATGAAACAAAAAACACAGTTATTTCCGACGTTTGGAGAGTTTATTGAACCTCTCCTCCTTAGGGCTACAAAATATTGTACACAACAAGTTTAAAATACGACACGTTTTTTTCATTTGATGATTTTACAATTATCTAAAAATTACTTACATAGAAATGTACAGTCACAAGTCACTGTAGCGAAATGGTATTCCACGAGTCAATGGTTCGAATCTTACTTTGCAAGTCTTTATATAGTAGGATATTACATCTGCGTGTGTGTAATGAGAATATGTAAAGAGACGGATACATGTAAACGTTAAATTCAAAATACTGAGTGAGGGATCAGAAATATACTATTATAAACGCATAAATTCATAGTCGTTAATGAAAGATGTATAATCCTTAGCTAATTTACGAATTTCAAATTGTTTATTCATATATTTCTTCTGTGTGTGTGTATAAAAATAGCTTCTGAAAAAAGTCTTTTTCCTCTATTACATTCTGTGTCAAGTACTTTTATAATAGAAAAATTGATATTGTGGTTATTGTTAATTGTATGAGTATATAAAGATGAATTGTTATCCTGCATCATATATTTACGGTATTATGTTATATCTTAACTAATTACCACCAGCTAGAAAACTTATGGAAGCCCAAGGTGATGTGCCAATGAATATAAAAACGAAAAAATGCAGTTACAACGGTTATGCAACAATATCTTTCAGTTAATTGCAGTATGAGTGTATGTGTGTGTGTGTGTGGGTGTGTGTGTGTGTGCGTGCGTGCGTGCGTGCGTGCACACACATACGCACATACACGCACACACACGCACACACACCAATAACCCAATAATCCAATAACCATTGTAACTGCATTTTTTTCGTGTTTATATTCATTGGCACATCAACTTGGGCTTCCTTAAGTTTTCAGCTGGTGATAATTAGTTAAGATATAACAAAATAATATGAATAAAAAGTAGATAACATAAAAAAATAATAACAATTGTGTCAAATTCGCATAAAATGTGATGAGGCATCTTTGACTGAAGATTTCTAGGGTTTAAATAATCACAAACGTATTTTTGAAGTGAGATTTGGATTCCTCGTTCCAAAATCTACAAAAATATGTTTTCCGCGAAAAAAATACCAAAAATTAAGGTTCACCAGAGGAAACAATAGAAATTTTTCTCTAAATCTTGTACATTTGACCTTGACGTTCAAGGTCAAATTATTCCTTTTTTAAGTAAATCGTATTTTTTTTATATTGGAAATGGCATCAAGTTTCCAAAAAGTCTTGGTTGGTTTGATATCATATTTATGTCCGGAGCTCTACGATTTTGTCCAAGATCGAATCGCATTAGTACACTGTACGACGCCGAAATGCACAAGAGCTCGCGGCTCATTATCACCGCGAAACAATTAGTCCCCACCCCCCTCTCAGCCGACAAAAATTGGCAAAATTCAATAAAAATAAATACCAGTAGATAGGATTTAAACTGCTCCTTCTAAAAATACTTTTTAGGGACCGCTGCTCGGGAGAGCCTTATAATTTAACCAGTGCGAAAATTGCCTGTCTCTGTAATCAAGTTCTCTGATTATCTCCATGAATTTTCAACCGATTCCATCGGGATTGCGAGAAAATACTCCTCTAATTATAGTTAAGTCCTAATTTTCCATTGAGAAAGATCGATGAAAAACTTTAAAAATGCGAGCTCAAAGAAACAATTAAAAAAATCAACATTTTCGTATAAAATGATTTTCTGACGAGTTAGACATATAAAAACGATTTCTAATGCCTCAAACACATGCAATAGTCGATTTTCGCTTATTGTTCAAGGATTTAACTTTATAAAAAAATGCTAAATACTTAAGATATATACAAGAATTAAACAAAACTTTTTTCCTCATTTAACATTTTCACGTGCAATCAATTCCTGATGATCTAAACATATAAACACAATTTTTAACGCCTCAATACACCTTATATAGTCAATTTTCGCTTATTACTTAACAGAATTCGATTTAACATATATATATATATATATATATATATATATATATATATATATATATATATATATATATATATATATATATATATATATATATATATATATATATATACACATTTGTTTTAACAGATTTATGGAGCCCTTTTATACACATGAGCATATGTATGGAACCCGTTTTCTTTTATGGAGCCCGGGACCCATAAAACATTTTTCTCGGGCGTTTATGGAGCCCGATCTAGAGTCTATAACCCCAGGGTCCATTATTTCTTTAGTCACTTGCCATAGGGATCTCTGGGCTGTAGGTACTAATATACAGGGATGGGCTCCATAAATGGATGGGGGGATAAGTATATATATATATATATATATATATATATATATATATATATATATATATATTTATATTTTATGTTAGTTTCCAGGACACTCCAGATGTTTAACGTTGATTTCGGGGACATTTGTTAGTTTTGGGGACAGTCCCTGAATCTACATATGTTTAACGTCAGTTTTGAGGACATCGGCCCCCATAAGAGACATTGTTTCTTTAGTCACGTATAGGTATACAGTAACATGGGGTCCTGGGAACTAACGTTATACAAGTATATATATATATATGATATTTCAGGTGAAGTCAGCAGCTCAAAATTTTAAAATGGCTCAAAACTCGTTTTCTTTTAGTTTTTTATGAAAAAAAAACAATGTTCCTCAAATTTTAGGGCGATATTTGCAAAAATAAAAAAGCTACGCAAGATTGAAAATTCAATTTTTTTTGCAATTTTTGGTTAAAATCCAAGTTTATTCATTTTATAACGCAAAATCTTGAAACTTTTTGTATAGAACATTGATTGGCAAAAAATTTGCATTTTTTCTGTACAATGTGACAGTATTTATTTTATGACCCTTTTTGAAAGTCTCTGATTGGCTGCTTCTTAGTATACCTTCATCGAAGGATATTGAGGCTGCGGCCAAATATTTTTTATTCGACAAATTTTTTTGGATTCATCTTCGAAAACCCTTCAAAATACTTTTTTGATTAATACTGGCCGAGCAAAGGGAAAAAAGTTACAATTTTTTGAAATATCAAGAAAAATCCATAATTTCAATTTTTGATAACATCATTAATGAAACTGAATATTATTCATACATCTTGTAGCATGGACTGTACCACTAAATTTTGTTAGAGCATCAAATAGAACATTATATATATATATATATATATATATATATTCTTTTTTCAATAATATTAGGCTTGCACAATAAGTGATACCTAATTATGAATTAATAATAAATTAAGCTATAGAGGTTAATTACTATAAAGCTGTCAAAATGAAATCAGGCAACAGACTCATAATTTCATTCACAATTAGGTATTGGTTATTGTGTAAACTTAATATTATTGAAAATAGATATTTATAATGTTCTATTTGATGCTCTAACAAAATTCTGTGGTACGATCCATGCCATAAGATATATGAATAATATTCAGTTTCATTAATCATGTTATCAAAAATTTAAATTACGGATTTTGCTTGATATTTAAAAAAATTGTAAATTAAAAAAAAATAAAATTACAAATTATAAATAAAATTATAAATAAAATTTATAATAGAGCAGTATTTGTGTCTTGTTATTGGAATATACACTGCATAACTGTCTGTTGCCTGATTTTATTTTGACAGCTTTATAGTAATTAACCTCTATAGCTTAATTTATTATTAATTCATAATTAGGTATCGCTTATTGTGTGAGCCTAATATTATTGAAAATAGATATATATATATATATATATATATATATATATATATATATATATATATATATATATATCTCTGGCAAAATGTACTTTTGAGGCTTATATGAGGCAACAAACCGAACTTTTGAGGACTTTTCTTACTTTTAGGGACGATCCCCAAAAGTAATATATGAGGCGTTTCACGTCAGCGCTCCAAGCGCGGCGCGCGAGCGTGAAATCATGCTGTTTTCAGCTTGTGTTTGAAGGGCTAAGATGTATCTAAAAAAAATAATCCCCAAGTGATTTCAATGTATTTTTTCCTCAGCTTTCCAATGGTGCTATTAGTTTCTCAACATTTTTCAATTCTAAGTATTTCTTGAATAATATCTCGAAAAAATCAAAAGAGCCCTGTGTAGAAAAAGGCTATATCCATGTAAAATTTCCTCCTCTTTCGATCTAGCAGGTAAAAAAAAATATTAAAAATACAGTTTTTGAGATATAACACGTTTAATGTTTTTTTGAGGTTAGAATTGAAAATTTTTGAGAAACTAATAGCACCATCGGAAAGCTGAGGAAAAAATACATCGAAATCACTCGGGGATTATTTTTTTTAGATACATCTTAGCCCTTCAAACACAAGCTGAAAACAGCATGATTTCGCGCTCGCGCGCCGCGGCTGGAGAGCTGACGTGAAACGCCTCATATACGAAACTAGACTTTTGAGGATTTAAAATGGCGGATATTAATACCTTCCACGCAGAGAGGGATTTATTTCTTTAGTCACGCATCCTAGACTCTGACGGAAGAAACCCTAGATCCTCAAAAGTACGGTTTACCCGAATTATATATATATATATATATATATATATATATATATATATATATATATAACTTCCTATATTATATAGTTGTTTCAGGAAAATGACCGATCAGCCCCCCTCGCCCCCCCCCTCATCGCCACCTCACTATCCCCCCTCACCCCCCTCAAAACACCGTCAAAATACATTTCTATATATGAGTTTTAGACTTCCCAAAGGCCCCTCAATCCCCCCCCCCTCAATTCACCCCCTTAATTCCCAACATCGTTCCCTCGATTTTCTTTTAATAAAGGGAACAGGTATAAACAAAAAATAGTTTTGACTTTTATAGATTGTTCCCTTTATTAAAAGAAAAAAAAAGAGTGTTAATAGTTAAAAGCTTCCTCTCATTAGCATATTTTATTATAAAGGGAATAAGCATAAGCAAAAGAATAGTTTTCCACGTCACCATGGAGGTACTATTCATAGATGCGTTGGATTTATATTTTGATATATTTCTTTTAATAAAGGGAATAGGTACGCAGAGACAGAAACGTAGAGACAGGGATGTAGAGACACAGACGTAGAGACAGAGACGTAGAGTCAGGCCAGCAGAAACAAAGTCATAGATACCGAGTCGGAGAGACAGAGACATAGAGGCAAAGACGAAAAGATAGAGACGTAGAGATAGACGCGTAGAGACAAATGCATAGACAGAGACGTAAAGACAGAGTCGGAGAGACAGAGACATAGAGGCAAAGTAGGAGAGACAGAGACGTGGAGATGGATACGTGGAGGTTGAGACGAAGAGATAGAGATGTAGAGACAGACTCATAGAGACAAATGCATAGAGACAGAGACGTAAAGCCAGAGTTGGAGAGACAGAGGCATTGAGACAGAGTCGAAGAGATAGAGGTACTAACCAGTTCTTCAAACTTTGTTCTGAATCAAAATCGAGAGAACTCCCTTAAGCTATTCCTTAAACGATTATTTGTAATATAAAGGGAATAGGTATAAACAAAAGAATAGTTTTCACTGTTATAGATTGTTGAAAAGAGTGTTAATAGTCAAAGGCTTTCTCTCATTGGAATATTTTATTATAAAGGAAATAAGCATAAGGAAAAGAATAGTTTTCCATGTCACTTTAGAGGTACTGTTAATAGATGCGTTGGATTTTTATTTAAAGTGGTATCCTTCACCAAGAGCCCTACATAAGCACTAAACTGTTTGAATATTAAAATCATAATGCATCGTTCCTTTATATATTTATATGCAACCCTTGTGTAAATATTACCCTAAAAATATTAAATTATTTTTAAATTATTATTTTTTAATTGACTTGACTATAAAGAGTGGTTGAAGAGAAGAACAGTTTTCCACGTCACCCTGGGGGTACTGTTCATGGACGCGTTGGATTATTATTTTAAGTGGTATCCTTCGCCAATAGCCATAAATAACCACTCTTTTTCTGAAAGTAATTAATATTTAAAGAGGAAATATTATAGAGGAAGTATTAAAGAAGAAACAGAGGAAATGTAAATTACGAATAAATTACGAAGACAAATGTAGATCTCTAATGTAGATATCTCGAATATGTAATAAGGAATAAATGGTAAAATTTAAAAAAGGAAATATAAATTACGAGTTACAATTAAAAAGAAACAGTTCACCCCCTCGCTTTATTATAATTAATATTTAAAGAGGAAATATTAAAGAGCAAATAGAGGAAATGTAAATTACGAATAAATTACGAAGGCAAATGTAGATCTCTAATGTGATATCTCGGATATGTAATAAGGAATAAATAGTAAAATTTAAAAAAGGAAATATAAATTACGAGATACAATTAAAAAGAAACAGTTCACCCCCTCGCTTTATTATAATTAATATTTAAAGAGGAAATATTAAAGAGCAAATAGAGGAAATGTAAATTACGAATAAATTACGAAGGCAAATGTAGATCTCTAATGTGATATCTCGGATATGTAATAAGGAATAAATAGTAAAATTTAAAAAAAGGAATAAGCATAAGCAAAAGAATAGTTTTCCACGTCACCATGGAGGTATAATAAAGAATAAATGGTAAAATTTAAAAAAGGAAATATAAATTACGAGTTACAATTAAAAAGAAACAGTTTACCTCCTCGCTTTATTATAATTAATATTTAAAGAGGAAATGTTAAAGAGGAAACAGATCACCAATTTGACACATAAAGTAGACCTTATAATTTTTTATTGAGTGATATAAGACAATTTTCATAATAACAAATCAAACGTAAGTTATGAGCTATAGCAAAATAATAAGTCTATCTTTTCCACGCCACCGAGGAGGTAGATAGAAAGGCGCGTTTTTAGGAGGTATCCCCTTTTGTAATAATTTTACATATCATAAAATTATCACAAAAAGGCCTAATCCTCTTAATATTAAATTTTGAAGATAAAAAGAAGTAATAAGAGAAAATTTATTATTTATTATGATTCATTTCAATATCATAAAGGTTATATTGTGAAGCTGATCATGTAGATTCATTGCCTGATTGATTTATTTTGCGTAACGTTTCAGTGCATTTAAAATTTATGTGGTCGCTTTGAGCTGACTTTTGCAAATTAGCTTTTTAGCCGACCGTTTTTCTGGTCGCTTTTGATCTTACGATTTTGTGCATTTAAAAATTTTTGTGATCGCTTATTATCTGACCGTTAGCTGACCGTTTTCAAATACAATCAACGTTCAAGTAAACAGCGACAATAAACAGTGACAAAAGAAATTTTAAATACAATTATTGGTCAGCTAAAAGGCGAACACAAATTTTTAAATTGAACGGTCAACTAACAAACGATCACAAACATTTTTAAATGCACCTATTCGTGAGATCAAAAGCGATCAGAAAAACAATCGGCTTATAAAATTTTTTAAATACAATTATCGGTCAGCTAATAAGCGATAACAAACTTTTTGAAATATATTGAACGGTCATCTGACAAGCGACCACAACAATTTTTAAATGCACAAAATCGTAAGATCAAAGGCGACCAGAAAAACGGTCGGCTAAAAAGCTAATTTGCAAACGTCAGCTCAAAGCGACCACATAAATTTTAAATGCACTGAAACGTTACGCAAAATAAATCAATCAGGCAATGAATCTATATGATCAGCTTCACAATATAACCTTTATGACATTGAAATTCATAATAAATAATAAATTTTCTCTTATTACTTCTTGTTATCTTTAAAATGTAATATTAAGAGGATTAGGCCTTTTTGTGATAATTTTATACAATTATGCTATGTAAAATTATTGCAAAAAGGGATACCTCCTAAAAACGCGCCTTTCTATCTACCTCCTGGGTGGCGTGGAAAAGATAGAATTTTAAAACAAGACCCGGCAAAAAATGATCCATCTATTGCCATATATACTCATATATAAAACTCTGCATGGATATATATAACCATACGTGATTATATATAACCATACTTGATCATATATGGATTTTGTCTCTATATAAAAAACACATGTTTGTATAAACAAGTATAGTCATACATGACTATATATAATACTTTTGTATGTCATCTTCATACGTGTCCATATACGCCCTTATATCATCGTCTGGGGTTGATGAGCGGAGCGAGTAGGGGGTACCCCCCTAATATATATATATATATATAAAATTATCACTTAACCCCTTTATGGAGCCCATCCCTGTATATTAGTACCTACGCCCAGAGTTCCCGTATACAAGTGACTAAAGAAATAATCCCTCTCTAGGTATAGAAACTCTAGATCGGGCTCCATAAACGCCGTATAAGAATATTTTATGGAACCCGGGCTCCATAAAAGAAAACGGGCTCCATAAATATGCTCATGTGTATAAAAGGGCTCCATAAATCTGGTAAAAGAAATATATATATATATATATATATATATATATATATATATATATATATTATACATTTCTCGAAAGTGGTTTATAAAACCCGTTTTTTTATATATAGGGGTTTATCGAGCCCGATTTTGATTATGCAGCCCGGGCTTCATAATATTTCTAAATATAGGGGTTTATGCGGCCCGACCTAGAGTCTATAACCCCAGGGTCCATTATTACTTTAGTCACTTTCCATAGGGAACTCTGGGCTGTAGGTACTAATATACAGTCTTAGGCTACATAAACCCCGATAAGTGTATATATTATATATATATTTTCAATAATATTAGGCTTACACAATAAGCGATACCTAATTATGAATTAATAATTAATATATAATTAATATATATATAAATATATCTTCCTATATTATATAGTTGTAAGGGCAAAAATCTGTACCTACCCCCTCCACTCCCCTCCACCCCCTCCACTCCCCTCCACCCCTCCACCACCCCTCCATCTTCCCTCCACCTTCCCTCCACCACCCTCCACTTTTTACCGTTAAATTCTTCCAAATTTTACGTTATTTTGAAGGGCGTCTGCCGCTCCACCCCCCTCCGCCCACTCCACTCCCCTCCACCCCCTCCATGCCCCCTCCACCTACCCCTCCACATACCCCTCCACTTACCCCACTACAACTAATCTCTTATAGATATGTTGCTGAAAATTGTATATAGGGGGTTTCGAGATTCGCTGATTAGGAATCTGAACTCAGATTTTGAAAATTCAAAATAGCGGAACGAAAATGTCTGCCGCATATTGAAATATTACTGAATTTTGCTGAAAATTGTATATGAGGCATTTCACGTCAACTGTCCCAGCACGTGGCGCGCGAGCCCCAAATCCTGCTATTTCTAACTCATGTTTATGATACTAAAAGGTACTTAAATAATTGTTTGATAAGCGTTTTCTACGTATTTTTTCCTCAACTTTCCAATGATGTAGGTAGTTTTTTCAAAATTTTCCATTTTCATCTTCAAAAACTCTTTCGCATTCTATTTCTCGCACAAAATATCTCGGGCACTCTTTGGAAAATATCCTTTTCTATCTAAAAAATGCTCAGTTTTCGATCTAGAGGGTCAAAAGAATATTAAAAATACTCTTTTTGAGATATAACATGTTTTGTACTTTTTGAAGGTGCAAACGGAAAATTTCGGAAAAACTGTTTACGTCATTGGAAAGCTGAGGAAAAAGTACGTCGAAAATGCTTATCAAACAATTTTTTTAAGTACATTTTAGTATCATAAACGTGAGTTAGAAATAGCACGATTTGGGGTTCGCGCGCCGCGCGCTGGGACAGTTGACGTGAAACGCCTCATATACGGGATTTCTGGATTCGATTATTACGAATCTGAACTTAAATTTTAAAAATTGAAAATAGCGGCAAAATATTTATATAATACTGGATTTTGCTAATAATTCTATTTAGGGGATTTCTAGATTACGAATCTTAACTCAGATTTTCAGAATTAAGAATGGCGGATCGAAGTTGTCGGCCACATATTGAAATATTACTGGATTTTGCTGAAAATTTTAATTCAAACTGGTGGACCCAAGATGGCTGCCAAAAATTGAAATATTACTGTATTTTGTTGAAAATTGTACGTAAGGAGTTTTTGGAGTCGCTTATTACAAATCTGAACTCAGATTAAGAACATTCAAAATGGCGGATTCAAAGATGGTGGTCAAATATTGAAATATTATTAGATTTTGCTGAAATTTGTATTACCTTAATACGGGATTTTTGGTTTCGCTGATGAGGAATCTGAACATATAATGTGATAATTCAGAATGGTGGACTCAAGATCGCTAACAAAAATTGAAATTTTACTCGATTTTGCTGAAAATTGTATATAAGGAATATGTGGATTCGCAGATTACGAATCCCAACTCAGATTTTCAGAATTCAAAATGGCTGATCGAAGATGGAGGCAAAATATTCTAAAACTACTGGATTTTGCTGTAAATTGTGTATAAGGGGTATCTGGATTTGCTGATTACGAATCCCAAATTAGATTTTCAGAAATCAAAATGGCTGATCGAAAATGGAGGCGAAATATTCAAAAACTACAGGAATTTGCTGAAAATTGTATATAAGGGGTATGTGGATTCGCCGATTACGAATCACAACTCAGATTTTCAGAATTCAAAATGACTGATCGAAGATGGAGGCAAAATATTCAAATACTACTGGATTTGCTGAAAAGTGTATAAAAGGGATTTCTGGATTCGCTCATTACGAATCTGAAATCAGATTTTCAGAATTCAAAATGGCGGATTCGAAGATGGTGGTCAAATATTGCAATATTATTGGATTTTGCTGAAAATTGTATATACCGGATTTTTGGTTTCGCTGATTATGAATCTGAATATATGTTTTGAAAATTCAGTCTGGTGGACCCAAGATGACTAACAAAAATTGAAATTTTACTCGAGTTTGCTAAAAATTTTCTACAGTGGGTTTCCGGATTCGCTAATTAGGAATCGTAACTAATATTTTGAAAATTCAAAATAGAGGACCCAAGATGGCTTCCAAAAATTGAAATATTACTAGATTTTGCTGAAAATTGTATATACGGGATTTCTGAATTCGATTATGACGGATCTGAACTAAGATTTTAAAAATTCAAAATGGCGGCAAAATATTTAAATTATACTGACTTTTGCTAAAAATTGTATATAGGAGGTTTCTATATTCGCTGATTATGAATCTGAACTCAGATTTTCAGAATTCACAATGGTTGATCGAAGATGGAGGCCAAAAATTTAAATATTATTCGATTTTTCATGATGAATAATTGGCTTTGACGGTCCTGCTGTCCAAAGGAAGGGTAAGTCAAGGATGACGAAATGACAACCCACGATGATATATTAATCGTTGACGATTAATATATCATCGTGGGTTGTCATTTCGTCATCCTTGACTTACCCTTCCTTTGGACAGCAGGACCGTCAAAGCCAATTATTCATCATGAAGTAATATGCAGCTGTCGTTAGAATCTTAACTACTATTATTCGATTTTGCTGAAAATTGTATATAGGCGTATCTGGATTCGCTGATTATGAATCTGAACTCAGATTTTGAAAATTCAAAATAGAAGACCCAAGATGACGGCCAAAAATTGAAACTTTACCGGAATTTCCTAAAAATTGTATATTATGGGTTTTCGGATTCGCTGATTAGGAATCTGAAATCAGATTTTGTAAATACAAAATGGCTGCCAAAAATTGAAATATTACTGGATTTTGCTGAAAATTGTGTGTTGGGTATTTTGATTCACTGGTTATGAATTCAAACTCAGATTTTCAGAATTCAAAATGGCGCATCGAAGATGGAGGCCAAATATTCAAATATCACTGGATTTCGCTGAAAATTGTATGTGGGAAACCCATTTGGATTCGCTGATTACGAATCTGAACTCATATTTTGCCAATTCAAAATGGCGGCCAAATATTGAAATATTACTGAATTTTACAATTGCATATGGGAAATTTTTGGATTCGCATGATAATGAATCAGAATTCAGATTATGAAACTTCAAAATGGCATACTCAAGATGGCGGCCAAAAATTGAACTTTTCTGTTTTGCTAAAAATTGAATATACTGAATTTCTGGGTTCGCTGATTACGAATATGAACTCAGATTTTAAAAATTCAAAATGGCAGTAAAATATTGAAATAATATTGGATTTTGCAAAAAAAATGTATGTATGGGGTTTTCGAATTAGCTGATTACGAATCTAAACTCAGATATTGAAAATTCAAAATGGCGGAACGAAAATGTCTGGCACGTATTGAAATATTACTGAATTTTGCTGAAAATTGTATATACACGGAAAGAAGCATTCAGAGCTATAGGCCGTGAGTTATAACAGAGTAAGCGGGTACCTTCTCTACCACCGTGTGATGGCGCGACATTCAGGCATTCAACGATGGCCTCTGGGCAACGCTATACGGGGTGACTGCCGCAGTCGTCAGACGTGCCACTCACGCTTGCCGGTGCGCGTTAAAGCTTGAACTCAGTGATAGTCACGGCCTACAGCCGTGTCACGCGAGCACCGTTCATCGAAATGTCCACAGTCACAGTCATAGACGCATGTCACGACATCCGGCGATGCAATATGGCACGCTATTTTTTCCTCGCGCGTCACGCGCTACAGCTGTGAATTCTTCTTTCCGTATACGGGATTTCTGGATTCGATTATGACGGATCTGAACTCAGATTTTAAAAATTTAAAATGGCGGCAAAATATTTAAATTATACTGGCATTTGCTCAAAATTGTGTATAGGAGGTTTATATAATCGCTGATTACGAATCTGAACTCAGATTTTCAGAATTCAAAATGGCGGATCGAAGATGGAGGACAAATATTCAAACAATGATGGATTTTGCTGAAAATTGTATGTACGGGATTTCTAGATTGGATGATTACGAATCTGAACTCAGATTTTCAGAATTCCAAATTGCCAATCGATAATGGCTGTTACATATTGAAATATTACTGGATTTTGCTGAAAATTGTATATACGCACGGAAAAAAGTAGACACGGCTGTGGAGAGTGCAAACGAGCGCGCCGGGACGTGTGCTACTCTGCCCCGCCAGGCGGCGTGCGCGCATCTGCTCTGACGGTGCGTGCACCGCTATAGTTGATGCTGGTCAGCACTGGAATTCTCGAGGCACTTTTGCACCTTGTATCGCCATGCAAACTGTGAGTCCCGCGCACGCTCCCGCGCAATCACCCGGATTTCTCGTTGTTGGTTCGGGACCGCGTGGACTATAGACGGAAATTTTATTTTTTAATATATTTACTTGGACATGCTTTCACAAATATTTTATAACATTTTTCTTAAGTTGTAAATTAATTTTTATTAACAATTTCGAATGCAAAATTAAATTTTTTTAAATATTTGGTCTCAGAAAATATTTTTTTTTTAAATAACTTTTCTAAAATTATGTCTTAAAACATTTGTTGACAGACATATGTGATAGAACAAAGAATTCCAATCAAAATTTCGCAAAATAATTTAAATCATCTTTTTATTACAAAATGTTTCTTGTTAAAACATATTAGATTTCATTTTCAATAGCCATAAAACAAGGTGTTACATTGGGAAGTAAATCATGATTAATAATATTTGTTTCATTTATATTTTCCACAACGCTGTGCCCAAATATATGATCATTGAAACCGATGACATTATACGAAATATATTCAAGAAGAACTTTATCATCTGACATAAAAATATTTGTTACTTTACCAAATTGTAAATTATTTTCATCGATATTTGTTACTATAATTGAGTCTGTCTGATATGTAAAATTGTTAATCGTAACACTATTTAATTTCTTTACAAAATTCGCATTAGGAAATAATTTATTTGTTGCAGTATACGTGATGAGTTTTCCGTATGTAACGAAAGTATCTACATATTTCGTACGGTGAAAACATATTAAGGAAAGCTCATATCTAACAGCGATACTTTTTAAAACATTTTTATGACATGCTGAATGTGATAATAACATCTTTATTACTCGGTGTCTGGATTCTGGTCGCATGGATGAGAATTTTACTGCTGGTCTGTTTTTAAAAATAATTTTCACGTAGTGTGTCAAAAAGTGTAATTTTGGTTTTAAATCTCAAAATAATTCGATGTATAAACTATGATGTTCTGATCAGCATTTCTAATTGGAGAAGATGTGATTTGATTAACATGGGAGTATAATATTATCTATATCTGAATTACTTAGACTGTTGAACTGATTTATTGTAATTTTTCGAACTAAAATAATTTATACATTATGAATAATTAATTAGAACATAAAAGGTGTTATTAATAAAAATAGAAAAATAAACAATACACAATATGCAAAAGCGTATATGTAAATATACTTAAAAAAATATTTACTGTAAAAAAAACACACAAGTTCTTCGAATCCTCAATCCTTCAACAATTGTTGCACTTTACTATCCGTTATTCAAATTAAAATTAATATAAATTATAAAAACTCAACAAATAAAACGTTAAAACAGTCTACACGGGAAGTTAGTGACTGATGCGGCAATAACCCGAATGAAAAAAAGAAACGTACGAAAATGTAGAATACGGTAAGAAATTGTACAAAACTGTAAGAAACTGTACAGAACTTGTACAGAACATTTTATGCGAAACGATTTATACAGTTATATACACTTTTATACATTTTTACACATTTTTATACATTTTAAAAATTAAAAGTTTTTTCCAGAAAATTTTCTTATATATACTTATCCACGATAAACTATATATGAGTAATTCCGCAGTATTTTTCAAACTCGTGTTACTCTTTGATATCTTTAGATATAGGTACTTACTACACGGAATTGTGCAAAGGTTACAGCTCTTAAATAGGGTATTAGAAGAACATCTTCTTGGTATCAAAACCCGATTTAGAATCGTACAAATTACGTATAGTAAGGAGAAAGACTAAAATTAAAGGCATACTCAAGTGGTACTCGTACAAATTATTATCTTCTTTACGCGATTAAAAAAAAGTGTTTTCTTTAAATGATTTGAAAATAGTTTACAAAATAGGAAAGTAGTTTTTCATTTACTATATAAAAACCGTCGACTTTTATACAGAAAAGATTATCACGAATTACTACATGTTACCCATAGTTTTCCTATGAGTTATATGGTAAAAAAATGGATTTAAAAAAAAAATGAGTAACGCTACCACTTTTTCACTATTTGAGGTCTAGAAAGGAAAAAACAAGGTCATATGAAAGTGTGCTTTTAATTTTTTTTTCCATTTTTCTCCAGCTCAAATTTGAGAAATTCGGCGGAATTACCTATATGAGACATTTAAAAACATAAAAATGTTCTTATTCATTTTCTACATGGCTCGTTGTAGGACAATCAAATGAAAATGTTCGGAAAAATGGGAATAGTCCTTCCTCTTTTTATTTTTTTCGATAACAAATCGGTACGGTTTATGCAATGATATGCAGTTTTAGTATACACAAGAGAATAAAATTGGGAAACTAATTTTGTAATACTGATTCCAGAGTTAAATGAAATTAAATAATTAGATAGTTATTGAAAATGAAACCCAATATGTTTTAACAAGACATGTTTTGTAATAAAAAGATGATTTAAATTCTTTTGCGAAATTTTGATTGGAATTCTTTGTTCTATCCCATATGTCTATTAACGAATGTTTTAAGACACAAGCGATATTCAAACGCGCTTCGCGCGTACTTTTCTGTTTTTGAGGTTATGTATACTATCTTCATTATGTTTTACTTTTAACTTATTTAGGTATTTTTTCGAAGTCAGAACTTAATCATTTTTACACTACTCTAAATGTAAAAATTCAATTAAAAAATTCAAACATTAAATTCCAAACAGTAAATTTCTCGCGCCTTCTTCTTATCGACCAATCAAAATCAAGCCACGCTTCAACATGGCCGCTCATCACTTTTATAAGAAGGGATAATTTTAGAAAAGTTATTTAAAAAAAAAATATTTTCCGAGACAAAATATTTAAAAAAATTTAATTTTGCATTCGAAATTGTTAATAAAAATTAATTTACAACTTAAGAAAGATGTTACAAAATATTTGTGAAAGCATGTCCAAGTAAATATATTAAAAAATAAAATTTCCGTCTATAGACCAGGCTGGCCCGAACCAACAACGAGAAATCCGGATGATTGCGCGGGAGCGTGCGCGGGACTTACCATTTGCATGGCGATACAAGGTGCAAAAGTGCCTCGAGAATTCCAGTGCTGACCAGCATCAACTATAGCGGTGCACGCACCGTCAGAGCAGATGCGCGCACGCCGCCTGGCGGGGCAGACGTCCCGGCGCGCTCGTTTGCACGCTCCACAGCCGTGCCTACTTTTTTCCGTGCGGGATTTCTGGATTCGATTATTACGAATCTGAACTCAGATTTTAAAAATTGAAAATGGCTGCAAAATATTTAAATAATACTGGATTTTGCTAATAATTTTATGTAGGGGATTTCTAGATTACGAATCTCAACTCAGATTTTCAGAATTTAAAATGGCGGATCTAAGATGGCGGACACATATTGAAATATTATTGGATTTTGCTGAAAATTTTAATTCAAACTGGTGGACCCAGAATGACTAACAAAGTTGAAATTTTACTTGAGTTTGTTAAAAATTGTATATAGTGAGTTTCCGGATTCGCTGATTAGGAATCTGAACTCAGATTTTGTAAATATAAAATGGTTGCAAAAAATTGAAATATTACTGGATTTTATAATTAATAAGTTACAAATAAATAAGTCAGAGCTGACGTAATGAATTACATACTTAGTATTTTAAAAATTAATAAATGTTAAGAATAATGTTTTTAAAAAACATTACAGAAATTTTAAATGAAAAAATAAGTGTTTCATGATATTATGTAATAGAAGATTATCCTCATTCATTATTATTGATATTTATCTCTAATAATGGAGGTTGGCGAGCGGAACGAGCAGGGGGAGAAGCCTCCCTAGTGTATATATATATGCGCTAGGGGGTACCCCCCCTGCTCGTTCCGCTCGCCAACCCCCATTAGTAAGTGGACTTTTTATGTATCAGTTTTTATTCTAAAATTAAAAAAAAAACAGTAGAGATTATTATTTAGATATTATTAAAAAAAAGTAAGGATCATAAGTCTTTATCTAAAAAAGATCTAACGTACGAGCATAGGCATCACAGTTTCTAGGAGTGAGGTTATGTGACGTTTTGGACCCTGAAATCAAAGATTAAGTACAAATAACTTTCTGTACGGTATGTGGAAAAATTGTATATTGCCTTCGGTAGCAATAAGGACCACGAACGCACGCGAGTTGTGCCTTCGCTTCGCTTGATCCTGAAATTATGGATAAGCACAAATAATTTTCTGTACGAGATATGAGGAAATTGTATATCTCTAGATAAAGGTAATATATGGGCTGAACAGTGACAGAGACTCTATATAATATATAAAAGATATAAAAAGTCTATCTTTTCCACGCCACCCAAGAGGTAGATAGGTAGGCGCCTTTTTTGTAGAGGTTTCCTCTTTTTTTACTATCTTTGAATTCATTTTTATTAAATATGTCATTTTATACCACTCTAACCTCAAAATCACAACTTTGATATGATTTTTCGGCGCCCGTGGTATAAAATACCGTTCGAAACTAGTGCGTAAGTCGATTATTTAGGTGGTGTGACTTTTTCGCACTCGCTTCGCTCGTGCAAAAGGTCACACCAGCTAAATAATCGACTTCCCCACCCGTGTCGAAATGTACTATTTTGTTTTTGTAATAAAAAGTTAGTAAAAAAAGGCCTATTCCTCTGTTAAAAAACTGAATAATTTTTAAGTATTACTTTTATTCTATTAAATAAACATATGTTATATTTTTAAACATTTTTATAGTTATTTAAATAACATAAATTTTAAACTTGAAAGTCATTCAAAGCTTTTGAACTTCATATTGATTTCAAAGGTCGCTCAAAGTATGACGCTAAAAATATTAATTATGAAGGTCGCTGAAAGCAGACCGAAACATAAATCGAAACCGTTGTTGAATTCTAAAAGTAGATCGATTTTGAAGGTTAAGCAAAAGATCAGTTTGTAAGTCATTGATAATATATTAATTTTAAAGGTTGTTGAAAGCTAATCTATTTTGGAGGTCTGAATACTGACATATATATGTCATACCTATTTTGAAGGTCGCTGATAGCAGACCGATTTTGAAGGACGCTGGTAGCAGACCGATTTATGAAAGTTAATCAATTTTGGAGGTCTGATAGCAGATCGATTTTGAAGTTCATTGATAGCAGGCCGATTTTGAAGGTCGCTGATAGCAGACCGATCTTAAAAGTCGCTGATAACAGACTGGTTTTGAAGGTCGTTGATAGGAGACTAATTTTAAAGGTCGCTGATAGCAGACCGATTTTAAAAACATTTTTTAATAATGTTGTTGATAGCAGACCAATTAAGAAATTTATTAATACATTTTTATTTTTTATTTAAAAGTCAATAAAAGTAGACCAAATTTGAAGGTCGCTGAAAGCAGACCAATTATCTACTAAGACTTACAATTAGATTTTTTATATAATTTAAATTATATTCTTTCAATGACTCCTCTAAGTATTCATGATATATATTTGTTTCTTTTATATTTTCTTCTATTTTTGTATTAAATTCGGACAGTCGATTTTCTTCTTCCAATGTATACACGTCTACATACTTTTTTTTCTGGATTCCATAATACTGGAAATTCTGTTTTATTTTGGTTTAAATGATTATTGTATTCATCTACTAAATTGTTCATATAATTATTGTCCTCGTGGTCATGTTCTAACAACTGTTTATTTAAATCATCAAAAAGTTGAGCTTATTCAATGGTGTGAACTTCTATAAATTTTTTTTCTTTTGGATCCCAACGTAATGGTATAGGTTTTACATCATCTTGGTCTGCCATGTTTTTTAATTTAATATACTTTGAATTAATATAAATATTATAAAAAATAATTTGTAATTTTATTACATATTAAATATAAGAATAATTATAATTGTTCATCAAAAATTTCTTTCCACACAATATTGATAATTTCCTCTGTATTTTCCGAATCATTTTGAATAAATATATTATTAGGATTAATAATAAACTAGATAGTGCAACATATAATTGTCCATGTCAAAACAATGATTTTCTAATATAAATACCTATAGCATCAAAACTTTGTCCTTGTGATTTATTTATTGTCATACAAAAAGCTAAGAGGATAGGAAATTGTTTTCTATTAACTATAAATGGTAATGAAGACGATTCTGCAGTAGTTAATGTTATTCTCGGTATAAAAACTTTATTTCCTGATTTTTCTCCTGTTATTATTTCAGCTTCTACATTGTATTTAAATAGTCTAATTATTTTTAATCGGGTTCCATTGCATAAACCATCGTTTATATTAAGTTTCTTATTAACATTACTATCGCATTAATTTTCAGATTTAATTTATGTGGAGGTAAACCTTCACGAATATTATGCAAATATTCAATAGAAAAATTTATGTAAATATTATCATCTGATAGATCAACACCTTTATATGTAGCAGTATCTATACTATAATAAGTCATTTCATCACTATCGATCAATTTTAATATTTTATTATTCAGAATAGTTGAATCTTCATTACGAGACGTTAAAATGACACTATTCATAGATAAATTATAATTTATATCTTTATATATTTTCAAACAAACATCATCAGTTTTCCAATTGTTTGGTACTTTGAATGGATTAATTGTTTCCTCTCCAATATCTAATAAAAATGAAGCGAATTCTTCATTGTTAGAACGAATATTTTTTTTTAACTTCATTATATTGAAAAGTGGTCAAATATCTGAATATTTTATTGTTTCTTGTATAATTGTGTTTCTACAACCGTTTTTAATAACTGGAAGAATTTGCCGAAAATCTCCTCCTAATACAATTAATTACCCCCAAATGGTAAATTATTATTACAAACATCTCTTAATGTTTTATCTACAATGTCTAAAGCTTTTTTGGTATCATTGATAGTTCGTCCCAAATTATTGCATCTACTTCCCGTAATTTTTTCTTATCAGAGTCTAATTTTAAAAATGCACTTTCTATACTTTCTAAACCTAAATGTAAATTAAATGTTTTATGACTTCTCATTCCCTTTGGTAATAGTATTGACGCAATACCAGTCCAAGCCATTGATAAATTTTTTTTCTTTAGACAAGAAGTAAAAAATTAATGTTTTGTATAAAAATGTTTTACCTGAACAACCAGGACCGTCTATAAAATGAATCTTATTTTCATTATTTAAGAATTTCTCAAAAATATACTTTTGTTCTAAATTTAGTTGAGTATACATGTTACTAAACATTTCTTCACAGAATAAAATTTCACTCTTATTAACTTCATTACATTCAACTTTTAAGATTTTATTTGGTTCAGGCAATCCAAAATCTATACATGATTTTTCGTTTAATGATAATATTTCATTTATTTGTATGAGGGCATTGTTTAATTTATCATCTTTAAAATCTTCTATGAAAAAGTTATTAAATTCCTTCCAAATATGATTATTATTAATATTTTCAGATAGTAAATACCAAGCAAAAAATTGACGTAGTTGATATCCTAACATAACGTCACAAGCTTCGTTAAAAATATTTATTTGTAAGTCATTATCAACTGAACCCTTTTTTATTGCAGTTTCTCTGTATGTGTTATATGTAATTTTTTCATACGTTCGTAAATCTTGAAACGAAATTGCACCTTTAACACGATTTAAAATTAATTTTAAATGAAATCGTTCAAAATCCTTTGGAGAAACAATATTTAAACGACCTATTATATCATTTTCTTGATTTCGTTTTCGATTTATCCAACATTTATTTTTAAAGTTGTAATATTTAGTTATATTAACATATTTTATATTCCTTGCATAATTATCTTTTTTATTTAAATCAAACCATGCTGTTAATGTTGTTTTATAATTTTCTAAATCTTCAATCTCGTTATTTTCTTCAAAAATAATTCTTTGTTGATTTTCTGAATGAACTGATAAACTTATTACTGTATGTTTTCTACCACATAAAGGAAATTTTTCCAATCGCCAAGCTGCTTCCATTGGACTTAAAAAACTTCCATCAACAAATTGAGTAATTCCGCCATGTATATTGCCATCATTGGTATAATTAACTTTTTTTAATTTACATAATGCTCTATCTCCACCTTTATATATGTAATCAGATATATATTTTATACTTTGAATATTGGCGCAATATTCTACATTAATGTGACACTTATATTTTTTTAATAAAAACCTATTATAAGGTACTACCATAGAATTATCTATTGAGATTAATTGACTGTTATTACATCCTCTTAAAGGAAGCTTTGTGATAGTAAATTTTTGAGTTGTTGTAAAAACATGTTATAATTGTGTTCCGAGGTGTTAGGAATCAAAATACATGGTTTTTGAAAAATGGCTGTATGGATGTATGTGTGAGTGTGTGTGCGTGTGTTTGTGTGTATACGCCTGGATCTCAGCTTCTACTCAGTCGATTTTGACCGTTCAGGTCTCATTTTTTTTGTTTTTTTTTGCATGATGGCGGGTCAAAAATCCGTTTTTTGATTGGGGCGAAGCGTATTTGTTTTTCTTCAAATTTTGGATTTTCTTAAAACCGTTGTTTGATTTTTTTTAATGATAAGATCGAGTTATTCGAATCTGATGGGTAGCGTTCGAAAGAGAATTAAAATACCTATATTTTCTAAAAAGAAAAAAGTTTCTAGCTATCAGGATTCTTTTGTTATTAACAAAAACGTGTTTTTTTTTTTTAGAAGCTTATAACTCCTAAACTTAACGGTCAATTTTTTTGAGAAAAATCATGATAATACAGAATATAAATAACTATAATCTGTTAAAATTTGAATACATTCTGTATGCTACATTTTGAGTACAAAATTGAAAAATGAAAAAAATCATTTTTCTAGGTCCAACGATTACAAAAGCAAAATTGACTTAATGGCTTCAAAATTCATTTTAGAAGTAGATTTTTTATAGTTCTCGGTCGAGTTCTTTGGGCAAAATGATTGGTCCATAAATTTCAGAGATATTTGATGTTAAAATTTTTTTGACATTTTCTAAAAATCGTAATTTCTCGAGAACGGCTCTATGTATCTGAATGGAGTGTGTGGCATTCGAAAGAGAATTAAAATACCTATATTTTCTAAAAAAAATTAATTTTCTATCTACCACGGTTCTTTAGTTATCATCAAAAACAAAAACGTGTTTTTAAAAAACACGTTTTTGTTAATAACAAAAGAACAATGATAGCTATAATTTTTTTTTTCTTAAAAAATATGAATTATGAAATATGAAAAAAACACGTTTTTGTTAATAACAAAACAACCGCGATAGCTATTTGTTTTATTATAAAATATAGATATTTTCCTTCTATTTCAAGTGATAACTTTATTTATCAGCTCAAAATATATAAATTTGATATAAATAAATAATAAATAAATCAATAAATTTAAAAATTAACAATTTTTAATATTCATAAACGAATTTAATTATAATTATGCAATAAATTAAAAAAAAATATATAAATCTTGTTATTAAAAATTAATTAAAGGAATCAACAAATTACGGTTGAGGAAGCTACGGGCCAATGAATTGGCAGCGGTTTTTTTGCTTTACACGTAAAATTTTCTGAGGTATTATTTCTTCGCTTATATTCTGGATAACCATTCTTTTTAAATTTTGTATAATTTGTAAATGATTTAGGAAAATTTTTTTTACATATACTTTTATCTTTTGTATAACAAGGAGAACTATGTGTATGCGGTCCATGGAGCATGTGTTTAATTACTAATTTTTGTAAGTTTTCATCTTCATTTTTGTCTGGTATTTCTGCAGATATATATTTATCGTATAAATATTATTATATTTATTGCATAAATATAAAGATATAATATCTCCAAATATTTTATTTTCTTTTATGTCATCTAATAATGACATTAATTTTGTATGAAATAATCTAACTGCTATATTTGGAATATCATTTGGTGTAGTCCTTACAGGAAATTTTTGCAAAACTTCTTTTAGTTCTTGCCACTTAGGATTACATGTTACTGTTATAAATAAGTCAAGTCTCCCAGTATTTCTCATAATAGCCATTGCATCTTGATAATACTGTTGCATATATCTCGGACTACCAATGTAAGTGGCTAGTAGTATAAAAATATTTCCTAATGTTTCTTTATTTTCAAAGTTATTAGAAATATTAGAAGCATTATTCATTACATGACCTAATAAACCTTCATAACATTCGACTCTTAATTTTTTTTGATTATTTCGAAAAAAATTCATTCCATTACTTTCCATCATAACGTATGCATGTAAAAAAAATTGTTGTGTTAATCTTCCACAATATAATAATGGACTAAATTTACCATTTGGTCGATAAGCTAATCTATATGAATAATATTGTAGGATAGTAAGATGTTCCTTTTCTGGAGCGCTTGTTCTTTTAGTGTAACCAACATTCCAACCTAAATCTCCTGAAGGAAATAATATCGGGAACACCATAGGATCAATATGATGCGATAATTTATTAATATGTGTATTTCTTTTTTCATTATCAGGAATATTTTTAGGATATACACATGTTACGTTCGAGGATTGTTTTTAATTCTTGAGCTTGTGACGGCAAAAGGGAAAATCTTCTGCTTACTTTTACACTGGCGAGCGTGTAGCGCAGGTTGGCTGGTTTCTCCAGTTCCTTGGAGGGTGTGCTGGGTCCTCGGGTCGGCGATAACTCCATTGTGGAGCTCCGTCCTCGTCGCAGTTGCCTGGAGTTGACCCTTAGTATGGAGACCTGGACACCCACCAATCCTGGTCCCCGCTGTACCCGAGAGTGGCAGTGAGAAGTCCTCCGGTCCTCTTTTTCCTGCGGCTGCTGCTTCCTGGTATTAGTCGTACGAGGAGCGGTTTCGTCCCGCGAGTATGTTTTTTCGTATAACTTTTTATGACTGGATCTTCCGCGATAAAAAGTTCAAAATTACTCGCGATCAAAGAAAAGATCTGTTTGCATAAAAATTGCTGATATTTGGATTTTATAAATTTTCAGACTAAAATAAATTGCAGAAATTTCCAGAATTTGAGACAAGTTAACTTTCGGTATTAGTTTTAGGCCCGTGGATGTTTCTGTAGGATGGGTAGGCCAGGTCTCACAGTGACAACGAGTACGAAATGTAGTAAACTTAAAAGTTTATTGTCCGAAAGTTACAGAGGGCGGAGTACAGATAGAATCGACTTCCTTGCTCGCGTGGTCGTACCCTTCTGCCTCTAAAAAGAAATGCCTCGCTTAACCCAGCTCTCCTACGTCGGCTCCACTTCTTACTCCGCCGAAAATGGGGGGCTGGCCAGCTGGGGTTACCTTGCTGGTGTTCTAAGGCAAGCCGAATCTGCATTCGGTTGGACCAGTGCGAGCAGGCAAAGGCTTATCGCCCGGAAGTTAATGTTTTGGTTTCAGATAAGATAGCAGGCGGTGATGCAAATGACAATGGAATTTTATTCGCATGGTGTGATTGTTCATATGTGCAATGGTTAAAAAGTATTTCCGCTTGCAATGATATTGATTTATTTTGTATTAGTTTAATTCAAATTGCAAAATATTTATTCTAATTTTTGTTGGATTTAAGTGCAGTAATCACTATGAAAGGATACAATTGATGCATTTCAATTTTCCGAAAATTAATTGCTATGATTTATATAATTTTGACAATATGCGTTGATCAATTATGGTGATTGTTTATAAAAAGAAATAATATATAAACTAAATAGTAACGGTTACAAATATATGGATGGTTAGTGCGAATTCAAATAATGTGACCTTTGGAAAAAAAAATTATGTTCAGATAAATTATTCATTTATAATCATATATTCAGGCGTGTATATGAGTATGTGAGTATTGACCTTGAAAATAAAACATATAGAGAGAGAGGGCATGTATGTCAGTAAGTATATGAGTAAGGCGTGTATATAGTCCAGAGGTATATGGTAATATATATTTTTTTGCCTAGGGAAGGAAATAGAAAATTTCCTGGACGTTACACCCCCCTGGCAAGTCCGAGAGCACGCGCGGTTCAGTCCCGAGATTGCGCGGGGTCTCGTGACTCAGACGGCAGGAGCGTACTCGCGCGAGTGTAAAATGGTGTTCTCAGATCAAATTGAGTCGTACTTCGCGTCAATGGATTTTCTCCTAATTTTGGGTACATACCGAATTGATAAGTAACATTTTTGCGAGCTGGGTTATGTGGAATTGAGTTTGTTTCATGATAGGATGTCCGTTCTCTCAATCGGAGGTTTTTCATAGGTGGGGGTAGATTGGAATTCTCGTCGTCGTTTGTATCGTTCGTTTTGTTGTTGACGTTATTTCGACCAAGGTGTAACAGAAAGTTTGCGCATGCACTCCAGAAAGCTCCAAGTAATTTTAAACTCCATCCGTATACGGTAAAAAGAGCGTATCCGTGTAAAACTGAACTTGCTAAGTGTTTTATTGCTCTAAAAATTAACCAAAGAGTCATGAGACCTGCACTTACTGATCCGAAAAGTATGAAGTTCCTCCAAATTTTCTGAACGGTAGTTTCGATAACTTTATTATTCTGATTATTATCCATTAAATTTAGAATATTTAAGTCTCCGCGTTGCGTTTCAGCACCCGTTGCGCCTCTCGCGAATGTGTTTAATACGGTCGGCTTTTCAGCAGGAAACAATGCGGCTTCGCGAAATTTGTCTAGGTCTTCCTGTGTATATATGCCATTATCTATAAATGTTCCAGGGTCTTTATATTTCCAGGTAGGTGTATTTAAGGGTTGAAGAATCTGTGGTTGAGGAGTTTCTAAGGGATTAGGGGTGAATCGTAGCCATTGTTCTCCTACTTGGTGAATTGTTGGCAAAAGGGGATTGCAATCACGTTGCGTGCCGCGTCTGGTAAGTATATGTGAGGCAGGAGTAAGAAAGTATGATTCATTCTTATACGCGACAGGGATCTCGGCGTAACAGGCCCTTGTGTGTCTGTCTTTAGCACTTATCGCCTCGCAGCGAACCAAGTGCTCTACGTCACCTGGGATAACGGCGGTGTAGCCCTCAGATTTCATCAAGTTGAATGCGAATTTATCTGGGTCCTGAGTAGCTTGTGCCAGAATATTTTTTATGACTTCTCGTTCTAATGTGCATCTATGCATTACAACGTCACGGTATAATGCAACAATTTCGTGTTTCATGTGTTGAGAGAAAAAATTTAATTTGGTGTCAAAGTATGTATTTATCAGAATATCCTGCGCTCTTAATTTGTTTCGTGAAGTGAAAGAGTGATTGGGTAAAGTTTCTAATATATATAATTTCGGCTGTTCGGTATGTATGAGGTTGTACCCGCATACAGGTTTTTGGCCAGTGTTAGTAAATGCGAATTTCGGTCCGTCCGTATTATTGGAAAAATAAATCTCTGGGGCAAGAGTCGTGTTAATTATTATAAACACAAATAGCAGACGACGTGCACGAGAGCGAGAGACAGAACGACCTCCATGGTATAGTTTGTGCTCTCGCTGAGCCACGAACTGTAGTGCCCGAGGAGAACCCCCTTAAGTCTTGATTTCTTTTAACCTTCGTTCAAGTGCTGTTACATTATCATAAATATATAATTGTCCATAACAAGGTTCCTCTTTATCGATAGGTAATAAAGTGATTGGCGTAATGTGACAAATTTATCCTTGAATTTTTAAATTATAAATTCCTTTTTTCTTTTCATGTTCGACGTTAGCATTAAAGGTTGCAAAACAAAATAAATTATTATAATATCGTATTAAATATCTGAATCTTTGATCATGTAATAACATTTCTTTCAATGTTTTATCATAATCACTTAAAGATGAAAGTATTATTGTACCATTATTACAACAATTAGACTTATATTTTTCTTCTTTCCAAAATACTGCTGAACATTTTATTCTACTATCAACGACCTTCAAAATCGGTCTGCTATTAGACCTCTAAAATTGATTAACTTTCAAAAATTGGTCTGCTACCAACGACCTCCAAAATCGGCCTGCTATCAGACCTCCAAAATTGATTAACTTCCAAAAATTTGTCTACTATCAGCGACCTTCAAAATCGGTCTGCTATCAGACCTCCAAAATTGATTAACTTTCAAAAATTGGTCTACTATCAGCGACCTTCAAAATCGTTCTACTATCAGACCTTCAAAACTGATTATCTTTCAAAAATTGGTCTGCCATCGGCGACCTTCAAAATCGGCCTGCTATCAACGACCTTCAAAATCGGTCTGCTATCAGACCTCAAAAATTGATTAATTTACAACAACCTTTATAAAATTAACAAACTGATCTTTTGCTTAACCTTCAAAATCGATCTACTTTCAGAGTTCAACAATGGTTTCGATTTCAGTTTTGGTCTGCTTTCAGCGACCTTCATAATTAATATTTTTAGCGTCATATTTTGAGCGACCTTTGAAATGAATATGAACTTCAAAAGCTCTCAATGACTTTCAAGCTTAAAATTTATCTTAATTAAATAACTATAAAAATGTTTAAAAATATAACATATGTTTATTTAATAGAACAAAAGTAATACTTGATAATTTTACATTTTTTTTTTAACAGAGGAATAGGACATTTTTTACTAACTTTTTATTATGAAAAAACAATGAAATATTTAATGGAATATGAATTCAACGATAATAAAAAAGGGAAACCTCTATAAAAAAGCGCGCCTGTCTATCTACCTCCTGGGTGGCGTGGAAAAATAGACTTATTTGTGTTAAAAAAATATCAATGGTCCTCATTGTTTGGAGAAAATATACAATTTTCCCATATACGTTACAGAAAGTTATTTGTGCATAATCTTTAATTTCAGGGTCGAAAACGTCACATAACCTCATTCCTAGAAACTGCGAAGCCTATGCTCGTATGTCTATTTTTTTCCGATGATTAGTGCCGTTTATAATTATTTAAGGCCCGAGCGTAGCGAGACTCCCTGGCGTCAAAGTGAAAACAGAATACTTTACGCGTGGTGTGAGAAAAAAAGATCTTTGTCGCATGTATACCGAGATGATAAATACGATTAAAGAAAAAAATGAATATGGGGGGGGGGAAGAGGAAGGCTGAGGAGGCGGCGAAGGGGCGCCTGAGGGGAGTGGGGGTGAGGGGGGCTCAGAGGCTATTTTAATATAAAAGACTCGTAGAAATACGCTGATTTTTACGTTATATTGAGGGGGCTGAGGGGCGAGACGGTGGAGGGGGGGGGGGGGGGGGGGGGGTGATGTTCAAAAACAACACTAACATTTATATAATATAGGTTGATATATATATATATATATATATACACACACACACACACACATACTCATATATATATATATATATATATATATATATATATATATATATATATATCTTCCTATATTATATAGATGAATGTTACCGCCTAGCCCCACCTCATCCCCATCTCAGCGCCACCTCTCTCCCACCTCAGCCCCCTCGCCCCCTCCTCACCCCCACCTCAGCGCCCCCCTCAGCCCCCTCCTCAAAATAATGTAAAATTCCGTCATTTTTTACGTTATTTCGTGACTTCTTATTCTGTTAGAGCCCCCCCCCTCACCCCCTCCTCAGTGCCACCTCACCCGCCCCTCAGCGCCCCCCTCGCTCCCACCTCACCAACACCTCAGCGCCCCCCTCAGCTCCCTCCTAGCCTGACTTTGCGGTACTTATGCGGACGTCCGCATAATTTTTACGTGTTAATTTTACATAAGTATTAACACGCGATGTCAACATAAGTCCTGTTTTTTTATGAAAGTACATATATTCTTATTCTGTTAGAGCCCCCCCCCACCCCCTCCTCCGTGCCACCTCACCCGCCCCTCACCGCCCCCCTCGCTCCCCCCTCACCAACACCTCAGCGCCCCCCTCAGCTCCCTCCTAGCCTGACTTTGCGGTACTTATGCGGACGTCCGCATAATTTTTACGTGTTAATTTTACATAAGTATTAACACGCGATGTCAACATAAGTCCTGTTTTTTATGAAAGTACATATAGAAAAAATAGCTTGTGCAAAATTTCAGCCCCTTATCTCATTCCTAATTCCTGCTGGAATTTTTTTAAATTTTAAATTTTAAGAAAAAAAATACACTGATATGAAATGATGATTTAGGTTTTATTGGCGATCTGTAATATGGCCATTGCATTTCATCATTTTTAGATCATCTTTAAACCTCTATATCTCGTAACTGGTTCCACATTTTTGAGCTCACTAGGTCTCATTTTTTTGTCTCAACGAGACATTTAATTTCTTTTTTTGAGGACCTAAATTGATTGAATAGACTTCAAGATACAGTCTTTTGAAGTTGACGTTTTTATCCAAAATAGCGAAAATCAACCGTGTTCATGGTCACAGTGTCAACCGAATTTTAATTAAAAATCATTAACAAAAGTATTTTTCATTAGAATATGATGTTATCTAACTATACTCTTTTCCTATCATAGGAGAAAGTCAAAAAATAATTTTTTGTCGAGCATTATAATATCTAATTTTTCGATACCTAAAATAATCAAAAATGGCTCTCTACTGACATGAATTCTACCATCTTATAATTATTTTTGACACGTATACGTAACATAGATACAAAGGTGGTTCCTAGACCTTTAAAATCCGTAGTCGCTGATTTTTCTAGGACCACTAGAGCCAAAGTTATAGCCGTTTTTATAAAAAAATATTTTTCAAGTGGTAAAATTAGAACTTGTGAAAGATAGGAAAAGTTTTATTTACAAGATCAACCATAAGTTTGGCATAATTGTCCTAAAAAAAGTGCTGAGGCTGCATATTTTGAAGATCTTAGGCCGTGTCTACACTATGTGAGAAGCACGTGCGATCAGACCAAGCGATGCGAGCAAGCAATGCGTGTTGGACAAAACATTTAAAATACTTAAAATGATAAATAATATCATTTCACTACGATATTATTGACGATATTATTTATCGCTAAATATAGATCTACTAACTGATCTACTACGATTGTTCGGGATTGAAGTATCCAAAGTGCCCGCTAGATGGCAAGCGTCCGATGCGCTCCCACTATGAAAAACATCACCCAGCGGGCTTAAATAGAGTCCTGTGGCGCCTAGTCGCTACGTGCTTTATGCACATTCTTTTTACCTTACCACTTTCCGTTTTACCTATACAATGCCTTATTGCCTGTTTACTTGTACGCATAAGCGTTCATACCTTTTTCTGCAATCAACTTTCATTTTCGAGTAGAGTTGGTTGCATAGACTCTTGAAGTCTAATTTTTCCGTTTATTTCTTCTCGCTGACAAACCCTAATAATATAAACTCACGATTACGTTCAATCGATACTAAAGTCTATATACTGCTAGGGTTGGCTAAGGTTGACGTCGATCGGTCGGGAGTGTTAACAAAATTATTCATCTTTCTAGGGTATGATGTGTGTATGTTACAGTCTTAATATTCGTGTGTAGTGTTGTGTCTGCGTGAGTGTACCTAACAACACAATGCTAAACCTAACGATTTTTCTCTCTCGCTTCTTATTATATTCTCCTTGTACATAGAGTCTGGTAATACTTGGATACATGATATACTGATAATGCAATAGATATGTATATATATATATATTTTTTCTTTATTTATGACATGTTATAGGATCGGGTTTGCGGCTCTGATTTTTCTCAACCCGTGCTTCATGTTGACGGTGTGGCAGGGTATGACTCTCTCTGTGGTAGTCGAATAATGTACCGCTGAAGGTAGTAGCGCTTGCGATGGTGTAACTGGAAAAAGTTCTTTATTGATTAGTAGCGGGGGCTCCCTTCCCCTAGGCCAGAATTTCCAACCCAACGCGAGGACGATTATGATCGCGACGATTGACCCGCCTGAATACGAGACTGCTTGTTTTAGTGCTATAAACTCGCCGTCCACGGCGTCGCGTTGTTCTAGTTCCTGCGCGCGGTTGATTATGTTCTTCAGTTCGTTTCCCAATTCTAGCGAAGCGAGCTGCACGAGCTTGCTTTGTGACATGCTATCAGATTCTCTCATTGTGTTGCAGCATCGATCCACCGTCGGTAGTGACTATTAGAATAAATTATGTCAATAATATACAAAACTTTGTGTTTGTTAAGAGTAGATGTCCTACAGTATTACATCAATGCTTAAAGATGCCTCAAAATTGAAAGAAAAGGATTTCCGACTTATAAGTTATACGGAATGCCAATTGAAAGTATTTGGCTAGTATTTTGAAAATGTAGATAAAAATAACGTAACACATGGCGCAGTCAGTAAGCTGTTCGCCTGTCCCCCTGAATTCCTATGGGAGTCTTAATATCGCATGCCGATGGTTTCATTGTTACTGTGGCGTCATTGGAGGGTGACATCTAAATGATGGTTGCCATTTAGTCGGTTTACTATATAGTTATTTGTGGTGCATACAAATTTCATACAATGTCAAATAGTCTAATTTCTACCTTCACAATTTCTTAGCAAGATGACTTAAAAGTTGTTTTATTATAGTGATTTATTGTGAAAAGGTTTATTAACTTTTATTGGATGTTTAAATAACTTTCTCCAGTGCAGTTATGCTATTTACTAGTAGTTTACGTTAAGGGGATGAGCTTGAGCCTTCACTCCCGTATTTTTGATTATTAGTTGATTTATTATAGGGCTTTATTGTTCAAATATTTATTAGCCTGCATTGAATGTTTAAATAACTTTTTTCAGTTCAGTTATGTTATTTACCAGTAGTTAACGTCGAGGGGATTAGTTTAAGCCCTCACTCAAGTATTTCTGATTATTAATTCATTAATTATAGTGATTTATTGTTAAAATGTTTATTAATCTTTATTAATTATTTAGCTAACTTCTGGGAGTGAAATACCTTGCCCCCTTATAGTTAAAATTGGGGGCAATCGTTTAAGCCATTTCTGACATTTTTCCGATTGCAAGTTTATTAATTATAGTGATTTATTGTTAAAATGTTTATTAACGCTTATTAATCATTTAAATAACTTTTGGGCGTGATGTGCCTTTTCCCTCTCATAGTTAAAATTAGAAGGGATCGTTTAAGCCGTCTCTGACATTTTTCCGATTGTAAGTTTATTAATTATAGTGATTTATTGTTAAAATGTTTATTAATCTTTATTAATTAATTAACTAACTTCCGGGCGTGAAATACCTTGTCCCCCTTATAGCTAAAATTAGGGGCAATCGTTTAAGCCGTCTCTGACATTTTTCCGATTGCAAGTTTATTAATTATAGTGCTTTATTGTTAAAATGTTTATTAACGCTTATTAATCATTTAAATAACTTTTGGGCGTGATATGCCTTTTCCCTCTCATAGTTAAAATTAGAAGCGATCGTTTAAGCCGTCTCTGACATTTTTCCGATTGTAAGCATACAGCGTATGCTTTTATGAGTGGTTACGCAACTCTTCTTCCTATGTAGTTGTTGCAAGCTCGTGTATGTATATGCACGCTGAGCTATACCTCAATGCATTTGACTGCATTTGTAGTTGTTGCAATGCCGTGCTGCACGTTCCCGAATCGCATTTGGCCTCTCATGCGCTCCCTGTGCTTGCTCGCCTGTTCAGAGCTAGTAGTGTATGGTGTCGGTTTTTTCCTTTAAATTAATATCTTACCTATTCTGTTTTCCCTTATTTCTGAACCCTTCTCTAAATGATTATGTGGCCCATAGGGTCCTGTTCAGATATTTAAATTATGAATTTATTGTTTATTTCTATGACTTACATTAAATTTTAATGATGATATTTATGTAGTTTCCAGAGTACTGTTTTTATTATTATTATTATTATTATTATTATTATTATTATTATTATTATTATTATTATTGCTATTATTATTATTACTATTTTTGCTATTATTATTTTTTTTTTCTTCATTTAACTAGCAGTCCCAGTTACATACGCCTATACCTTCTCAATCTTAATGTAAGAATCTTTTTTGGGTTTAAATTTATTCTGTGCCTAATGGAAAGAACTACCATTATTCCCTTCGGACGGTTGAGGTCGGACATCCCGCATGTTCCGCTTTTCTTATTCCATTACGTAGCCATTCAAAAGCGTAGAATTCGCTCGACCAGTCGGGTTCTCTATTAGTATAACTTCTTATTTTATTCATTAGCCGTGCGGCGGTGAGTATGCGCTTTACATTTATGCTAACGTCCGTCTTAACTTGATTACAAGGCCGTCTACAGTTCGGTTTATGTATATAATACGCGCGTCGCCTAGTTAGTCTGAAATGATGACTCGTTTGTCCCGAGTCCTCTATTCTTGTTTGTTGGTGCCGTAATCTATCGTGTGCGCCTGCTTACAATTTTCTAAGGGTTCTGGTGATAAATTTTAAGCAAATCATTCCAACGATTATTATTATATTATTGATAAATGGTTTTCCTTTTTTTTCTTTTGACTATCCCCGTGCATATTATGAATGCCTAGCGTATACCCCCGGTGCGGGCCTATGATTTCCTTGTATAACAAGTCAGTCACTTTAAATTTATATATCTTAAAACTTTCTCATGGGTTTGTTAATTAATAAAAGCAATTCGCCATCCCTTGCCTATGCTGAACGCGGACTTTTTTTTTTTTTGATAAATGAGTAGGCGTGCGGTTCACTTCATAACCCGCATTTTATCGTATATGCTTTAGTGTGTCCCACTATAGCCCTGACGCGTCGTGGGAGAGATACCGCAAGCAAGCTAGCGTTTCCCGCTCCACTTCACGCAACCGTTGGGCTCAAAGCTGCACAGCGTTGAGATACGACTTGCGCCATTGCATTTTTTTATTCATGTAGCCGATTGAGGGCTACTTCACACCTAGTTTTTGCCAAGGTCCGTGACTCACATATACGGCTCCCATTTGCCGCGTCCCCGCCGCGACTCCACTCCATAAGCGTACTTTCTCCCTTTACGAGTACTCGAGTCGCTAGTTCGATACAATACAAGGCAGCTGACCTTCGAAAGGTCAGAGAGATGGCGCGTGCGGGAACCGACGATTGGGCCATCGCTCTGTGTCTGCGGTGAGGTAGGGTGCTTGCACCTGCTTCGTTATACGTTGTACATGTAGGTTTTAGCGAATTCAGCCCGACTACTCATTTTTAATGCGTGACTCATACGTCTGTTTATATTTACGATTAAGAGGTAAATTGCTTTTCTCGCTTGCTACCATGGAATTTGATGAGTTCATTTCTAGTTCTTTTCTTGTTTTCTAAAATCGGGAATCATATTTCCGCGCCGTAACCTAAACTTTAGCGTCTTACCTCCACGTTTGTATCTCGTTAGAATCATTTGCTTGTGAGTGTGAGTGGTGATGTTATTACTGTAATAACCAGATCGGTCATGACAAGAACGTATTCCAACTTTTTCAGCGTGCTTCTTTTTCCCAACTAATTTCGATGTTTACAATTACTATATGTTATTCTAGCGATACTCACTGCCGAACTAAAGATATTTATTATTACTTATTTAAAGAACTGTATGTTTGACGTATCTTTGCACGTGTGATGTGCTTTTTTTCTTGACTTGGGCGCACGAACTCCCCGCGATTGGGCCTGTTTTTTTTCTTTAGAAGAACATACGAGATATCGACCTTTACCTGCGCGGCGTCTGAGGGGCCGCGGAAAAAAGAAAAAAATATATATTCCCCCCGCTTTTTTTTTTTTTTTTAGCGTTTGCTATGCTCCCCTGTCATGTGAGGGGCCGCGATGAATTTGCGCGAACGATTCTCCTCTTCTGAAACCTTATTTATTCGTTTATTGAAAGATTTGTAACTTTTTCGATATTCGTATGTACGACTCGCGTTTGATCCCCTTTTCTTATTTTAGCGTTATGTCTGCTATGATTAATTTCCACGATTTCGCACGGCCTTGCATATTCCGGCTCTATTTGGCGGAGTCTCGCTTTCTTCGCGAGATATTCCATTTTTCCTCTCCCCGAGGAAATGGTGAGTGCTTTACCTTTGATCGTAGTAAAACTTAAATTCGTATATGACTTGGGTCAGTTTCATTGCAGTGAGAGTTCTTAATTGTGCTAGTATGTACCGTCCACCCTGTAGCTATCCTACGTTAGCTCCTCCTTTTCTCGTTCTGGATTCCCTTTTCGTTTTTCTTTTCTTTGTCCCGCTGTAACTCAGAGGCCGCTGTGCGTGTTTGCCTCTCTGATACGACTCAGAGGCTTTAGGACATGCTTGACTTTTCTTATATTTTCTTTCGCAGCTCAGAGGCCGTTGCGCGTGTTCGCATTGTAGATACGACTCAGAGGCTTTGGGGCATGTTTGACCTTTCCCTTGTTCCTGTTTTCTTTCGCAGCTCAGAGGCCGTTGCGCGTGTTCGCATCTCTGATACGACTCAGAGGCTTTGGGGCGTGTTTGACCTTTCCCTTGTTCCTGTTTTCCTTCGCAGCTCAGAGGCCGTTGCGCGTGTTCGCATCTCTGATATGACTCAGAGGCTTTGGGGTGTGTCCGACTTTTACAGGTAATCCAAATGTATGCGGCCGTTCGCTAGTTAATCATTTGATGGTTTAATTTCTTTATCATCGAGATCCATAAGTGTTTCTGGATCTATAGCCTTGAATATCCTCTGGGCTCTATCTTTATCTTTTTGTATCTTGGTTATGGCCCTTAGTATATTGGCTAGTTTAAGTTATGTTCTCATTAATATTCATTGTTAATATTCATTCAACTTTTCGTTTTTTTTTTCGTGCAACCTCGTATGGTTCCAACGTGATGGTGGACAAATTCTTGTTTTTTTTTTCGACTTTCGAAGTCTCACAAGCAGAGTTTACGTGACCTTCATATTTGGATAGCAAGTCCTGTTCAAGGAATTAATCTGTTTTTACGGAGATTTCATCATGTGCTACGAATTCTTCGCATAGCAGGCAGCACAAATCTGTACGAATCGTTTCAGGCGCCCAGCATTTCTCTGGCAAGCATCTCTTCTTTTATGATTGGCAGGTGTATGGAAATCTAGCACTCTAGTTGGGATAATCTTATAGTATGTTTGGGTCTACTCGCGGTTACCTCTTCCTTACAGTCATAAGTCCTGCAGGACTCTAGTACCGGGTATCCTGAGAGTTTAAATGACCAATCACATTCTTATTATTTGTCTCGTTATTGTGGTTATATCTTGCGTTATCTCGGCGATCACCATTGCGCCAATCACTCCTAAGATCCCTTCTATAATGATGCGGCTGGTATTTATCGTTATTGAAGCTATGTCCGCCCTCCGGATGAGTGCTATATCTTCGATCACCTTCACGACCTTGGTTATTGTTTTGCTGATAGCGATTAGGACGATCGTCCCAGACATTTCCATTGTAATAAGGTCGATTCGGTTTCCACTGATTCGGTAATCCAATCTCCGATAGCGGTTAGGTCGCCATCCGTAGTTTCTTGTATATTGCCTATTCGCGTCAGGCGGATCTTCCTGCCATTTCACGTTTATGGATTGCGCGGTATATACTACTGCGGGGAGCGATAACGCGATAACCTGTCTCATTGGGTATGTGGTATATAACACTTGCGGTGGCGGCGGTGGCGATGGTGCTCCTCCCAGTTTGTCCAAATTCCCTAAGGTAACTTCCGTGTTCTTCAGGCTCCTTCGTAGGGCGTAACAATCACCATATTGATGTCCCTTCTTTTGGCAGAAGATGGAAAATTTTGTCCCCGCGTCCCTATACTGGCACCTACCCTCGGGGTGATTATCCATGCCACATACACTGCAGCGATCCCTGGCGGGGGCCCTCCTAATCGTGGCCTGCGGATTATCGTCTTTTAGTTTAGCGTATTTTTCCATAAGTTCGGTTAGAATACCTTCGGCGAAGGTGGGGCCTGCCTGCGCCCCCACGCGTCGTGCCCCAGTTCTCTGTTCAACTCTTACGGCTTCTGTTGTCGCCTCTACCAGGGTTTTGGGATTCGCGGCCCTTACTTGGTGTTGCAGATCCCCTTCAAGACCGTACAGAAACTGATCGAGAGCTTCCGAGTCACCCCTGTTTTTGTAAGTTAGTTTCTCGAAATCTTGTAGGGATCTATCGGCATCGTAGGTATTCAGTAGTCGATTCAGCAAGATTTCTACGCGCTGTCCATAACTTCCGACGCTTTCCCGTTTCTCTTGTTTGATAACCTTAAGTTCGGCGAGTAATCTGTCGGCGCCTCCAGCGTGCGTGTACCTCATTGTAATATCTTCGAGTATTTTTTCGACCGATGTAAAATGGTTCATACGGCACATATAACCATCCGCAGCTCGTCCGCAAAACTTGGAGGCTAACGCGCTCATCAACCAGCATTCTGCTGATGGGCCAAATTCGTTGAGTACATTGCGCACAACGCGGCAAAAGAATGCCACCGAGTCGGGATTGCCGTCGAACGGAGGAATCGTGTTCATAGCCTGTTGCAGTGAAAATGTCCACGCAGCGTCTCTCGACCGGGAGATGCGCGGGTGTGGCGGTGGGAGGACGATGGACTCGGGCAGTGGCTCGGCGAGGGGCTGACGCATCGGTATATTTGTCTATATTTGTTAATCCGCTAGGCCTTTTGGCGTGCGCGAGGAAATGATTGTAACCCGACAGTCTTCTCGCCTTAAATTCTGGTATTTGGTCAGGCGTTATCCACTTCGGTATGTAGTCATTGGATGCTTCTGTGGCTGTGTGCGGAGCACAAAGTAAGTCGCGATCCACGCTCGCGGCGTTGGGCGCTGCCGGGAGTCTCCCATTATTAAGTTCACTTTTCCAGGGCGACGCCCTCCCGGTGGAGTACGTCGCTTGCAATAGTTCTCTTGACGGGTTCGGGGATTTCGATTGCGTTTTTGATAATTTTTGTAATCTGGCCGCGAGTTCTTCTCTATAGTTCGTAATAATTTGTACCTCGTCGATCCCCAGATCTCCGGCCCCCACAGATAAAACGTGATCGAGCTTCCGACTCGCGATTTCCAAAGCCTCGGGAAAGGATAGAGCTATTGCCATGTCGGCACAGGCGAAAGCACCATTAATGTCAGCCTCCAGCTGATCCGTCGTTCGAAACCCGGGGGTTCGAGGGCGTGCCCCTGAGCATCGCGTTACTTCTACGTCGGGATCGAATCCGGCGGCTTCATTTTGCCACGCGGAGTCAAGGCTATATTCTTCGTTATTCCTCATGTTTCGACCCGACAAGAGTTTCTTAAACATGATAGATTTAAAGTGTTCCGCGAACCAAAATCACTCAGTATTCACGGCCCGTAATTTTACCTTCTTTTAACTCGCTCCTTATTGGTCACGTGATTCCCCACGAGAGACAGGGTGCAATAATTGGCTATTAAAAGTTTCACTTACCCTTGTAGGCAGACCACAATAAGGATGATGGAGACGTGTAACATCCTTCCTTCCTGTCAAGCGGTGAGTGGCACGTATTCGGTTCGTACTTCGCGATTTTACTCAGATGTATTTCTAACGAACACCCCACACCTAGCACCAGAAAATTGTTGCGTGTGAGCCTATCACGATTCACGTACGTACGAAGGGTCCTGAGGTGTTCGTGTCATTCCAAGCCGAGACTCGAAACGATGCAGTGAAATACAACTAGAGTTAAAGTATACTTGAGTTATTTATTAAAATACTTATAGGCGCGAGAGAGATAATCCTAACGCGCGTCCGCGATGCAACCGATCGACGTCCTCTCGTGAATTCGTTATCCGCTTGTCCTCGTCCCTCGTACCTCGCTTCCGTCCTCTCTCTGACCCCGCTTTCTTTCTCTTTCTTTCTGTCCCCTGGATGCGCTTCCCTCGGTTTTTATATCTCTGCCTTGGGGCTCGTAATTGGGGGATCATTGCTCATCGGCTGTTCGTTTCTTCCCCCTAATTCGACGTCCAGATCTCGTGCCGGTGATTCAGTGCCTCGCGGATTCACTGTTCTGCTGACTCGCATTGGTTGATGTCATGCACCTTCGACATTCGACGTCCTCTATCAACGTTCGGTATATTGCTGACCGGGAGTTTGTGTTGGGCTACGTGTCTTCGTTCTTCGAGAGTCTGTATGAGTTCATGGCCGCACGCGCTTTCTCTCTGGAAGCTACCACTCGTAACAGTGTTATCTTCTCAGGAATTGAAAGAAAATGATGTGCTATATTGGTGAATTGCATGAGGATGATAAATGTCATTTAGAGCATTACACAAGAAATAAATCTCTTAATCTAATTAGTAATCTTAGTAATGAATTAAAGCTGTATTTATCATTTAGGATAAAAAATTTTGATATTAATGTAAAAAATAAATTTATTTGCGACCATCATCTTCATAAATATGATACTCGATATACAAGTAGACAAAGGAAGTGTTGCAATTGTTTTAATAATCATTCAAAATCCATTGAGAATAATTTAGTAATGATTAGTACTGATAAATGTGATAAATTTCGTAACATTTGTAATATAAACTTAGATCCAGGTAATAAGTACTGTAGAAACTGTGAGTTCAAAATTACATCAATAATAACAAATAATGCAGAAAAAGATGAAAACACTGGGAATGATGGTTTAAACGTAAATAATAATGAGCAGCTTTCTTCAAGTAGTCAAGTTTCTTCAAGTAGCCAAGTGTGTACATCAGAAAGTTCAGAAGATATATTATTGAGCCAAGGATTTCAACGTTTAAATAAAATGCTCGATGGATTTGATGAAACTCCTCTTAAACGAGAGAAACTTAGTGATTATCGCTTGAAAAATAGAACATACAGTGTTTTAGAATCAATGAATATGAAATTTTGTACAACAGTTAATAAAACATTGAATCTTAATTTGCCAACTCAATGCAATCTTAAACAGCTACAAGAGGATAGTATGTCATTTCACGGAATGATTGGAAACATAATTAAGTGTTATAATGAAGAACCTAATTTTGGTAAAAAAATATCGTTATTGACATTACTTCCAAATCATTGGAAATTTGAACAAGCAAAACATTATTTCCAATTTTCACGTTATATGTTTAATAAAGCAAAAGAACTTAAAATTACTGTAGGTAAGTTAAAAAATGGGTTGTAATAAATTCTTACTATCTTGATTATAGACATAGTGTAAACATATAGAATCGATAATCCTTTATACATTAGGTTACATATATTATATTACACTTGAGAATTATTAATAGAAAATTTTAGTTTAATTTATTAAAATCTATGTAATTTTTATTCAAGCAACTATAATGATAAAGGGTACCCCTATAAAATATTTAATTTAAAATCCTCATAATTATTTATTTATATTACTCATGTATTATTACTTAAGTATTATTATTTATGTATTACTTACGTATTGCTTACGTATTGCTTAAGTATTGTTTACGGATTAAGTAAAATAATACATGAATTGTAATTTAAACATTTAAATGAAATCCGATTTAATTAGAAAGAATCTATATTTGAGAAATCTCAATGTTCTCTCTGTTTACAAGCTGTAATCTCATATTTTTTTTTTTATTTTTTAACATTGAGGAACGGGAGAAAAAACTAATTTCCAAAAAATGCGATTTTTAGGCCTTACTGGTATAAGGAGGGGAGATAGATCCCCGGAAAAATCGTAGAAAATTCTTTTTTTAGTATACTTCTATGAAATCACTGTCATTTTTCGCTTTCATTAATAGTGGCATTTTGCCTATCTTAACATGGGGTACCCTTCGTTATTCATTATTAGATAAAAAATAATAAAGTAATTATTGCATTTTAAAAGAACTATTAAAATTAATATAAAAAAAAAATAAAAAAAATAAATTAATTCTAAACTATTTCTTTTCTTCCAATATAACAAGTCATAGTAATTAAAATAGAATAAACATTCAGCTAAATTTTATCGTCTTGATAATCGTTAAATTAAAAAAAAAAATATTGTTATTATGATTTTATTTTGTGATTAAGTATACACTATTTGAAATTAATTTCAAAATATATTTTTCCAGGTGTCTTAGGAACTATTAAGCGTAAAGTGTACAGCATTCATTCTAATAAAGTTAGAGAATCTGTAACTCAGTATTATAGAGATGAAAACAATAGTAGAATATGTAGCGGCATTAAAGATTGCATCAGTGTTAAAAATCCTATTACTAATATCACAGAGAAGTTACAAAAAAGACTGTTGATGTATGATTTGAAGGATCTATACAAAAATTGGGTGGAAGAAGAATATGAACAGTATTTTAAAGATCAGCGCAAACCAGGTTTCAGTATATTTACTTCTTTAAGGCCAAAAGAATGTATTAGTGCTGGAGCACCTGGTACACATACAATTTGTGTATGTCCTATACACCAAAATGTCAAATTAAAATTGTCTGCCATCAACAAAAATTTAGCCTACCGAGTAATTTTAAATGATTGTGTTTGTTCAACAGATTGGAGCGATTCTATGCTACATCTTTGTGAAAATTGTCCTGGTAAAGCAGAAATTCTGAAAATATTGGAATCAAGCTCATGCGAAGATGTTTCAGAGATTGAATATCATAATTGGGTAAATAATGCTGAATCCCAATCTAATAATAGAGTCAGTCTTACTATGGTAAAAGAAACTACAAGAAATTTTATTATAAATTTAGCCAATGACTTATGGGAGTTAACAAAGCATCATTATGTGACTGAAATGCAAAAATGTTATTTAAAACATTGCAAAACAATTATTACTCCAGATACATGTATTATACTTCAAGATTTTGCTGAAAATTTCTTATTTGTTTGTCAAGACTCGATCCAAGCATTTTATTTTAATAATACACAAGCAACTGTACACCGGTTTGTAGTGTATTATAAAGAAGACAATAACGACAAATTACAAATCTTATCTGTATGTGTTATTAGTGATTGTTTAAAACATGATGCTTGTGCAGTTAACACTTTTCAAGGGCAACTCATTGCACTTCTAAAACGAGATTTTCCGTTTATTGAGAATGTACATTATATGTCAGATGGAGCACCTACCCAATACAAAAACAAGTAAGAGTACTTTTATTGTAGTATATTAATACGTATTATATGAACAAAATAGACACCTTTAGATTTTTGTTCATTAAATGACCTGAAAAAATTTTATTTTAATTATTAAGAATATGTCAAAGTAATATTCTGTAAGTATATTTAATTTGTGTGAAAAACTATTTTGAGACCCAGAACATCAAAATCCATAAAGATCCTGGACCTGCAGGTTACACCCGAGTTAAAATTTTACATTATGTAGAAAACAGCTTTAAACATAAAATTACTAAAACAGTTCTTTATTTTTTCTGTGTATCAAATTAAAAAAAAGCAACAACTTCTACGATGCAAGTTCAAATAATTTGTATTATTATGTACACAATATTAAACAGATTTATTTTATTTTTTATAATTTTTACCTTCAAGATAGTATTTATTTACTGTAGGAACAATTTCATTAATATCTGCCATCATGAGGAGGATTTTGGCTTAAAAGTTAAGTCGCACAACTTTTTTTCTACTAGCCATGGGAAAAGTCCGTGTGATGGATGTCGAGCAGTGGTTAAACGAACAGTACGCAGGGCATCCTTACAAAGAACATCAGAAAAACCAATTTTAAATCCAAAAGACATGTATGATTACGTTAGTGAAAATATTGATGGAATAAGGTAAAAATAATATAATTTAGATTTTTTGACTATATTATTTGATTATGTATTTGAATAATAAATCATTATGTGTTATAAAAATATAGAATATTTGGTTTTTAGATCTATTTGGGTGAGTCAAGAAACAATTGAGAAAAGGCGTAAAGTACTAGAATGCCGTTTTAAATTGACCCGAACTATACAGAATACAAGAAAATATCACTGCTTTATACCCATTGATGATTCAACATTAAAAGCAAAACTTACTTCGTTTGATAATGATTATAAAATAGTTAAAATAAAATGAATATTACAAAAAAAATTTTACTTAAATTCTTATTTTCAACTTTAATTATCTATAAAGTCTGCATAGGTAATTTAATCAACCTAAAGCCATTACTATCGCTTGCTCGCGTCGCATGCGCGCATGGCTTGCTCGCATCGCTTGGGCTGATCGCATGTGCTTCTCGCATAGTGTAGACACGGCCTAAGATCTTCAAAATATGCAGCCTCAGCACTTTTTTTAGGACAATTATGCCAAACTTATGGTTGATCTTGTAAATAAAACTTTTCCTATATTTCACAAGCTCTAATTTTACCACTTGAAAAATATTTTTTTATAAAAACGGCTATAACTTTGGCTCTAGTGGTCCTAGAAAAATCAGCGACTACGGATTTTAAAGGTCTAGGAACCACCTTTGTATCTATGTTACGTATACGTGTCAAAAATAATTATAAGATGATAGAATTCATGTCAGTAGAGAGCCATTTTTGTTTTTTTTAGGTATCGAAAAATTAGATATTATAATGCTCGACAAAAAATTATTTTTTGACTTTTTCCTATGATAGGAAAAGAGTATAGTTAGATAACATCATATTCTAATGAAAAATACTTTTGTTAATGATTTTTAATTAAAATTCGGTTGACACTGTGACCATGAACACGGTTGATTTTCGCTATTTTGGATAAAAACGTCAACTTCAAAAGACTGTATCTTGAAGTCTATTCAATCAATTTAAGTCCTCAAAAAAAGAAATTAAATGTCTCGTTGAGACAAAAAAAATGAGACCTAGTGAACTCAAAAATGTGGAACCAGTTACGAGATATAGAGGTTTAAAGATGATCTAAAAATGATGAAATGCAATGGCCATATCACAGATCGCCAATAAAACCTAAGTCATCATTTCATATCAGTGTATTTTTTTTCTTAAAATTTGAAGAAAGGCAAAAAAAATGAGACCTCACCGACCTCATTTTGTTAAAATTTCAGCCTTTTAGAATTTTTTGAAAACTGGCTAAAAACAGGTCAAAATCAGGGTTTAAAAAAATTCCAGCAGGAATTAGGAATGAGATAAGGGGCTGAAATTTTGCACAAGCTATTTTTTTTATATGTACTTTCAAAAAAAAATTGTCGACAAAATCGACGACCCTCCCGCGCACACTTTTTAAAAAAAGTACAGGAACGACCCATATATATATATATTTATAAATATGAAATTCTGGAAGTTTGAGGATTATATTCAGCACCCGCTTGGAAGTTTGAGGGGTTATGGGAAGTTTGAGGAGCCTCCTCAAACTTCCAATCTATATATTCAGCATCCGAGCGGAAGTTTGAGGGGTTTTCTAGAGTCTATTTGTCTAGAGTCGGTAACCTGAGGGTTATTATTTCTTTAGCCACTCTGACCGACCGGGGTTGAGCTCCTCAAACTTACTAGCCTAATATATATATATATATATATATAACTTAGTACACTGCTACCTTCCAGGACACCTGCAGGTTTTCTGCAATAGAATTAGGTATAAAACGTTAAACAGTATATAAGTGACTAAAGAAATAATATCCCTCAGGGTGTTGACTAACACCACGACGCCTGTGGCGCCCCCTTTCAGTTCCGCAGTATTTTACGTTGATTTCGGAAAAATGTTACGGAAAAAAACGTTGTGAAAGAAACCCTAAATGTCCTGAATAATACAAAAATGTCCTGAAAGGTAGCGGTAAACATATTCCTAATTCAGTACAGTCCTGAAAACATGCAAATGTCCTGAAACATAGCGGTAAACCAATGAAAAGTCCTGAAACATTGCGGTGAACAGAAATATATATATATATCTATTTTCAATAATATTAGGCTTACACAATAAGCGATACCTAATTATGAATTAATAATAAATTAATAATAATAAATGAAACTGAACTTTATTCATACATCTTATGGTATGGACCGCACCACTAAATTTTGTTAGAGCATCAAATAGAACATTATATATATATATATATATATACTATGGGGGGTACCCCCCTACTCGCTCCGATCGTCAACCCCCATATAAAATAAATTTAAAAAATTTATATTTTTGAATAAGAGAACAAATCACCCTGATGTTCATTATTTTAAATTATTACACTTATTTTATTACTTATAAATTATTACTTACTTTATTACTTACTTTATAAATTTTGAACACTGTTTTAAATTTAACCAATAACTGTGTTGCGTTAATTCGTTTTATATTAACTTTATTAACTATAAAGATTGGCTAAAGAGACGAACAGTTTTCCACGTCATCCTGGGGGTACTGTTCATGGACCGCTGGATTGTTATTTTAAGTGACATCCTTCGCCAATAGCCCTACATTACCACTATACCTAAAATTTTATGAAATTTTATTAAATATATTTTTATATCATTTATATTACATTTTGAAATTTAGGAAAATAATAAATTAAAAATAAATTGTATGATTTATATTATCTTTAATATACCATTGAATGTTTTTATAAACTTTTTATTATTTAGAACCATATATATTTATTTGTTCCTTTTATATATATATTTGCTTTTAAACATTATATTGGATACATGAAAGAATTTAATATAATTTATTGTAAATGATTTTAAAATTAATATAATTTTATTTTCCTTAAATTTCAAATATTCCATTTTCATACTTAATAATAATTTACTTAATAATAATTTTCTTTTATTTCATTGAATTTTTATATTTATTACTTCTATTTAAAATTTACAAAAATATTTATAAAAAAATAATTTTCAAATTTTTAATTAAATTTTCTTTAACATATCCTGTGACGTTTTTGTAAGCTATTTATAATATGGAAATATATATTTTTATTTTTTCTGTTATATATATTTTTGCTTATAAACATTATATTGGATACGTGAAAGAAGTTGATGTAAAATAATAAAATTAAAAATTAATATAACTTAATACTATTTTTGTGAAATTTCAAATATTTTATACTAAAAAATTGTGTTTAAATTGTATATTGAAAATATTATGTTTGCTTTTGATTTATTTTAATTTTCATATTTTTTAATTAAATTTTGTAAATAATTTATATCATATTCTATAAGTAAATTATTACAATAGTTATTATACTTTTTTTCTTCTTTTTCATGGGTTTCTATTATTTCATTCAATTTGTCTAACTTTGTAGCATCTTCTAAATTATATACTTCTATGTATTTATTTTGTGTTGGATCCCAAATTAACGGTGTTTGTATCTTAGTAATATTGTTATTATATTCGTTGATATAATTATTTAAATGTATTTCATATTCGTTTTGTTCATTTATATGATTCTGTAACTGTTCGTTTAATTCATCTAATTCTCCTGCGTGTTGTATACTACTCACAATTCAATATACATATTTTGCACAGGATCCCATCTTAATGGACTAGGTTTTGAATCACCTTGTTCAGCCATCTTATATTTTACTAAATAATAGTTAATTACATTAAGAAAAGTAATTTAAATTAAATGTATAATTAAAGTAAATTTTAATTATATTATGTAATTAATTATTGTTTTATATTTTTTCTTAAATTATTTTGATCAATTATATTATGTTATTATTCTAATATAGTTAAGAAGATCATAATATTAAAATATCATATCAATATTTTATTGTATATTTATTAAATTTTAAAACGTTATTATTTTATTTATACCATTCTTAGTTTATTATATTATAATCTTATTATTTAAATGAATTATCTAATATTTCTTTCCAAACAATATTTGTTACTTCTATTTTATTTTCAGATACATTTTGTATATATATATATCCTGCTGAAAATGACCTATACAAACCAATTCATAAAAAATTAATCGGCATGAATCGGGAATCTTGATCCGCAATTTCCCGATTGCTAACAATTGCACCGATTGATCACAATGAAAACCGATTATGATCAGAAAATTGTAGTTTTAATCGGTTTTAATCGGATTTTATTGTATTAACAACAAAAAAATGAATAACAATATTTATTTATATTTTACACATTTATTAATTATTTAAAATTGAATTTTATTAAGGAAATAATAATTTATGACAAGAATAAATGAAATAAAGAAATAAATAAATATTCGGTAACATCGAGATTTGAACCTGGGTCCTCAGCACTACAGCAGTCGGGCACGCTAACCATTTACCTACAAAGACATATGCATCATCAAATTCTGGAACTTGTATATTCAGTACCGTTACCGTTATAATTGAAACCAATTAATTCCAATTGAAATTAATGTGAAAATGTCATGTTAAAACCAATATAAAAAAATACACTTAACTGTCCAATTCAATCCGATTCAATACAATTAAAAATGTTTCTGTTAAAATCGATTAAGCACAATTGAACCAATTTACAATTGAAACCAATATAACATCCGATTGAAATTAATATGAAAATGTCATATTAAAACTAATATAAAAATATACACTTAACTATCCAATTCAATCCGATTCTATCTGAATAAAAAATATTCCTATTAAAACCGATTAAGCACATTTACAATTAAAACCAATAATACCCGATTGAAATTAATACGGAAAATTCATATTTAACCCTATCCCAATTAATTTGACATTAAAACCGATTAATTCTTAATCGGGCTTCCAATTAACCCGATTGAACCCGTATTGATAACCATTTAGTCTTACCAAAATTGAATGAGGAATAAATTGGTTTCAATAGGTCGTTTTCAGCAGGGTATATATATATATATATACACGGTGACCCATTTTAATCGCCGCACCCGGATTTCTCGGAACCTAAGCCAGATAGAGAAAAATGGTTTAGACAAAAGTTATAGGGGACAAAGGGGGCCACATAATGGCGCTAACGTCTTTGACCTTGAACTTGACCTTTGAGGTTATTTCAAGGTCAAAGTGGTCATATTGAGAAATTTTTTCCAAGGTCATTTCAAGGTCAAATCTAGGTCAAACTCAGAAAATTCCGTTTAAAATCGTTTCTTTCCATGAACCACGGGCTAAGCTGGTTCGAATTGATCGTAGGCTTAGTAGAGAAACCCACACCCTCAAAACCCACACACCCCAAACCCAAAACTTACACATCCTAGTGAACAAAACTTAAACTCGCACACCCTAACCCCATACACTTCATACCCTCACATGCTGAACTGTTACACCCCGGTCCCACAACCATACCCCACACCCCGCAGTCCCACACATCCCTACCCCACGCATGTTAATCCCATACACCCCAAAATGATTTTTTAACGGAAACCTTAAGATCGTTGAAGCTTCTGTTATAAATGTATTAACCTTACTTTTTGCGCTACCCAGAAACAACGACGTGGACGTAGTAAGGATTGATTCATCTGGGATGCTTAATTAAAGTGAGTCCCCTTGCCTCTCACTGTTCGGGGTGCTTGATTAAAGTGAGTCCCCTAGCCTCTCACTGTTCGGGGTGCTTGATTAAAGTGAGTCCCCTTGCCTCTCACTGTTCGGGGTGCTTGATTATAGTGAGTCCCCTTGCCTCTCACTGTTCGGGGTGCTTGATTGTAGTGAGTTCCCTCGCCTCTCACTAGTGTAAATAAATTTTTATTTAACCTCGAAGCAAGTGTCCGAAATTACGACCATTTGCTTCAAGGCACATAGTCAAACGCCTTTGAAAACGGCCAACTGTGTTCTGCAAAGTTTGTCTCGGAATGGCAGCGCATGCTAGACGAATCCTATCCTGCATATCTGCTCTTGTAGTAGGTTGTTGCTCAAAAATAGCATTTTTCAAATACCCCCATAAAAAAAAGTCTGATGGTGAAGTATGGGATGAAGAAGCAAGCCATTTCACCGGACCTCCTCAACCAATCCATCTAATACTAAAGTGTTTATTAAAAAATGCTGTTATTATGAGCGTCAAATATGGTGCTCCACTATCCTGCTAGAACCTGAAAAATAAATTTAAAAGAACCATTGACGGAACTTATTTTCTTCGTAGATGTGTTTTTAATGATTACATTATCAAAATTAGTATTTCTGAAATTCGAACACTACTAATTCACATTATTTACATAAAACAAAAAAATAAAAGGAAGTTTTAGTTTTATTTGCAATTAAAATAAGAAATAATGCTTTATGGAATTGAATACCTTTAATGTTATAACGATTATTTTATTTTAAAATTTAAAATTAAAAAAGCCTGACAAACGAAGTATTTATGGAAATTACAGTTAGCTAATAAAAGTTACCGTAATTTTCCAACGTTTTTCCTTTTTAGGCGCGCCCGTATACGGGCAAGCCTTATAATTACTAATATTTTTGATTCCATTTTACTATTTAAATTTAATAGTAATTAATAGCTGGCTCTGAAATGGCTGACTATCCGCCCAACGAGATCGTTGATATGATTTTGGTTTTAGGAGCAAGCCAAAATAATTATCGTGTTGCGGCAAGACTTTATGCTGAACGCTATCCTGACAGATGTCATCCTGACGATAGAGCTATCAGACGTTTAACTCAAAGAGCTCGTGGTGGACACATGGTTCGTCAACGTAGGCGCCATGAGTATGATGAAAATGATAATCGAGTTTTAACTATCCTTGCAATAATTCATCTTGACCCACACATTAGCGCTCGTCGAGTCGAATGGGAAATTGGTATTCCAAAAAATACTTTTTTAAGAATTATGAAGGTGCTTCAACATCACGCGTATCATATTACTTTGGTTCAAGAGCTACAGTTTCAGCATTTCCAACAGCGTATTGTGTTTTGCCAATGGGCTTTATAAATGATAGAAAAAGATCCAGACTTTTTTAACTTTGTTCTTTTTTCTGATGAGGCCGAATTTCACAGTGATGGGGAACTGAATAGGCATAATTGCCATTATTGGTCTGATGTGAATCCTCATTGGGTCAGAACTGTGAACCATCAAAGACGTTGGAGTATAATGGTATGGTGCGGGATTATCAATGGATATTTGATTGGCCCTTATTTTTTTGAAGCAAATGTAAATCCACATACCTATTTGTCGCTAATAAGAGATGAACTACCTGGATTGATGGAAGATGTTGATTTAGAAACACGACGAAGAATGTGGCTCCAGCAGGACGGCGCAGCACCACATTTCGCTCGAATTGTAAGGGCTTTTTTGAATGAGCACTATGGTAACAGATGGACTGGTCGAGGAGGACCGGTTAACTGGCCTGCTTGCTCACCCGATCTTACATCACCAGATTTCTATTTATTGGGTTATTTGAAAAATGCTGTTTTTGAGCAACAACCCATTACAAGAGCAGATATGCAGGATAGGATTCGTCGAGCATGCGCTGCCATTCTGAGACAAACTTTGCAGAACACAGTTCGCCATTTTCAAAGGCGTTTGACTATGAGCCTTGAAGCAAATGGTCGTTATTTCGAGCACTTGCTTCGAGGTTAAATAAAAATTTCTTTACATTAGTGAGAGGCGAGGGCACTCACTATAATCAAGCACCCCGAACAGTGAGAGGCAAGGGGACTCACTATAATCAAGCACCCCGACCAGTGAGAGGCAAGGGGACTCACTTTAATTAAGTAACCCAAAGGAAACAATCCTTACTACGTCCACGTCGTTGTTTCTGGGTAGCGCAAAAAGTAAGGTTAATACATTTATAACAGAAGCTTCAACGATCTTAAAGTTTCCGTTAAAAAATTATTTTGCCCTTGAGAAAAATTTTTCAGAGTTCAGCATGTGTGGGTTTGGGGTGTATTGGATTAGCATGCGTGGGGTAGTGATGTGTGGGACTGTGGGGTGTGGGGTATGGTTGTGGGATCGGGGTGTAACAGTTCAGCATGTGAGGGCATGAAGTGTATGCAGTTAGGATGTGCGAGTTTGAGTTTTGTTTACTAGGATGTATAAGTTTTGGGTGTGTCGGTTCCTCTATTAAGCCTACGATCAATTTGAACCAGCTTAGCCTGTGGTTCATGGAAAAAAACGATTTTAAACGGACTTTTCTGAGTTTGTCCTAGATTTGACCTTGAAATGACCTTGGAAAAAATTTCTCAATATGATTTTGAACGTAAAATTTTCCGCTCTTTCCGAATCCAGGGTCAAAACTAGGTGTTTCCATATGAAAAAACCACTTTGACCTTGAAATAACCTCAAAGGTCAAGCTCAATGTCAAAGAAGTTGGCGCCATTATGTGGTCCCCTTTGTCCCCTGTAACTTTCATCTGAATGATTTTTCTCTATCTGGCCTAGGTTCCGAGAAATCCGGGTGCGGCGATTAAAATGGGTCACCGTGTATATATGTTTGTGTCTGTGTGTATACACACACACACACACACACACACATACAAAACAAAACTGATATATATATATATATATATATATATATATATATATATATCTCCCTATATTATAAAGGTGTAAGCGTTAAAATGGGTACTGACCCCCCTCCACCCCCCTCTACTCCCCTCCACTTTTTATCGTTAAATTCATTCATTTTCTGCGTTATTTCGAAGAAAATTTGCCCCTCAACCCCCTCCACCCCCGCCACTCCCCTCCGCCCCCTAACACGTCCCCTCCACCTACCCCTCCACTTTTCCCTCCACACCTTATATATCCTTCATAGCCGTCATATCAAATTTTGTTATAGTGTTGGATGAAAAGAGATTGACGTAAGAAGAATTACGTTAAAGATTTACATAGATATTATTTTGCTTCCTCCTAGAGGAAGCTTTGTAATAGTAAAATTTTAAGTTACCTTAAATTCTCTAGAAACATGATTAAAGGTGTTAGAAGTTTGTATCACATGATTTTAGGAAATGTCTGTATGAATGTGTGTGTGTGTGTGTGTTTGTGTGTGTGTGTGTGTGTTTGTGCGTGTGCGTGTGTGTGTGTGTGTGTGTGTGTGTGTGTGCGTGTGTGTGTGTGTGTGTGTGTGTGTGTGTGTGTGTGTGTGTGTGTGTGTGTGTACGTATACCGCTTTATCTCCGATCCACGCTGTCGATTTTAACCGGATGGGGCTCATTTTTTTTGTTTTTTTATTCTGAATTCGGGAAGAAAACTATTTTTTATGATTCATAGATTCGTTTTTGTTCTATGTCGAATTTTTCATTTTCGAAAAATTTATTTTTGATTTTTATTAATGATTGGATTTAAATTTTATAATCGGATGGGTAGCGTTCGAAAGAGGATAAGAAAACCTATATTTTCAAAATAAAAAATTCTCTAGCTATCACGGTTCTTTTGTTATTAACAAAAACTTATTTTTTTTTTTTGAAAAGATCATAACTCCCAATCTAAACGGTCAATTTTTTGGAGAAA